>OV884015.1:103480508-104680508 GCA_930367205.1 Acanthosoma haemorrhoidale | reverse complement strand
CTTTGGACAACTCTACAGACTGCTTCGAAGGACATCCCATCTCTCAATAGAAAATAAATTACCAATCTACGAAGTTATACCTAAGCCAATCTAGACATACGAAATAGAACTATGGGGGACAGCAAAAAAGTCGAACATCAAGCGCATCCAATCCTTTCAATCAAACTTCCTGAGAACAATAGTAAATGCCCCTTATTACGTCAGCAACAAAACCCTTCACAATCATCTTAATATAACATACATTCTTGAACTCATCCCTTCCAAGTTCATGAAATTCCATAGCAACCTATCCAACCACCTTAATGCCCTAGCACAGTCATTGCACTGCACCACTCATCCCTATAATCCTCCTAGACGACTAAAACGGCAGTGGTCTCGTGACCTGGTATAAATAAGTGACAGTGGGAGTCCTGGCAATGGGCAGTTTCTCTAATCATGTCCTGAGCGTCTGTGGCTCTCGCGCTCTTGGTCAGCCTCCGCTGGCACTTATCCAGTGTTGCGGCTCACGTAGGAGCGTGGGGGACTTCCCAAGACTCCGCTTCCTCCTTAGCACGCGAGGGAGGTGACAACCATGTGGACTTGGGAGGTCTTGAAAATACTGTATGAATGAGATCATTTATCACAATTACTTCCAAGGGCTCAGGTTCCTCTTTCACGAGGGAGGTGACAGCGATGTGGACTTGGAAGGTCTTTGGGCTGTTTGTAAATACTGTATGAATGAGAACATTTATCACAATTATTTATTGCCCAATGAGGCAGATTGTAATTTTATCATAATAAAGTTCTTAATAATAATATATGAATATAAGATCATTACAAATATAAATATAATTACAGGATAGAAACACAGAAGTCCTTTTTGAGTCACTTTGAATACTGCGTTCGCTGAAAATTCTTTTTGCGAATTCCCGCTGACTACGTGGAATAAGTGTGTGCCTTGTAGGGAGTAATTAGGCAGGTGGCCATCCGATCTACGGAGCCACAAATTATAATTTTAAATTACAGAAGGGGTTGGGGTCCTTTCGCCTCCTGATTTTCCTCTCCTGCCAACTTCCGTTAGAGCGAAGTGGCCGAGGCCGCCGGAAGTTGAAGTGCACTTGATGAGGAACACTAAGAAGTGGTTGAAAGCTCGTTACAGAAGCTACCACCTCAGCACGCCAGAATTAAGCTCAAAAACTTCGTTAGTGGCAAAGTCTTCTAATGACGCCCTTCGGCCTCTTCGTTAAAACAATAAAGATACTTAGCAACTTAATTTTTACTTTACTCTTATTTATTTATATTTCATTCCTAGCTCTTATCAAGTGTTACGTCGATGACTTTTCATTTTTCATTTCCGATAGCCAACTTTAATTTTAATTGGCAATTGTAGATCTATAGGTGACCATATGAAAACACCTTTATAGGCGATGTGCTTTAGTTGTGTTATAAGTGTTTTGCTAAACTCAGTAATTTGGATAATATTTGAGAAAAAAAGAAAAAAAAAACCTTTAACCCCCCCACCTCGTGAATTGTTAGTATGCTGTATAGAGCACTCTTCTCAACAAATGTATCAAAAATCACAACTATATCATTTTTTCTTCGTTGCCTAGACTACTGCTAAGTATTTTTGATCGTCATTTCGTTTTTTACGCGTCTTGGTCGCTACAAATCACCTTTTCAAAATACCAAAAAAATTTTAATAAAACCTGAACCGTGACATTTCACCTGACGGTTTTATTCTTTATCGTTGGTTTATATAACGTATGTTTCTATATAATAGAGGTTTCACTGATTAGTGGGAGTGAAGAGTGGTTTTCTTAGGGCTTCAGTCTCTGCAGGTTGCATCTAGCTCCTTGCATAGAGTGGGGCGATACCTTCCCCCCCCCCTCTCTCTCTCCCTCTCTCTCTCTCTCTCTCTCTCTCTCTCTCTCTCTCTCTCTCTCTCTCTCTCTCTCTCTCTCTCTCTCTCTCTCTCTCTCTCTCTCTCTCTCTCTCTCTCTCTCTCTCTCTCTCTCTCTCTCTCTCTCTCTCTCTCCCCAGAATCACCCAGCCCAGAAAAAAGACGAGGAATAGTTAAGGTGACATCTTCCCTTTTATTATTTTCTGTTATCGTTGGGTTATATTTTAAAAATTGTATAAATGTCTCACACTGTAAATATGATTTATACAATTAGTATCCTCGTTGGATGTGGAGGGTATAGATGCGAATGAACCCTCCCCTCCCCACTGTACAGGATAAAAAAGGATTCGCCCATCATTAAATCTACAGCCACCACTTACATATGAGGGAGGCATAGATATGCAAAAGGGGTTAAATCCGTTTTTGTCATAATTTGAATTTAAAGTGAAGTGAACATCAACTTTCAAGATAGGATTTAACCCCTTCAGCGTATTCACGCCTCATATATTACGCTCATTAAGCTTATCTGACAGTGCTTGTGTAATTGTAAACAGTGCCTCCCTAACAAGTATGCAAAGAAACAAGAGAGGTACCAAGCAAAAGATTTATAGAGCGTAAATTCGTAACTTTACGACATTGGGTCCATGGCAGAAAGCCAAACAACAAAAATAAACTTCTTCGACAAAGAAATTTCAATAAAGAAGTTCGAAATGTGCAAATAATAGGAATATTGGATGTCGAAAAGACAGAAATGATGAAAAATGGCATTGCCTTTGGTAATTTCTTCTTGGAAGCGATAGAATGAGGGGAGAGTCATAGAAAGCATGACTGGTCATGGAATAAAAGGCAATTGGACCGCCAAGAGTGGAGAAGTCACAGCGAATTGTATTCACTAACCAACCACTTATAGAGACTCGTCTATGAAAAGAGAGAATTGAAGATTGAAGACTTCAGCTTTGCGATCCCTCTACAATTGCTTCCAATGGGAGAGGTTGTATTTTCAAAGAGGTATTTATGGTGATGTGTTCTACTGTAACTTTTAACCTTTCCCAATTCACAGCTCACAGCCTATTAAATAATGAATATTTAAATTATTTACATGATTTTAGTTTGAATATTCGGTTAGTGACATGGCCCTAAAAATTTCTGGATGAAAATGAATAAAATGAAACAGCTACGATCAAAATGTGCCCAAAGAGGATTTCTGAGAGAACATTACAATGCAGAGCAGTAGACTCCCTTTCAGTTTTCAAAGAAATCTTCCGGAAGATCAAGGTCATCAACTGACCCTTGTGAACTTTGAATTCAAAAGGATAGTGCCTATTGCATTTTAGGTGTTTCTTGGGCGGAATTTGGCGAAATGTGAAGAAGGCCAGGAGTTTCCAAGACGAATAAGTTGGAGTGATTAATTTTAATTAAATGGTAGAACACAACCTACATATCGCAATTAATAATAAGATGAAGTCGACAGTAACGAATAATTAATATAAAAAAAAAAATTGAATGAAATATAACAACGAAATATCATTAATGAACAAAGTTTTGGAAAGGGTGTTTTATTTTATAATATATACATTTCAAAACGGCATTCACGCCATGTCCTTCCGTTCTACTAACTTTGGCTGGAAATACTCAGCCTGTTCCAGCGGTCAAATAAAATCCAGATATCCTAGGCGTGATTCGAACCCACACTTTGGCCTTCTGGATATCACGCCATCAATACACAAGTTGATATTAGCGCAGCTCGTTAACGACCGGCAGAAGATAATAGCTAGTTAATGATCAGCTGATAAGAGAGAAGAGGCGCGAACCGACAGGAGATTGGGCGGGAACGAACAGCTGACGACCTTCACCTTGTCCTAGTCCCGCTGCCAACGAGGTTAATAGCCTCCAGCGTCAGCGGGGCTTCGTATCTCTCTGCCGCCGTAGTTGTCCTATATAGGACATGGGTTCGAATCCTGAATAATTTTTTTTTTTTACTTGCAGCTATACATTTATGAAATAAATAGAACCAAGGATCAGTGGCCTGACCAGATTTTAAATTAAATTAATTATTATAAAAAGATAAATTAAATTAACAAAACATTTATGACGATGACACAATATTGAAAGATATTAACCATACAGAGCCTAATTGCCTCGTCAAGAAATAAATAGATGAATTATTGTATTTAAGGATCTGAAACTTCTTTATTATGATAAAATTACAATCTGCCTTATTAAACAATAAGTAATTGTGATAAATGTTCTCATTCATAGCATATTTACAATGTTAATTTACTCGCTATTTCAGTATATTCATACAGTATATTGTATTTAATTATTTTTACAGGGAGTTGCCGTACCAGTACAATGAGTACAGGTCATATTTTAAATCGATTCATAACAGGTCGTTTTATATAGTAACTACAGGAATAAAATGCAAAAATAAAAAAAATAAAATTAAACAATTATTAAGAGAAGTGCACTATGTGATAAGGATCATTTTTATTTTTGGCGTATTGATTTATTTAAAACTCCATCCAGAAAAAAAATATACAACTAGTAAATGAGACGGGTGAATAATAGTACCAAGTGGTCATGAATGATGAATGAATAATAGTACCAAGTAGTCATGAATGATGAATGAATAATAGTACCAAGTAGTTACGGATGATGAATGAATAATAATACCAAGTAGTCATGAATGATGCATGAATAATTGTACCAAGTAGTCATGAATGATTAATGAATAATAGTACCAAGTAGTCATGGATGAATAATAGTACCAAGTAGTCATGGATGATGAATGAATAACAGTACCAAGTGGTCATGAATGAATAATAGTACCAAGTAGTCATGAATGAATAATAGTACCAAGTAGTCATGAATGAATAATAGTACCAAGTAGTCATGGATGATGAATGAATAATAGTATCAAGAAGTCATGGATGATGAATGAATAATAGTACCAAGTAGTTACGGATGATGAATGAATAATAGTACCAAGTAGTCATGGATGAATAATAGTACCAAGTAGTCATGGATGATTAATGAATAATAGTACAAAGTAGTCATTGATGAATAATAGTACCAAGTAGTTAGGATGATGAATGAATAATAATACCAAGTAGTCATGAATGAATGATTGTACCAAGTAGTCATGGATGATGAATGAATAATAGTACCAAGTAGTCATGGATGACATTCCTCCCGCTACGATGATGACAGCTTATTTAAATAATAAATTTCTACTCCAGTTCCACTGAAGTCGTGACGTGTCAGGTAAGTGTTACGAGCCCAAGTGTGCGTGTTAGGTCGTATTTCTATTTTCGAGGGGTTTGACTTTTTGTTTGCTCCATAAATCTTTGCTCCATACACCCAAATGGCTATTGGTAAGTCTTCTGTTTAAACATATTTATTTATATTTATGTTAGTAAAATGGAAAGAAATTAAGAAAAAAAATACCGATTTTTGTGAATATCAAGTGGTGTAGCCTTTGGTTCAACTAGATTAAAATATTAAGATTCTTTCATGTAAATGAGTTTATTCTTCCTTCCGTTGTCTTGACACTGACGTACACTGTCGGAGAATCAAGTTATCTTTCAAGCCCTTGAAAGCAAGTCCCTTCCCCGTCAAAAGTTACTCTCTGCCTGCTAAATAATATTTACCCACCGTTGATATCCTAACCCTGAATCATTATCTTGAATAACGCTGTACAAGTTAACTTTCTCAAAAAGGACTTAACCCCGAGATAGAGGATGTATAAGGCAGTGGTGATCTGTCAGCCCAGCTCCTTTCCTTCCTCTTGTATTCACAGTCCGCATCCGGTTTGTGTATTTCCAAATGTCTTCTTCGCTTGCTGCTATGCATACCAGAGGATGCTGGGGCAATTGGAATAAATCTGGACAAGAGCGCGGAATAACAATGGGTCTGATTATCGTCAGTAATAAATAACACCGATCTACATCAAAATCCTCCAAAAATGTGGTCTGAGGGGCTCTGAATACGAATAAAACTCCTATCATAAAGCAAAATTTTGTTAACAAAACTGTAATATTTATATTTTTGATTTGAGTATTTGTCGGCAAAAGATATCATAATGTATTTCAACAAGAAATTTCTTTGAGCACGTGAAAGTAATTTTTTTGAGGAGTTATACTAAAAGCTACCTGTTTTTCTAGGGAGAATCCGACAACAACGACTTTATTATGATAAAATTACAATCCGCCTCATTGGGGAATAATTAATTGTGATAAATGATCTCATTCATACCATATTTACAATTTTCATTCACTCGCTCATTCATACAGTATTTAGAAACAGCCCAAAGGCCTCCCAAATCGACATGGTTGTCACTTCCCTCGCACGCGAAAGAGGAAGCGGAGTCTTGGGTAGTCCCCCACGCTCCTCCGTCAACCGCGTCACTGGATAAGAGCCAGCGGAGGCTGACCAAGAGCGCGAGAGCCATATACGCTCAGGTAGGGAGAATTAAAGCTGTTGAACTTACCCTTTGGAGGGTAGGAGAAGCCTTTGAAAAAACTTTGTTGAAGCAGTGTGGAATTGGGGGGCCTCTGGGCTGTTTGTAAATATTGAGTGAATGATAACATTTATCTCAATTACTTATTGCCCAATGAGGCAGATTGTAACTTTATCATAATAAAGTTCTTAATAATAATATATGAATATAAGATCATTACAAATATAAATATAATTACAGGATAGAAACACAGAAGTCCTTTTTGAGTCACCTCATAAATAATAAAATTGCCTAATAAAAGGCAGATTGTAATTTTATCTTAATAAAAATTGATCTAAAAAAAAAGAAGTGGGAAAAAACGGAGTAGGTTTTGTTCGGTTGGAGGTTGGAATTTTCGTCTTGCTACAAATCCGAATTATTTTCAATCACCCTAAAATCAAAGGCTGCAATAGATCAAGAGGGGATGGAATATGTTATTATAAATTCACATTAAGCCATCCTATTGGAAGGTTTTCTTCCCAGCCCGGAAGCAATTTCAGGTGGTACACTGCACACAACACAGCAGACGCTTCGTTCAGGGTTATGGTTTCAGTTATAGGTTATGGAGAAAAGGTTCGGAGACAAATGGAACGAGAAAATGCTAGCGTATTAATATTGAACACTGCAGCGGGAGTCTACTAACGAAAAATATAAAGTGAAAAAATACTAAAAACTGGCCAAACATTTATCTTTTGTACAAATTCAATCAAACTTTATGAAAGTCACTTCATCCTCATTTTTTTGGCCTGATGGAATTTTCCTGGGTTTCGGACGAAAACTCAGCAATCAGGATTTTTCGAAGGAACGAAACAAAAGATGAATTTTTTGAACGAGAAGAAGAAAAAAAAAACCTCAAAAAAAAAATTCGGTATACAATTTTGCAATACATATCCGGACTTTTCTAATTACTCATCCACCGGAGACACATCAAGTTTTTTGACTCGTTGGAACACCTAACCAACCCAGTGTTTAACACTATGACCCCACCACCCTTCCCACATCGATGGCAAAAGAATGCTGGGAAAAAATTAATTTAAGAATTATTATGTAAGTTAGTTTTGAGTTTGATCAAAAATGTGAGCCCCATCACCTTTATTAGAGTAAGTTCAGTCCAGTCACGGATAATGTGTATCATTATACTTGTTTATTCATTATATAATTTTTATAAAATAACAAAACCTGTATATAATGTAACGACGCAACAGGAAATACAAAAATTAATTGTAAATAGATTCGCCTGAGGATTTATAATTTTATATAATTATCTGTAAATTTAAGAGGGCTATGAAGGAAAAAACTTAGTTTTTATCATAACTTGTTTATTTTATTTAAAACTACTTTTTAAACAAATTAAAAAAAAATCTGAATAGCTAAAATAAAGACAAAATACCTATAGAAATCATGTTTATATCTACAGGTTTCGAGTACTGAGTAGTATCGAATGGACTCGGCACGAGGGTGTTAAACGCAAAGAAAAGAGCAAGTTGACCGATTAACTTTCTTTTCATGAAGAGCTTGTATGTTTTCCTCGCTTGTCCTCTACTTATCAGATCTTGTATTACAAGCCGTTGATGGGATCTTGATCCAGAGGTGTTAGCCAAGCCGTCAGCTGGCGGTCGATATATCAGATTTCTGACGCCGATACGTCTTGTAATTTTTATTTTTATAATCCTCTACTTCTGCTTACCACGCTCCCCCATAGCAGTCGAAACATTATACTAACTCATGCGAGGCAGTCGTGAAAACGGCGTGAAATTGGCTCAAAGGTTCAAGTCCCGAGGCGGACTTTGAATTCCCTTTTATCTTCATACAGCTTCGTAACTCTGAAGAGGGTTCATTATTAGAACTATTATCTGCTCAACGTTGGACTGTTGATGGACCAACCCTATTTCGTTTTTAAAATAAACAAAGTTGAAATTTGTCCAAAGTTTTATAATGCTAAGATAATGTTAAGAACAAGTAGAAGATGGTTGAGCAGAACTGTATACCTGGCTCGTGACTTCATGGAAGTCACTGATGGTTCAATGTTATTTTTAAGTAAGACTCCGCATCCCTCCAAAACCTCCCTACTTCCCAGAATCTTATCATTTTCTTATACATATACGTCTCAGCTTTAGCCCCAGACCACACTCGTCCCAAGACCTTCCACCCAGTATGTAGTACCCTAACTCTCAATATTTGTATATACCAGTGTTTTGATTTTATTTCATAATAAAGCTTTTCTTTCTTTTCTTTTAAAAGACTCCCCCCCTACAAAGATTATTTAACTCAAGATAATTTTTTATTCCTGACGAGTTTTTTAAAGAAAAAATGAGAAATTACTATTTTGATATTATTATTTGTAAGTTCAGTCTTCATCTGCACCAGGGGACATATTCAGAGCAAAAACAAATATATATATATATTGTAAAATAGACCTCCACGGAGAAGAAGCTAGAAGTAATGAAAAGGATTTGACAACTCAAAGAAGAACTTTGAAAAAAAAAATTTATTTGATTAATTGCCTAAAAATCTTTGAGAGTTGACAGGAAACTGATGAAAACGCATACGATTTACTTTACCGTATCAGAAACTAATACTTTTTTTTAGAACAAAATACATATTCTTTGATCGGACCTGTGCAGTTCCATAGCTACTCATCAGCGTTTAATGTTTATATATATATATATAATTCCTTTATTGTGCTAAAATTACAATCTGCCTTGCTAGGCAATAAGTAATTAAGATATACGATCATTCATACCATATTTACATTTCATCATTCACTCGCTCATTCATTCAGGACATGATTGGAGAAACTGGCCATTGCCAGGACTCCCACCGTCACTTGATTATAGCAGGTCACGAGGCCACTGCCGTTTCAGTCTCCGAGGAGGATTATAGGGATGAGTGACGCAGTGCAGTGACTGTGCTACAGGATTAGGGTGGTTGGAAAGGCTACTGTGGAATTTCGTAAACTTGGAAGGGATGAGTTCTAGAATGTAGGGTATATTAAGGTCGTTATGAAGGGTTTTGTTGCTGACATAATAAGGGGCATTTACTATTGTTCTCAGGACTGTTTAATGTTTAAATCCAGATTTCACCAGCACTTTACTCATCTTCAGCTTAATGATTGTCAATCTTATTTATACACCAAGATTTTATCCAGCCTCTAATTAAATCTACCTTTGAACTATTTCTTTCTGATATTATTACTACTTTTTACTTAATGTTACTTTGACGAAATAGTTCTATAATGTTATCCAAGGTTTATATATTTTTCTATTTTATAATTATCCTGTAGGTTTCATCTTAGTCCACCGTATATAAATACCTTCAGCTAGAAATTTTGTCTTGTACGTTTTTGTTATTCTTAGGTTACAAAGTCACATAATAATGATTTTGTCTCAAGTCATAAGAATAATGACTTATTTTCTAGTCACAGAATAATGATTTTGTTTCAAGTCATAAGAATAATGACTTATTTTCTAGTCACAGAATAATGATTTTGTTTAAGGTCATAAGAATAATGACTTATTTTCTAGTCACAGAATAATGATTTTGTTTCAAGTCATAAGAATAATGACTTATTTTCTAGTCACAGAATAATGATTTTGTTTCAAGTCATAAGAATAATGACTTATTTTCTAGTCACAGAATAATGATTTTGTTTCAAGTCATAAGAATAATGACTTATTTTCTAGTCACAGAATAATGATTTTGTTTCAAGTCATAAGAATAATGACTTATTTTCTAGTCACAGAATAATGATTTTGTTTCAAGTCATAAGAATAATGACTTATTTTCTAGTCACAGAATAATGATTTTGTTTCAAGTCATAAGAATAATGACTTATGCAAGTCTTTTGCGTTTCATCAGACTGCCTAAGAAGTCCTTGTGATGGGACGTCGATATGAAAATTGGCTTCTCTATAGAAAATAGCTACGAAAAAGAAAACCAGAATCATCCCGAAGAAGAAAGTTGTGAAATAAAACATTGAATTATTGAAATTATCTCGTTCCACTACATTCTTCTATATTTTATCAGTTTCATCAAACCTCATTCGCAGATCATTATGGCTGGGAACGACGCTCGGTGAAAACTCTAGCGTGGTTAGGAAATCCCACTGTTTCATACCGGTGCTACTAGAAGTGAATAATCCCAATTAATTGAATACACTCACACGAGGTTATGAGCCCTTCAATATTTAGTTCTACTTTGCTATACTTAATTTGGTAATTTTTTGGACGGTTTGGTGGCGAGATGGAGAAACATAAAAGCAAAACAGGAAAACAACTTCAACTGTTCAGGTTTTGTTAAGCTTTACCAGACAAAAAAAAAATTACAATTATATTCTTTATTGTACTAAAACTAGAATCTGCCTTTTTCAGGCAATAAGTAATTGAGGTAAAATTTCTCATTCATATCATATTTACAATTCATCATTCATCCAATATTTACAAAAGCCCAGAGACCTCCCAAATCCACATGTTTGTCACCTCCATCGCACGTGAAAGAGGAAACGTAGTCTTGGGAAGTCCTCCACGCTCGTCCGTCAGCCGCGTCCCGGATACACAGAGCCACAGACGCTCAGGACATGATTAAAGAAACTGGCCATTGTCAGGACTCCCACTGTCACGTATTTATAGCAGGTCACGAGGCCACTCCCGTTTTAGTCTCCAAGGAGGATTATAGGGATGAGTGGCGCAGTGGAATGACTGTGCTACGGGATTAGGTTGGTTGGAGAGGCTACTATGGAATTTCATATACTTGGAAGGGATGAGTTAAAGAATATAAGGTATGTTAAGATCGTAATGAAGGGTTTTGTTGCTGACGTGATAAGGGGCGTTTACTATTGTTCTCAGTACTTTTGATTGAAAGGATTGGAGACGCTCGATGTTCGACTTTTTTGCTGTCCCCCATAGCTCTATTCCGTATGTCCAGATTGGTTTAAGTATAACTTTGTAGATTAGTAATTTATTTTCTATTGAGAGATGGGATGTCCTTTGAAGTAGTATGTACATTTGTCCAAAGCGTCTGTTTAGTTCTTGTCTTTTTAGCCTCGTATGTCTGTTCCAGGTCAGTCGTTTGTCGAGATGGAAGCCTAAGTACCGTACTGTCTCGGATACAGGGAGAGGAATAGAATTAAAATAAACTAGTGGACAAGACTTGCGACAAAGGGTGAAGGTAATGTGGGAACATTTTGCTTCATTAACTTTGATCCGCCATTGGTTGCACCAATACTCGATCTCGTCAAGGTGTTTATGAAGGTTATGGGATGCTATGTCGGGGTCTGGGTGGGATGACAAGACTGCAGTGTCATCTGCAAATGTGGCCAAGAAGGTATTGGGAGTAGAGGGGACATCACTGTTACCAGGCAAGAGAATTATTTTGAACTTAATTTGTAATTATGTTTATAACGCATTGTACATGTTGATGATACATAGCTCGTGGCAGTGGATTATATTATCAAATGTATGCATAAATCAACAAAAAAAAACAGTATTTGCTAACGATCTAAATGCGAAAAAACTCCACGTTCTTTTTCAAGGCTATCGATTTAAAAAAAAAATATATATCGACTACCAGTAATGAATTGATTTGAATAGCGCATTCGTCTTTGGAAGCAATTTATTCTGCCTCTTTGAATATAATGGTCAGAGAGAGAGAGAGAGAGGTGAAAAATATATTTCACCCTTAACTAGCCAACGGCAAACTTGTGGACTGTTTCCTCGATAGACATATAGGGATAAGGGAGTGGTGGGTTTTCTGTATGTTGCCAACCTTTTGTAGAATCTTCTCCAAGTCTAAGTCGAAAATCGAACTTTTTTTTCTTTATGAAGCTATCTTTCTCATCTAGAATTGACATAACGAAACTCATAACCCTGAACAGAGTATGTTGAACACATCGTGGAAATTACACATACATGTCTCTCCACTAAGCCTTTATTGTCCAAAAGCAACGCTGAAAAGTCATCATTGAGGCTCACGGAATGCAAAAAATGCACAAAGATGAGAGTATGTCAACAATACGACTTTCGGAATTTTACCGTGGCACTATAATTGACAACTAGCATTAATTCACTACACACATCCATCATTTTTTATTTTATTTAGATGGTAACTTATTTTGTAACACATCGCTTCACATTCATTTTTGACCTGGTACATTTTTAATTAAGTGAGTAAATTAATTCTGAATTATTTTCATGCCATGAAGAAGTTGCTTTAGCTATATTTATTGGCTACACTGCCAGGTTCACAGTAGTATATAATTTCCTAAACATTTGCATAGAATTATTCTTCAAGAAAACATACAAGGGTCTGTGGATTCAACGCCAGCACTCTCCAACTTCACGTGGGTGGATGATTTAGTGAGCTTGTCCAAAAGATCTTATCATAGCCGATTTATGAAATTGTAAAGAAATATTATTTAAAAACAGCTGGCCGCCTCGGAGGCTATGGGGTTTTCCATGAAGGTACATAACCAAGTAATGTTTACATCAGTGCACTGTGCTAATGTACGGGGTACTGGCAGGGCTTCATTTGTCCTAAGCAGAGGACAAAGCTCCTTTGTCAAACTCACTGGCAACACTAATGGTGTCTATTAGAACTAGGTTGACCACATCCTGGCAGGCATCAGCGCCGTTCCGGTTAAACAATTTGCGACATTGAATAATAACGATAAACAAAAACATTGCTTTTATAAAATCACAATAATAATCATTTATGTATACCTTCCAAGTTGATGAAATTTCATAGTAACCTATCCATAGTTCCCTAACCCCCTAGCATAGTCATTGCACGGCACCACTCATCCCTATAATCCTCCTCGGAGACTAAAGCGGCAGTGGCCTGTCCCTTGCTATAAATAAATGACAGTGGGAGTCCTGGCAATGGCCAGTTTCTCTAATCATGTCCTGAGCCGTATGTGGCTCTCGCGCTCTTGGTCAGCCTCCGCTGGCTAGTATCCAGTGACGCGGCTGACGGAGGAGCGTGGGGGACTCCCCAAGACTCCGCTTCCTCTTTCGCATGCGAGGGAGGTGACAACCATCTGGATTTGGACCTCTGGGCTGTTTGTAAATACTGTATGAATGAGCGAGTGAATGATGAATTGTAAATATGGTATGAATGGGAACATTTATAGCAATTGCTTATTGCCCAATTAGGCAGATTGTAATTTTATCACAATAAACATGTTTGAAATAAAAAAAATAATTATGCATGTAGTGGTCTTATGGTTGACGTTTCCTTAAAAATAAATAAATATATATATATTTACATTATAACTATTTTGTCATTCGGTTGTTTTAAAAGAATTTTTTTTTGATGGACCTCTGTTTGCACCTCATTTTATCATCATGATAGTAAAGACTTAGTTTTTTTTTAATCTTCATTTAAACTCATTGACTGAATATTAATTTGATGATATTACCTGATACTTTAATTTGTTGTTACGACACCCAGCGATGATATGATGAACGGTTAATGATTCATTAACTTAATAATTCATTAAATGGTTTAACCTCAATTCATTCTTGCAGGCTGGTCTGTCGAGGTTGAAAAGCAGAATTACTTTTTTACTTAATATATTTACTTTATTTTTTCGTGCTATATAGGTGTTAAGTGACTCATGACACAATTCATTCCATATTCACTTGCATGATTTGCTAATCAACAAACAGCTTATTGCTGTCATGTAATCCTCTGTGTGATGGAAGCCAACATTTTTAGAACTTAGAAGTAAGAATTTAAGTTCTTACATTTAAATAAAATTTTGTTGTTGGTTCATTGTTCATTTCAAGTGTGGCAGATTTTTTTTTTTTCAAATCAAATCTTTATCGTGGTAAAATTACAATCTGCTTTATTGGACAATAAGTAATTGTGTTCAATTTTCTCATTCGTACCATATTTACAATTCTTCATTCACTGGCTTATTCGTACAGTATTTACAAACAGCCCAGAGACCTCCCAAATCCATATGTTTGTCACGTCCCTCGCAAGCGAGAGAGGAAGCGGAGTCTTGGGAAGTCCCCCACGCTCCTTCGTGGGACACGAACATACGCTCAGGACATGATTGGAGAAACTGTCCGTTGTCAGGACTCCCTGTGTCACGTATTTATAGCAGGTGACGAGGCCACTGTCTGTCGCTTTAGTCTCCGAGGAGGATTATAGGTGCAGTGCAATGGGTGAAGGGGGAAGGGACGAATTCAAGAATGTAGGGTATATTAAGATCGTTATGAAGGGTTTTGTTCCCGACGTAATAAGGGGCATTTACTATTGTTCTCAGGACGTTTTCGGTGTTCCCCATAACGTGATTGGCTGAAGAATAACTTTGTAAGGGCAATAGGTAATTCTGTCCAAAATTCCCATTCATACCGTATTTACGATTCTTCGTTCACTCACTCATTTATACAGTATTAACAAAAGCGGAGTCTTGGGAAGTCCCCCACGCTTCTCCATCAGCCGCATCCAGACCAAGAGCGCGAGAGCCACAGGCGCTCAGGACAGGGTTTTCTTTTTTTAAACGGACTTATTTCTGCTATTATGAAGGCTTTTTGGATCGCTTGCTATTCGGCACTACTGGAAAATATTGTTAGTTTTTGGCAATTTATATGTGTTGTCATTTCTTACAACATTACTTTGCTTCCTTGAAGGGCCTGTGTAATAGTGAATTAGAAACGTTATCCCCAGTGCAAACAATGCGTTAATAATCAGTTTTTGTGAAGTTTTCCCTTGATGTGACATCTGAAACTTGTTACTTGACGACGTAAACTGACTAGTTGGTTTCGTTATTAACGACTCGCTAATTGTCGGAAATGAACGAGTAGAGTAAGTCGACTCTTCGTGATAACAGTTGAACAGTGAACAGGAAACGGAATGGATACAGAGCCTTCATGAGTAATTGCTTACAGTCGATAATCCTTTTAGTTACTGCTAGAGAGCGCTCTCTTGGGCATCACTAATGGAATATGAGTGCGTAGTGATGTCTACTGTGACCTGCTTCCGTCTCTTGTCACGCCCGTATTTGATATGGTTATTTTAGGACGTGCCACGCAGTATATAACCTTTGTCACTTTCAGTTTATGAATGTTTAATAAAGTTATCTTTAACATTCCATGACATTTGAGTATAGTTTAAAAACGTTTTATTGGTTTTCTCTACCTTCCTCTAATAAGTGATTAACCCACAACAAAGTATGTGTCACTTGATCTACAATCGCATGACTATATCCTATTGTGGGTACTGCTATTCTCTAAAGATAATTAGGAATCTACCAATAGTGGGATATTCATAGCGTCGTTCTTTTAGTACAAGTGAAGTTATCAGTTCTTTTAAAGTTTTTACAGGGCTTTACCCCCTTATATACTCGACTAGGGCGGGCTTATATACAATATTATGTATGTATTTAAACGAATAAAGTTAGCAGCCTCTCTAGAGATTTGAAAGGAACTTCATTCCAAGAAGCAATTGCTTTGACCACCACAACTCTTTACGCAGTTGTTAGCTTCATAATGTTTAGTTTTAACTATAATTCGTTCAAATTTGGAATATATAAAGGCAAAAAATCATGAACTCAAATATAAATATATATACGAGGGTGGTCTGAAAAGTTTCCGACCTCAACATGAAGATAGGAGGAGTCGTAAATAAACGCTAGTGAATTTCGTTGTTTATCTGTTGACAGTTACTCACCAAATTTTCAACTATTGTAGTGTAACATTCGTTTGAGTGAGACGATGTAAGTGTTAATGAAAATGGACAAAATCGAGTATCGAGCTGTCATTAAATATTTGTTTTTGAAAGGCAATATGCCTACGCAAATCAAAGATGAGTTGGATTCTGTGTATGGGGACTCTGCACCAACATTAGCACAGTGAAATTTTGGGCAGCTGAATTTAAACGTGGTCATAAGAGCTTGGGAGACGATGAACGTTCGGGACGTCCAAAAACTGCAACTACCGACGAAAACATAGCCAAAGTTCACTAAATAGTGCTAAACGACCGCCGAATTAAAGTGAGAGAGATAGCGGAGGTTATGAACATGTCAAAAGAACCTGTTTGTCACATATTAAATCAACATTTAGAGATGAGAAAGCTGTCCGCGCGTTGGGTGCCGCGTTTGCTCACGTTAGACCAAAAACGTGTTCGAATGAACATTTCCAACACTCTGTTGGCGCAGTTTAGGCGCCGATTAATTACTGTGGATGAAACTTGGATACACCATTATACGCCTGAAATAAAAATACAGTCCAAACAGTGGACTGCAAAGGGGGAACCGGCTTCAAAAAAAGCAAAAACTGTTTTTTCGGCTGGGAAAGTGATGGCGACTGTTTTTTGGGTTAGTCATGGAGTTATTTTAATCGATTATCTTCAAAAAGGAAAAACTATTACAGGAGCATACTACGCATAATTACTTGACAAGCTGAAGGCAGAACGTGCGGAAAACGGCGACATTTGCAGAAAAAGAAAATCCTGTTTCACCAAGACAACCCACCGTCTCGCACCTCAGCGGTTGCCATGGCGAAAATCCATGAATTACGGTTTGAACTGCTTGACCATCCGCCTTACTCACCAGATCTAGCCCCAAGCGACTTCTTTTTGTTCCCTCGTCTAAAAATCGCGCTCGGAGGACAGAGATTGTCGTCAAATGAAGAGGCAATAACCTTCTTGAACGATTATTTTGCAGAGAAAAACGCCGAGTACTATTTGGACGGGTCACAGAGATAGGAGCATCGCTGGGGAAAGTGTGTAGAGTTAAAAGGAGACTATGTTGAAAAATGAAAAATTTTTTTTTGAAAAAACGTCTTGTATCTTTGTTAGGTCGGAAACTTTTCAGACAACCCTCGTATGTATGTGTAAATTGGAAAAGGTACACTAAACAAAATATGACAGTAAAAAAAAAGTTTGAATGACAAAAAAACTCGAGTCAACTATGATGCATTTCGCAATTGGATGTTATGCAATGATAGACCAAGCGACACACAGTTTGTTTTGACTTTTTACTAAAAGACTTACTAGTACTTACTACTTACTAAACTACCAGTACTTGTATTAAATGACGCGTGTTGCATCAAAATCGGCTCGATATACTTTTTTTTTCAAGTTAACTAATTTATTTTAGTTATCACAATTTCAATCAAAATCTTCGTAGGCATTTCTTTAGTCGGCAAGCGCTTTCGACAGCCCATGACTGTAACTCTTCTGCGCGACTGAGGGCCTTCCCAAAATAAATTCTCTTTAGCCAAACTCTCGCGACGGTGGGTACGAATACTGACTGCGCGAGACTTTTTTATGCCTATTTGATGGCATCGTATGAAAGTATAAAATATTTTAATATTTCGGTTTTGTGTTTATTAGTAATAGTTTGAAGTGCAACGACCTGAAAGAAGACAAAAATATAGACGTCATAATTTTGCTCTGAATTGATTTGGAAAGTAAGAATCTGAATTATAATATAGCGAGGCATGTTGCGATGAGGTCACTAAATACGGCCCGATTACGAAGAAATTGTAGGATGGATACTTACATTAACTTGTACATTCACACCACCTCTAAACGGAAGTTCAAGCAGTCATTCCAAGTCAATGCTGAACTTTTTATGGTTTGAGAACCTAACGCACGATAATAAGAGGTCTTGGGCTTACTTAATAAACCTTAAAAAAAAAAAAAAAAAAAAAAAAAAAAAAAAAAAAAAAAAAGGAGCGTGAAAAAGAACTTTTTTTTTGTTTCCTAATCCACAAAACCACATAACAATGGGAGCGTTTTCTCAGTAATTGTCTGAAGGCTGAGGTATTTAAAAAGACTACCTAAGTAGTCTAAACCACTAATGGTGTTAGAGGAGAGCTTTAAAAAACAATTGGGCGCTAAATATGACGACGTGAGGGGTCGTTTAAAGTTAATTACTGCTTGGGTCATTGGTCCTTTCTCTAGCTTCTTGTCTTGAGCATTAATACTTCTTACATGGACTCGAGGAAGTAGATGAAGGAGTAGTATTACAGCTGGCCATTGATCTCCTACTTACAGTAGAGTGGTACACAACTCAATATAAAATATTTCTCATTATATCTAATATCTATCTATATATATAAAGGGTGTGCCAGAATTAACGCAAGATTTGAATTTGTCAGTGAAGTGCTGGCAACCCTAAAAAAAAACAATTTGACAGCTGATAGTTTAGGGTTAGTAAAAATGGAGCGTTACACGATAGAAAGACGTGTCTTTATTGTTGAACATTATCTCAAAAATAATGAAAGTTTGGCGTCCGCAGTTCAAAAATTTCATACAAAATATGATCGGAATAGTTTTTTGACTTCATCAACTGTGAAGAGATTAATTGCAAAATTAAGGGAAACTAGATCAGTTGGAGTCCAACACACTGGTCGTCCAAAAACAAGCCGTTCAAATGTCAATATCGAAGCAGTGCGCGAGAGTGTTGTTGAAAATCCAGGAACATCAATTCGGCGTCGTAAACACAGTTCTTTGTGGCGAAATTGGATGATATTGATGTGGCCAATATGTGGTTTCAACAAGATGGTGCCACATGCCATACAGCCCATGAAACAATTCAAATACTGCATGAAACATTTCCAGGTTGTGAACTCTCTCGTTTCAGTGATCAGAATTGGCCCCCGAGATCGTGTGATTTAACACCTTTAGATTTCTTTTTATCGGGTTGAAGTCAAAGGGGTATATAAACAAGCCCACATCCACCCGTGCATTCAAAGAGGAAATTCAACCACATTTACGCCAAATGGTCATGGAAAATTTCGACAAAAGAGTGTGTATGTGCCAGCAAAGTCGTGGAGGCCATTTGCCCGCTGTGTTATTCCATAAATAACCCTATCCTATTTACTTTATTATTCAATAAAAAAATAAGAACAAAAATACTAAAAACTGTATTTTCTATTTAAATCAAATATTGCGTTAATTCTGGGACATCCTGTATATCTCATAGAATGGTACACATAATAACACAGTCAGTGGTGTATATTCAATTCACCTGAATGTGTTAAATAGACGACATATTCCTCCTCACACGATCTGATGAAGCCTAATATCGACATAATATATTGATACGTTGTTAATCAACAAAAGCTGAATCCATATTGTGGAATCTGTAACTCACTCCAGGGAGGGGTTTGAAATAAAAAAACAAAACAAAAGCTTCGCATCAGTTATATGCTCATGGCTACTAACTACGATTTCACAGTATGATGAGGTATGTTAATAAATTGTTTTTATATAGTCAATTTCGTTTTTGAATGATCAATTTGGTCAAATGTATTTTTTCTATTGCTAGTAATCATTATTCACAAGAATGATATGGGATGGTTGTTGTTCTTCTGGACATCACCAAAACTTTCTTGTATACCTCCTCTTCAGAACTGTCGTGACTAAAAAGGCTCCCTACCTTCACAACTTCCTCCCATTCAAATCAGATTTCAAAATCCCACAATACTACATCCCGCCCTTCTGATGTCTATTTCCTCACAAATCAGCTTTCTTGGACCACACTTGGGCCGCAAACCTATGGAACTCTCCCTACATCTTTATATCTAGACAGCTAAGATATACCAGTCCCTTATCTCCCCCCTCCAATGTAAAATTTCATAATTCACTTTATTATTCTTTTTATTTATTTCCTATTTTAATATATTATATATTGTTACGTTTTTTATCTATTTGCTTAAGTTTTAAATTTTTATCTGAGGTTTTAGGTTCTGTTAATAAAGGAATAACTCTGGCAAAAGAAAAATTAGATATTAATAAAACTTTAATTAATTTTATAAGTACGTCTTTGATAAATTACAACATTATTTACAAATTTATTATTTTACCTTATTTATTTATTATTACTGACTGACCAGATTTACTAATTTTCATGTCGTTTTTTTTTTTTTATGGTTCAACTATTTTCTTCGTCCTTCTTTAACTTGGTCCGCAAAATCCAATTATATCACCTCATTCCTTCTTGTTTTCATAAAAGCCCAATCACCATTAACTAATCTTCATATGACAACATGTCTTACGGGCTGCCCCAATAGAACGACCTAACGCCATCTTGTTTTTCCAAAACCTCCCTCCTTTGTTTTTATCACCTTCTTGATACACGGGTCGATTAACGCCCTTTTAATTCTTCTTTTTCTTTAACTTCCCTTTTTAGTGCCTCTCAGCGTAGAGGAGCATCCGGCCAGGAATTCCATTCTTCCCTATTTCCAGCTAGGTTCCTTGCCTGTCGGAGGTCCTTCCCCCTCGCCTTACAGAGTCGTTCAATGTAGCTGAGATAGGACATCCTAGGGCGACCCCTAGGTCTTCTGCCATCTGGGGACATATTCCATGGTCTTTAGAGGATCTCTGTGGTCGTCCATCCTGATAACATGGCCGAACCACTTTATCTGACGAGTTTCTAGGAGCTCTTTCAGTGGGGCTATCTGCAGTTCCTGACGAATCCTTTCATCGCGAACTCGGTCTCTTCTTGTTTTTCCAATCGTCCTTCGCAGAAATTTCGTTTCGGAAGCGATGATTTTGCTCTCCTGTCGGTCTGTTAATATCCAACTCTCAGCTCCATACAAACGCATGGGCAGATATACTGTCTTGAAGATGTGTAGCTTCACATCTTTGCCTACTCCTCTCTTCCTTACCACAGTGTTACATATCTGGTAGTAAACTGCATTCGCCTTGTTAATCCTGTTAGATATTTCTGCGTCCACCTTCCCAGATCCGTCTATCACTGTACTCAGGTATGTGAAGTCTATCCCCACTTCTAATTCTTCTCCATTACAGTATATGTGAATATCTTCCTTCTTTCTTCCAGCTTGTAGAATCTTACTTTTGTTGGTATTTATGAGCATCCCTTTTCGTGCCCTTTTAATGGAACATTTCAAATTCTTGATAAATAAAATTTATAATATCAAATATCACAACAATATTAATATATGATATATATTTTCTTCAATTTCTCAGTTACTATTGTCATGCACCTCTATTGATTCATGTTTTTGGTATCAATCTTATGCTTGTTCGTTCTTATATACCCCCCTTTATTATTGAAGTTAATCACATCATTTTAATGTTATATATTTTTTTGTCAGCTGGACATTTTTACTTGTTTATTTGTGTTGTTATTCTTAGGGGACAATATCCTAGAATAATCTGCTGTTTTTTTCATTTCACTTGACTATTTAAATCCTTGTAAATGTTTTGATGAAAAAAAAATAACAGCCTTGGGGCTCGATAATTCATAATTGAATCCGAAAGTATACTTTTGTACACATTACTATAATTCCATGAAATATCTAGACAAACTTTCGCTAAACTAATATAACTTTCACAGGCTAGGCCTTCGGATCATTATTGGCAGGAAAACTGCTTGTTAGTCTCAATGTCTCTTTCTTATAATCCCGCGAGGATGGACTATGCCATTCCTAAAGCTTGCCTACAGACGGCATTAACTCACAGGACCTCTTTTTATACCAGAGGAGCAGGTGTAAGGAGGTCCTGAGGGATACCCCTGTCAGATCCTGTGGAATCCTGTGCTCTGCCATATATATACAGGCACGAGCCTGGAGAGAGGGATAAAAGAGGAGACCGAAACCTTCCCGACTAATTAATGGGCTGGCTAAACAGTGTGGAATCTCATTGAGGCCAAAAACAGAGTCTAGGGCCACTATTCTCATTCAAATCGAAAACAGAACAAGGTTTTTTTTTTAAATGTTTTTTTCTCGGCTTGAGGTAGTAACTCAAAGCAGGAGGGGAAAAAAACTCAGTCCTTTGACCTCGAAATCAGTTTATTATTCTTTACATTTAATTTATTTTTTTAGTTTCTAGAACCAAGTCTAGCATAGGGTTCATCAGAAAGGAAGTAGCCTTCATTTTATATATGTGTTGGATTATTTGTATCGAATATGCTCGAACCAAAGATGGCCGGAACACGCAGAGCTAAGTACTCGACCATTGTTTTTTCAATATTTAATAAACGATAGAAAATTGTAAATTCTGCAGTGAATTTTTTCTTTGGATAATTGTGCTGAAACTACTATGAATGTTTTGATCAAAACTACCTATACTACTAAGTTTTTTAGTTAAATCACACAGGGAATTTGGAATAACGCTTAACGATGGATAAAATAAAAAAAAATAGCTAAGTTATAAACAAAGTAAACAAATAACAAAATTTTCGGGAAAAAAATTACTGCAAATCAATGGTCCAAAAATGGGCACGTCTTAATAATACAAGTACTAATAAATTAGAAGATTTTTTATTTAATTTAATAAATCCCTTCTAAGTCCATGAAATTCCATCGAAACCTATCCCCTAATACCCTAGCACATTAGCACACCATTCATCCCTATAATCCACCTCGGAGACTAAAGTGGCAGTGGCTTCGTGACATGCTATAAACACGTGACAGTGGGAATCCTAGCAATGACTAGTTTCTCTAATCATGTCCTGAGCGTCTGTGGCTCTCACACTCTTGGCCAGCCTTCACTGGCTCGTATCCGGTATCGCGGCTGCGAAGCGTTGAAGCTTCCCAAGATTTTGCGTCCTCTTTCACATGCAAGGGAGGTGACAACCTTGTCGATTTGGAGGATCTCTGGGTTTCGGGTAAATACTGTATGAATGAGCGAGTGAATGAAAAATTGTAAATATGGTATGAATGAACATTCTTGAACACAATTACTTATTGCCCATTAAGGCAGATAGTAGTTTTAACACAATAAATATTTTCGGAAGAAATAGAGATCAAAGTGTAGTATCTTTTGTTATCAGCTTAATCTCTGCTACGACTCCAATCGGGGGTCCAGAAGATTAAACTGATTTTTGGGAAATGACGGAGTGCTAGGGGCTTGCTCCACCTCTGTCGCGGGTTGACCCGGTATTGCAGTACCTCCAGGAACGGCCAATATAAATCAAACCATGAATCAATTAATTTATTTAATTGCATTTAATATACATTATTTATTGCCTTATAAAAGGCAGATTGTAATTATAGCCCAATAAAGAGTATATATATACAAAAAAATAAGAAAATAAAAATGCGTGAGTTTTATGGGCCGTTCCCGGAGATACTGCAAACGTCATTTCCCAAAAATCAGTTTAATATTCTCGAACAGGCCCCCAATGGGAGTCGTACCACCAGCTGATTTTTAATTAATTAATAATTAATCTGATTTTTAAGATTGAATTTGTATTTAAATTATTTTTTTACATTAATAATATATGTTTTTCAGGTTGACGGAAATTTATTTATTTATCGTTATCACACACCATTTAAATGCATTTATTAAATTACTTATTTAATAAATTACGGCTTGTGATCATTAGTAAAAATAAATGAATTGAATTCATTGATTAATTATTGCTCATCATATATAATATATAATCGATAATTTATCTTTGTAATTCTTTTTTTTTCCTCCCCTTTTCTTAGAATTTTGGAATTTTAGAATTCACTCCTTAAATATTCCGCTCTTTATTATTTATTTATTATTTTCAAGAATAAATCTACACCAGTCATGCAGGAAATTTAACGCTGATCATGGGAATATTGTCAAAAATTGAGATAAAGTGGGAAAAATCGGAGGGGTTTCTATGTTGAAAATGAACTTTAAAAAGTTCGTAACGGATTGAGGCGTGAAACGGGTATGAGTATATTTTTTGATGTATTTCCAACAAAATGTTTTAACACGACTGGCCGGAGCGATCTCCCTGTAGACGTGGATGTATAATTGATAGGTTTTTGCTATAGGTAATAATAAAATAAAAGCCCGTAACAATCGGAACTTTAAGTAATAAAAAGAGAAAAGGTCTTTCTCAGTAAATGTTCCGAATTATGATATATCATGTCCATTTTGGTTTGGGCCGTGAGTGGCTTCATGGACACATAATAGAATATGTATCTATTTAACTGTACAATCAGAAGACAACATTATTTTTTATAATCTCGAATGTTGAAATAGCGTAAAGTTTAAAAGTTCGCTTGAGTAAATAATCTATGATGATGGTAATTTCCTCCGCGCTGAGCCAACTGCACTAAAACTTAATGCCTTCTAAGCTCTAAAGATTGTAGTTCTTCTTTTATGACTTGTTCTGTCCAATAAGTCCACTTTCACAAATATATCCTTCTAATAATAAAACTTTTATCCGGTTTAATTTAAGTTAGTTTCTCATTCTAGAGGGCCGTGGACAATTCAATCAGATTTACACAGAGTTAATGGGTCAAAGCGTAATACTGCCACCACCATAGGTTTTTTCTAATTACACAGGCCAACAGGAGTTATGGAACTGATTTCATACGGATTTGTTCCGCTGAATTCAAATATGAGATTAGTTATATTGATACACACCTAAAACCTCTAAGAAAAATTTTAGTGAAATACGCGCTACACTATTTTAAGTTAAATCCATGGATCAAATAAAAAACTAAACAAGGATATTTAATTATTTTTATTTACAAAGATAGAGGAAAAAGTCATCAATGAAACCAACAGGTCACTGAAAACTTCGGAAGCTTCTTTTCTCTGACATTCTTGAATGAAACAGTCATTTTTTAAACTCCAGCAGTAATCTGCTATCATGTGCCTATTCCCATCTTCCTTAGTAGCGGGCTTCCATAGTTTTAATATCCTGGTGAAATCTTTCACCTTGTTCCTCACTGGTGTCTCCTAAATTTTCAGCAAAACGGTCTAAATAGCT
Source organism: Acanthosoma haemorrhoidale (assembly GCA_930367205.1). Taxonomy (NCBI): domain Eukaryota; kingdom Metazoa; phylum Arthropoda; class Insecta; order Hemiptera; family Acanthosomatidae; genus Acanthosoma; species Acanthosoma haemorrhoidale. The sequence continues at coordinate 104,655,452 of OV884015.1, read as the reverse complement.
TTGTAAATAGTGCACCTTAATGCTCATTGTTGTGGCGACCTCTTAATAACGAATAATTAGAAGTTCCCCTCTTCTCGGCCCAGAAAACATCTATGTTTCCGTTTATGTAATAAAGCTTATGAGTCAGGCGGAGAGGGGTGAGAATCTAGTGGGGGAAACAGCAGCAGGTGGGGAGCCATCCCCACCACGGCTGGCTTGCCTATAAACCTACCCTGCTCCTCTTCTCCTGAACATAGTGCTTTGTCGGGGCACACTTATGGAGTCAGATCAAAGCGAATTAGGCTGCCCACCGACTAGGCTCGCATGCGTCTTGGGAAGTCCCCCCACGCTCCTCCGTCAGCCGCATTACCGGATACGAGCCAGTGAAGGGTGACTAAGAGAGCGAGAGCCTCATACGCTCAAACACTTCTAAAATTAATTTTTATTTTACATCCCATTGAGCAATAACTTCATCTTCTTACTGCGTTACTACTCATTTTATCGGAACAGTAATAAATTACACAAGTGTAATTAAGCAACCGTCAGTTTACAAAAGTTGGTTTTCTTTTCTTTTTTTTTAAGTTACTTTTCGGTGAGTTGGGAAAGATCATTCATTTTCAATTACGCCCACTTTTTTTTTGGGTTTGTTTATTAAAGTTAGGAAAGTTAAAGCCTATAGTTTAAAATCTCATAAAGGCTTTTGAATTAACAAAAAAAAAACAAAATGTTTTCAAGTTTTACAATCCTTTGCCTGTCAAGTGCCTCAGCAATTTCGTGGCAATACATCAAAACTGTGAGAAGCGGAAAGTTGATGTCATAACTCATGGCTTAAATTAGAGTGCAATTGAATCAGCTTTATATTTATGAAAATAAATTCTTTCTGTTTTGACCTTTATTAAACCTTTACACTTAAACTGACAATAATTCCTAAGACCACACAATTAATATAGATTGATAATGAAATTATGGCATCGGCATGAAAATGCAAAATGTTAACAGGAAGTCCCCTTGTCCCAAAACAACCACTAATGCCGACGTATATATAATTTTTGATCATAAAAAAAACTCATCAAAACTTTTTGGTGTGATCTCGGCAAGTCTGTGCAAACGTCGTTTACTCTAGAGTCGGATTTTGCTAAAAAAATATTTTATACGCACCCCAAGAAAAAACAAAATGTACTGCTCATCAAAAGGCGTAGAACCTGTATACATACCCGCTACATCATCCTTCACAGTAGCATACTAAACTTTTTTTTTCAAAAAACAAAACTTTCGAGCAGGGGAGCAACATTGAACTTTACGGGATCTTTGATTTGCCTACTGAGGATGAATTCATTCAACGTAGACATATCAAATTTTTCGACTCCCTACAGTACTTGACAAACCCGGTGCTTAACACGATAACACCCGCTCCGTTCCCCCATCGATGTCAGGACACTTTCAAGGCACGAACGCTTTAGTCTTAGGTTTAGGTTTTTAGTTTCCCACAGTGTAAACCGAAGGTGAGCCCCATCACCTAGCATTGTATATATGATATTTGACCTGTTAACTTCAAAAAGAAATGTTATTGTAATTCTACCCTGCTTCGAATGCACCTGCGTATGCAGCACGAGGAGTAACTTGTAAATATTGTACATTGTATTTTTTGTTCATTTTGTTCACATACTGTATAATCAGTAAAGGGGTTTTGGAAAAAAAAAAACAACTTCAAGTTTCATCCACTCTTTTGTTGTCTACGCAATATGAGTACGTAATTTCATAACACAATTAATTAAATACAATGGCAACCGACAACCTCGGATCTATTTACAATTTATGGCTAAAAAGTAAATACTGTAGGCGGTTGATTTAGTAGTTACTTACCTGTGCAACCATACCTGTGCCACAGACGATTCCCAGCGATCTGTGGACTATGTTTAGTCAATTGAACATACCTGTGCCACAGACTATTCCCAGCGATCTGTGGACTATGTTTAGTCAATTGAACATACCTGTGCCACAGACTATTCCCAGCGATCTGTGGACTATGTTTAGTCAATTGAACATACATGTGCCACAGACTATTCCCAGCGATCTGTGGACTATGTTTAGTCAATTGAACATACCTGTGCCACAGACTATTCCCAGCGATCTGTGGACTATGTTTAGTCAATTGAACATACCTGTGCCACAGACGATTCCCAGCGATCTGTGGACTATGTTTAGTCAATTGAACATACCTGTGCCACAGACTATTCCCAGCGATCTGTGGACTATGTTTAGTCAATTGAACATACATGTGCCACAGACTATTCCCAGCGATCTGTGGACTATGTTTAGTCAATTGAACATACCTGTGCCACAGACTATTCCCAGCGATCTGTGGACTATGTTTAGTCAATTGAACATACCTGTGCCACAGACGATTCCCAGCGATCTGTGGACTATGTTTAGTCAATTGAACATACCTGTGCCACAGACGATTCCCAGCGATCTGTGGACTATGTTTAGTCAATTGAACATACATGTGCCACAGACTATTCCCAGCGATCTGTGGACTATGTTTAGTCAATTGAACATACCTGTGCCACAGACTATTCCCAGCGATCTGTGGACTATGTTTAGTCAATTGAACATACCTGTGCCACAGACTATTCCCAGCGATCTGTGGACTATGTTTAGTCAATTGAACATACCTGTGCCACAGACTATTCCCAGCGATCTGTGGACTATGTTTAGTCAATTGAACATACATGTGCCACAGACTATTCCCAGCGATCTGTGGACTATGTTTAGTCAATTGAACATACCTGTGCCACAGACTATTCCCAGCGATCTGTGGACTATGTTTAGTCAATTGAACATACATGTGCCACAGACTATTCCCAGCGATCTGTGGACTATGTTTAGTCAATTGAACATACCTGTGCCACAGACTATTCCCAGCGATCTGTGGACTATGTTTAGTCAATTGAACATACATGTGCCACAGACTATTCCCAGCGATCTGTGGACTATGTTTAGTCAATTGAACATACCTGTGCCACAGACTATTCCCAGCGATCTGTGGACTATGTTTAGTCAATTGAACATACTGACTGACTCTAAGGCCATTTTAGTAATTTCCACTCACCCGGAGTAATAAATTTGAATGAACCCTCAGAAACTGGCGCTATTGAAGATTAAACAAATTATTATTTTTGTCATGTATAAATATATTTTAAATTTTACTTTGGAGGAAACCATAACGACTCCACCAGAGTCAGCTTGTTTATTCTCTTGTACACATAACCACTTAATGGCTGGGAATGGTTAAATACGCTTCGCTATTTCCTCATTTTCAGAGGCGTAGAGCCTCCAAACATTTAAAAGTTTTCCTATTTAAGATCGTTTTTCGTCGCAGAAGTTAAAATGTTATAATGATAATATAATATTGTGTTTTAAAATTCAAGCAATAAATCACTTACTTGATTTAACTGAATGGTAAATTCTCCCGAAGTTCTTCCTGGATGAGTAGTATTCACTCCAGTTGGCCTTGCCGACCTAAAAAAATTGAAAAAAAATGAAAAATGGATTTAAAAACCAATTATTATTAATTAATTATTTAAATTTTAAAGACTAATCAGGTTAGTCTGTTCCACTTGTACAATAAGCCAGTAATGTTGTAATGTCTGGGGGAAACCTTTGGAATGATTTTGACCAACAATCCTCGGTAATGCAAAGAGAGGCAACATTAGGAATGAAAGGATAAGATCAACAAAATCGTCAAATCTTTAGGGTCCCATATTTGTTGGAAGAGTGATTAGGAAAGTGATTTCGGTTTGCACGAGTAGATAGCGTTATGGATGTTTCGTTATTCTTTTGTCAATGTTAGAATTTTTTTCTATTGAGATTTGGTAGTCGATACCTTTAGGTTGCTATAAAACGTAATTTTATTTACAACTGTCAGTAAGTTTTAACATGGATTGCAAAAATAAACATTTTCGACACATTTTACTTTTTTATTTCCATAAAGGCAAGAAAGCGGCCGAGGTTCACAAAGAGATATGTGAAGTTTGTGGTGTTGATTGTTTAACAGAACGCACGGGTCAGAATTGGTTTAAAAAATTTCATTCTGGAGATTTTTCACTGTAAGATGACCAACGTTCTGGTCAACCAACTCAAGTTGATGATGGCAAAACGAAAGCTATAATTGAATCGAATCGAATCGTCATATAACTGTGTCAGAGATTGCAAAACAGTTATATGTATCACACACAACAATTGAAAATCATATAAGACGTCTTGGACTTGTTAAGAAGCTCGATATTTGGGTTCCACCTCGATAATGCGAGGCCTCACACATCTTTAGCAACACGTACGAAACTATTGGAGCTTGGTTGGGAAGTGATATCGCATCCCCCATACAGACCTTGCACCATCGGATTATCATTTATGTCGATGTTTACAAAACTTCTTAAATGGAAAAAATGTAAAAAGTAATAACGATGACCTCAAACCGCACTTGGATGATTTTTTTGCTGATAAGGACCAGAAGTTCTCTCGAGAAGGGATCATAAAGTTACCAGAAAGACGGCAAAAGGTCATCGAACAGAATGGAAGATATTTGACTGATTAAAGTTCATTTTTTGTAGAGAAAAAATTCACACCAAAGAACAGAAATGACTTTCTTTCCTACCTCAATAATTCTTAACGCAAACTAGGCTCATTGCAGAATCAGAACAAGCAGCCTGTAACAAAGGAGAAATAGGACTGAAACAGCCCAGACATGGTCTAAAACTCCTACTGTCCTACTGGCATTGAGAAATTTGAAAAATAGAATTAAGATTAAACTTAAATTTACAGAATTAACAGAAATTCAAAAACTAGCGAATTTAATAGTTCTAGTTCTGTCTAACGGCCAGTTTTAAAAGTGACACGAGATTATATTGGTATGCAAGGTATCATTCTTGATAAACAGGGGGATACAGGACTTTTGTGAGAGATCGACTCAGTCCATGGTCAATGTTAACCTGTTATCCAATGTTCGGAAACTATAAACACATTCAATTATCACGTGTTGTGGACGAAATTGAGAAACTGGTGAAGTTTCCAAAAACCATAAGGCTGATTTCTGTCTTGTAAACGCATCAATTAATATTTGCTATTCATTAAGTAATATTTAATATAACTTTTATTGGACCAGGGAAGGGAAAAGGCTTCACTATTAGTGTCAATAGACGTGATTATAGGAATAATGCCAGGAAACGGATGGAAAACGCAAGGTAGAAGGCCGAACGAGATAGAAACCTTTGAAAACGCCATACGAAGTAGATGGAGAATGTTTTGATGCAGCCTCGAACCAGAAGAGGGGCTGAAAGCATGCCGTATAAATAAATAACATACGAGAAATTACATAGTATGTAACATAGAAAACTAAAGCGAGAAACATGAATTGATACATGTTAAGATTAAATCTTCAATTACTCGGCCATAAATATCAGCTTGAAAGGTATACTTATCGAAGGATATAATTATACAGAACAGAGCAAATGTATAAACATTTCACAAGAGTGGTTAATAACGATTAACAGCTGTTACAAATGCTCCTGGCCACTTCCTATCGGGCAGGCCATCTCAAACAAGTACACTAATGGAATCACAAACGGTGGTTATCTCTCACACTATTAAAATGCAATACCAAAGTTGTTTTAAACTTTTGATTTATATTTATTGCAGTTGTAGAGAACGGTAATCTGCATCGTTAAGGCATCGATAAAGAATTTTCAATCGATAACCTCCAGGTCGAACAAAAATAGAAAAGACGTTTTTTTTTTATTAATTAAATAATTAACAAATATTGCAACCATATTTTTAAAATCAACATTTCAAAAATATGTTTTTTCTTCCCCAACGTCCCCTTTGAATTTACAGATAATTCTATACAATTATAGATCCTCAGGCGAATCTATTTACAAATTATTTTTGTATTTCCTGTGGCGTCATTACATACAGGTTTTGTTATTTTATAAAAATTATATAATGAATAAACAAGTATATATATATTTTTTTTTTTTTCCCCCTTAGCTCTCAAACCTATAAAATAGGATGTGGGAAAAATAAAGGAAAATTATTTTGGGCTAATGAGTGCCTTTCACTAAGGGGAGTCCCCCATTTGAAGGGTGTATGAGAAGGATATAGGGTGTGGAATGCCTGAAGGAGGCGGGTGGATTCGGGAAGGTAGTGAGAGTCTACCGAGGGTGATAAACAAGTATAATGATATTCATTATAGGTGACTGAACTGACTCTAATATAGGTGATGGGGTTCACATTTTTTGATCAAACTTAAAACTAACTTACATAATAATTCTTAACCTAATTTTTCCCTGACAGTCTGTTGCCATCAATGCGGGAAGGGTGGTAGGGTCATAGTGTTAAACTCTGGGTTTGTGAGGTGCTGTAACGAGTCAAATCAAAAATATGATTTTTTTTTTTTTCCTTAGCTCTCAAATCTTTAAGATTATGGATAAGGGAAAAATAAAGGAATTTATTTGGGGTGAGCGGATCCTTTTACTAGGAGTACCTGTTTGAAGGTGGAGTGAGGGAATTATGGAGTGTGGGAAGCCTCGGTAGAGGTGGAAATGTTGCGGTGCAGTGGTGAGAGTCCACTGAAGGCTGAGCCTAGAGTCTCTCTAGGCATGTAGTGCAAGCAGTTGGATAGCAGTGATGGGTACCCGTCAGAGGCTTGCTGTTGCTTGGCCAAGGGCCGTAATGTCCATCATTTGATCTGCTTTCCAGATCTAGAGAGTTGCCATCTTGCCGGTAGCGGTGGGGGTATCAGGCCTTGGAATAGGGGGTTTCGGCAATGTTTCATCTAGTCGAAGAATTTGATGTGTGGCTTCGTTGATGGTGGGGACCACGAACTTTTCGTGGATGTCAGGAGCCTTCATTTCACGAAAATAGGTATGCCATAGTGCCGTGCGCAGGAAGCTCCGTTGTTCTGGAAGCTCTGGAGTCTACTTATGGTGCTGGTGTGTAGAAAACGGAAAAGCGGAGTTCCAAACAGCAGTGCTGGCCTCATGACACTCTGATATATGAGCAGTTTCAGCCTCAGGGATATAGCCGGGCTTGTGATGAGATGCTCAAGAGCTAGATATGACCCCCCCCCTAAGCTCTTTAGTTAGAATTTTAGGATGAGGGAGAAATATAAAATATTTAGGGTGATCGGATCCTTGTACTAGGAGGAGCTGCTTGAAAGTGGTGTGAGAGGAGTAAGGAGTGTGGGAATCCTCGGTGGAGGTTGATTGTTATGGTACAGTGGTGAGAGTCCACTGGTGGCTGAGCTAGATATGATAGAAACATTTGTAAATATGAACAATGATTTATAATTATTTTATATGGGATTGGAAACGATACCCATGTCGAGTCATTAAATGCAACATCCAGTTTAAATTTCAAGTTTCTAGGTCAAAGAGGAGAACTCTATTCACTGGAAAAGTCGGTCGGACCCCTGAGAGAACTTAAGTCTCACATAAAAAAAATAATAACGAAACACTATAACCTAGACTAAAAATAAAAATCTATGTACTCAAGTTTATTAATAAATAGCAAACCTTTATTACTTTGTTCTTAATGGTTGTGACTTTATTAACAATATAACCAGCAGTGGGCAGAATCTCGGAGTGGCCGACATTAATTAGTACTTCAGTAGGCAAATACAAATTACAAATTTACTCAACAAATAACGGGACTCGGAAGATATTTGCACAGGTTGCAAACTGACTGGTAAAACTAACAGGAGTCCTTTGTGGTAACGGTACAGATCAGACGATAATATTTAAAGATGACCCCTATTGCGAAAGTGTTGAAAGTATTTTTTGATCTCGTAGACTAAATTGAATCAAATTGTAACATTTGATACCGTTATTCCTCCCCCCCCTCTTTTTTCTTCCACACCCCTACAATTTACTGCAATGTCATTTATATTATTTAAATAAAAAAAAAAATTAAATGTCTTTTGTAATTGTCATGCATGCAATATCTACCAGATAGATGACGTAGACGTAATTGTGGTATTAAAAAAAAAAAAAAAAAAAAAAAAAAAAAAAAAAAAAAAGATGTTTGTAAATAACACTACTAAATTACAATAAATCATATTGTGAACCAAAATAACTCCATAACTCAGGGAGTTGTGGAAGTTAGTAGCATAAATCTCATCTCCGGGAGTAAAGGGTGCAAATATAGTTTTAAGTACACAAGTGATATTCAGTTTTAATGATGGTTGACAAACTGCGGACAACTTCACGAGGGAGCGTAGAAGACAACTTTTCACACCGGCCAGAAGCAATAACAGATGTTTGACGGCAGGAAAATATTTCACAGTTATCGAGAGAGAGAGAGAAAGAGAGAGAGAGGGTGTGGAGGGTGGGGGGGGGGGGTTAGGAAGGTGCCTTCTTGATTTAGTTGCGTTTTCCTTCCTTCCGGAGCATACTGCTTCGGCAAGTTATTTCCGCACCTTCCCAACGTCGCGGCGGTTTAAAGCTATTGTTTTACTTTAGATTTAGTTAATGGAGTATTTGTAAATACATGGGTGAGTAAATGCTGAGCTGTTAATAAGCGATGAATGAGATCATTTACCACAATTACTAATTTGCCAATAAGGCTTGTTTAAATAAAAAAAAAAAGAAAGATAAAACCATAAAGACCTGCGCATACGGAGTATTACTGAATTCTCTAAAATTAAATTTAAACTTTGGGGTAAAATATCATTAAAAGTTAATTAGCTGAAAAGTTTCCTATTTAGCATCCTAAATTATTCTGTTAAAGTTGCAAATATGAATTTAATTACTTTCGTAAATGTATATTGAACTTTCAAATTGGATATTTTTAATTAGCACGAAAATATCTTGAATTATAAACTATAATCAATATTTTAGAAGATAAGTTAATTAATATTTTATCTCGTTTTATGGAGTTGGTTAAATTGCGCTGTCATGGGACTCGCAGTAGTAATGTACATAATTGAACCGACAGTCAATTGGCGGTTTTAAATTGCTGACTCCCTAAAAAGTTAAAAGTAGCTGTAATATTGACCTAAAATGAACTTGTAATCTACATGGTGTCAAATTATCGGCTTTTTTTCAAAATATTTTAAACTTAAAAACAACTTTATTCTGATAAAATTACAATCTGCCTTATTAGGCAATAAGTAATTGTGTTAAATGTTCTCATTCATGCCATTTTTACAATCATTCATACAGTGTTTACAAACAGCCCAGAGACCTCCCATATCCAGATGGTTGTCACCTTCCTCGCGTCGAAGGAGGAAGCGGAGTCTTCCGATATCCCCCACGCTCCTCCGTCAGCTGTGTCACCGGATACGAGCCAGTGGAGGCTGACCAAGAACGCGAGAGCCACATACGCTCAGGACCTGATTGGAGAAGCTGGGCATTGCCAGGACTCCCACTGTCACGCATTTATCAATATTTTAAAATTTATTTGATTTTTTTTTACAGATACTACTCGATATCATCATTTTACTAAACCATACACACCTCTGCACGTCTGTCTCAGTTGGTAGATGGCCGGGTTCAAGTCCCGGTCAGTGTATTTATCTTCGACTAAATTATTCGTATGTACCTTTACAATTCTTATTTCTTATATTGATCCCGTTCAGGTTCAATAAGATACGAGAAGTATTCTCTGCTGCTTCTTGTGCGATAAGTCTTTTATGTGAAGTACTGGAATACCTCCAGCCGTCGCCTCATCCGGACAGAGTAATCTACATAAATGCAAATAAATGAAATGAACCCAGCAAGTTATAATGGATTCCGGAATAAAAGATTAAAAAATAAAAAAGAAATAAGAGATTATGATAGCGCAATAAATATGGCGAGGAAGGCAATCCACTGGTCGTGCGATCGATCGTCTCACGCACGGGCAAGCAAGCATTCACATCTCCAGAGTCAGTACTTAGGATCCGACGTGTCTCGAATCGGGAAGATATAGCTCGAGTCCTCACAGCAGCGTGGCCAATCCTAGCAGATGAAGTCTTAACAGGCAATTATGCAGAACCAACAAGTGCTTTCTGAACATTTCACTTTTGGCTTTTTTACCAGTTATCTTCTTTGCTTCCTTTATTTTCTGCTTGTCTTCTCGCTTATTCTTTCTTCCCCTCCATCTGAGCCTCGCAGGTGGTTCTCTCTCCTCCACCCAACATCCACCTATGGTACATCTCTGTGCCGACTCACCAATCTCATCTCGCCTCTTTCCGGTACCGATTATAACACCTTCCAATTGTCTGCCTTTTATAAATGCTACAAAACAGCGAGTAAAAACGGGGCACGGCTGAGATCACGATATCTTTTAATGACAAACCACAGCCAAGAGAACGTTTCAGAAATTTAGCACGAAAATCTTTATTTGTGTTTTGGTCTACAGCCTAAATCGTCAAGATATAAGATAAAAACGAGGAATTTTTGTTGTTGTGAATTATTAATAATAAGCATCCAAAGAAAATATTACTGGGACCTTGCCATACCTAGTCGGTCAGATACGGGAAGGTCGTACACCACTCTAGACATTTAGACAACTCTAGTTTTTAAGACAATAACTTCTTAAAATGGATGTTGTGCAGTACAAGGAGAAATCCACGTTGAAATCAATTCAATAATTAATTTAAAAAAATAACTACCCAAGGGGTTAAGAAAGGAAGAAAAAACAAAAAAAACACTAGACAGGATAGCTTCGTTGGTATAGCGCCCGACTATAGGTACCAGGGAGGTCACAGGATCGAGTCCCACTCTCGGTAAAAATTTTCCTTTAGTTATTATTAATTACTAATAAATAGTTTCGTTGGAGAGCAATCAGGTTAAGAATTAGTATGTAAGTTAGTTTTAAGGTTCATCAAAAAGGTGAGCCCCATCACCTTTATTAGTCAGTTCAGTCCAGTCACGTATAATGCCTATCATTATACTTGTTTATTCCATTATATAATTTTTATAAAATAACAAAACCTGTATATAATGTAGCGATGCTACAGGAAATACAAAAATAATTTGTAAATAGATTCGCCTGAGGATCTATAATTATCTGTAAATTTAAAGGGGCTATGAAAGAAGAAAAAAAAAATCGTTGGAGTGTTCATTCAACGTAGACATATCAAATTTTTCGACTCCCTACAATACTTGACAAACCCGGTGTTTAACACTATAACCCCCGCTGCGTTCCCCCATCGATGGCATTAACGCTTTAGTCTTAGGTTTAGTTTTTAGTTCCCCAATTGTAAACCGAAGGTGAGCCCCATCACCTAGTCCTTTAAAATATTGCATTGTTAATTTTAACTCCAAAATGATTCTGTTATTGTAATCCTACCCTCCTTCGAATGCATCAGCGCATTGCAGTAAGAGGAGAAATTGTAAATTGTAAAAAAGCATAAATGCATGTCTAAAAAAATGCATAACAAACACATAATTCAAAGAGGAATGAAAACCTCCTTGTAAATTAGCTATAAATATATTGATGAATCAGACAGTTGAAAATGAAACTGACATAACTATGTAATGTGTAGAAGCCTTACATGCAATACTTGAGCAATGCATTTTCCAGCTCACCATTACAAACTTTACAACAAGCCAATAGAGAATACCAACACTCGCTTTATAGAGACTCTACAAACAGTTTATGCAGAGGTTGCACTAAACTATACAAGGGTTGTTTGGTTTACAGTTTTTCATTTATAGCTCACAAATTCGGTTAATATTAAATTAATCTTTGAAAAATGTATATGAATAATATTCCCAACGTAGTTTCGAGTCGCTTTTTTGTCAATATTATTTTCTTTCGGCTCATAATGAATAGATTTAAGAATGAAAAAATATTCAATGTACAAAACCTGAAATACCACTTTTTTTACACCACAACCGTGAAAATATATATTTTTATTATACCTTAGTGTAGCAGGGAGAGCGCATATGTTACAGACCTACAGAACTTAAAATACGTGGCTTGAAGAACCATCTCTAAGTTAGGCCCCATCCCTAATTTGGGAGTTAGTCAGAGCTAATACGACCTCAAGCCATGCTACCGCTCATCGCAAGTTGTGACTTCTGTGATATTAGGGGTTCGAGTATCCTCCTTTAATACTCAACTCCTTGCTTTATAAAACTTCCTTTCCGGCCAATAATATTATTGTAGAAGATTAACATATAGAACAACACTGAGGTAAATCAAATAATTTCACAGCGCATAATCGTTTTAGTGTTCCATCGTTTAATTTTATATCACAGTCCTATACCATCGTTTATCGGTTCTATGGTTTCCAATTGTAAATAGTCTATAATCGAATTTAACCTATTAATTAAATGGTGTGGTGGCACAGAGGTAGTATTAGTAAAAATAAAACTTTGCTTGGCAAATTACAGAGGCTTTCATGTCTCATGATCACTGGTGCCATGAGTACAACTCCTACTGCTGCAATGGAAGTCTTATTGAACTTGAATCCACTGCACATAGAAGTAGAAGCGCAAGCCTTGAACGTGGCTTACAGACTTGCGAAATCAGGAACAAGATCCAAAGTCATGACTCGCATGGGGCATGGGAACTTGTTCAGAAGAATTGATGAGGACGAGGTGCTGTCAATGCACTCTGACCTACAAGTTAAGAAACACACAGACGTTTTGTACTGTGCGGAAAACACAAAGACCAAACCACATAAACTGTGTAATGGGATTAATTGCTACACAGACGGCTCACTAACAGAAAACGGATCAGGGGCCGGCATATGGAGGAAAGATAAACCAGAATCTGGGATTTCTATTCCTTTAGGTAGACACACCTCGGTCTTTCAGGCCGAAGTGATGGCGATCAATGTCTGTACCCAAACCTTAATTGGGGAGGGTGTAAGAAACAGACTGATCACAATTTTCACGGATAGCCAGGCAGCCATTGGCGCCCTGAGAAGCTATACGACCAGATCTTATTTGGTTGAGGAGTGTAAAAACAACTTAAACACACTCTCGCTAGCCAATAAGGTTAGAATCGACTGGGTGCCAGGACACACAGGCATCACAGGCAATGAGAAGGCAGATGGCCTTGCAAGGGTGGGCTCAGAACAGACACCTCTTGCACCTGAACCCATATGTGGTATCAGCCTCAGCTACGCTAAAAGGCGTATAAAATTAGCTTTAGAGGACAAGGCAAGACTTTCTTGGAGAGAAACTAAGAAACAGGAACACTCGAAACTGTTTCTTAATGGACCCTGTAAGAGAAGAAGCTCAGCACTTCTATCAATGGACAGGTGGACACTCAAAAGTGTGACAGGACTCTATACAGGTCACTGTCGGTTAAATAAACACCTCTTTAATTTGGGGATAGTGGGATCACCAATCTGCAGATTCTGCAAGAAAGAGGGAGAAACGGCACGTCATATAATATGTGACTGTGATAACTTAGCTAGAAGGCGATACCTTCACTTTGGTAGTGATCGCATTGTAGACCCCAAACTATGTGAACTGATCGATCCATTCAGTATCCTCAGATTTGCAAAGGCCGTGGGCCTGTCACATATATAGGACAGGGACATGGACGGCGCACAATAGGTCTCAGTGAGGCCGCGGTGCACAAATGCCGGAACAAATAATAATAATAATAATAATAATTAAATTTTTTTTTTACGATATTTAGAGAGGAAATAAACACAACAAATTGAGTGTCATTATAACACCTAGACCTGTGTTGACCTAAAAATTCGTAATATTAGGCACTTGTTTAGGAGCTAAGTGGTGGACAGTCAATATGAGACTGATCAATTCCGAGTGATCGGTTAGCTCCCGGTATGATCAACAGACCTTCCTACCCTAAGTAGACGTACACAAGTAAGAAAAACATCGCTTTTATACCGAATTCTGACCTTGTATAGAATGTACGGATGGTACAGGACATAGTAAATAATAATTTAGTCATTTTTTTTTAAGGGATTGGGGGAAAAAAAAGAAAAACCAACACCTACATTTGATGTTTAATACTAAATGTGAATGGTTTTATATGTATATGTACCTTTAGGGCCAGCTCGATTTTACAGTCCGATACATAACAAAAACATAACAGTGTAAACAGTGGTGTTCTATACTCCTGACTAGCATACAATTTATATTAAATGACATTGTTTTTAATGAATGAAAAGCACGTTCGGGTACCACATAATTAATATTATAATATTATGACAATTATATTTATTTGGGTAAATAACAATTTAAATAAAAATGGATCTTAACGTCCAACAAAATGTTGTTTATAACAGGATGTGATGGCGGACATACCGATGCTATATTTGATCGCTCCTTCGACGTATTTTGAACAGTGATGTTATTTCGTAAATCTGTTCTAGATGAATTCATCTATTGTATTCATTTGAAGGTTTTGGCGGAGACGTTTGTTTATGACGACGAGCCAAGGAGGGTTCACAGCTGTTCATATTTTGGAAGAATATGAAGCCGTTTCGAGTTACGAACATAGCCCGGACTTCCCAACCACATAAGAATAAGGGTTTTGGGAACATGGTTGCAAATATTTTGATTACGTTCGGGTGGAACGTTCATAGTCACGAATACGTGGGTGGGCTGAAAAGTTTCAGACCTAACAAAGCTTTTATTTATTTTATTATCATCTTCATGTAGAGGTCGGAAACTTTTCAGACCACCTACGTATGCCTGTGTAAGTTTATGAAATTCCATCGAAACACTGCGCCACACATCTCTATAAACCTTCTCGGAGGCTAGAGCAGCCGTGGCCTCTTGACCAGCTATAAATACCAGACAGTGGAAGTCCTGGCGATGGCTAGTTTCTCCAATCGTGTCTTGAGCGTCTGTGGCTCTCGCACTGTTGGTCAGCCTCCGCTGGCTCGTATCCGGTGACGCGGCTGACGAAGGAGCGTAGGGGACTTCGCTTTCACTTTCACATGCGAGGGAGGTGACAACCATGTGGATTTCGGAGGTCTCTGGGCAGTTTGTAAATACTGTATGAATGAAGCATCGTTAATATGGAATAAATGAGAACACTGATCACAATTACTTATTGCCCAATAAGGCAGATTGTAATTTTATCACAATAAAGATTTTTTATTGATTAAATATGCGCGGGTAAGTTTTTTTTTTTTTGGAACAGAAAAGTTATCGAAACCCAAAATCTGAGTCGGTGACCTTACGTAAGAATGCAATAGAGCACAAAAACACAGCTCATGAATGAGAATGGTGCATTCATCGGCTAGTTGCACCTGGTCTGGATGGACCGCGGTCCACTGATGGATGTCTCGACAGACAGACATTCAGGAAGGAGACAATGGGGTGGTTAAAGTTAGATAATTGTTGGCATTCTTGGCAGAGGCCGGTCTTCCTCTTGACGGAGCCGCCTCGCCGGTAGTCGACCCCTCTATGTCTGTACCGGAAGTCATCTTCGGTCACGACTAGTGCTAAGATCGGAAGTAATTTCTTTACCAAAGCGCGGATCACAACAATTAATTTTTAAATCTTAAAGATATTTAAAAATCGTGACGATACATTATGCGAAAATAAACATTGTGAAACTAAATAAAACATAATATCATATAATAATACATAATACATCTTTTTGTTCATGAGATATTACTTGCTGTAGTCTATTTCAGTAGACACCGGCACCTAATGAATCATCTGGACATCTTGTGTCGGCCTGTGAAAACGAGGTTATCATTTGCATCCGTTGTTGGCCAAATATAAAAGTGAATTTGTCCATAAACAATCTTAAAGTCTCTGAATCCTCATCCTAGGCACACACTTCATTCTAAGCCCAAGGCTTTGTATTTATATGAGAAGTTTACATATAAATTGTTTAATTTATGTTTATAGCGTAGTTAATTCATTAAATTATACTTCATGTATAAAGGCATTTCCCAGCAAGTTCTTTTATGTCTCAACTTAATATCAACCACCCAAGGTTCCAATACATATTACTGCCTTTCCCGACCTCAACGAATAGTTATTGAGATTAATTTCTTGTTTAAAATTTCAGATTTATTTTCACGACCACTGTCTGTAGTCCATCTTCCGAATGTTCTTTTCGGCCTTAGAAATAAATGCCTTTTACTGCTTATATATTCCGAGAACTTTCGACGTGATATATGTACATATATATAGGACAAGTGATCTACTAAGTAGGAATCTGGATGAGATAATGGTTCTCCTTTTACAGAAGTTGCATATGAGGATATGTTACCTTATGAGGAACCGGTCAATGCCAGCTGTGACCATACAAGACTTATGCATAGTCGTACATGTCTATTGATTCCATCAGATCTAGATGTAGATAAATTATCTTATGTCTGCGAATGTAAGAGGGAAGGTCGTCTTCAGGCTCGGGATAAATCATTATGTCTCCTACTTTTTCGATATAATAGACATAAAAAATAACTAAGAAAAAAGAACATAGCGAAATAATGGAAGGATAATTAAGATTGAAGGGAGTGGCTCTACGTTCAAACAGGTACTGTAAAAGGTTCTGATTTATTCAATTGATCTGAAATTTTACCGGTATATTCCACAACACCTGGTAATCTGTTTATTAGGCGTAGGTTAAAAAAAAACAAAACCGGAAATGAAACAAAAAATTAAAACTAAAATGAGACACGAGGAAGATGGTTTTAAGATCAAGTATTAGCTTATATTAATTTAATAAGTATTTGATAAACTGATGCGAAGACTCCAGGCCGAATATATTTCGATCAGAAAATACAGAATTTGGTTTAGAAAAATAAATTTTGGCTAATATGAAAAAATATAAATATGGGTATTAATTATAAAATAAACCAACATCAAACAGTTAATCTCGTGACCTGCAATAAATACGTGACAGTGGAACTCCTGGCAATGGTCAGTTGGTCCAATCATGTCCTGAGCGTCTGTGGCTCTCGCTTTCATGGTCAGCGTCTGAATGGCTCGTATCCGAGTGTGGGGGACTTCCCAAGACTCCACTTCCTCGTTAGCACGCGAGGGAGGTGACAAACATGTGGATTTTGGAGGTCTCTGGGCTACTGTACGAATAAACTGTAAATATGGCATGAATGAGAATATTTATCACAATTATTAATTGCCCAATAAGGCAGATTGTGATGATCACAATAACGCTCTGATTTGATTTACTTAGAAACTGATAAAATTTATTCGCGTTAAATACTTTAATAGAACAGTTGTCTGTTTAGCCATTCCACCAAAGGATGTTCTACAGGTCTAATGGTGGTTGTCCGATTTTCGATTTCATTGTTATATTTAATTTTTATATTTGTGACATTTAGGGCTAGTTATTTAATGTTAACTACCTTTTATTTGTAATTTTGTAATATGTATTTATTTCTATATTTTTGTTCTATGCTTTAGCTGTTGTAATACTTTAAATGTCATCCGTGGAGATTACAGTCGTGGGATGGTGAAAGCACTAGCTTTTAAATTAAAGAAAACTATCGACGATCGACGAAAAACAGAGTGTCATCAAACCTAAATACATACATACATAACCTCAAATATATTAAAAAAAAAATTCTAAACTAATTTTGAAAAATGGTGGCACGACAACAGGAAAATCTATGTAAATATTCAATACAATAACATTAGTAACGGTAAGGGAGACAAAAGCCAGCCTCGAGGCATTTAATCTTAGGGGCACAGGTAGCTGCTATTTAGAACAAAGCCGACCGCTAAATTTGAAAGGTAAATGCAATCGGGCGAACCTAACGGTCTCACTTAACCCACAATCACCTTTAGTGCTTTAAGCAGCGAAACCATGGTGTATAATGCGCATGTATATATATTCAAGGACCACCTTCTTTCAGCCATAAATATTGAGGCATATTGGACACACATAGTTCACTGTGCAGACATCTTTGGAAAGTGAGTAATACACAAGGAAAAAAACGGAGAGTGCAAAGTGTTACAGTGAACACCGTAATATAAAGGGTGTCCCAGAATTAACGCTTTGAATTTGCCGCCATTTGTGCAGTAAAGTACTGGCAACCCTAAAAAAAAAAACAATTTGACAGCTAACAGTTTAGGGTTGGTAAAAATGGAGCGTAAGACGATAGAACAATATGTCCATATTGTTGAAGATTATCTCAAAAATAATGAAAGTTTGGCGGCCGCAGTTCGAAAATTTCATACAAAATATGGTCGGCACATTTTCATCTTGATGGATTTGTTAATCGACAAAATTGTCGCATTTGGCACATGTGCTTGCCGAAAAACAAATGCATCCACAACGTGTCACTGTTTGGTGTGGATTTTGGGTTGGAGGCATCATTCGACCATACTTATTTGAAAATGAGGCTGGTCAAGCAGTGACCATTACTGGTGCTCGATATCGCGACATGATAACACAGTTATTTGTGCCGAAATTGGATGATATTGATGTGGCCAATATGTGGTTTCAACAAGATGGTGCCACATGCCATACATTCCATGAAACGATTCAAATACTGCATGAGACATTTCCAGGTCCTGTACTCTCTCGTTTCGGTGATCAGAATTGGTCCCCTAGATCGTGTGATTTAAAACCTTTAGATTTCTTTTTATGGGGTTATTTGAAGTCAAATGTTTATGTAAACAAGCCCACATTCACCCGTGCATTAAAAGAGGACATTCAACGCTGCATCAACGAAATTCAACCACATTTATGCCGAATGGCCATGGAAAATTTCGACAAAAAGGTGCGTATGTGCCAGCAAAGTCGTGGAGGCCATTTGCCCGATGTGTTATTCCATAAATAACCCTATCCTATTTACTTTATAATTCAATAAAAAAATAACAGCAAAAATACTTAAAAACTGTGTTTTCTATTTAAATCAAATCTCGCGTTAAATCTGAGACACCCTTTATACATATAGGATTCATACTCCTCAAAGGACTTGGAACCTTATGATCAGACTAAAAAGAAAAACACTTAATAGGGAAGCAAGAATTGGTTGATATACCATGCTAACCCTAAACACACCATTTTTTAGTACCAATTATAAATTATTATAACAAACAGGTGTATAAAAAGTAATATCGGGTTTTCAATGTAATAGGGGGAGCGGAAAGTAATGTCATTTTTTTTATTTTTACATAAAATTCAAATATAAATTTTTAACAAGTTTTAGTTTTTGATGAATGATGTAATTACCCTCGTTATCGACAACCTTTTGCTATCTAGTGTGCAAATTTTCAATGCCGGATCGATAAAAATCAATTGGTTTCTGAGCAAAATGGCATTTTGGACATCAAACAAAATTTTAAATTTGTTTACGACTTAGAAAATGTTGTAGCGATCAAAATAAATGGAAATACGATGGCATAATATCGGTCGATTATGGTGTTTGAGGCTGGAGATAAAAAAATAGGTCCTTTATGATAATCCCAAACTCAAAAGGAAGTGTCTCTCGCCACGAATTACAGCTAAGCCAGGTTTACATCCCCAAAAGGCGCCTTTGTGTGTTTGGTGGGGTATTCGCGGGGTCGGTCATTTTGAACTGCTCAAACCTGGACTGTGAACAATTGGATCGAGTAAATCAATGTTTAATTGAAAAGTGACCAGCGATTGTCAACATAAAACGTGATTCTGCAGCACACTACTGCAAGACAAGCCTTCAAACAAATTGATAAACTATACTCGCCCTTGCGCCATCGGATTTACATTTATTCCGATCGCTACAACATTTTATAAGTTGCTAAAAATTTGGACGATGTCTAAAATGATGATCTTCACATATTTTGCTCAAAAATTAATTGATTTTGATCGATCCGGCATTGAAAATTTGCACACTAGATGGCAAAAGGTTGTTGATAACGAGGGTGAATACATCATTCACTACTTTCCTTATAAATAACGGCATTGTTTTGACAAGATATAGCTGGATTGGGAGATCACCTGGACAGAGATGAGGAGCTGCCGAGTTCAAATCGAACTACTCCCAATTATTTTGGCTGATAATTATCAAACTAAATCCAACAACACTGAATACGGATTAGAACACTTGGCATAACTTTATATTTAGCTCAATTAAATCAAAATAATTAGAAAATTCAGGGAAAGTTATGATACCATTCTTCTTCAAGGGTTGTTTTCAATCCTTCTTTGTTTTTCCAATTGACCTCATTCGGGCTCTGTGGTTCAGCAGTTTCCCAAAAATATTCAACGGGATTCGAATCAACGAACTGGAGCGAACATTTAAGAGATGCTGAATTTTCTTCAACAAATAGTCTGTAAATAATTGTTCACGCTTAAGAACATTGGTTTTATGAAATATATAGTTAAGGTATGTATGTAATGAGACACAATCAAAAGTATATCCCAAAATTTTTATGTTTTTTTATCACATTCATATACTTAATGAAAAATCTGCCCTAATATGGCAATGGATTTCCCAGTCAAATTTTCCGAATGTAATTAAGAATTCCACATCAGCATGGAAATAGCAAGTCGTACTTCTTAATATTATTTATTAGCATAAAAATACATGCGTACAAATTTAATAATTTATTGTTTCCTTTGTTTGTAGGTGGCAAATAAATTTATACAGAAAAAAAAATACAGGGATCGCTATAAATCTAATTAAAGCTTGTTCGGTATTTTTTTTTTTTATTTCTGACCAATTAGTCGAACAAGAAGGACACGGGTTTAGGCACTAAGGATTATACTGGGCAGGAAAATGGCGAGATTTGGCACATTGGCCGGCGAAGGACGTCAACTGAAAGGCCATTAAAGGGAATATATTCGAATATTTATTGCTTTTGTATGTTTTATCAACGTAGATAAGTTATGTCGGCCGAACAAAAAAAACGTACGAGGAAGCGAATCTGTCAGGGGAATTTGGCTGTTGGTGTTTTATCGCTGTTCAAATGATTTCCAACAGATTATGTTCTTCAATTCTTTTTTTGTTTAATTTAAATTGAAGCGTAGTTCAAAATTAGATTACTTGTCAATGATTGATGTTTCTGTTAGACTGTACGTCGAAATCCACAACCTAAGCTAAACGAGTTGAGTATATTTTGCTAAGGGGTAATTAAAGTCAAGAAGTTTAACTGTTATCTATTAATTTGCATAGCTCTCGAGCCTCGGCTACGATTGCGGTGTCATAACTGTACAGCACTAATTCAAAGGGCATCCAATCTCTCATTAAAAAATAAATTACTAATTTACAAAGTTATACTAAAGCCTATCTGTACATACGGAGTCCTGGCAAAGGCCAGTTTCTCCAATCATGTCCTGAGCGTCTGTGGCTCTCCTGCTCTTGGTCAGCCTCCACTTCGACGGAGAAGCAATCTCCATTTTAGTAACCATTTTGCGAAGAAGTTGAAGCATACACGCATGAGGTCTTACCGGCTTGCGCACTTGTTGACTTCCACCAATCTGTCACTGCGTCTCAAGCTACTGATTTACAAGAGCATACTCAGGCCTACACTGCTGTATGGTGCACCGCCTTTTCGTTATCTGACGTATACGACAGCTAAGAAACTCCAACAATTCCAAAACGGTATACTGATGAAAGTGGTCAGAGGTACTTTATTCGAGCAGCGGAGCAATAGTGAGCTTCACGAGATCTTTGAGCTGCATACGGTGGATGAATTCATCCAGCGTAGACATATCAATTTTTTCGACTCACTACAATACCTGACAAACCCGGTGTTTAGCACAATAACCCCCGCTCCGTTCCCCCATCGATGGCAGGACGCTGTCGTGGCAGGAACGCTTTAGTCTTAGGTTCTAGGTATAGTTTTTTAGTTTGTAAGTTTTTTCTACCATTTTTTAAACTGAAGGTGAGCCCCATCACCTAGATTTGTTTTCACGTTATTGTATTTTAACCACAACCTGTATTGTTGAGTAACCCGAACTCCTTCAAATGCATCTGCGCATAGCAGAATGAGGAGAAATTTGCAAAGTATCTTATTAATATTTTTCATTGTATAAATTCAAGGGGTTTAGAGGAAAAAAAAAATGGAGAAGCGTGGGGGACTTGCCACGACTCCGCTTCCTCATTCGCATGCGAGGGAGGTGACATGTTTGATTTGGGAGTTATCAGTGCTGTTTGTAAATACTGCATGAATGAGCGAGTTGCCCAATAAAGCAGATTGTAATTTTAGCACAGTAAATTTTTAAAACTTTTTTTAGGGTTCATAGCTCGAAAAATATTTTACAGGGACTAAGCGCTCTGCCAATGCACCCTAGGAGCTGAGAGAAAAAAATTAGTTTTTAAAAAATACATTTTTCCTTTTATGTCTTCGTCTGCGTGTTGGATAAGGTTATCATAAAAGTAAAGGTTTGTGGTAAAATACGACAAACCTAATCGCCGCTGTGCTCTACTGAAATCATGTTATCTAGGGGCGGTAATAACGTCGAATTAGTGGGAAATTTAGACGGTCAAAGAGGGAAGCAGGGAATTGACGGGAAATGTTCGTACTTCGGCGAATCTAGGCTGAAAAAAATAAATTAATTTAAGGGGTTTTATGTACCTCATGGCTCATTTATTAAGATGCGGTATATATTTTTTCTTATCCAGGTAAAAAATTAATTCGGTTGCTGTATGATAAATAACCTTATAGATCGCGGAGAACAAGGATATGTCAAAAAAGAGTTTTAGAGAGAGGAGAAAGACTCCTTTGGGCACATGTCAGATATTTTTCGACCAGCTAAAAAAGTGGACATTGAAATCTTTTCTCTTATTCTTGAATTCTTTCTCAGACACGAAGAACTTAAAGAAACTAAAGCTGTGAATTTCGCCTAAAGCTAAAGCGAAAAAATAAAGAAGGTTATACACGTTCTGAAAGCAAACAATAGTTAGCACGTATTAAATATCGTATGAGGCCTTGATGGTCTGTTTTGCATTTTTTTGGTTTTAACCTAAAGACGACATTTTAGTTATTTATTTCTGTATAATACCGTGTATTTCCTTCTCTTTTTACTTTATATAATTTCTGAAATAGGTTTAAAAAAAAAAAGTGGCTATGCCCTGTGTCAACTAGTGTATTATATAATTCTTCTATTATAATACTGAATCTCTTCCTTGGGGAAGGATAGATGTATGATAGGATACGAACAGGGAGCGAATACCCCCTCGAAGAACGATGCCCACTGAGAACAAGTTAAGTTCTAAGCACTAATTTTCCAGGGAAGCACTGCTAATAGGAGGGGATGCACCCGCTAACTGCTTAAATTGTGGGTTTAATTGCTCTGACTCCGCCAGCTACAGTGCTTAGCTTCCCTCAACCCTTCGACCACTTCTGCTCGGATTATTCCTCAGCCTGAAGGAAGAGGATGTACTTTCATCCTGAAATTGTATAGGTAATTACCACGGATGTAATTTATTATTTAGTCCATTTAAAAACATTTAGTAAGTCATTAAAAGTAGAAAAAAACAACTTGGCAATTGCGAGATTACAAATCCATTCAGTTTTCCTCCCCTGTATAGAGAGTGTTCCCGACAATTATCCACCCGTTTGAATTATCCTAGGGCTTAAGAGTCAACGACGAAAGTTTCTGCAGTTTGGAATGGATTCAAAAGTTACTTTTCTACTTTAATTGTGTCAAACTTCAAGAAGAAAAACTCGTATTATTGGCCTTATTGGCGAGTCCACCCATCAGATGGCTGGACTCAACTAGAGCAAAATACATGAAGTAGTTTTAGTGAAATAGGCGGCGCCTCGAGCAAAACTTTCGGGTAGGCCGGTAGGTACAAACAAAAATCATAATAATATTAAGACAACTATAATAGCCTTCCTACAAATAAATTTATTTAACGCACAAGTTAAGTTCAGAGATTCAGACTGGCATATTTCAAGTGTTAAAAATCGTAGAAGAACGATTTTAAGAAATTAACATATATGTGGTAAATACACAAGCTATAACAGTTTAAAACTGTAATTGCGAAATATAAACTAATAGTTATTCAAAGTATCAGCGAAAAGATTGTTCAAAGGAAAAATGAACAGCATGTAAATAAGTTGTACATGGTACAAAAAAAAAGAAAATTATCCTAAAAGCTGAGATATATATTATAAACCAATTCTTGCCCAAATATAAAATTGATATAAATAATATATTTGCTACAAACTGAATTAATAAAGACATTAATAATAAATATTGACGCTATGGACTACTGACAAAGTTATACTTGAGCCAATCTGGACATACGGAATAGAGCAATGGGGGACAGCAAAAAAGTCGAACATCGAATCCTTTCAATCAAAAGTCCTGAGAACAATAGTAAATGCCCCTTATTACGTCAGCAACAAAACCCCTCATAACGATATTAATATACCTTACATTCTTAAACTTATCCCTTCCAAGTTTATGAAATTCCATAGTAACCTACCACTCATCCCTATAATCCTCCTAAGAGACTTAAACGGCAGTTACCTCGTGACCTGCTATAAAATAATGGCTATGTGAAGCCCTCTGAGTCTATTATTGCTAACCAATGTGTATGGACTTCCTAGAACGACATATCATATGCAATAGCAACCCACTTTAAAATATAGCATTTGTCTTCGATATGATCCAATAATTTTATTTCTTTATTTAGGCTTAAAGATTAAAATTTTGAATTTATCTAATTCTAGTTTCTAGTTTGCTTTTGATTGAACTAAACCTGTTTCAAAGTAAAGCCTTTACCCCCAAGATCTCTAATGAACTTAGATATCAAGTTTACAATCGTTATCAATCAATCAATTTCATTCAATAGTCCGTTAAAGGATTCGAACTCCGAATGGAAGCGGTGATGGTATTAATTATAGGAACACGTACGGACATACCATCTCCAAAGTACAACCGCCCCCACGGTGCCCAGCAAAAAGTGCTGGTTACAGCCTGCTGACCAGAAACCGATCGATCATATTTTAGACGGGGAGGGGGTTCATAATATCGATAAAATATTGGGTCCTCGAAATTTTTTTGTCAAGCTTTTTAAGTAGCAATCATAAAAAACAAAAACAAAAAAACAAAACAGAAACGCTCAAAACGGTGGCTGTGAAGTGTACCATATAACGTCCCAACGTAAACAAAAAAAAAGGACAACATGGAACTCATGATGGGGTTAAAACGAGTGGAGGAAAAAATAATTTATATGGCGCCAAGTTTGTCGCCTTTTTTGCTTTGTGTGTGTTTATTTTGTTTAAGCGTAAGTGTTTCACTGGAGCGGAACATTCTTAACAAGCTTTCCACGGCTTAAGAAAATTTTAAATCAAAACTGACCTTTTGAAATTTTGGTTTTTAGAAATTGCCTATTTTAAGTAACATATGTAAGATAATTTAAATGGATATTTTACTGTCAGTCTCTCTCAATTTAGCCATTCACTTTTGAATACACTCTTTTTAGATCAATATCTTATATACTTCAACATTCATAAGAAAAAAGGTAATTGTTGAAAGTTAAAAAAAAGTTACAAATTGAGACTTGAGGGGCCTACAATATCTCCTGCCCTACAAGTGTTCTTATCTGGACATGGCTAAGTTAACTCAACCTTTATCTATTATTATTATTGATTACTTTTTGTAAATATATATTATTCATATTTATTTCCTGCAGATGTCTCTAGAAGTTCCTGATAAGCAGAAAATACGGCAAATGATAAAAAAGAATGGCACTAGTTACCTGCACCTTGTGCCGAAAGTCTTGTCCACTAGTTTTTTTTAATTCCATTCCTCTCGCTGTATCCGAGTTATTACAGTACTTAGCTTCCATCTCGACAAACAGCTGACCTGGAACCCACATATGAGGCTAACAAGACAGGAACTAAAAATACGCTTTGGACAACTGTACAGACTACTTCAAAGGACATCCCATGTCTCAATAGAAAACAAATTGCTAATTAACAAAGTTATACTCAAGCCAATCTGGACATACGGAATAGAACTATGGGGGACAGCAAAAAAGTCGAACATCAAGCGTATCCAATCCTTTCAATCAAAAGTCTTGAGAACAATAGTAAATGCCCCTTATTACGTTAGCAACGAAACCCTTCATAACGATCTTAATATACCTTACATTCTTGAGCTCATCCCTTCCAAGTTCGTGAAATCCCATCGAATCCTCTCGCACAGTCATTGCACGGCACCACTCATCCCTATAATCCTCCTCGGAGACTGAAACGGCAGTGGCCCCGTGACCTGCTATAAATGCGTAACAGTGGGAGTCCTGGCAATTGTCAGTTTCTCCAATCATGTCCTGAATGAGCGAGTGAATGAAAATTGTAAATAGGTTATGAATGAGAAAATTTATTACAATTACTTATTGCCTAATAAGGAAGATTGTCATTTTAGCAAAATTAAGTTCGTAAGAAAACAAATACTAAAAAAATATAAAATACTATGTCAAAAGGATTGAACTGTTTTGTGACAGCATACATATTCAATGACTAATGCACTTAATATCTAGGATTAGGAATGCGAGACAGATATATTTGTTACAACTCACCGTCAAACAGGGGTTCAAGTTGTAAATACGATTGAAAATTCAAATAACAATATTAAATATATACTAACGAGTACGAAAATACCTTGTGTACACTACTGTCAATGCCAATATCCGATATGACAAATTAATTAATTAAAACCTGTTGATTATGCTTTATCGAGTTTTATGACATGGGTTCATTGACGAAAGCACTACCCGTATGCAAAATCGCAATATAGAAGTATGAACATAAATAATAATTGTATCTAATCAATATTAACTTATATTTCTTTCTTTATCGTCATATATTTGTTATTGTTATCGTTATGGTTATTTGTGTACCTACTATCCTCCAATTTGTGTCCAAATGTTTTCCACAATAAATTTATTTTGAAACTCTTGCGTGTCTATTTTGTCAACCTAAGCCGACAGTTCCGATTCATCACTTCAGCTATATGTATTTACGCCTATAAACTCCCTGTATCTTGTTAATAGCTTTAAATATTCCGTGATAGGTTTTAGAAAGTGTCCGGATTTACTGAAGCACTTAACTGGCGGACGGACTACCTGAAGACTACAGGCGGATGAACATATTTCGTAAAGTAATGTTACAGCCGGCAATTACAGTCGTCCTATTGCCTCAGGTATACGGCGCTTTGTACGCCACAACGACTTCATATAGTAAAAGATTTAGCCGTTAAAGTCAGACGACTCGTGTGTTGTGTAAGCAGCAAACCTTTCTTCTTCTTGCGCAATAGTTCTTGAGACGCGATTCGGTTTAATATCTTGACTCAACACTGAGCAGGTAGAAATAACACACAGTATATATATATGCAATTGTTGATAAAATTACAATTTGCATTCACTAGCTCATTCAGGACATGATTGGAGAAACTAGCCATTGCCACTGTTACGGATTTATAGCAGGTCAAGAGGCCACTGCCGTTTCAGTCTCCGAGGAGGATTATAGGGATGAGTGGTGCAGTGTAATGACTGTGCTAGGGGATTAGGGTGGTTGGATAGGTTACTATGCAATTTCATGAACTTATGCTAGTTCCAAGGGTTTGTCCAATGGTTATTCCTAGGTTTTTGACCGTGGAGCAGAATGCGATGGGATGGTTATTGAGGGTTATAGCATACTGGCAGAGGATTTGAGGAGGAAACGGGACTCAACGTTATTTAATTAACAATGAGCAAGTGTTCGAGCTTTAGTGGACTCTCACAGCAAAAATCATCAAAGCGATAATAGAATCTTTATCACGACCGGAACGAAACTCTTAACGACGTGATTAAACATAGTTCGTTTTTAAAAGGTTCAAATTATTGAAGCATTTCCGGTACCATCGTTCAAAACTTCCCTTGTCCCAGAAACTGTTTAAATCTGCTGAAACCAATTTTGACCCACTTCAAAAACTACAGAGATTTTTTTTTTAATCGAAAGGAATAAGACTCAACATCATTCTTACTGGCCTGAAAAATCTTTACACTAACCACTGATGCAAGGAATGTCTGGCTTCTCGGAGAATATTCGACGTCTCCTGAAGAGAGGTTGGAATTATAGGTCTTATAAATTAATAACTATAAAATATGTTAGCTTTAACAATATAGGGGAGGAGGAGAAACAATAAATAACGTAAATAAACGTCATAAATAAGATGTATTAGGGAATTTATGTTCAATTGATTACGCTATATCCCTATTGAATGCAATGACACTACCTGCATTCGTGCCGGGACATAAATCTAATCACGAATGCTTAGATTTATACGCCAATTACATACATACAGATATATATTTAAAAACTGAGGTCAGCGGTTGAATGCGGGCTTAATAATAAACATATTTTGTACTGTAATATTCAAGGATGTACATATGTATAATTAAAATTATTTTATGTTCGCTGACAAAGTATCACCCCAAGTCCAATTATGGAAATGAAACCTCCGAGGTATTTCTTGTTATTCCGCTTCCAGGAGTGCAAGGTAATCCTTTCAATGCAAATACCTACAACATAAACGGCACTTCAAACTTCAAATCTATCACATCTGTATTCGTTTATAGAACGATCTTATCTGCATAAGTGCTTAATCATGTGCGCTTCCTCGTCAGATTTCTTAATCCATACACACTTGGCACCATTCAAATAACTTTTTAGAAATCGTTCTACTTATGAATTTTTACGACAATAATGTAATATTTTACATTTGGCAAATATAATAATAAAACATAGCCGTGGTACGTTTTGAGTGGATTTATTCGTCTTGATTGTTGAATAAATGTTGATGTACTTTCATCAAATTGATTTATGGACGACGAGTTAACATAAGTTCTTTATGTGAGATGGAAGTGACATGTGAGCTTAAATAGTTTACATCCTAGTTTTATGAAAAGAATAATTTCTGTCTTCAAATATGCATTAATACTTATATAAACAGATTAGCTCGGCTAAAACTGCCTTCCACTTTTTTTTTTCTTTTCAATTCCTAGCCACTTTTCCTTCCGATAACGCTATTTTTTTTTTTCCAATCCCCTTAAAAAAGAAAAAACTTTTATTGACTATAGATTCTTAGGCGAATCTATTTACATACTACATTTTATATGCCCTGTACCATCGGTACACTCTAAACAAGGTCTGAATCGGTATAGAAGTTACATAATCAATAGTTACATAAAGTTACATAATTACATAATCAATGATACACAATGTACTTGGCTTCATTGACAAGACTCTACAAGGTGATGGGGCTCACCTTTTTGATCACAACAAAGAAAACTTAAAAACTAATTCTTATTCTAAATTTTCCCTGACAGTCTGTTGCCATCGATTCGGGAGGGGTGGTGGGGCCATAGTGTTAAACACTGGATTTGTGAGGTGCTGCAACGCGTCGAAAATCAATTTCCAAAACCGAGATGAGCTAACTACTAACTAAAAAATAAAGTATGAAGTATTCACAATCATTTATTATAAGTATTTAAAAAACTTACAATTATTTCGGTAAGTAGTTTCTGTTTGAATTTCTGCACTTCATTTATTCCAAGCCATTTATTTATTTTGTATACATTTTTTATATATACATTACCCATCTCAAATGGTGGTAGAAAAAATGAGGCGTTGATTCAGGGGGAGATGATGGGTACATGGTACATATGTAGATTGACTCCTGAAAAATGTGCCAGTGTTTAAAGTAGTAAATATATTATTATTTTCAAGTGGAAGTGACACGGACAGGAGGGTGGAATAAATTATTAAAAGTTATTAATGAGAAACAATATATTGTTAATTATGATTTAATACACCTCAAATTCTAGGAGGATTCTTCGGAAGGATGGTACCCCTAAGGATGGTGGTCGGTAGAGCACTCGACTGTGTCCTGACAGAATTGCTGTAAAACACATTGGCCGCTAATCTTCGTTCAAAAGAGACTTAAGGGTTAAAGATCCTGGACTTCACAGTCCAACTTCCGCCTTGAAACCCATTACATAAGTTGTGGACAAAGACTTTTTTCTTTTTTTTTTTTCTTGAAAAACCTCTTTATTGATAATATATACAATGACAAAAATAAATAAATAAATTTGGAATTACATCTTTCTCCTCGTGCTGCATTCGCAGATGCATTCGAAGGAGTGCATAAAATATAATATTTTCAGTTTGTTTTTAAGAAGTCAAAAAACACATACACTCACTAGGTGATGAGGTTCACCTTCAGTTTACAACCGTGGAAAACACTAAAACCTAAACCTAGAACTTAAGACTAATGCGTTCCAGCCGCGACGGCGTCCTGCCATCGATGGGGGAACGGAGCGGGGGTTATAGTGTTAAACACCGAATTTGTCAGGTATTGCTAGGAGTCGAAAAATTTGATATGTATACGTTGGATGAATTCATACACCGTAGGCAAATCTAAGATCTCGTGAAGCTCACCGTTGCTCCGCTGCTCGAATGAAGTACCTCTGACCTCTTGGACAAAGACAAGTCAATGTCCGTCTTAAGAATCGGAGGAACGAAGAGATACAAAAAATAAAACCCGTCTAAAAATACAAAGGGTAACGACTTTGAGGATAGGAAACATCACGAACTCTGTTTCCATGAGATGGTTTATTGTGGCAGTTGGTGCCCTGTCACATGTTTAATAGTCTGTTTATATCTGCTGTCTATGTGCTGCTTATACATGTCGCATTTGGTGTCTTCTATCTTTAATATATGAGCTATATGTCAGTTTAACTCGGGTCTTCTATAGTATGAGTGAGAGGTTTTACCTTCAGGCAATATGTTATTTCCCTACAAGTATTTAGTATTCTATTTATATTTTATTTTTTACCTTCATATCCCCTTGATATTATAAATCATAGAAAGCGGAATAGTAAATGATCTACATAAATGAATCTACTTACGGTAGGTATATGTCCTGTAGCTTGGCTATATTATATACAATTTTACATTGCGATTTGTGATTGTTACAAAAGTATAATGTACATTATACACTCATTGTCTAAACATGTTTAAAACTGATAGGGCTCACCTTATGAATCACAGACTTAAATCTAAGAACAAATTCTTAACCTAATTTTTCCCGACAGTTGCCATCGATGCGGGTAGGTTGGTGGAGTTAAACACTGGGTTTGTTAGGTGCTGCAATGAAAACTTATAAAGAAAGTTGAGAAAGAATTGGCTTCTTCAGGAATGTTCAATATGGACAGGTAGCAATTGTCATTGTCAAATACAAATAAATATTTTTTTTTTTCCCTTAGCTCTCAAATTTTTAAGATTATAGATAAGGGAAAACTAAAGGGAATTTATTTGGGGTGAGCGGATCCTTTTACTAGGAGTACCTGTTTGAAGGTGGAGTGAGGGAATTAAGGAGTGTGGGAAGCCGGTAGAGGTGGAAATGTTGCGGTGCAGTGGTGAGAGTCCACTGACGGCTGAGCCTAGAGTTTCTCTAGGCATGCAGTGGAAGCTCATTCAGTTGGAAAGCAGTGATGGGTGCCCGTCAGAGGCTTGTTGTTAGTTGGCCAAGGGCCGTAATGTCCACCATTTGGTCTGCTTTCCCAGATCTAGAGAGTTGCCATCTTGCCGGTAGTGGTGGGGGTGTCAGGTCTTGGAATAGGGGGTTTTGGCAATGTTTCATCGAGTCGAAGAATTTGATGTGTCTTCTTCTGATGGCTTCGGTGATGGTGGGGACCTCGAACTTTTCGTGGATGTCAGGAGCCTTCATTTCACGAAAAGGGGTATGCCATAGTGCCGTGCGCAGGATGTTGTTCTGGAAGCTGAGGAGTCTAGTTATGGTGCTCGTGTGGAGAAAACGGAAAAGCGGAGTTCCAAAAAGTAGTGCTGGCCTCAGCACGCTCTTATATATGAGCAGTTTCAGCCTCAGGGATATAGCCGGGCATGTGATGAGATGCTGGAGAAAGTAGTAAGTAATAAATATTATTTATTTTTGTATAAGGTAAATATATTGACACTACACTTCAAGATCGATGGGCACAGAAATCACTTTGAAAAACTTTGAACAGACAATTTAGAAATTTAACAGAGTGAGGACTTCGCTTTGGTTTCTTTCCGAATGTAATGGTGCATTTAAATTTTACATTAGCGATGCAGAATAATAGGTTTTTTTTTTATTTTATTTAGAGTATACACTATAAAACAATGTCCAGGTTTCAAATTAACATTTTTCAATTACTAAATATTTTAATTCGTTTTAATAGCGTTTATTATCTACTATCGTTGAGGTAAGTTTAATATATATATATATATATATTTGATAGATATACATACGAAATATGGGAACATGAACTCCACGTCTATTTCTAACAATTAAGGAATGGGTGTGAAAAATTACCCAATTGTATAATGCCTACAAAAAGGTAGTAACCTACAATATCCCCGCCTTCCTCACGATGAGTTGATTACTTAAGAGCTATAACTGACCTATTGGGAACGATGCAGATCTCCAAGCTAAGAGGAAAAGGAAGACAGGAAAAAGAGGGAATCTGACCTAATCCTGGGACAAACACTATCCCATTATCCAGGACACCTGTGCAGGCGGGTACTGGATGTTCTTCTGGCCCCGGCAATTAGTCCAGGTATTTAGATTGGGATCGGGAGCTGTTGTCAGTAATTGAAAATTTAATCCCCCGGGGTGAGGAGGGGACATGCGCTGGGGCCAATGGTGACAGTATCTGGCCGGCTCATCGCCGCTGTCACAACGGATTTCGGGCGCCGAACCCGGGCTTATGTATTGTCAGCTGGGGCTGTCTAAAGCACCGTCCTCTCTCTCCTGGGTGCCATCTATCTATGTTATGTGTCCCAGCCATTCTGGCCCGCTCATGCTTAAATGTGTTGTATTCCCTCTTAGGCACTAGTTGATTAAGAGAATCACTGAATATAAGATTTCGAAAGAGCCACAACAAACAGTATGATTCCCACCAAAAAGGTAAAACATAGGAAAATTGACTTTGACAAATAAAAAAATCAGCAACATTTTTTTGTTATTAACGAGTTTGGAACTGCCCAAATGAGCGATTGTGAACTCAAAGCCAACATTAAACCCAAAGGATTTAAATAATCCTTGATTGTTGTGAGTGTTTGATAATCTCCACTTAGCTGAGTGAAACCTTTGAAATAATTTAGTGTTTATGGTTTTTGGCAGAGATTTCGCTGTTCGGGTTTTGGTTTATTATTAACTCTTCCTGTTACTCTCAGTTCACGATTAAAAATAAATCTTCCTCTTTATGGTGGACTAGTATGATATTTCATTTTCTCTGAAATCTATTCCCAGGTATTTTGTATCGTGTGTTTCAATATCTGCTTATTTATTGTTCATAATTATTACAGCTGTATTATAATTTATACTAATTTGATTTTAAATTAATCCATAGCGATTTATTTTCATTTTCAAAAACTTTTTCCTATTGGAAAATAATAAGTTTCTCCAGTAACAGTTATTGTCGTAAAAGCACCCAAAAGATTTTTTGCTCATTAGTGTATTTTTCACTATATTATTAATTTTTTTTAACATTTCTTCAGCTCGGAAACCTAATTTAATTACGTTTTTACGATACATCGTGACTATTAGAAAAATGGTGTATAATCCCCGCACATATATGGTGCTATGTCTGTATAAATTTTTGGTCGGACAAATTATTCTCCGTAGTTTCATTTATCCAAAATTAATCACCCCCCGCCCACAATCATTTATCCATTCATAGTTTGAGATGTACGTGACTTCCACCCTAGTCGATATACAATCAGATAGCGTGTCGCAGGGTGCATACTACATCGGGTAACGAGCCGAATGCTAAATGCCATCACTTCCAAGCCTTACAATGTAAGTGGCTAATTTGTTTAGGAAGCGAACCTCTCTCTCCGCGAACGTACGTGTCCAATTGTCCATTCTTGCAGCGGTCCCTTCAATCAAGTTATGTATCCCCTCAAAGTGATCTACAGAATGGCAATCATACAAGCTAAGCCACGCCTACTAGGGTATATGCATTCCAATTTGAACAGAACAATTCTTCAATTCCATAGACAAAAAAAAAAGTTTGAGTATTTGATCATTCCTCGTAAATTATTACAACGAACTGCACCACAATGGTAATTTCAAACGGAGAAATATGATACTACATTATAAATTTCCGAAACTAAACGCACATTTCCTCTCAGTGGCTCACGTTTGTCTCTCCAAAAATATTGTTACAATTTTACGATTTCTGTTTGAAATTTGACACAAATGGTGGCAGAAAAATGGTACCAGACTGTATTAGCCTGAATTTTAATTTTATTGCATATTTAGCGGTTTAGAAATAATTAACGCATCCAGTTCGTTTTGAAAAAAAAGTTTCTTAGAAGTGCTTCTGATGGTGCTAAAAAGACGAATAATTGTACCATTTAATTTAAATCTATCTGCATCACTTCAAATTTATCGTGTTAGAAGCTATTGGTTTACTTCACACTTCGCCAAATAACAATCACAATACTCAACCCTTCATGTGACTTTCCAACTTAAATCGCTACAAAATGGTACAGACATTAACTATTTTTGAATTCTAACTTCACGAGCAGCCTATATAAACAATGTCATTGGATGTAGATGATTTTTTGACACTCTTTCTTCCGTGCCAGTTGAAAATTCTCAACAGTTCTAAGTTATTATTAAATTGAGCTATGACGAGTCAACTTGGAAAATCAGAGTGAAATTCTCTCCATAATCGTCTTTGCATTTTTATAGCGTTTTCGCACTTACAGCCGACGAATGAAAAAAACCACATCTCTAATATATTCATGTGAGGAATGTAGAAATGGTGTGTGTTTTCGTTTATTGTTATATTTAAATTTAATTTTCTGGTACTGATTCGGTTTAATGAATTTCATTGAAAAAAAACAGGTAGTATTTTATTATTTGACTTCAATATACGAACAATAGTCATGGTATTCCTTAATTTTAAAATGGCAGTACAGCAGGGCAGACGACAGAACCTCGCGAGTAGAGGTTATAGAGAGAGCGGTGAAGTGTGCAGTGAAAGTGAGGAATTAAAGAGCTAGGAAATAAAAATCCAGAAATATAAAAAATCATATTATAAAGAACATTTCTACAAACATTTCAAATAAGTACAGAAAAAATAAGGTTTGAATTCAGAACAAAAGTACTGTCAAGTGAACCAGAAACAAAACCTCAATTGTCACAACGGAATACCAACACGTAGGGCTCCATGGTAAATTAAAAGAAACAGAAGGTTTTAAAAAACTAAAAACTAAATGTTGATGACTCTAGATGAAGAATTATTAAAACAATATAAAGATGAAGATGAGAACATGCAATTTGAGGATTATTTCCTAGAAGGACATACACAGAAAACCCAAACAGAGCAAACTACAACACCAGGCACATTACAAAAAATTCTAGATAAATTCACTGAAATTTAAAGAACTGCAGTCATTAATCTGAAAAATATTTCAGAAAATTTTTTTATAAAAAAATTTACAGGAAGAAACGAAGTGGATAGACATTTTTGAAAATGAACGCACGCGACTAGGTGTAGAACAAGATACAAACAAAATTGAAACATTAAGACGTTTTTTAGATAAGTCGTGCATGGACTGGTACAGTTCAATGCTTATCAAATGGACATTTAACTCCGAGTGGGAACTTCTCGATTGTGCTAAAATTACAATCTGCCTTATTAGGCAATAAGTTATTGAGAAAAAATGTTCTCAGCAGGTGCGAACTATGGAAAAAGAACTTCTGCTTCACGTAAGGATGGACGCCAACGAGACATGCGAATGAGTACAAACATATAAATGGCACCTTACTATAATATACATATCCAGACTGATAAAATCCTATTATATATATGTCAATATTCCACTTGTAAATAGTGGACATGTTCCAAAGTGATTTCTGTTTTATTAAAAACTGACATTCTTCCATGTTGTATACCATAAATAAAATAAACAGATGGAAGGAGAGCTAGGCTGTTAGGAGAATATACGATTAAGGAAACGAAGTAAGCGCTGGTATAACAGAGACGAGACTAGAATATCCTAGGAGATAATGAATTACTCACCGACAAGTGTGCGTTTGCGTACACGTGGATACAGGACACATACAAGGATATGAGCCTTGTACCTTTGATCTGGAGCCGCCGGCGGCGGTTTTGGGTGTAACTGGAAACCAGAAGGAATGCCAAAGTGATAAATCAGGTACCCCGTGCCAGGTATGGTCACCTGGTATTAGAGCAACTTCCAACAGTGCTATGTCTTATCTACCTGTTGGGCTATATGGTACCGAATATTTATCATGAAGATACACAAATATATCACAAAGGCTATAGCAGAAAAATGTTACCAAGCTTTTTAACTCGCTGGTAAAACCCTGAATATATATTTTTCTTTTATTTAAGATTGAGTTCTTAAGGACGAAAGAGATTGTAAAAGTTCTATCGAAAGTGGAAAGACCAACTGGGTGGATCCACCAAGCAGTCTCAACATATGACCAAGCAGATGGACCTATTCAGAATGCTCACGGTCTGCAAGATCAACATCATCGACTGGCGCAGGCTCGGAAGTCTGTCGGTGAAGTGACGATTCCCAAGAATAGTGTCCATTGCACTTTAAAGCTACTAAGTTGAAACATTACAAATCGACATAAGTACATGGTCTCAACGAAGATGATCCAGATAGTATAATTGACGTATGTGAGAGCTTAATTGGCGAATGTAAAGAAAAACAGCTGTTTGAAAGGTGATCAGTTTGTAACGTTTAAATTTCACGGTACAATTACAGTCTTTGGCCTTGACGTGCCAACTACTTCACACGAATAAATAAAAGTTACCCTCTTTTCAGACCAGTAAACACCCGCCTACATTTCCATATTTATCAATAAATCTTCAGGATCCGCAAAGAGAGAGGAGACCAGTTCACGATCCTGACAGCGCAAGAGCTCACCAGGGATGAGAGCGTAGTAGCTCCTGATTGGCCAAAATAAGCAGCTCCTCAGCCGTTGCAGCCAGGAATTACCTGCCTATTTAAGGAAGAAATTCCGAGCTTTTTCACACTCTCTCTGCATTGGCACTTGTTGCTCTGCTCGTACCATACCTTTCTTGTTTAACTACCTCTGCATCTTTCTCTCCTAACCTCGGTATGTTTTAGTGCGGCGCTGACAGCTTACACAGCATTTCCAGTAGAATTTTCTGGCTTCTGCCCGCAAAAATACCATGTTGGACCATGGACTCCTTCTATGTAGTCGACGGGTTCTACAATTTACCTAGTAGCGTCCTCCACCAGTGGTCCAGCCTGACTCATTCCGGTTCACAACGCCTTTGGGATTCGGGCGGTTATCGCCTACCGTCAGATACCGAGTCCGAACTCTTGGTCATTCTAATAACACGTAAAAATACTTATAATACCTAGCCTGCACCTTTTCTCCTGAACATAGTGCACTGTAAGGGCACACCTTCTAAGATTTTATGGAGTCAGATCAATAAACAAATAAGAATTAAGCTGTCCACCGACTAGGCCGCCAGCAAAGGTTAAAGACCACAGGTTTAGTCACACATCCCTTTCTGATGTCCACCAGTCACTTAATGGGTCGACGAGATCCAGCGGGCACCCGCGGACAATCTTACACAGAATGTTTGTACTTCTAGAAAAATTACGGACATACCGTAATTAAGAGAGTAAAATTTATTTGATGTGTTACATAATTAAGGATTTTGTTAATGTACTGTGTTGTGAACCCTTTTTCATAATTATACTCAAATAAATTTCCACACATATTTAAAATTGATTTCAGGTCACAAGACATCACGAAGAGATAACAGCCATAAGGTTGTCCAACATGATATAAATATCAGAAGCAAACTGAGAATGATATATTTTTTTTCCAATTGATAATTTAATTTAAAAATTGATTAATTTATTTTTTTAATAAGTCATCAGTATTATCCATCTTGTTCGATCATTTAATGAAGCCAGCATGTCAAATTTCATGTCCATGTCAAACAGGGTTGCTACAATGGTCATTCTGACCTAAGTAGGAGTAAAAACATGATGGTACAGAACGTCTCTGCCAGTTGAATGTACGCAAGGAATCAAACCTCCAGGAAAAAAATAATGGGTTATTCCTAGAAATTATTTAAATTTTTATGGGTTGACTACTCGGCCGTGGAAATAAAAAAACTGATTTTAAATAGCTTTTGAACGAAAACACTTTTGAAGTTTTCATTTGAAACAATACAAAGTTGGGCTTATCCAATAATTAAGTGACGTTAATCTCCGCCTGACCGTAATCAACGCTTGATTTTACAAACCTGTGTGGACGCTCCTATGTTTTGGAGTTAGTGAAAAAAAAAAGTTGCACAGGTACAATGCCTCTTTGAGCATTAGCGCCAAAAAATATCACCTCAATCATTCAAGGAATCATCAAAATATGGTGCATTGCAATATCCTACCCTGGTATTTTATCATTAATCTAGTACTTTTTTGTAATTTTTAGCATAGCCAATGTCAAAAACTAAGTACCGCAATTCTTCATAAAGGTTGTTGGTTCAATTTTCCAGACTGATTTCAATTTTATTTCACTTGTAATCTTTGAAATGGGCGGCTCCCGACAGGATAATTTAAACTATTCGAAAATTGGGTCTAGGTACATCGTTTGTTTTAAGATAATTTTTATAAATTATTGTACAGAGAAAATATATTTAATGTCCTGAATTAATAGTAAACTGAATAATAAAAGAGCAGAGGAGTTTTAAAGGGGGGGGGGCGTGGAACATTTAATTACATAGAATAAAATTACTCATAAAGGATGGTGTTAAAATTTCAATTTAAATTGTGATTGTGTCAGTATAAAAGGACATTGCTGAGTCTAATATCAGCCCATGATGGAAAATGCATTGCGTCCTCATCTGTTCATAGCGGCTTCATGAATCTGGAATGACTTCCTACTCTTCATTCCAATCTTTTTTTTTCATCTTCTGTTTCACTTTTTTTGCTTTTTGCTTTTTACCTTTCACTGGTTCATTTCATCCATTGTACCTCGTGCCAGGAGGAGGATTCTTGGGCCGTAATCCGGGCATTATGGATTCAAAGCCTTTTCATACCCCCACTCCTTCCTTCTTTCTTTCATCTGCTCCTATTATTATTGGGGGGAGGGAGTAGGGAGGGGGTGACAGTGCCTTCATTGATGAAAACTTCTTTCTAGCCGCTGTGAAGGTCCGTTTTAATTTATGAAACTGAAAATATCCTCTGACAATGTCACAAAGATCTCTATTACACGGTTTTTTTGTTTTTATATGGATTTTACTTTGTGTATTTATTTATTTATTTATATATTAAAACATATCACTAGTTGACAAAAGGATCAGTATCCTTGTTTTATTTTTATTTTGCGTGCATTTCATAAAGTTCCCAGACGCTTGAGCGCCTCTCAACTGAAACTAACTTATTATTATTTATTTATAAGTAGGAAAACTAAAACAAAAACCAAACTAACTTTCATTATCACACGTGTGGTGTCTCGGCCAAAATTTCTTTTTCGTATGTAAAAAAAAAAGAAAGAAAAGAAGTAACTTTCAAGGTAGCGTTTTGTAACATTTCTTAAAATTATGATAAAAACTTACATGCACCATTTGGGACCAAATATACTTAATCAACAATACCCGTTTCTCCAAAGATTACCAAACCATGTTTCGTCTTGACAGAACGTGTCTTGTCTTGAAATTTATCTCATTTACCTACTTGACAATAACTGGAGATTTATCATACATTTTTAAATTGATTGTGACTTTAATAATTAATGTGTGTTTTTATAAATAATACATAAAAGAAATAAATTATACAGGCAGTGAAGGAACTTTATCAAGCAATTATGTGAACTCGGATGAGTATCGAAAATAGGAAATTACTAGTTTACTAGTTTTTAAACTATCTTAATAATAAGCGCCTTAAAAATTACTTAATTTTTGTTTTCTTTCAAAATTTTCTAAAAAATTAAGGAAGAATAACTCTGTAACCATTTCTCCGTTAATGTTTTAATGCCTCCTCAAACATTGCAAAAAAATCCAAGCAATAAGTATGCTTTCGAGCCCAAAATTGAAGTCTTTGAATTACCCGCTATGAGTTACCATGACAACAAGTTTTTGTTTTCACTATATAGACGAGGCTTCAGTGCTAGGGCGACAGCTGAACAAATATGCCGTGTATATGGTGAAGGACTAATAACTGATCGGGCAGTTAGAAATCTGTTTATAAAATTCCGTTCTGGAGATATGACCTTAAAAGACGAACCGAGGGCGGGACGTCCTTCCGACTTTGACGACAACCTTTTAAAGGCAATATTGGACCAAAATCCACGTCAATCAATAAGAGGTATACCACATTTTACAAGGAATGAATTTATAAACTGCCAGGAAGATGGGAGAAGGTTATAGATAATAGTGGTGAATACATAATAAATTAATATAATTTTGTTATTTAATGAGAGCAAAATAAATGTCTGATAACAAAACGGAAGTTACTTATGACTCGACCTAATATTTATTGGGTTCCAATGACATCGTTTAGAGCAATTGTTTATAGCTCTATAAGGGTAGAGTGTAATTTTTTTATGATAAAGATATGTGATAACAAATAATTTTATTGTGTTCCTTCCTGTATCATATATGAACCAAACCACGTTCTGCTGACTATATATATATATATAAGGGTTGCTAGGTCTTCTTATTATAACAATAAGTAATCTGTTTCTCTGTAAAACAAAAGTTTATTTAATTGATAATTAGTTTACAACTATTACAAATAAAATCTTAATTCATACCTGTAAAACAAAAGAAACAACAATTACAGTTTATTGTTATGACTGTTTGCACTTTACTTAATTGTTTACACTGGAAAGCCTTTTAAAAACCTCCTGGTCATATGTCGCTAGCTCCACCTAGTGGTAGCCAACTGAAGCACGCGCGTGATAACAAAGCGCTGCTAATTCAATTGAAGAAAGCTTACTTTCTTTACATCTCCCCCTCCCACTGTGAAAATTCTCGTGAGAATTTTTATTATATAATGTTTATTCTGCTGGTATCAGTTTTGTTATGTGGAATAATCCTGTGTCTTCGTTTCTTTTTTCAGTTTTGATTTTAAATATAGTATTTGATATTTTCTCTGCAATTTTGAATGGTCCAACCCTAAGTTCATCTAGTTTTTTCCTATTTAATCTATGTCCGTTTTCAATATATACTAAATCACCTGTATTGAATTCCCTTTCCTTTCTGTTTTTGTCAAATAATTTCTTATTGTATTCATGTGATTTTATAGTGTTATCTAGAGCTAATTTTCTATCTTCTTTCCAAACCTCTGCATGTGTTAGTTTCCTTAGTTCCTCAGGTAGCATACTTGTGTTAGTACCATCTAGTAAATATTTAGGTGTAAAACCTGTAACTGAGTGTTCTGTTATGTTATATTTGTCAACACATTCTCTTGCTATTGTTGTCCAAGCTTTCTTTTCTTTAGATTCATTGATTCTACATCTTATTTTATTAATTATTGTTTGATTTAATCTTTCATTTATGCCGTTTGAAAATGGTGCATTTAAGGCTGTATAAATGAGTCTGATATCTTGTTCTTTTAGGTAATTTTTGAATTCTTTAGAATTTAGTCCTGGATATTGGTCTGTTAATATTGTACCTATCTTGTTCATTTCTAATGTATTTTGGACTATTTTTATAAAATCACTTGCAGCTTGAGTTTTTGAAGTTAATATATGTGCGTATCTTGTATAGTGATCAACTAGAAGATGGAGGTATCTTTTCGTTGATCTTCGACCACCAAATCCACCGATCGTATCAATCGACACTATCTCATACGGCTTTGTTGCTGGTCCTAATTGAGACATTAATCCATATTTTGCTTGACCTCTAGATTTATTCTTTTTACAAATTTCGCAAGTTCTGCATATATTCTGAATGTTTTTTATTAATTTTTTTGAAGTGTAATAAGGACATATTCTGTTTATCATTTGCCTTATTCCGATGTGACACCAGTCTATATGTGTATCTCGTATTAATTTAATGCTTAATTTTTCTGATAAAACTATCTTCTTTTTGTTTTTAATTTGTTTATAGATTATACCATTTTTATCTGTACTTTTTTTCTTAAGTTCTCCTAATGCTGTATTTTCATTTTGATCTTTAATTATTTCTTGTAGTTGGATCATGTTTACTATTTTTAATATTTCTTGGGTATTATCTTTTGACTCTAATACCGGATTTCTACTAAGACAGTCTGCTTCAATATTGAATTTCCCTGGTATATATGTAATTTTGAAGTCAAATTGAGACAAATAATATGTTAAGTCACCTAGTTCCTCGTCTGTTCTTGATTTTATATTAAGGTTTTCTAACGGTTTATGGTCTGAATAAACTTCAAATCTTCTTCCAATTAACCAGTATTCCCAATAATTTATCGCTTCCTTTATTGCTAAGCATTCCAAATATATAGCTTTTTTTCTTTTTTGCGACTCATTTAATTTTTTTGAGAAATAGGCTACTGGTTTTTCTTTTCCATCTTGTTGGGTTTGTTTCAGTATTGCACCTATACCTTCTATTGAAGCATCTGTAAATATCTTAATAGGTAAATCTTTATCGAATATTTCTAGGACTGGTTGAGAGCACAATAATTTTTTTATCTCTGTGAATGATTTTTCACAATCTTCAGACCAATTATATTTTATATCTTTTCTTAACAATCTATGTAGTGGATCTAGTATTGTTGAGATTTTTGGTATATATTTGTGATAGAAATTTATTTTACCTAGAAATTGTCTAACGTTCTTCTGCGTTTTTGGAGTCGGAAAATTGAGTATTGATACTAAATTGTCTTTAATTGGTCTTACTGTATTATTTTCTATTATATGTCCGAGATATTTAATTGATTTTGATGCGAACGTGCATTTTTTTAATTTTAATCTGAATCCTTCTTTTATTATGGCTTCTAAAACTTGTTTGATATGCATGATATGATCTTCAAAAGTCTCTGAAAATATTAATATGTCATCTATATAATTTTCTGTAAAGTTCTTTAGATTATTTTTTCTTAGTATACTTGATAAAATTCTTTGGAAGATTGCTGGTGCTGTTTTTAAACCGAATGGTAGGCAAGTCCATTGATAGTGTCCTTCTTGGGTTATAAAGCCTGTTTTTTTTCTATCTTCTATCCTTAGTGGTATTGACCAAAATGCTGAATTGATGTCCAGTGATGTAAAATATTTACAATTTCTAGCTTTAATTATTAAATCATCAATTAGCGGAAAAGGCTGGGCCTGGGTTGTGACAATCTTGTTCAGATCTCTAAAATCGACACATAATCTGGTTTTTCCTTCACCCTTTTTTAATGCAAGGGTCACTGGTGCAGCAAATGGACTATACGATTCTTCAATTAAATTTTTTTCTAATAGTTTTGCCACTTGCTGTTCTATTTCTTTTCTGTCTTCGATTGTGCATCTATATGGTCTTTTACTACAAAATTTTTCCATCAAGAGATCTATTCTTGCTTCATAATCTTTCACAGTCCCTATATCATACTTGTCTTTAGCAAATATTGTTTTATATTCTTCTATCAATTGTTCTATTTTGAATTTTTTTTCATTATCTAAATGATCTAAATTTATTTTAAAATCTTTCTCTTTAATATGTTCATTAAAATTTATTTCTATTATATCTTTTCTTTGCGATTGTTTTTGGCTTATATTTAGATTTTCGTCTTGCCTTAATTTAAATTCCTTTATTATGTCTAGGCCTATCAAAAAATCATGAAAAGTCTCATTTTCTACAATAAATACATCTACTTCTTTTTCAATATTGAAAATTTTTAATTTTATTCTTGCTAATCCCTTTGTGAGTGCCACACCACTAATTGTTTTTAATTGTATTTTGTTCTTATCTATATTATTATTTTTTATAGTTTTTATTAATCTTTTATTAATTAATGAAACTTGAGATCCTGAGTCATAGATCCCTTCTATTTTTATCTTATCTTCCAATACAATGTTTAATTTAATTAGTGGTGTGTTTACTCGTTTTTTGATTCATTATATATTTCTACATCTAGGATAGAATTGTTATTTACTTTTTTTGGTGTAGTGTTCTTTTCTCTACTTTCTTCATGTTTTTGGAACCAGCATTTATCTTTTGGGTGGTATCTCACACCTTTACCTAAATCTCCACACGTTTTACAAGGTATCTTTACTTCATATTTC
The DNA here is from genome assembly GCA_930367205.1 of Acanthosoma haemorrhoidale. Taxonomy (NCBI): domain Eukaryota; kingdom Metazoa; phylum Arthropoda; class Insecta; order Hemiptera; family Acanthosomatidae; genus Acanthosoma; species Acanthosoma haemorrhoidale. The sequence continues at coordinate 104,611,322 of OV884015.1, read as the reverse complement.
TTTTGAGAATCTAATGTAGGTTTTTTTTGAAAATTTCTTTTATTTACTAAACATTCAAGTTGTCTCAATTCATTAAATAAGTCTGTAGTTTCTTTTAATTTTTCCTTGTTTATTCTATTCAATATAAATTCTGGTAACCCTACTGCTATTAATGCTATAAGTGACTTTATATCCATATCTTTGTTAAAATCTATCAAAAGTTTCTCTTTCCTCAAAGCATAATCCGTTAACGAACCTTCTCGATATTTAAATGATAGTGCATAGGTTATATTATTCCATCCATTATCTGTGAAACATTTTAAGAATCTTGTTTTCCATTCAGACCAACCAGAATTTATTGTTAGTCTTATGAGTGTGGAAGAGTGCCAGTCTAAACTTGGTTTATCCAAAAATAGTTTCATTAGTTCAATTTTTTCCTCACTTTTATCTATTTGAAATCTAGAACACTCTTTTTCAAAGCTTTCTATCCACTGTTTAGCATTAGTATTTTTGCTTGAAAATGTTTCTATGAGAAGTTTTTCTGATATTTTTTTTAAGTCTTTCTCGTTATCTTTCTTCTGTGTTGTTTCTATCAGTTTCTCTAGTATTTCCTTTAGACTATGATCATGTGTGTTGTTTGTACTTTCCTCATTTATTTCCTCTAAATATTGATCTTTAAATTGCAGATTTCCATCTTCATCTATGTATGTGCCCTCTAATTCTTTTGTCATTGTAATCCACACTCTTCTTATCTGATTTCTTCTGTTTAATGAATTAACTAACTTTGTGTACTTACTTGTCTTTTTCAACTCCACATGATCTTCCATATATTTGAATTCTTCTGGCAATGTATATCTTCTTCCATCTTCTGTACCAATTGAGGTGATGGCAATTGCATTGGCTTTACTGTCTTTTGGTGAAGTCACTACCGTAAATTCAAAGTGCAGTTTTGACATCATAAACAAATTGTTGTTTTATAAGGGTTGCTAGGTCTTCTTATTATAACAATAAGTAATCTGTTTCTCTGTAAAACAAAAAGTTATTTAATTGATAATTAGTTTACAACTATTACAAATAAAATCTTAATTCATACCTGTAAAACAAAAGAAACAACAATTACAGTTTATTGTTATGACTGTTTGCACTTTACTTAATTGTTTACACTGGAAAGCCTTTTAAAAACCTCCTGGTCATATGTCGCTAGCTCCACCTAGTGGTAGCCAACTGAAGCACGCGCGTGATAACAAAGCGCTGCTAATTCAATTGAAGAAAGCTTACTTTCTTTACATATATATATATATAAATATTCATTCATGAGCATTCATAGCAAATGTTTTTTTTATTTTTAAATTTCAAAACCTCAAAAAAAATAATGCAATGTACAAAATAAATAATTGAGATACGAATTTCTCCTCTTCCTGCCATTCACAGATGTATTAGAAGGAGTGCATAAATATAATACATTTTGTTTTGTGGTAAAAAGTATGGCAAAATGGCGGAGGGAGACAATATAAGTCCTTTATCTGTTCGAAAGTATAGCCTCGCACCTCTGATTCAGCACTATTTTTTTTACTCTGATCCGCTGTTATGAAATATTTGCTAGTCGCCCCAGGTGCATGGACATACAACGGCGAGTGCCTCGGGTGTGTGTGGACAATCGCTAGTAACGAGGCGACCGTACCGTGGGTGTGCATGTTGAATGATCGGTCCATCATCTGTGACATTTGGTCCCTCAGTCATCTGTGACTCCCCATTGTGGTTCTTTGGTACTTCGGTCGGACCTCCATCTATTTCATTTTGTAGTCCGTTGTCGGTTGTCCTCAAGGCACACCTTATTGGAGATACTTTAATACGATGTCTAGAGGATGCAAGAACCACAGGAAGTCTTTCCATTCGAAAGAATTTCGTACAAAAACATATTCTATCATTCAAACTATTAGTTTTTAATGTAGACAAGGAGTGGGGGGGGGCGGTAATCGTTTCATACTTACGAGTCATATCCAGCTCCTATTTGTCATGCAGTTATCACAGAATCGACATGCCTTATTTTCACTGTAATACTGGAAACAATGTACGAAATAAAATTATTTCAGTCTCTCCACAGCTTTATTTTTCACAGCTGTTGGTAACTATAGGAATAAACCGACGTCAGGTAATGTAAGTAGAATTATGGTCAATATTTTTGTAGAGTTGAGTGATATACTAAAAGTTGAAGTTTGGAAGTTATATCCATGTTTATTTTCAATTAGGAGAGTACCATATGGTACGACCAACTTACCCAGGATTTTGGTAATTTAAAATTTTATCTACTCAACACATGGCCACATTTACAGATGACACTGCAGTCCTGTCATCCCATCCAGAGACCCTGATATAGCATCCCATAACCTTCAAAAACACCTTGATGAGATCGAGCATTGGTGCAACCAGTTCCGGATTCAAGTTAATGAAGCAAAATGTTCCCACATTACCTTCACCCTCTGTCACAAGTCTTATCCACTAGTTTTTTTTAATTCCATTCCTCTATCTGTATCCGAGTTAGTACGGCACTTAGGCTTCCATCTCGACAAACGGCTGACCTGGAACCCACATACGAGGCTAACAAGACAAGAACTAAACAGACGCTTTGGACAACTGTACAAACTGCGTCAAAGGACATCCCATCTCTCTTAAATTACTGTAAATTACTAATTTACAAAGTTATACTTAAACCAATCTGGACATACGGAATAGAGCTATGGGGGACAGCAAAAAAGTCGAACATCAAGCGCATCCAATCCTTTCAATCAAAAGTCCTGAGAACAATAGTAAATGCCCCTTATTACGTCAGCAACAAAACCCTTCATAACGATCTTAATATACCCTACAATCTTGAACTCATCCCTTCCAAGTTCATAAAATTCTATATTAACCTATCCAACCACCCTATTCGCCTAGCACAGTCATTGCACTACACCACTCATCTATGTGGCTCTCGCGCTCTTGGTGGGGCTCCACTAGATAGTATCAGTTAGGCGGCTGACGGAGGAGCGTGGGGGACTTCCAGAGAATCCGCTTCGCACGCGAGGGAGGTGACAACCATGTGCATTTAGGAAGTATCTGGGCTGTTTTAAATATTGTATGAATGATGAATTGTAAATATGGTATGAACGTAAACATTTATCACAATTACTTATTGCCCAATGAGGCAGATTGTAATTTTAGCATAATGAAGTTGTTTTTTAGAATAGTCCTACAAATGTTAGTTTTAGTAAACTTATAGGAAAACTGACAAGCGTCAGCAAGTGCTGAAAAGGTGAGGTAGTCTGGCATAAAAAGGGAATCGTGCGGTACCTGGCTTCTCGATCACCCGGTGCATATGACCCAGGCGGCAAAAGACAAAGGAAACACAGCCTCAGGTATTTTCCGAAGATCAACTGGCAACGGGTTTCCCTGTCTCGGTTTTCTCCTGCTACCGGTGACATGGGCAAGCAGGAATACGAAAAGGACATCGGAACGAGAATGTTCAACAGCGATTGGGAAGAACGTGTTCACGAATGCAAACGTATCGAAGCCAGTGTGTTTGATCTGTGGTAGAAACGTTTCAGTGGCTACAAAACAACAAAAAACAATTTAGAATCATCAAGAAGAATCATTATTATTACCATTTTAAGTATCCATCGTTTGGTTCAGACTTGAAATGAGACAGGGGGGGAAAAAAAAAGTTCAGACTTGAGATAGGATTGGATTGAAAAAAAAAAAAGATTAAAATCGTTATAGCAATTAATATTCAAAAAAACAAATTAATGAGCTTTCTTCAATGGTAACAGCTTTCTCTGAAATCAATTGAAAACAATTACAAGCTCCAGTAGCTAGGTATGATTGTGTTTAAAAAACCTGGGTTCGTTGTTGTTTTTGCTACGCTCTTTTTTCAGGTATCTTATGATAAATTACTTGAATGTTAAGTTGTTTACGTTAATTAATAATTAAATAAGGTGAGCCTCATAACGTTTTAATAAATTTAGTCTATTATTGTGTAATGTACATCATTATACTATTGTACAATGCAGATTACTTATTTTGTATACTAGAATTTGTATAAAATATAGCCGAGCTGCAGGAAATACAATGAAGCAATTGTGATAAATTCATTTGTAGAATATAAATTTTGAACGTAATAAAATAGAAAAAGTACCACACAGGTCTTACCTGCTATCGCACTTGCTATTGCACTGAAACTTCACCTAACCTGTCGCTTCGTCTCAAATTGATGATATATAAATGTGTCCTCCGGCAAGCCCTGCTGTACTGTGCCCCACTTGACTGGCAATACAGCTAAAAGCCTCCTACATTTCCGGAATGAGATCATGCGAAAAGTGGTCCGACATACCTCTTTCGAGAGGTTGAAGAACGCTGACCTGCACCCGTTGCAAGGTGTGCCGTCGGTGGGTGAGTTTATCCGCCGGAGACACATCAAGTTTTTTGACTCGTTGCAGCACCTAACCAACCCAGTGTTTAACACTATGACCCCACCACCCCTCCCACATCGATGGCAACAGACTGTCGGGGAAAATTAGGTTAAGAATTAGTATGTAAGTTAGTTTTAAGTTTGATCAAAAAGGTGAGCCCCATCACCTTTGTTAGTCAGTTTAGTCCAGTCACGTATAATGTATATCATTATACTTGTTTATTCATTATATAATTTCTATAAAATAACAAAACCTGTATATAATGCAGCGACGCTACAGGAAATACAAAAAATAATTTGTAAATAGATCCGCCTGAGGATCTATAATTATCTGTAAATTTAAAGGGGCTGTGAACGGGGGGGGGGGATTACCACCGTGTGTAGGGGGGGGGGCCCGTTGGTTGCATTAGTGATTTTTACAAGGATTTTTAATGGAAATGACTGGTATTTTACAATGTTGGATGGTTTGGCAGTCAAATAGAAACAAAATAAGTTCACATATACATGTGTATGTAATAAAATAAGCTCTATGAAAAGGCAGTTAATAGCCTATACAGTTGAGTGGTCAAAGAGTTCCATTTATGAAAGCAGTTTTCCTCTTGACTCTGCAGGAAACATCGATCTGTCCTTTGACTACAAATTGCGCCACTACCTAGCTCTAACAAATATCTAATTGAATGTAACATTTCAACTCTGTTCCTAACTGGCGGCCTTTCAAAGTGGTTGTCCTTTGTCGGATTCCTTTGATTAATGCAAGGATTAATTCCATTTAAAGCTTTCACTAATTGTACTCAAAACGTTATATCATTTATAACTACTCTTTACGGCATTTTTATAACGACCGTTCTCCAGCATTTCTAACTGTTATAATTTTCATTTCCTTAATTATATAAACGAAACACTTTAATTATGCTGTTTGATTGGACGAACTCCGGACAGAAATAACAGAAATATTAACAGCTCGTGAGATTTAAATAATACCTATATACTTTCACACAGGTACCGATCTTACATGTGTTTGCATGAAATGTAATGCAATTACATGAAATGTGTACTCGACAAAAATTCGAAATATGCTTGTTTAATATACACACGCTATAAACTTTTTTAAGTCACACAGTAAAAGTCATAATTTGATTTCTGGTTCGGCCTAGGTATTTCACGCCACTTTTAAAGACTGCAACAGGAAAATAAATTCCTTCAAATAAAGTTTTCAAGCGAATTTGGTGATGAAGCATTTTCTTTTATAAAAAATACCGATTAGCTAAATACTCACAATAATTTAATAAGTATTCCGTTTAAAAATAAATACAATTTTGTTCTCAGTTAATAAAATAGTTACAAAAGTTTAAAAAAAAAAAAAAAAAAAAAAAAAAAAATGGTGGAAAGTACAGTAGGAGCCAGAGTTATCCGTTTATCTTCGTAAAAAAACAAAAAACAATGAGATGTTATCACAGCACGTCTTTATCCCACGCTTCTGTTATCATCGTGCTACTGTTTTTTTAAAAAGTCATGCTTGGCTAAATTGTCATTATATTATAAAATTATGTCTCGTTAGCAGACTACCTCTTAATAACACCGCATTCCACTTTGTACAATGTTACATTTTTATTCTATGTTATTGCTTGTCAGTTAATGCTTACCGGCTTTAGAATTAAGAAACAAAGGGAAAAAAGGTACAGAGAAACAACACGCTTGAAAGTTAGAACTAGACTGTTTATTTCGAGTCTATAACCCTGTATATTTACATTCGGGATGTTTACATCCCGACGTTCGGGGATTAAGGTTGAGTACTGATGCTGCCCGGAGCTTAACTCCCCCCTGCCAGTTTACGCACATCTCCTCGTAAACTATGAAGTCTAAGTCTAAATTGAGGATGACTTAGGCGATATTACGATCACTCTCCTAATCGTACTAAGGGAGCGAAGGCCAGCCCAAACAGTACACAACCTGTAATCCCTTACATTCGGTCGTATTTATAAGACACTTATAGTCCAAATAAAACGCTGCTTCTAACACTGCAGCCACTAGTGACAAAATAAAAAAAAAACAAAAAAAAATTACATGGCTCATTACTCACAGAAAACAATGGCATCTTACACGCTACGCAAAGTCGATATTTCTACACAGCCTGTGTACATTCTAACAATACAACAAAAAAAAAAATACTTCTACAAATGGTACAAAGTGTACGTATGTATACTATACCAAATTTGGCTACGTGCAGAAGCGAGGACACTCCAACTCACTCATGGCCAGCACCCTTCCCCCCTGGTGGAAGTTTTAACTGTTCGACGTGGACGTTCCTCCGTTTCGTCGGAGGTCTTGTACTCTCGATGGTGACGATGTTATGCTCCCTGATCACCACCACCTTGAATGGACCCTCGTATCTGATCGACTCTTTGCTCCGATTAGAGCCAATTTTACGATATACAATCGTCCCAATTTTAAGGTCCCCTATTCGACCCCGGACTTTGAGGTTTACCCGAGAAACTCTCTTGACCTTCTCCCTCACGATTTTGTCACGAACTTTGCCCCAAAGTTTTCCGAGCTCTAAGTGAGCACTTAACATTTGCTCCGCCATTCCCTCGTCCGCCACCGTCTCTGTCCCGTTCCGGCGCCTCGCGCGCAGTCCGAAGAGGATCTCGAACGGCGTAAACCCCGTGGTGGAGTGGATGGAATGATTGTATGCCGCCACTGCCTTCGGCATCGCCTCGTTCGCCGGCAGACCCTTTTCTACCTGATACACCCGCAGGTGGTCACTCAAGGTACTGTGCAACCTTTCGATGCCTCCGCGACTCTTAGGATGTCCTGGGGTGTTGAGATGCCACACGATATCAAGATTTTTCATCTCCGTCCGAACGTTTGCATTATCGAACTCCCTACCCCCATCAGACGAGATTCGGTCCGGTACCCCATAAAACTGGAACCACGTTCGTAATGCCTGTAAGACGGCGTTGGATGATTTGTCTTTTACGGCGTACGCCATAGCTACCTTACTGAAGGTATCTATTGTCGTAACCCACTTATACCCCTTCCAAGTGAACGTGTCAATCTGTAGTTCACTCAGTGGCGTCTCTGCTGTGGTTGTTTCCTCCTGTTGTCCCTGTGGTGGGTGTCGATCATATTTAGTCTTAAGACATATATCGCACGTTCCTAAAATCTCTTGGATCGTCTTTTTCATATCCCACCAGAAGTACCGTCGCTGTAATGCTTGCAAAGTCTCCGGCGCACCGCGGTGGTTCGTCTTCCCTTGATGGTAGGCAAGCGTTACTTCCCGCTGCCGTTCCTCATCACGCAGTGTCTGGACCATAGACAGACAACGAACAAACGATCGATCAATACCCAGTTGTTCTGTTCTCCATAATTTCTTGATCAGATCCCACACTGTCGCGTTGCCGACAAATAGATGGTAGGTCTTCCCTGGTCTGGATGCATCTTTCAATGCCTGGCAAATTTGGTCACCCTTGACACCCGGTTGGGACCAGATTGTCGTAATACTATTCTTGCCATAGTTTTCATGAGTAGCTCGCATCAGGCCGGTCGTTTGCGTCTTCCAAATAATTTGTCGCCGTTTATCGTTAATCATACCCTCGATCGTCTCCATTTCCACCGGACGTTCTCCGGCAGATTCTTCCGCTTCTTGGTGTTCGCTCCCATCGCTATCGTCCCGCGTACCGCGACTTCCATCTTCCCCGGGCGCCCATTCCTGGATAAATTGTCTGTGATCCCCGGACGTTTCCCCTTCCTCGACTGCATTTACGGTAATCGCTCGAGATAGCCAGTCCGCCACTACATTGTCCTTCCCTGGTTTGTATACAATTTCCAGGTTGTATTGGGACAAAAACTCCTTCCAGCGTGTCACCCTGGCTGATGATTCCTTAAGCTTCCCCACCCATTGAAGAGGTCTGTGGTCCGTATGTACTCTGAATCTCCGCCCGAAGACGTATGGACGAAAATGGTCAATAGCCCATATGATGCCAAGAAGTTCACGCTCGAGGGCACTGTACCGCGCTTCCGTGTCGGTCAGTCTTCGACTCGCGTACGCCACTGGTCGTTCCCCCCCATCTCCCTCCTGCGACAGCACCGCTCCCAATGCATACTCACTTGCGTCGGTGGTGATAGTAAATAGCTTCTCAAAATCGGGAAACGCCAGGATTGGTTCCTCTTGCAGTCGAGCCATGCATTTTCGAAGGTTTTGCTCCATAATAGGTGTAATCGCTATCCGCGCCCCCTTCCGCAGCAGGTTACTGATGGGTACGAGATACTCTGCCATGTCTGGCACAAAACGCCGATAGTAATTTAGCGTACCTAAAAGTCGCCGAATGCCCTTGACGTCTTTCGGCACCGCTATCTTTCGAATTGCGTCGACTTTTGCAGAATCCGGCTGGACTCCCTCCCTCGAGATGGTATGCCCTAAGAAGTTGATCCGATCCTCTCCCAGCGATGATTTTTCCATCGACAATTTTAACCCGAATTCACGCAAACGTCGAAATACCCTCCGGAGATCTTCGATGTGTTCGGATTCTGTTCGGCTGAAGATCAACAGATCGTCCATATAAATCTGGCATACCGCCTCGTCTATCCCCCTCAGGATTTCGTCCATCAATCTCTGGAAAGTAATCGGAGCGTTCTTCAAACCAAATGGCATCCGAGTGAACTCATAGTGCCCCCTCTCGAAAGTAAACGCTGTTTTGTGTTGATCGGTAGCGCTCATTTTGATTTGATGGTACCCTGCTTTCAAATCCAAAGTGCTAAAGATTGTGGCTCCATTCAGTCTGTCGAGAATGTCCTCAAAACGGGGAATCGGATACTTCTCATCCGTTGTGTTTTCATTTAATTTTCTAAAATCGACGACGACTCTATATCTCTCCCCCTCCTCTCCCGGTTTACTCTTCTTTCGTACTGCCCACAGAGGACTATTATAAGGGGATGTGCTATCAACGATTATACCCTGTCGTCTTAAGCTGTCGATTTCTGTCCGGATATGTTGGCGGAGTGCCTGCGGATATCGTCTCTCCTTCACGTACGTTATTCGGTCAGATTTTAATGGGATTTCATGTACTGTCTTCCCCGTTGCCCCAAGCATATCACCCTCCACGTAAAAAATATCTCCGAACTCCCTACGTAAGCTTTCCCTCCAGTCCACAACTTTCTTGACTGCCCCTATCCGTGCACTCCCACCTCTTACGGTCCCTTGACATTGATAAGTAACCCCCCCCAACTTGATCCGCCACTCCTTTCCCTTGTTCTCTACAAGCGCGCCTACCCGACCCAATAAGTCACACCCCACTATTATTTCATACTCGCGCGGCATGTACTCCACAATATGTACGTTAATATCGCCCTTTTTTTTCGCCCATTTCTCTAAATTCACGACCGCCTCTCCCGCCACTTTACAGGGCCCGCCCAGGGTAATTAACTTGCACTTACATACCTTGACCTGGAGTGCCCTCTCTCTGCCATACAGCCGCTCCAACGCACCGCGTGACATTATGGTATTGGTGCTTCCTGTATCCACCAAGCACCTCTCTCCCCCCTCGACTCTAATTATTGGCAACTCGCACAGTATCCCTCTCACTGTATTACACTTTAGGGTACGGTCGCCACTCTGCTGCCACCCTCCTCAGGCTGCCACACGCCGCTCCCATCTTCTCGAAGTAGTCTTCTTTCGCTCATGCTCTCGGCTCCTGTCGCGAGCCGGCTCTTCTTCCGTTTCCGACGTTCCTGACGCTCCTGAAGATTCCTCAGCTGAAGATTCATTACCCCTGGGTGATATATTTCTTCTTTCCCGCATCGTTTGCGTATTCACTTCCATGGGTTCTGCCCTATGAACATCTCTCCTCCGATACACGTAAGGGCAATGCCTAGCGATATGCCCCTCCTCACTGCACTCGAAACATTTTGTGCGGGGGCACTGTGCCACTAAATGACTCGTCTTCCCGCACCCATGGCATTTTCTCTCTTCTCTGCGGGGTCCGTACCTGGGTCTCGCCGCCCTGAACCTCCTTTCGCCTGCCGCTCCCCTGTCCCTACCGGTTGGTGTTTCGACTTTTTTCCAATTTGATTTAGGGACCCTGGTTCTTCTGTACACTATCCGGCTCCATTCTCCCTCATCCTCATGTATCCTCGATTCCTCCTCCCTGGCGCTGGTGTCAATCATGACTTGGGCACATTCGAGGAATGAGCGCTCATTAGGGAATACCTCTTTTCTCCCTGTTTCCTTCGCCAACTGTACCTTTAGTATAGTAGACAGAAATCCCATTCTGCCCTCTACCTCTTCGATGCTCATTGTCTCTCTCATTTTCTCCATTATTTGATTATAACGGGTTAGAAGAACTGCGGCATATTGGCCGCTACTCTGCCTTGATGATTTTGTTTCCCGGAACATCTGGAAAATATCTTCTTCAGGCGTCCATCGCCCCCCTCCATATGCTTTCTTTAGCCGCATCTTCACCGTTTCCCACGACGTCTCCTCATCCGCTTGGATCTGGTTGAGAATCCTTCTCTTGACCCGACATATCAGGGCCGCTCTTAGTGACTCTGCATCCCTGGGGTCCAGAAGATTTTCCTCCGATTTTGCTAGAATTAAGGCAGTGAGGCGATCTCCTCCCTTCAGAAAGTGGTTGAGTTCTCCTAATTCGCCAGTGAACCATTCCAGCTCTGAAATTGCATTTCTCAGATCTTGAGTGTTCATTGCTTTCACTCTCATCAACGCAAGAGCGGTAGCATGAGCTTCTGGCAAAATGCCCACCCTTCTCGTTGCTACATGTTCCGCGCCATCCGCTACGTTCAGAACAGGTGGTCGTAGCACGCCTCCTTCCGCCATTCTTTCTTCAATTTTTTATTTAACACGGCAAAAAGGAAAAAAAAAAAAATCGAACAGACGTCGCTTACTTTTCTTTCCACACCACGAGTTCACGGGTTTCGGCACCAGTTAATGCTTACCGGCTTTAGAATTAAGAAACAAAGGGAAAAAAGGTACAGAGAAACAACACGCTTGAAAGTTAGAACTAGACTGTTTATTTCGAGTCTATAACCCTGTATATTTACATTCGGGATGTTTACATCCCGACGTTCGGGGATTAAGGTTGAGTACTGATGCTGCCCGGAGCTTAACTTGTCAACCCGAGCTGGTAATAAAACCATTAAAACAAACAAATAATATTTAATTATTTCTAGAAAAAAAAAATTAAATGTACATTATACTTATATATTTTATTATTACATCAAAAAGATGTAATAAAAAGTATTTTATAATATTCTTAAAGCTTTGCTCTTTTTTTGATATTAATTTTTTATTGCTTTTGTTTACAGGAGGATACAAAAATAACCTGAATTAACTTTATCGTGTCATGCGTATCAAGATGTAAAAATAAAAAAAACAAAAAATATTGAATTGTGATGAAATAAATCAGCCTCGTTTTTGTCAGGACATAGTTTCAGGATATTGTTGAAAAATATTAAACGTTGTCAAGAAACTACAATCTCAGAAACTATTACATATTGTGATATTGTACTCTTACCCACATACCACTTTTTTTTTTGTAGCAGTCAGTGATTGAAAATGTCGGTGTAAGTTGCTGAAAGAATTATAACAGATGTTTAGAGGAAAGTACGAATTGGGGTAACACCCGAAACCATTTTTTTTTTGTTTCTAACTTTGAACTAGGTAATGAAAACCAGCCGAACAACTTAAATTTAGTCATTTAAAATGCGATTTTATATGGTTTAAGAAATAAAATAAAGTTTTACCTACAAATTAAAAAAAAAACATCTCTCACTTAGTCTATATGTTTCTAGCTGGAGCCTCTTCCTAAGCAGGGATCAGTCCTCCTCCTTTGCTGGGGAGGTAACATTGCCGGAGGCGAATATGAGGATCCCTGTGCTTTGTATGTATGTTGCAAATAAAGTGTGAATATGAGAGTGGATGGAGTACTGTATAAAAGGCATGAATGAGAACATGAGGTAGATTGTATTATTTTTTTTTCAAATTAAGTTTTCTCAAAGCAAAAAAAAAATGAGGAAGCTACCGACTGATCCTCAGTTATTATTAATAGTGGCCAATATATTTTTAAATAATATAATAAATAACAAGATTATTAAACAAAAATATCACCGCGGCAGCAAAACTCCGTAAAAGCCGACTTATAAACGGCCCATTTTCATATTTATTTTATTTTCTTGTCTAAATATTCTCTCATGATTCATCATTATTATGCCTAGAGGGTGAATTGTTATTTCAGTTTGTGCAGGGTTCCTGGATCCTGTTATTTATACCGGCCGATGATGAAGGGTAACGGCCGGGAGGACCAGTCCCTCTCTCGTATTAAGAGTGAATTTATTTCGGCATAAACCAGAGGATTATCCTGCAGGAACACTATCTTCTGGATAGGGGATGACGTACGCAGTGTGGAAGGTTGCCAATGACAACGAGAACATTGGGATATTTACTGGCAGAGGCAACAGCTGGTCGCCGAACATGTCATCTCAAGCAGCTCTTAAGTGCAAGCAAGATTACAGTCCTCCTATAGGATAATTTCTATTTACGTCATTCAGACATAATCTCAATAATCATTTAGACATAATGTAATATATTTACTCACAACTGTATACATAAAGTTAATAAAGTGTGCAAGATTTGATTTAAATAGATAACACAGTTTTTAGTATTTTTGTTGATATTTTTTTTATTGAATTATAAAGTAAATAGGATAGGGTTATTTATGGAATAACACATCGGGCAAATGGCTGCCACGACTTTGCTGGCACATACGCACTCTTTTGTCGAAATTTTCCATGACTATTTGGCATAAATGTGGTTGAATTTACTCTTTTAATGCACGGGTGGATGTGGGCTTGTTGACATACACCTTTGACTTCAAATAACCCCATAAAAAGAAATCTAAAGGTATTAAATCACACGATCTAGGGGGCCAATTCTGATCACCGAAACGAGAGAGTACACGACCTGGAAATGTCTCATGCAGTATTTGAATTGTTTCATGGGCTGTATGGCATGTGGCACCATCTTGTTGAAACCACATTTTGGCCACATCAATATCATCCAATTTCGGCACAAAGAACGGTGTTTACGACACCGAATTGAAGTTCCTGGATTTTCAACAACACTCTCACGCACTGCTTCGATATTGACAATTGAACGGCTTGTTTTTGGACGATCAGTGTGTTTAGTGTCTCCAACTGATCCAGTCTCCCTAAATTTTTCAATTAATCTCTTCACAGTTGATGAAGTCAAAACACTATTCCGAATATATTTTGTATATAATTTTCGAACTGCGGCCGCCAAAGTTTCATTATTTTCGAGATAATGTTCAACAATAAAAAAACGTTTTTCTATTTTTACTAACCCTAAATTGTCAGCTGTCAAATTGTTTTTTTTTAAGGGGTTGCCAGCACATTACTGCACAAATGGCGGCAAATTCAAATCTTGCGTTAATTCTGGGACACCCTTTAGTACAATCAGTGAATGAGATGTTGAGTAAATAACAGTAGCAAATAGGCATTGATGCCCTCCATGTAAAGGATTATGCTGATGGCAGTTAATTTCAACAATTAAATACTTGTTCCAGTTATTCCCGGAGTATTCTCTATATCAGGAGGAAGGTCGGCATAGGTAAAAAGGGGTACGTACCAAGTAAATCTACGCAATACATTAAACATTTTGCCACTGAAAACCAAAGGAAAAGGAAATTTCCCATTAATAGTGGGAAAAAGACTAAACTTTGCCGGTAATAAAAATATTGATAACATGAAATAATAATTTCCAGGCTATGTTTACTGACATATGAGATTTAGGCCCACTTAACCTGTTGGCCATCAGCCGCTCATTCATATAATCCTCATCGGAGACTGAAACGGCAGTGGCCTCGTGACCTGCTGTAAATGCGTGACAGTGGGAGCCCTGGCAATGCCCAGTTTCTCCAATCATGTAATGAGCGTCTGTGGCTCTTACGCTCTTGGTCAGCCTCTGCTGGCTCGTATCCGGTGACGCGGCTGACCGAGCGTGGGGGACTTCCCAAGAATTCGCTTCCTCTTTACCATGCGAGGGAGGTGACAAGCATGTGGATTTTGGAGGTCTCTGGGCTGTTTGTAAATACTGTACGAATGAGAACATTTATCACAATTACTTATTGGCCAGATAAAATAAGGCAGATTGTAATTTTATCACAATGAGGCCGTCATACCTACAACCACCTCCGAGATCGGAACGGAAGTGGCCCCGAGATCTTTTTTTGAATAATGGGGGTTCTGGGACTGGTAAGTCATCTCCCCTCTTGCCCTGAGCGTCTGTGGCTCTATTTAAGCTTCCACTACCATACACACTACGTAGCAGGTGAATGCGGGGGATCCCTGTCCTACTTAATTGTAGGATGTATATTGTGAACATAGTATCACAATTATTTATCACCTCATTAAGAAGGCTTGTAATTTTCTTCAGATAAAGATTCTTAAAACAAACATACTGAGAGCGTACGCCCTATTAGACTCGAGGTTTGGTAAGGAATGAGGACTTGTGCGATGGCGGGCAGTAAATCTATCCAATTTATTCCTGAATTTTAATACAGTATACGTTTTATTATTATTATTTGCATGAAAGGAAAAAAAAACAATAAAAAAATATCCAGAAGGCCTTAATAAATTGATAGTCATTGTCGGCATCGTTTATACCAAGTTCATTTGCAACAATTGTTTTTTTGTTGTTTTTTCTCTTAGCTTGAAGTATGTGCCATTTTAGCCAACGGGTGGAATGAAGTCATTATAATGAAATTAGCCAGGTGAGAAACAAGAGAATGATCGCCAAATGCCTAAGGTACCTTATAATTATAATGGTAATTTTAAAATTTTTTCTTGTTGTTTTTTTTTAAAACCGCTTTGACAGAAGGTAGGGCAGAATTAATCATGTTTGAGATGAAATGCAAGGCGACATACAGACACTTTTGAGTGGTAACAAACACAAGATACCCAATGGTGCCAGTTAATTGTCCAATGAGTGACTTACATAAGATATTTCAGTGCTTGGTGACTGCTTATGCATTGTGTTCAATGATTGTTGAGTTATTCTTTGTTAACTCTGTGTTCTATAATAGTAGTCTTGAATTGATATATAATCCATCTAAAAAGTTTTAATGTAAATTTCACATTTTTTTCTATTTATGATATCCTAACGTCACGCTCTCTCTCTTTTAATCTGAAGGTTATAAGTTCTGGTTTCCTCGGGGTTAAAAAGATTAATTAAAGGTGAAATTATCAATATCATGTATTTTTTGGAGATTATAACGACATAATACAACTAAAACTGGAGTGCAAATGGTATTTATAACGTTTTTCAGACCCCGTTCGTCTTAGATGCAAGACGTTTAGATGGCGGTTTTACTTATTTCCTCTTTCGTTCGCCCACAAAGCTCCAGTACATTATAAGGGAGGTAAAACCATGGAGCAGATCTCACCGTGATATTGGTCGAGAAGAAGAGCATGAGAACCACTTCCAAAATGGCAAATTTAACCATTGTTTACTTATTCGAGGAATTCCACTGTCACACAATCGAAAAATTCCATAAAGATTGCCAGAACCATTAAGAAATGATAAACCGACGATAAATGCCATCATACAATTTCTCTCCAAACCTAATCCGCTCCGTAATAGGAAATACTTTAAATAAATAATACCTTATACTGTCGTTTTGTAAGACAATTATTGAAGGTGGGGTGAATAAACTAAAATCAGTTTCTCTGTAAACAAAGCAAGCAATTTTATTCACTATAAGTTATATTATAACAATTATTCATATCATTTAAACAATCTTACCTGTTAACAAAGAAACGACAATTACATTTTATAATTATCACTTCTCTAGTCAGACTCTAATCAAAATTTTAATTACTTAATGTAACCTTTTTCTATCCTCTCACTTTTTATAATCTTGCTGATAGCTCCATGTAGTAGTAACCAGTAGAAGCAGCGCAGCAAATAAAAATTAAAGAGAGTATACTTTCTTTACATGTATATGATAATAATACGTATCATTTATTAATAATCAGCCTTAATTTGTCTACAGGAACCCGGTGCGGGACGTTCTGGGGACATTGCTGATCTCGCAGACCGCGTTAGCTCTAAGATACTGGGGGGATTCTTAACTTTTCATCCACACCCTTCGATCAGACTTCGTGTCTTATAAAACGATATCTTTAAACACCACTTGACATGCTGGACTAGTGTGCCTCATGGACACCAATCGATGGGCTCACGAAAACGAATTTTAATTTAAAAACAACAACGATTTCTCATTAATGGCCAGCATACTAGCAGCACCAAAATATTTAATTTTAGTGAGAAAAAACCCATAAATATTCATACACTTAAAAAAATTATCAAATGGAAACGTTTCAATCGTTATTTCCCCCAAAAAATGAATAGTATTGAATTCTTTCTGACCTCTGGCATAGGCAGCCTCGAAATATCTGGTTCCAGGAGATATAATGAACCTCCAGCCTGCAAAATCTCAAGCAAAAAGCGGGCACATTCGATTGCCTCTAATCCTCCTGGTTCTCGGAGTACGATAAGAAGACAAGCTGGAAGGCCGAGTTCTCAGGATTTAATTAATTAAATGATAGAACAGTTTTAATGAGAATGCTATCAACTTTATCACCCCAACGGCCTGGTTAATGGTATGTTATATGTATGTAGGTATAATCTTAATCAGCTTGATGGAAAAACTTTGTTAGGTATTCATCATGTTCATCAATGGACAAGGTTTCCATATACTATTCACTTCTTGCGTGACAAGGATGTGAACTGTTTTTAAGACATGTAGTCTTCCTCTCTCAGATTAGGACTGGGAATGAGTGCTGGGAAGCACAATTTATCGAAAAGTTGTAAATAAATATAACAACACTTTTTTATCAAACTAAGGGTGGTGATATAACACACTTAATTTAAACCAAAGTCATTCATTGTATTCCAATCTATGATATACTTATCATGGCATATTTACAATTTTCATTCACTGGCTCATTCAGACAGTGATGATTGCTAATTCCTGAATCAGGTTCTAGACGTTTCTGGAAATGACAGGAACTCTGTCTGTCGGACATGGGCCCAAAGTGTGTTCAGCGATCACTTTTTTTTTCTCAACGCTAGAAACATTTTTATTTCAGCTACAGACAGCCTTACCACAAACATACAGACAGCAGTTACCTCCAATCTTTTTTCTTTTAAAATTTAGTCATGCATTATACCATCAATTTGTATCTGAAAGTATGTATTTATCCACAACATTTTCTAATTTGAGATATACCTTTTTTTTCTGGTCTGTGTTATTATGATACAAGCGCTTTCGGTGGCTGCACTAACATTTTTCAAGTAGCTTAGCGACTGCGCCAAAAAAATTTTAACACTGTTTAAACTTTCCATTTTCTGTTCTATTTAATCTTTAACAACAACAATTTTATTATGATCAAGTTACAATCTGCCTTATTGGACAATAATTAATTGTAATAAATGTTCTCATTCATACCATATTTACAATTTTCGTTCACTCGCTCATTCATACAGAATTTATAGACAGTCCAGAGATCTACCATATCCACATGTTTGTCACCTCCCTCGCATGCGAAAGAGGAAGCGGAGTCTTGGGAAGTCCCCCACGCTCCTCTGTCAGCCACGTCACCGGATACGAGCCAGTGGATGCTGACAAAGTGGGCGAGAGCCACATACGATCAGGACATGATTGGAGAAATTGAGCATTTCCAAGACTCCCACTGTCACGCATTTATAGCACTGCCGTTTTAGTCTCCGGAGAGGATTATAGGGATGAGTGGTGCAGTGCAATGACTGTGCTAGGGGATTAGGGTGGTTGGATAGGTTACTATGGAATATCATACTCTTGGAAGGGATGAGTTCAAGAATGTAGGGTATATTAAGATCGTCTGTTCTATTAATTCAATTATAAGAAACTTGAAAAAGGTAGTGTAGCCACCGAAAGTATTATTGTTAAGATAAACTGTGGGTAGACGAAAAAGTAGTGCTCATTTATAAATATGAATAGTCCCTATATACGTATACAAAAGTATAATATTCGTGCCGTATTATTTATTATTCATATGTGACATTTTACAATGATAAAGATGTTTATTTATTATATATCTGTACCTATCTGCCATTTTAAATACGATTCCGCAAGCTTAATAGGCTTAAGACCTAATAGTAAACGTTTCTATCAAGAACTGAACTAGTCTTATTTACGTTTTCTCTTACAATAATCAAGTGCTCAGTGAAGAATCGTTCAAGATCGCAATGACTGCTCTCATTTTATAGCCTAGAAAATAGTGGGTTATGTTTGTTGCCTGTAGAGTTTTTTTTATACAAAATATTTTTGTTTTGTTTGATTTCACTGTATTTTTACGGTAGTAAAAAAACACACCAAAAAAACAACAACAACTTTATTATGATGAAGTTACTATCTGCCTTATTGTGTAATAAGTAATTGTAATAGATGTTCTCATTCGGACAGCGTTTACAAACAACCCCAGAGACCTTCCAAATCCACATGCTTTATTTGGAAACTAAGACTCCGTGGGACAGAGGAAGTGGAGTCTTGGGAAGTCTTCCACGGTCCTCCGTCAGCCGCGTCACTGGATACGAGCCAGTGGAAGCTGACGAAGTGGGCGAGAGCGACATACGCTAAGGAATAATCTACGATAAAAAATAATTATTTGGTTAATAATAAATGTGTCAGTAGTGCTGTAGGTAAAAACTATTATTCTGGAATTTAAATAAAGGATGTCCCAAAATTAACGCAAGATTTGAATTTGTGCAGTAAAGTGCTAGCAACCCTAAAAAAAAACAATTTGACAGCTGACAGTTTAGGCTTGGTAAAAATGGAGCGTTACACGATAGAAGAACGTGTCTTTATTGTTGAACATTATCTCAAAAATAATAAAAGTTTGGTGGCCGGAGTTCGAAAATTACATACAAAATATGGTCTGAATAGTGTTTTGACTTCATCAACTGTCAAGAGATTAATTGAAAAATTTAGGGACACTGGATCAGTTAGAGACACTAAACACACTGGTCGTCCAAAAACAAAGCCGTTCAAATGTCAATGTCGAAGCAGCGCGTGAGAGTGTTGTTGATAATCCAGGAACATCAATTCGGCGTCGTAAACACAGTTCTTTGTGCCGAAATTGGATAGTATTGATGTGGCCAATATGTGGTTTCAACAAGGTGCCACATGCCATACAGCCCATGAAACAATTCAAATACTGCAAGAGACATTTCCAGGTCGTGTAATCTCTCGTTTCGGTGATCAGAATTGGCCCCCTAGATCGTGTGATTTAACACCTTTAGATTTATTGTTATGGGGTTATTTGAAGTCAAAGGTGTATGTCAACAAGCCTACATCCACCCGTGCATTAAAAGATGAAATTCAACCACATCTATGCCAAATGGCCATGGAAAATTTCGACAAAAGAGTTCGTATGTGCCAGCAAAGTCGTGGAGGCCATTCGCCCGATGTGTTATTCCATAAATAACCCTACACTATTTCCTTTATAATTCAATAAAAAAAAAATAACAACAAAAATACTAAAAACTGTGTTTTCTATTTAAATCAAAACTCTGCGTTAATTCTGGGACACCCTTTAGTAGGCAATTTGTATCAATTATCTCCGGTCAATGAATATATTCAGTTGTAAATTATCGACAGTACGAGTGATTACCGGAGCAGACGTGAACTACTGAAGATCCCCTCGGGCAGGCAGAGTATCTTCCCTTAATGAAGAAGAAACAAGCTGGAGAGAGGCCCCTAACTGGAGTGGATGTCCTTTGCTACAAAGGAGATGTCTGGATCCTTATAGTGTCTTTGCCAATGGTTATGCTTTGGCCGGAAATATATTTGCTAGTGAATGGGGCGGTATTAATGAGCAGTTGTCGTTTGAGAGAGAGAGAGAGATAAATAGAGAGAGAGAGAGAGAGAGAGAGAGAGAGAGAGAGAGAGAGAGAGAGAGAGTGAGAGAGAGAGCTATTACTTAATTAATATTACATCCCCACCAACTGTTACCATGCCGAAACCCTCATATGAGAGAAATTTTTCTTAAGATATTGTTCTTATTATTGTTTATAATTATAACAAATTAGCGACTAAAGATAAAAAAATATTCTGGCAGTATCTTCAACTCGGAACCAATCGCGAGATAGAAGTTTCTTATTTAAAAACTCTATACTAAAATATTTTCATGTAATGCCTTAAAATTTGAAAACCAGCTTTCGGAAAATATACTACAGCCTGCGAGAATTTAGCCAAAGATAATTCATACTGATAAATAGTTACAAATAGGATTTTAAGACAGTTTTAAACAGACTCCATATTGTCGATAATGCCATCTTGAGTACACCGCTGAATGTGCAATAATAAAACAAGACGTCTATATAGCACAGTTTGACGAGTCCACTCACAGACAATAATAAAGCCTTTATCTGCGCAGCCACTTCTGAGCATTCCCGCACTCCAGCTGATCTTTCTTCACGATCTGAATCCTCACGTAGTGAACAGCCAAGCTTTTGATTGAGCCGTGAAATTTGCATAACACCGCCATAAAACCATCGTCTTGGAGATAACCCCGTCAATAAAACCAGTTATGGAGGTTAAGCGGGAGTGTCGCGTCCCGGTGGTCCCCCTGTTCTGTAAGATTTCAAGATAGTTAATATTTCAGCCAAGGATTTACAGTGAGCTTCACGAGGTCTTTGAGCTGCCTACGGTGGATGAATTCATCGAACTTAGACATATAAAATTTTCCGACTCCCTGCAATACTTGACAAACCCGGTGTTTAACACGATAACCCCCGCTCCGTTCCCCCATCGATGGCAGGGTGCTGTCGCGGCTGGAACGCTTTAGTCTTAGGTTCTAGTTGTAGGTTTTAGTCTAGTGTTTTCACGGTTGTAAGCTGAAGGTGAGCCTCATCACCTAGTGTTGTAGATGTGTTTTTTGACTTTTTTACTACAAAGTGAAATGTATCATATTTATGCACTCCTTCGAATGCATCTGCGTATGCAGTACGAGGAGAAATTTGTAATCCTATAATTTTTTTTTTTCATTGTATATATAAAATTAAACAAGTTTAAAAAAAAAAACAACCGCAAGTATTTAAGTCAATAAACCTTACAGCTCGCCAATATATGAGGATCAATGCGATTTACAACTGTGTATCAATTCAATAGAAAGTTTTTATTTTGTCTAAGAAATACTGTTTAGGCCAGTCAGTATGTTACCGCGCCTAATTTCTATTGAACTAAAGTTTACATAAATTAGTCCCAAACTAATAAAAACTCAGCAATAAGTTAACAACCATCAATTCTCCAACACAAATTACCCTACTCGCAATATCAATGCCCCTCCACGCTCCAACATATATTCATGTCCATAGCAATTTCCATAAAAACTGCTTACAGTGCATAGTATGCACTATGAGGAGACGTATGCAGCGCATTGTATTTAATTGCTAACAAATATCAAATCAGGGGGTGAGAAGGGGGGGATTGTAACAAAAGCACATGTCATACATATCACCACTTATTATTTTGTAGACTAATCGGCTATACCAGGATAAATGACTTATTGTGAAGTGAGTTAATTCAGGATCATCTTAAATATTAGGGGGACCGGAAAGTAATGTCGTTTTATTTTTTTTCATTTAATTCAAACAGATAAATTTTTAACAAATGTTTAAATTACAATGATGTAATTACCCTCGTTATCAGCAACCTTTTGCTATCTAGTGTGAAAATTAGCAATGCCTCATCGATCAAAATCAATTGGTTTTTGAGCAAAATATCTGGAGATGGCATTCTGGACATCATCCAAATTTTGAAATGTTTTACCACTTAGAAAATGTAGCGATCGGGATAAAAGGAAATCCGATATCGGACGAGTATGGTGGTTTTTCCCAGAGCTCTTGCGGAAAAAATAGGCGCAGTGGGGTCCTGCATTATCGTGTTGCAGAATAACTCCTTTTTTATTGACAATCGCTGGGCAATTTTCAATTAAACATTGATTTACTCGATCCAATTGTTCACTGTAAAGATCTGCATTCAAAGTTTTTCCAGGTATCAGCGATGAACGACCCCACGAACACTCGACCAAACACACAAAAGCGTTTTTTCAGAGTGTAAACCTGACTTAGCTGTACTTCGTGCCGATTTATGCGGAGATAGATTTTTGGATTATCATAGAGGTCCCATTTTACATCTCCAACCTCACCACACTATACTCGCCCGATATCGTGCCATCGGATTTCCATTAATTCCGATCGCTAAAAATTTGAAAATTCGGATGATGTCTAAAATGCCAACTCCAGATATTTGGCTCAAAAACCAATTGATTTTTATTGATTTGGCATTGGAAATTTGCACACTAGGTGGCAAAAGGTTGCTGGTAACGAGGGTGATTACATCATTGATTAAAAAAAAAAACTTGTTAAAAATTTATCCGTTTGAATTTAATGTAAAAAAAAACGACATTACTTTCCGGTCCCCCTAAGAGTTAGTTTTTTTTGTAAGTTCTATTTTTCAAATATTTTTTTTTTATTTCTTATAATTTTCAACCATATAATTTATATTTATACTATTAGTAAAATTGAAATATGTTAGAATTGTCTAATAGATGTAGCATATTGTTTTAATAAAGGAAAAAGAAATTATTGGGACCAGATTTACAAAAAATTCCCATTGAAATCCTTCATACGGCAATTAATGGCCGATATCTGTTCACATGCGATATCGTATGTACTATCATTGAATATCTGTTATGGATGTATCCTGGAACATGGTAAAAAATCCTAACAGCAAATTTCATACAATAAAAAACTAAGCAATGCATTAAGAATGCCTAAATGTCAAAGAGAATTGTCTATTTAATGAATTGCGAACCCAAGTTTTTTTTAAATTTAATTTGTTTTCATTTCTTCTTAGTCAAATTACGGACAGTGTGTAATTGTGTAAGTTTTACTGCTGTTATAGTAGAATATGCAGACGGACAGACAAAGCCTGGCAGACGATAGTCGATCGCCTCCAACATGTCTGAAAGCAGAGCCCTTGAAAAGTTAAATAGTTTTAATCATATTCATATTATTAGAATTTTTTTATTTATTTAACTTCTTTTTTCTTTTTCAAAAAACCATAGTAAACAAAAGTGATATGTATATAGAGTATTATGAATTCGCCTATACGACGTGATACATAAATAAGAAATATCGCAACATAATATAATCGTTCTATTGATCCAACTAGTCCTTCGAATGGATAATATTATTGTGTGCAAAGTAGCTGACTCCACAATAAAATGCACTCTAAAATAATGATCCGGGATGTAAATATCTTACAAGGTAGGAGAATTGTCTATCTTTATCTAATAAATCATACATAGATTTATTTACTGTCGTCAATGTCACTGGGTGAAATAGATAATAATTAATATTTAACAGACAAAACTAAAAATAGACTGGATGGATCGGGAATTGTAGCCGGGACCACTATACAAATGAGTACGCTTTTGGAAACATCAAATACTGTCAGAACTGTTACTAAATTAATACGGAAAAAATATATAAAAAAAGCGGTTGAGTTTTAAGGTGTCTCGTTCTATTCTTTTAATAAATATAAAGCATAATTAAGTGCCATAATTTAATTAACTAGATGCTTCTGCAAAATATATACATATCATTTTGAGTAGCGCTTAATGTCTAACTAAGATCTAGTAACAATAATAATCAATGCACGGTAGTTCCATTTGATGCTAAAACGCTATCTGAAAAACTAACCTAAACAAATTATACAGAGCATTTATTATCGTTTGATGTAATTATCAGCTGATTAACTAAATCAGCTGATGAGTATGATTAATAATTTGAGCTGTATTATAATTATTAATACCGATGGAATAAAGTTATTTCTATATCAGCTCAACTCGCCAATGTACCGCGAATTGAAATCACTAATGTACCAGCTATTTATTATATAGGGTGTCCTAGAATTAACTCAGAGTTTTGATTTAAATAGAAAACACAGTTTTTAGTATTTCTGTTGTTATTTTTTTATTGAATTATAAAGTAAATAGGATAGGGTTATTTATGGAATAACACATCGGACAAATGGCCTCCACGACTTTGCTGGCACATACGCACTCTTTTGTCGAAATTTTCCATGGCCATTTGGCATAGATGTGGTTGAATTTCGTTGATGCACGGGTGGATGTGGGCTTGTTTACATACACCTTTGACTTCAAATAACCCCATAAAAAGAAATCTAAAGGTGTTAAATCACACGATCTAGGGGGCCAATTCTGATCACCGAAACGAGAGAGTACACGACCTGGAAATGTCTCATGCAGTATTTGAATTGTTTCACGGACTGTATGGCATGTGGCGCCATCTTGTTCAAACCACATAATGGCCACATCAATATCATCCAATTTCGGATTTTCAACAACACTCACGCACTGCTTCGATATTTTGCAGATCATATTTTGTATGATATTTTCGAACTACGGCCGTCAAACTTTCATTTTTTTCGAGATAATGATCAACAATAAAGACACGTTGTTCAATCGTGTAACGCTCCATTTTTACTAACCCTAAACTGTCAGCAGTCAAATTGTTTTTTTTTTAGGGTTGCCAGCACTTTACTGCACAAATGGTGGACAATTCAAATCTTGCTTAAATTCTGGGACACTCTATATAATGACGAAGGCTTCCAAAGGAGCTTACATTACCAGGACAGCTTTGGGGTCTTCAGCGCAAATATTAATATTAGATCAAATAGGCAGTGGCACTAGTTCCGTTTAGTTACCTTCCGGTCCTCCAGGGACTATTTATCCTCAGAACTCCGGCTTAGCTTTGCTTAATACCGAGGGGACAATCCAAGCACCTAGGGACTTCGAAAGGGGCTGTCCTACCTATATATCTATATGTACAAGTTAAACAATTATAAATTAAATTTAAGTTAATAAATCATTCAGAAAGTCTCGACATATGTTCATAGATCATCGGGATCAAAGGTGTCCCAAATCATAATCCTTCATGATTTAAAGGTTTTCGGGTTAAAATATATTAATGAAATTATGTTCAATTCTGTAAATATACCGAGTAACTAAAAAAAACAAACCTATTTTGGAACAAATCAAGTATAATTGCATAAAAATTAATTTTTGTATAGGTACTCAAGTCTCAATCTACATTTCTAAAATTAAAAGTACATTTTGGGCATGCTTTATAGGTACCATGCGATATAAGGATTTCAAATTAATTTCTTAGTATTTAAAAATGTGCAATAATTTTGAATTCTGGCCACAGATCAAAGATGAAAGATGTTGACACTACCTGATCAAGGACATTTAACTTAAGTTTCGATTTTTATTTGATAACTATAATCATCGCAAATTTAAATCTAACCTTGTTTTGTTTTTTCCCCTTTCGATGATATTATAGTAACTTTGGATGAACTGACCCTAATATAATTTAAAACCTACTAATTGAGATAATTCTTACCACGTGACTGGCATGACCTGGTAGGTTTACTGGTCCAAGGTTTTTTTTTTATTATACCCGTATTATAGTGTAGTTAGGTTTGATGCTCTGGCCAATGAACCTTGGCTAATTAACTTCAACTTAATATTATATTTTTTTTTTATGACTGTTTATGAAATTCCTTAACTATTTTCTCGGACAATGACTCCTGTGAGTTTCAGAACTGACAAGATCGCGAGAGAGCAAAAATCCCATTGCGCTGATCACTGATCACAGTGGATAAGAGGATGGAAACACAACAGTTAATTTACGTGAACATGGGAGATCTACATCCACATTAAAATCAGACACGTGTATTTTCTGCTTTCCTCGCTTCACGAAATGATTTAATCTTGTATTTAAAAACTAAATACAATTTAATTGTATCGCTGTATTATATCTTTAACCAATGACTCACAAAATTATCCAAATATCCTAATCCATTGGCGATTGGTTAGAGACCTGCTATAAGTAACGATTTGTTGGGAGTATTGACTCTTATCCAGTATCCTACCCTCATGATCCGAGCGTCTGCGGCTCTCTCGCCCTATCTCAGTCTACACTACGACTATCTATCAGTAATATGGCTGCAGGAGCACTGTGCACATCTCCTTTCCTGGGGAGGTGACATATCTGTAGGTGAATTCGTGGGATTATTCGGCTTTTTGTAAACAGTAAAACATTAAGTATATTCAAGCTAAACGTCTAAAATAAAAAAAATAATACATGCACGAGGAAATAATAATTACCTCGCATTTACTAGACTGTAAAATATTTAAGTGTGTGAATAAGTTATAATTTTGTGAGAAAATTATATAAACTAAAACCAGCTGCGTACATTTGTTTTTAAAACGCTATTAATAGTTGACGCATTGTACTAGTTATAATAAATGACATACTCATATTTTTATGATAATAACCAGGTAAAATTATGATATCTCTAGAACAGAACAGATTGATAGACACAAGTTAACATATGGTTTCCTCAACTTGAAAAAGAAAACCATAAAAATGAATCGTCATCAATCAGTGCAGAAATCATAATGATACGATTCCTGTCCCTACCACAATATTTTGTCTCTTTCGCTAAACGTTATTTCCTAAATTTTAAGTTTGAAAAAAAAAAATGTTGATAGTACTAATCTTTCGATCCAACATGAAGTGTTTTAATCTTGTGGAAGAGCCGGTTTCATCAACCATTGGTTCGTTTAATTTGTCCCACCGGCTTGGTACGAAGCGGAAACATATCAATGTTGATTAAAAACTTTGGAGCAGGCTGTGTTTTAATCTACATTGGAAATGGGCTTGTGGGACTTTAAACTCGTCAAATATTATAAAAATCGGACAAAATAAAGGGAACTTTTGTCAGTTAACGGGTTACTATTAGTTTCAAAAGGACATTTAGCGTTCAAATATTTTTCAAACACAACGTAGATTCAGAGTTAATGACAAGAACTACTTTTAGACGTAAACAAAAAATAGCATTTACTTTTCATTAAACATTGCAGTTACTTTTGTTTGGTTTTTGATTTTCAGTTCCTTAAAAGGAATTATAGTTTCTTCTCTTTGCATTCATTGAGTTTAGTATTGATATTATTTCTGCCTTTTTTTCGTTTTATTTATTTTTTGTTCTTGTCAGCCTTTTACTATACTTATTATGTTGAAAATTTAATGTAACGTTATTCTGTAATTCTGAGATTGTGACGCCACTGTTTTATAAACAATTTATATCATTTAAAGGATAAGGTGTGGTGTGTTCGAAATGTACCTGATATATGAATAATAATTGCAAATGAAATTAAAATGACTACATTAATTGGAAAGAAAAATTTTTGACGTATTTATTGCCCAAATTCAAATAAAATAAAGCTATCGTGACATCTTGATTTTGAACCTCGGTACTTTATTAACTAGTCAGTAAACAAAACTATACTAACTAAAAAACCAATACAACTTAAACTAACTTATATCTAACAAACAGAGTCTTAACCTAATTTTCCACGACAGTCTGTTGCCATCGATGCGGGAAGGGTGGTGGGGTCATAGTGTTAAACACTGGGTTGGTTAGGTGCTGTAACGAGTCAAACTATTGTGTCTCCGGCGGATGAACTTACCCACCGACGGCACACCAAGCAACGGGTGCAGATCAGCGTTCTTCAACCTCTCGAAAGAGGTA
Source organism: Acanthosoma haemorrhoidale (assembly GCA_930367205.1). NCBI lineage: Eukaryota > Metazoa > Arthropoda > Insecta > Hemiptera > Acanthosomatidae > Acanthosoma > Acanthosoma haemorrhoidale. The sequence goes on along the minus strand of OV884015.1, from coordinate 104,583,140 downwards.
TGTCGGACCGCTTTTCGCATGATCCCATTCTGGAAATGTTGGAGACATTCGGTTGTATTGTCAGTCAAGTGGGTAAATAGCGGGGCACCGTACAGCAGAGCTGGCCGGAGGACACATTTATAGATCATCAGTTTGAGACGAAGCGACAAGTTGGGTGAAGTTAGCAAGTCCGATAGCCGGTAAGACCTGCGTCGTAATTTTTCTATTTTATTACTAAAATGAGTAGAGAAATGGAGATACCTATCCATTTTTATGAGAGGGAAAAAAAAGAAAAAAAAAGAAACTACCTCTCACACAAAAAAATATAATAGAAGCAGCCTCAGTATTCGGTGGAGAAGTACGAGGGCGTACCAAAAACAAATCGAGCCATTTTTGTACCAAGTGATTTTTTTAATTTCTCCATTGGAGTCAATACACTGTCCAAATTAAATATTAGAGCCCTTAATTCAAGTTCTTAGCAGTGACCTGACAGAGCTTAAAAGTTGGAGTCTAAATACTTGATGTGTCTCCGGTGGATGAACTCACCCACCGACGGCGCATCAAGTTCTTCCTTGAAAGTTCACTTTGCCATCACTGCAAATATTCACTACTGAAGCTTGTAGTTCCTCCTCTCCAAGAAAGATCGGTGGATCTTGAGTCCTCTCTAGCCAAAGTTACCACTCAGCTTGATTAAGAGTTTTCAGTGAAACATTAACATTCAAGATCCATCGTTACTACAGCTTACTTTTATACTTGTACAATAAACACGTGCTCTGTGAAGAATCGTTCAAGATCGCAACGACTGCTCTCATTTTATAGCCTAGAAAATAGTGGGTTATAATTGTTGCCTATAAAAGGTTGTTGTATTTAACAGTATTTTTCCACCATTACCATCATTCATTACCTGTTATGTTACCTGGGTTACCTGTACCTGGGTCACTAGTCTTCACACCCGATTAATGTATTTATGTTTAAACTGACTGTAACAATTTTTCTTTTAATTGTAAAAAAAATGAGTTAAAGATATGAGATTAGTTCCTTACAAATAAATAAAAAATATCTACGTTACGTCAAAATATAACAAATATAAAAATGTGTGTTAGCATACGTAAATAAATAAAAAGCCTCAATGTAGGGAAACTGCCTGAATGAAGAAAATAAATATGAAATAGGATCTGTTTAAGTACTTTTATTCTCAGCGCCTTAGAACACGATTGTTTGTTAGTTGAGTATGCTGACCAGATCACCTACCTAGTCGTTACCTCTAGCCAATGCCTGAGCAGTAATAGCCACGGTAGGTAGCACAGGGCTGGTTGCACTATTAGCTTATGCAAATTCACAGTGTGTGAAAACAATGGAATAGTTAGAGCAGGTCCTGCAGAAGACTGTTCAATAGGCGGGGCTCGGTCGTGAACCTGGTCACGATGAGGGTAACTGGATTGCACAGCCCACTGGAGAGGATTTCATCCGAGAATGGAAATAGCTGGAGAGGGAGAGAGGGCCGGTTAGATAGGAAGGCATGTTCGCACTACACTGGCTATATACACTGCACTATTTCACTAATGGGTTAGGCATTCAACTCTGTGGCTGGAGCGCGGTTATGAGCCATTTCCACGAGGGCGACCAACACGATTAACCGTGTCCAGGATGGTGGCAAAGGAAAATAAGACATCGTTGTATGAGACATAAGGAGAAGGAGCACAGTTCCAGCCTGGAGTGTTGTTGGAACACATACTATAAAACTGAACAACCTTTTAAAGGACTTGTGACTGGACTGTACCAGACTAAAAGATTGTTAGTTAATCATTATGCTTCTGATTTATAATATAAAATAAGTCATGAGCTTGATAATAAATTATATTTACAGAATGAAGAAGAACATTAACTGAGTCATATTCTCCTGAACGAAAAAAACGAATGAAAAATAATGAAGAATTTTCAGCTGCAGAAGTCGATTGTCTGACTTAAAACCTTCTCACCGTCGAATTTCCGCTTCCGTCACTGCCGTCGTCTGTGGTTCCTACCGACCTCTAAATAGACTAATTTCGTGAAGTGAGGAAAGCATAAAATACACGTGTCTGATTTTAATGTGGATGTAGAGCTCCCGGATTAACGGATAATAGACTAAATGGAACCAGACTAAAAAAACGGAGTTAAACGTTGAGTAGAGTTTCCACTACTAATTATCATTAATATATCCCCCCCTTCATATCCCCTTGTTACAAAATTAATATACGTTACAAAATATAGATTCTACAAACGAATCTATTTACAATTGATTCGTTATTTATCCTGTAGCTTGGCTACATTTGATACAAATTATGTTTTCTACTAATAGTGATCTGCATTGTACAAAAGCATAATGATGTACATTATACATTAATGGACCTCTCGAGAGAGGTATGTCTGACCACTTTTCGCATGATTCCATTCTGGAAGTGTTGGAGACATTTGGCTGTATTGTCAGTCAAGTCGGTAAATAGCGGGGCACCGTACAGCAGAGCTGGCCGGAGGACACATTTATAGATCATTAGTTTGAGACGAAGCGGGAGGCTGGGTGAGGTTAGCAAGTCCGATAGCCGGTAAGACCTGTGTCGTACTTTTTCGATTTTATTACTGAAATGAGTAGAGGAATGGAGATGCCTATCCATTTTTATACCCATATATTACATTGAGAAAGCCGGTGGAGTTCTATTGCCCTCCTATAGTATAGGATTGTGGCAAGGCTTTTTTCCTGTTTATATTGGTTAAATAGATAATTTACCAATACAATTAATTAACTGTTAGTTGACTTTCTACTACAAATAGTCATTAAAAGCCTATTTCTGAATAACCTTCATCTTACACTACATAAACAAAATGCAACTTATTTCATAAATTTATAAGTTATATAGTAATATATGAAATAGATAAAGGAACGAATCATTATTTTTCTCCTGCCTTCATTTATTTACATATATATTTTTTATAATACATATTTTTTGGTTATTTTATGTGTTTGGCTTTTGTCTTCTTAATGGGTTACCGTTGATTATTGGTTGGTTGATTAGATCTGGTAAACTATTTAATATATAATAATTTCAAAGTTTTCTTTTAATTTATCATTGTATTTTATTTACCTTCATTCAACGTGACAACCTTCAACATATTGTTTTATTACGTTCAATCAAAAAAATTACTTACTGGGATTCTTTCAAATATTTGTTTATTTTCATTATTTTTTAATTGAGGTTTACTATTTATTTTACTTTTTAAAATTTTCTTTGTCATTTGAATTTTTTTTTTAGTTGGAATTGATTTAATTCAGAATCTGTGCACATCTTACAAACATATATATATGTTATATTAAACCACAGATGCTGGTATAGGCTAGGTCCTACAATGCTGTGTGTTCTCACGCTAATGTCAAAGTCAAAATGATAAGAAGTATATTTAAATGAAATCCTTTTCGTTGGATTCTAATAAAAACGGAAAAATTTAATACCCTTTCAAAACGATAAAATGAAAAAAAGTTTTAAGCGCCTCTTGACATTTATCGTTACTACAAGAATGTGCGACTAGATAGGTCTTCCCGAACGACCCCCACCGAGTCAGCAATATCTTGGCCACTTCCATTCTTGTACACTGTCATTGTACGACCTCTCACAAGGAACATATTGGAATTTTTTCATCTCATGACCGTGTTATATTCGACAATTCCTTTAAATTGTTTCATCTGTCTTATTAATTCCGATTCTCTAGTGGAATACAACAGCCTTGAACGTACTTATGCTTGAGGTACAACAGGGCAAATTCAGGAAAAGATACGTTCTTTATTGTGCTTGTAACTGTCGAGAATGATAGGAGAGGTTTTACTTACGAAATAGCGTCATCAGTCACTGGCTATATAAAAAAATAAAAAATCGAAAATTTAAATAGTACAGTTTAATTTAGCTAAAGCCTTATAAAGGAGTGTCCACTAATATTTTTTGTTAATAGTTATTTTTTTGTATTTGAAAGTATGTATTTATTCACAGTATTGCTTATACATATTTTCCAATTTGAAATATATCGTACTTATATATTTTTTACCCATTTAATGTATTAGATAACAGTTAAACGTAAAAGAGAGCAATTAATCCCAGATTAAAAATTTAGCTTTCATTTCACTTCAATTATCATAAAAATCATTTCTTTAGCAGCACTTAACTCGAATTGTGCGAGTTGATTTTTTTGGTGTGTTTTTTTTACTACCGTAAAAATACAGTGAAATCAAACAAAACAAAAAATTTTTGTATAAAAAAAACTCTATAGGCAACAAACATAACCCACTATTTTCTAGGCTATAAAATGAGAGCAGTCATTGCGATCTTGAACGATTCTTCACTGAGCACTTGATTATTGTAAGAGAAAACCTCAATAAGACTAGTTAAGTTCTTCATAGAAACCTTTACTATTAAGTCTTAAGCCTATTAAGCTTGCGGAATCGTATTTAAAATGGCAGATAGGTACAGAGATATAATAAAAACACATCTTTATCATTGTAAAATGTCACATATGAATAATAAATAATACGGCACGAATATTATACTTTTGTAAACGTATATAGGGACTATTCATATTTATAAATGAGCACTACTTTTTCGTCTACCCACAGTTTATCTTAACAATAATACTTTCGGTGGCTACACTACCTTTTTCAAGTTTCTTATAATTGAATTAATAGAACAGACGATCTTAATATACCCTACATTCTTGAACTCATCCCTTCCAAGAGTATGAAATTCGATAGCAACCTATCTAACCACCATTCACAGTCATCCCCTAGCACAGTCACTGCACTACTCATCCCTATAATCCTCTTCGGAGACTAAAAGGGCAGTGCTATAAATGCGTGACAGTGGGAGTCTTGGAAATGCTCAATTTCTCCAATCATGTCCTGATCGTATGTGGCTCTCGCCCACTTCGTCAGCCTCCACTGGCTCGTATCCGTTGACGTGGCTGACGGAGGAGCGTGGGGGACTTCCCAAGACTCCGCTTCCTCTTTCGCATGCGAGGGAGGTGACAAACATGTGGATATGGTAGATCTCTGGACTATCTATAAATTCTGTATGAATAAGCGAGTGAACGAAAATTGTAAATATGGTATGAATGAGACCATTTATTACAATTACTTATTGCCCAATAAGGCAGATTGTAACTTTATCATAATAAAATTGTTGTTGTTAAAGATTAAATAGAACAGAAAATGGAAAGTTTAAACAGTGTTAAAATTTTTTTGGCGCAGTCGCTAAGCTACTTTAAAAATGATGGTGCAGCCACCGAAAGCGCTTGTATCATAATAACACAGACCAGAAAAAAAAGGTATATCTCAAATTAGAAAATGTTGTGAATAAATACATACTTTGGGATACAAATTGATGGTATAATACTTGAATAAATTAAAAAGAAAAAGAAAAAAAGATTGGAGGTAACTGATTTCTGTATGTTTTTGGTAAGGCTGTCTGTAGCTGAAAAAAAAATGTTTCTAGCATTGAGAAAAAAAAAGTGATCGCTGAACACACTTTGGGCCCATGTCCGACAGACAGAGTTCCTGTCATTTCCAGAAAGGTCTAGAACCTGATTCAGGAATTAGCGATCAGACGAGTACGGAATCCCAATTCGTGCAAATTAAAACCCCGCCTTACAAACAATAACAGCGGGTCGGCTTAAGCCGTGAAAGACAAAACTCCGTGGATCCGTTGCTCGCCAGGAGAGCTGAGCACCATTCCGATGCTAATCCACGGAATCACTTTTCGGCCCACGGTGCTGAAGAAGAGGTTGACAACCTTGCATTAGCGGACAAAAGGGCAAGTACCGTCTCACTCGACACATGAGTTATGTCTGCCTATTAACCAGAGCTCTCATCTCATAAATTTCTAGCAATGTCTGGTTTTAATAATACATGGGTGTTCGTGTGCTCATTTACATCAAGTTTGTTAAATAGCTTCATCTTGTCCGTAGTAGATTCAATTCGATATTGAAAAAGATTGTTAATTAGTAACAATACGGATTCGGTTTAGGTGCTACAATCCGGGAACTGACATGTAATTATCATCGCCGAATAAGGGCAAATATCCCCCAGTTAAAAATGATCAGCCTGAACCACCCACAATTATATTATTGTTATTTATAAGTTATATTGTTTATACTGACATTCAGTCAATTATTTACCCCAACCGTCTTTACGTCACATTTACTGTTACACATTGCAATGAGAAACAACTGAGAAAAAAATGTGATTGACAAAATTCTGATTGATTTCCCCCCCCCCCTAAGCTCTCTAGTTAGAAATTCAGGATGAGGGAAAAATATAGAATATTTAGGTTAATCGGATCCTTATACTAGGAGTACCTGCTTGAAGGTGGTGTGAGAGGATTAAGGGGTGTGGGAAGCCTATATGAAATTTTTTTTTTTTTTTTTTCTTCATAGCCCCTTTAAATATTCAGATAATTATATACAATTATAGATCCTCAGGTGAATCTGTTCACAAATTATTTTGTATTTCCTGTAGCATCACTACATTATATACAGGTTTTGTTATAAATGAAAATAAAAATACCTTTATTCTAGGACATTGTCTCCTAAAAATAAAAAAAGGGAACAGAGAAGCACTTAAAAGTTAAAATATAACATTAACATCATATTATTGCCTTATATACAAATGAGCAGAGGTGAATAATATTCGCTAACAATTGCTGTAATAAGTATAATATACGAATTATTACAAGACGAAAAAGAACGTGAAAGGTTACTATGATGTATTAAAATAGCATATAAATACAAGAAAAAATAACGGCGAATTATGAATTGTTAGAATGGAGGGAGATACGGAATGGTAAAGTCTACATTCTTCTAAGTATTTAAATTTTGGGAGAGTTCATGAAGACGACTACCGATGGGGATGGAGCTGCAAAGGTTTGAGGCTCGGATAAGAAAAGAACAGTCAAAGGAGACAGATTTGCGGGATGGGAAACACAGGTTGTGTTTGAGGAAGCACCATAGCTGATTGATGGAGGATGCTTGTTAGTAATGATGGCACTGATCAATTATGACAGGATAATTGTCCTCAAATTCTTCAATGCTGGGAATACCAGTCTTCAAGATTCCATCAGGTCACTTTGATCAGCTGTCGACGATTTACTAGGAGAATTCCTAGGACAATTAGGATATTCAAGTGCTACCATAACAATAATAATTTTTTTAATAAACTAGTTTATAAAGGACAGCAATTCCCCGAATTCACGTACAGAAATGTCAGCTCCCCACAGTAAAGGAAATCCCCAACACTAACCACAGCCACAATTCTGCTAGATAGCAGCATTATAGAGAGAGCCGCAGACGCTCCGAGCATGAGGGTAGAATTCTGGTAGGTCACAAAACTCCTGATTATTTACAGGACTCAAACCAATCGCCAGGGGATCAGGATATTTGGACAATTTTGTGAGTTATTGGCTTAAGAGATAATACATCTATACAATTGAATTGTATTTAGTTTAAATACATAAGAAGTTAAGCGTTGAGTTTCCACTACTGATAATCATTAATATACCCCCCCCTTCATATCCCCTTGTTACAAAATTAACGTCAAGTTGATTCCATTCCGGAAATGTAGGAGACATTTGGCTGTATTGTCAGTCAAGTGGGTAAATAGCGGGGCACCGTACAGCCGAGCTGGTCGGAGGACACATTTATATATCATCAGTTTGAGACGAAGCGACTGGTTGGGTGAAGTTAGCAAGTGCGATAGCCGGTTAGGCCTGTGTCGTACTTTGTATATTTTATTACTAAAATGAGTAGAGAAATGGAGATGCCTATCCATTTTTATACCCAGATAGTAGAATGAGAAAGCTGGTGAGTTCTCTTGCCCTCCTATACTATATAATTGTGGCAAGGCTTTTTTCCTGTTTATATTGTTTAAATATATAATATAACAATACAATTGATTAACCGTTAGTTGACTTTCCACTACTAATAATCATTAATATCCTATTTCTGAATAACCTTCATCTTACACCATATAAACGAAATGGAACCATGGATATGGAAGTTATTTCTGAATAACAACTTTAGTAACAAAGAAGCGCGATCTCAGAGCTACAATAATAGGCACAAGTTAATTATAAAGGAGATGGGGATAAATTAAATTAAAAAAAAAATAGTTTAAAACATTTCAAACATAATCTTTTTCATTAAAAAAAAATACATATGAAAACTGAACTGACAATACACGATACACTATCGCGCATGTATCAGTTTTCAACGGCAAATTTTTTTTCTTGCACCATACAATAAACTCAGTATTTCTACTCCGGCGAGAAATCGTAGATTTTAACGTGTTTGAAATAGCTCTAAACGGCAAATGAGCAAACAAACGGGATTTGAAATTGCTATTGAATTTCAATTAGTTCCATCAGATTCCAGGCATGATTCTTTATTGGGTTACTTTAGTTGCCGATCGGCGAGAACAATTGATTTGTTGTCGCAATCTAAGGAATCCCCGAGCCGAATACTAAATAGATAACTTTGCATCTAATCAATATAGAGCGAGAGGCTGGAAATCAGCTAATGTATTTAATAATGGCAATTAGTTATTGAGAAATAAGTTACAATCTGTCGTATCAGACAGACAACGGGTAATTTTGATACATACAATATAGACCAATGTATGCGTATCGATACAAAGGATAGTTACTCCCCGAATTCACCTACTGAAATGTCAACGCCACACAGTAAAGGAAATTCCCAACGCTAACCACAGCCACAATTCTGTTAGATGGTAGCAGTGTAGAGAGAGAGCCGCAGACGCTCCGAGCGTGAGGGTAGAATACTGGTAAGTCTCAAAACTCCCAAAAACAGGTCTCGAACCAATTGCCGCAGGATTAAGATACTCGGATAATTTAGTTATAGGCTAAAGAGATAATACATCTATACAATTAAATTGTATTTGGTTTAAATACATACAGAGTTAAGCGTTCAGTTTCCACTACTAATAATTATTAGTATCCTATTTCTGAATACCCTTCATCTTACTCTACATATGAACTAATTATTGATTATCAATAGATAATTTATTCGAGTGAGGGAGTGTAGAAATTAGTAATGAATCCCAGTACTTTTAGTTAATTTTTTTTCCTCATAGCAACAATTTTTGACCACTATATCTTTAAAAAATATACAATCAATTGTGCTGTACCAAACAACAGTTGTTGTTTCCTAGCGATAAATAGTCACGTTACTTTAACGATTATCTATAACCTTTATTATTATCGAGTCATCAACTGAAACTATTTTGGAAAATGTCATATCATCAGCCTTTAATTTGATATTCTAATTAATCCTACAAAAATATTTATTTTTTATAACCTAGTAATCAATATCCAATTATAGGCAATTGGAATTAAAATTAGTTGGAATTAAACAACAGATTTATTTTCTAAAAGAAAGGGCATAAAAGTACTTGGTAACAACGAGGGTTTTTAAATTAATTATTTTATTTTTATTTTTTTACATTTTGACAACATATGAACAATATAACGAACAAGATTAACAATATAATAACTCCTCGTGCTGCATACGCAGATGCATTTGAAGGAGGGTAGATACAATTTTATTTTGTTTTTAAATTAATGTATTATCAAACCCTGATTCTAGTTTACTGGGTGGGAGGAGTGACTACTATAATTAAAAATGAAGTCAAAATTAATTGTAGAACGGATTATTATTAAAAATTATTAGATAAAGTAACAACTTACTGACGAATTGACTATCCGTTAGGTAGGTCGTAGGTTGTATTTTCCTTTTGCTAATGTTAGTAAACAAAGGTCCACTGAGCTAATTGTGGGTGAACAATACTATTGGAATATCTAACATTACTATTGTATTGTCAACTGTCCAACATTTACAATCAAAGCAAACTATTGTGGAACGGAACTTTGTTAATATAACCGCAGAAGATTGGTCACGTCACAACTGAGCAAGTCGGTTTAACAACGGGACCGGCTGGTGTATATCGACAAGTGTATTAGTGTGGATATATGCAAATACACGGTGGATACATGCAGACATACAGGCTAACAGCTATATTATACAGTACTTAACACTGTTCCGACCACTCTTATCGCGAGCCTCTCGTGTTCTCCGGGAATAAATCTTGGGCCAAAGGCCTTCTCGCACCGGCACACCTCCTACATTGAATTCTACAGCCACGCTGGTATTTCAACTTGAATTCTTCTCAGCCAACTTTTAGCGACAGCTCTAATAAAATAAAATTATCTCAGAAACTATTGACCTGAAAAATCCTACTGAAACCAATTCAATTTTGCGTGTCATCCTTTTCCTGAGAACAATAGTGAATGCCACTTATTACGTCAGCAACAATACCTTTCATAATGATCTTAATCATACTTGATCGCATCCCTTCCAAGTTCATGAAATTATATAGTAATCTAACCACCCTAATCATCTAGCACAGTCATTGCACTGCTCCACCCATCCCTATAATCTTCCTCGGAGACTAAAACGGCGGTGGCATCGTGACCTTCCTATAAATGCGTCACAGTGGGAGTCCTGGCAATGGCCAGTTTCTCGATCATGTCCTGAGCGTATGTGGCTCTCGCGCTCTTGGCAGCCTCCACTGGCTTCTATCCAAGACTCCGCTTCCACTTTCACATGCAAGGGAGGGTGACAACCATGCGGATTTGGGAGGTCTCTGGGCTGTTTGTAAATACGGTTTGAATGAGCGAGTGAATGAACATTGTACATATGGTATGAATGAAAACATTTATCACAATTACTTATTGCCCAATTAGGCAGATTGTAATTTTATAATAATAAAAGAAACCAATTCGGACTTTACTTACAGAGATTTGAGTTGCCCATGCAATGTCTGAAGCCCAAAAACGATACACAACCAAATCTTATTTGCACTAGATTTTTCCATGAATTATTAACATAATTAAAGTATCTGTATAGAGAATAATAGATGAATGCTAGTATCATTACTTTTCGAAAAAATAGCCACTTATTATGAAATATTATTTACGAAATAAATAGCGCTTTTTGAGTCCTTTACATTAGATAGGATAATTCATAAACAATAAAACTACAGTCATGACAGTATAACATTAAAGAAATCTTTTTGTTTTGGGTAAAAAATAATTTTTGACTGATCGTCACTATCATTTTATGGCAATCTCAGATAATTCAAAACAAACAAATCTGTGACATGGCCACATTTGCTTGGGAGAACCGGATCGGAATGGAGACTCCAGGACACCCGAGGATTTCCATAGCCGAGAAAGACTGGAGGAGGCAGATAGAAGAAGACAATGGAAATCATGACAGGAAGTTAAGCCCTCCTTCCTGTGTGGCAGAGAAAGATGTCAGGGTTTGGTTTGTTCCTTTTCTCCGACGGTACGGGACTTGAATGAAATGAAGAGGAATTTACCTTCTCTAAATAAACTAATAAACTAATAAGATAAATAATTACAATTATTGATGTTTGATTAAGCTTTTAGTGGCAAGTACTGAGATGTTGAATCCCCCTAAATTATTTGTTAATATTATTTTTAGCGCCATCGAGTGAAATAAACAAAGAATATGTCACAGCACAAGACCGAATCGAAGGCCGTTACAAACCATACACTATGAATAGGAACGGTTATGTCCCCTCGAGACTGCCCCTTTGCACTTTAAATGTACCATTGTAGACTAGAATCACCGCAAGGATGGCTGGCATTAATGTTTAAATGGAACCTTTGTGGCTACTCGTCTATATGCTTGTTGAGATCTTGTACCCGCTCCCTAATGGCTTGTACAAGCTGCTTACATATCGGCGGATCCGTCCTACTATGTGCTTCGACTTCAGTGAACAGGAAGTATAATAAATATGTAACTGTACCGCTACAAACGGTCGTTAGGCATTCAGGAAATACAACATTCAGGATATTGAATGATTATAAGCTTAACCTGCATTCAAGCTAAGTTATCAGTATAATAGTTGTTTAGGCCCCTAAGATATATAATATTATCTAATATATTTATATATATATCTAAGGAAAGTATTCTCTCTTTAATTTGAATATGCCACGCTGCTTCCACTGGCTGCCACCAGATGGAGCAGCAGTTATCAGATAGAGAAGGTTATGTTAGGTAACAGAACATGTAAATAGAGTGTGAATAGAGAAGTGATAGTTACAAACTGAATTGTCGTTTCTTTGTTTACAGGTAAGATTGTGTAAATCAATATTAATAATTGTTATAATATAATATATAGTGAATAAAATTGCTAACTTTGTTTACAGAGAAACTGATTTCAGTTTATTCACCCCACCATCAATAATTGTCTTACATATATATCTGTACCTCGGAGGGATACAACACTATGTCCATTTTCATAACTTTACAGGAGAGGAGTTTTAAACTTTTTTTCAACAAAAAGTGTTATTGGCACAGCTATTTATAGAGATGTTGAAACAATATTTTACCAGAACATTCTATTTATTGTTATTTACATCATGCAGTTGTTATAAAATGAAAAAAAAACCTTTTTTACGGTTTTTTTTCACTTTTTAATGGACATGGTGTTGTATCCCTCTAAAAAAGTTATTGTACTATAAGACCTAATGTGGGATATTCAATAACAAACACAATCCTATTTGACTTACAAAATGTATTTAACTATTTTATTTATAATTCTCTTTACAAATACAAATAATACATCTATGTATTCAACTAAAATGGTATTTTAGATGCAAAAAACTCAGTCATCATCAGGTAAGTCTCCTTCAGGGTACTCACTAGTGGTATTACTAGTATGCTTTAAGTTTTTATAAAAGTCATGGCAAACTGTAGGAACATATGGTAGTAATGCCAATAGATCATTATACTTTTGTTGTGATATTGGTATTGGACTTGGTGTTACCAGTTGCAAATCGTTTGGCAATGTAAGGTGTCGCCTTCGAAACCTAACAAGGTCAATCTCCTGGTTTTCATCAGCGAAATTACTTTTCAAAAACAGAGTTCCCATGCTGTTCTGTTTTACTTGCAGTTGAACACAGGTTGACAGAAGAACTTGTTCTTTGTTGACATCTTTTTTTCTATTAATAAAGGGTAGATTTTCACATGTTTTGACATCGTACAAAGACCTAAAATTTTTAAAATCTTCCAGTTCCATATTATGCACAGTATTTCATTGAGGTCTGTCTGACTAACTGCTGCCAATCCCAGGGCGTTAGAATTGTCATGTTGTTAAGTGTTTTTCTCTTCCGCTCTATCAGTGCATGGACAGTATCCGCCTCCATATGCGTGTGGCCCTTTAGTAGAAACTTTTGAGTGATGATTTTTACTTGAGGATACTTATTGAGTATCCAAAAGAAACACATAATAAGGCTAATATTCTTATTCTGGCCGTAACAATTATCCGACCACAGAATGATTTCTTCAATGTCACTGCCAGGAATGACGGTATCTGCCCATTTCAGTAATGCAGATCCGATTTCATTTCCGCCACGAGCTCCTTTGGATTCGTCCCACATAATACAATGGACTGACGAATCAGAAGAATCAAAAAGGGTGTAATTCAACGTCCATGGTGTTCTATCCCTCTAAATGAAAGTGGACTTGGTGTTTTAAAACATGCTATATCCGGTTCTAACTGGTTTTGGACATAGTGCTCTATTTCTATCAGAAATATGAGAAAAGCTGATTTTAACTCTGTAATAAAGTCAATATGGCAAAAAATGGACATAGTGTTGTATCCCTCCGAGGTACAGATATATAAGAAATAAACTAAGATGTTTAATATTAAAACATTATAAAAGCCAAGATTAGAAATTTGCAATGGTGTCGTACTGTACAAAGGGACTCTTTTAGAAAAAAACGCGAAATAAACTTCTGCCCAAATAATTAGCATCTGTATTTAAGTTGAAAAATAAAGAAGATATTACCATGTGTGGACATGGAATCCTCCATCGCTTCCTTTAGACTCTAGGCCGTGGAAAGGTTCAGTGGGTACGGGTTGTAAAGACTTCTTCACTAGTTTCTGTGATAAGCTCCTGTGTGTTTCTCTGTATTCCAGCAACTGACCCTTTGTCACTTACAAAGATTGTAAGTAAAGCGTTGTACAGATAAGCGCCGAGTCTGGAAAGGGCTCTCAACTCGAGTAATAACCGAAGCTAACAATATTCAGAAACTAAATAAACTAAAACAATAAAGCAAATAAATAATAAACTGAATAACTGAAACCTAAAATAAAAATTATCAACTAAACCCAAACCTTCTCCAGAATGACCGACATATCATAACCAATTACCCTATAAACAAATTTGGGCAGGGCATAATCCCAAATACCCTACCAGCAATATCAATAGCCCTAGAGGCTCCACCATGCATCGTGGCCACAACCATGTCTGGCCTAAACAGTAGTTAAAGTTAAAAAAAAATGAAGGAAAATCCACGACTCAATGGAAAAAAGTTCGAAACTTACTTTGTAATAAATAATCCATAATAAAGAGGGATCCATGCTGAGAATAAGGACCGAAATACCGTCCTCTGTTGGAACTATAAATATTGACAAGCACTTAAGAAAACCGCAAAATGTCCACATCTGGAAAGAGAGTAGGAGGGAGAGAGAAAGAGAGAGAGAGAGAGGTTATCAATAATTTCACCTTTAATTAATGTTTTTAACCACCCTAGAAAACCAGAAAGTATCACCTTAAGATTAAAAGAGAGAGAGATGCGTGACGTTAGGATATCATAACTAGAAAAAATATGCAAAATTTACATTAATAATTTTCAGATGGATTAGATATCACTTTAAGATCGCTATTGCATAACACAGAGTTAACGAAGTATAACTCTACAATCATTGAACACAATGCATAAGCAGTCACCAAGCACTGAAATATCTTAAGTAAGTCACTCATTGGACAATTAACTGGCACCATTGGGTATCTTGTGTTTGTTACCACTCAAAAGTGTCTGTATGTCGCCTTGTATTTCATCTCAAACATGATTAATTCCGCCCTACCTTCTGTCAAAGCGGTTTAAAAAAAAAACAACAAGAAAAAATTTAAAAATTACCATTATAATTATAAGGTACCTTAGGCATTTTGCGATCATTCTCTTGTTTCTCACCCGGCTAATTTCATTATAATGACTTCATTCCACTCGTTGGCTAAAATGGCACATACTTCAAGCTAAGATAAAAAACAAAAAAAAGACAATTGTTGCAAATGAACTTGGTATAAACGATGCCGGCAAGACATGGATACTAATACTTTATTTTCGCAGTGCTCAGGAATTTCGATTTAACATATCAATTCATTTTCATTCATGGATAACTTTTTTTTTGTATTTTGCTTTGCAAGTGTACTGTCAGCTTTGAAAATAATTATAATAAAACGTAGACAGTATTAAAATTCAGAAATATATTGGACAGATTTACTGGGTACCATCGCATAAGTACCAATTATTAATGAAACCCATATAATGTGGAGAGGCAAGGTTCATTAAAAATTAAGAATAGGCCTGGGATGAATATGCGAGCCTCATTTTGTGGGCGGTCGGTCCAATTTCGATTCGATAAGTCATTGCTTGGGGTTGTGGTGATTTCCCATGATCCATTGGGCACTTCCAATGACGTTTTAAGCCGCAGTTGAATAAATCTGTGAAAATATCCATAACCATGGGAGGGGGGTTATGTTTTTTTTTAAATCTTTATTAGAAGGAAATTACAATCTATCCCGATAACACAATAAATAATTGTTATAAATTATGCATACATATCCCAGGGGTCTCTAAGCAAAACCGCAAAGCCACACATTACTCCTTACGCAATATCATATCCAAACAATAATGTTATAATTACCAATTAATTAATTAATGAAACTCAGTCATGTCTTACAGAGATGGAAGTGTAACTTGTAATATTAAGTTGATTGTTAATGTTTAAGTAATTGATTCTGCTATTTCTTATGATGCCGAGTGAATTCAAATCCCCATGTATTAGGATAAATGGCTAAGTTAATTGTAAAGTATGAGGCATTAGATAAACACTGCGTTTTAAGGAGGGATATAAGTTAGGCTTAAGTGAATTATGAAAGACTTTTGGCAAGCTCACAAATTGATTTTGAAAATTAAATAAATATTTTTATTTCTCCAGTTCTTTATTGTTTCAGTAAATGCACCCTGTATTACACTACTAGGATTATTTTTGTATTATTTTCCCATTGAAACTTAAATTTTCATGTCACGTATAGAACCCTGAATCATGCCCAAGATCACATTTCCTCAAAATTACTAATTAATGAATACCTTCCGATTGAAAACTTACATCACCCACCTAACTCTAATAGACTGATCTAGGCCCAAAAACACCATCCTATAGCATAAAGTTTACTTCAGACCAATGGCAACGATATGACAAAACATTTTGTTTCTTTAACATACATAGTGTGTTATTACTGTCTTGCCCTAAAATCAAAGTTTATATAAATTTCCTTTATATACTCTGTATTCAGCTAATGCAATACTATCAGTATTTAATAGAGGAATCAAATCTGTTTGATTGGCATCCCTTTGAATCAAGTGGTGAGGGTAAGTGAGGTAGATCTGAAAAGTATTTTCTGCATTTGGATAAAGTTTGTTTTATTAAGTTTTCAATAAGCAATAATTGCACCTCAGTAGAACTTCATCGGTTACAATAATGAGCAAGGTTTATAACATAGATACACTGGCAATGGCCAGTTTATCCAATAATGTCCTGAGCGTATGTGGCTCTCGCGCTCTTGGTCAGCCTCCGCTTACTCGTATCCGGTGTAGCGGCTGACGAAGGAGTGTGGGGGACTTCTCAAGAGTCCGCTTCCTCTCTTGCATACAAGGGAGGAGAAAACCATGTGTATTAGGGAGGCCTCTGGGCTGTTTGTAAATACTGTCTGAATGAGCCAGTGAATAATGAATTGTAAATATGGTATGAATGAGAACATTTATCTCAATTACTTATTGCCTAATAAGGCAGATTGTAATTTTAGCACAATAAAACAGTTATATAAAAAAAAAGAAAAAAGATTCATGAAGATTTTGGTTTGCACGTCACGTCATAATCCTTTAGGAATTTTATTCCAAAGCATAATCCAGTCCTACAATCCTCTAAGAAGATTGAAGTAGACGTGGCTGCGTGATCTTTAGTAAATATTGAGTCCTGAGCGTCGGCGGGTGGGCGGGGGGGGGAGTGCATGCAGGAGTTTCGTGGGGCTCCCTGCGGTATAAAATAGATAATTTAACACAATTATTTATTTCTCTATTGGGATAGATTGTAATTTCCTTTAAATTAAACATTTAAAAAAAAAAAAACTTAACCCCCTCAGTTATTGATATAGACAAATATTTCAGTTTTTTCTTATGTCAGGTTCGGCTCCTAACCACATTGGAAATGCGGGGTGAATCATGAGCCCAAAAGTGACTTATCGAATCAAAATTGGACCGACCGCCCACAAAATGAGGCTCGCATATTCATCCCAGGCCTATTCTTAAATTTGAATAAACCTTGCCTCTCTTCACATTATGCGGGTCCCTTCAAGGCTAGTTAATATTTATAATTCCATCGCAGGACGGTATTTCGGTCCCTATTCTTCCTGAGGGAATGGATGCACTGTCATAGATCATAGGACTGTTCCCTCCCTATTTAGGGTTCGGCTGAAGGAATGCAATAAAGCCTCTAATGGCCAATAGCTACGATGTCTTTTTACTCACCATTACACAGCACATGTCTCTTTCTCATGTGTCATCGTAATTGAACTATTCCACTTATTGCAATTTCGTCATTACGCACTTAGGCTTACAACAAATATTCTACGTAGAATCTAGCGAAGAAGAATGGAAACTACACGAAGCGGTTGTACTGACGAAAATGTACGCAAGAAACATCTTTCGCCATACAGTCTGTACCCATGTATTCAATTAAAGATCCAACAAATCGAGATCATACATTTTATCCTACATATAATATGATGGGAAAATATTTGTTTTATTAGTACAAGTAGTCGATTAATAATTAACTCCTGCAAAATAGCATGCCTCAAGTAACGATGTTTTTGAGTTAAACTTCAACTAAGTTCTAACTCAAAATTAAAAACATTACTTTAACAACTAATTAATTAATTAATTAATTATACCATTTTTAATGGGCATGAATTTAGTTTTAGTTTTTCAAGTATTTAGATTAAACAAGAAACTCAAAAACAGGTTTTTCAACCAATCTGAAATTTGGGAATTCTTATGATGATTATCATATCAAAAGAAAGAGGATAGTTTTGCCATCTATGCAATAAAATTAGTGCCTAGAATATTTATACTAACTTTAGGTTCAAAAATATTGAATATATTTTTTTATTCCAAAATTACATAATTAATAACTTTAACTTCCATCTCAACAAAAGTCTATAATGGAACTCATACACGAGGCTGAAAAGAC
The DNA here is from genome assembly GCA_930367205.1 of Acanthosoma haemorrhoidale. NCBI lineage: Eukaryota > Metazoa > Arthropoda > Insecta > Hemiptera > Acanthosomatidae > Acanthosoma > Acanthosoma haemorrhoidale. The sequence continues at coordinate 104,564,668 of OV884015.1, read as the reverse complement.
AAGAACTAAACAGACGCTTTGGACAACTTCGAAGGACATCCATCCCATCTCGCAATAGAAAATAAATTACTAATCTAAACATCAAGCATATCAATCCTTTCAATCAAAAGTCCTGAGAACAATAGTAAATGCCCCTTATTACGTCAGCAACACAACACTTCATGATGATCTTACTATACCCTACATTCTTCCAAGTTCATGAAATTCCATTGAAACCTATCCAACCACCCAATCCTGTCCTGAGCGTATGTGGCTCTCGCGCTCTTCGTCAGCCTCCACTGGCTCGTCACCGGTGACGGGGCTGACAGTGGAGCGTGGGGGACATTCGCATGCGAGGGAGGTCACAACCATGTGGATGTAGGAGGATTTAATCAATGTTCTCTGGAATGTTTGTACATACTGTATGAATGAGCGAGTGAATGAAAATTGGAAATATGGTATGAATAAGAACATTGAACATAATTACTTATTGCCCATTAAAGCAGATTGTAATTTTATCACAATAAAGGTCTGATTTATTAATTGAATTTATGTAATAATTTAAAACCTACACAAATTCCTAGTATTTTAAATGTGGTTTTTATTGGGAGAAGGGGGGGAAGTTGCATGTTCCAGTGTTGCCACCAGAATTAAATATTCATCATAAAGTCAGGATAGCAATGCCTATAATTGGCAACATTGATGTTCGACTGATATCGGTGATGAGGTGACATAAGCAACATCATTTGCTAATTGCCACCCTCTCCCCCCCCCCGGCATCATTGAATATTCAAATTGGCCCCGTGTGTGCTGTAGGCCCCACGTTCGACCAAACCGTGTTAAATCCAATTGCAACATTAACTGTTCCAATCAATTTCTCAAGAGGGTGGATAGTTTACAAGGTTTTGGTATTTTTTTTTAAACTAAACCATCAATATTTTTAAATGAGTACAAGGATTTGTTGGGGTACCTTCTTAGGTAGATGAATGAGGCTTAGGAATAAAATTGTCGAAGAAGCGACTATACGAAACGTAATTAATAGATTATTAAATTTGTTTATGACATTCTTAGTCGTGACAAAAGACTTAATGTAACTCTCTGTTTTGAAAAACTTTCATTTCACATGAATATTTTCAAAGAAATCACTTTTTATAAACCTTTTAGCTTTCATTTGAAAACTGCCTCTTGAAGTGAAAGTCACATTTTGCCGATGCAAATAAAGAAGGAAGTATGAGTTGATACCCCGTCTTATCTGCTAGGCATTTACACGCAAATGATTCCTCAGGAGTACCACACTTTGCAGAGACTTAAGAAGAAACGGTACTTGAGAACTTGAGGATTCCTTAAGTGGAATAGCCAGTTTCAAAAACTGCTAGCAAAAAAAAAAAAAGAAAAAGAACCTAGCGTTAAATTACTGCAAGGGGTACTTTATCTTTATATAACTATCAACATTTAATTACATAAAGAAACGTTTTCAAATGTGTACTGTGAAAATAATATCAGTCGTTAAATGAAGAGAGAGAGGGATGTAAGGTGCCTTGAATTCTGAATGCATATGCATATTAATCATACCCTTGTCCAAATATAAATAAGATGGAATGGTAGGTATAGTGATCCATCAATTACAATTAGGTGCTACAGACGTGATAATGTCGGGCGAGAGTCATCATATAAACATATATGATTTATTTACATTTATTATTATTGTTCTTTTTTTGTTTTTATTATTAGAGCGAAAATAATTTATTAATAATGAAAAAAAAAAAAAACATTTACAGTTGACAAACATTTTTTATAATATAATGTATTTATGAGCTAGTATCTCAGGTTGTTTTTTTTTGCTGTATTTTTGCTGTAAACCCAAAACAGCTTTATTTTGATAAAATTACAATCTGTCCTATTGGGAAATAAGTAATTGTGATAAATGATCTCATTCATACTAAATTTACAATTTTCATTTACTCGTTCATTCATACCGTATTTACAAACCTCCCAAGTTCCGATGGTTATCACCTCCCTCGCATGCGAGAGAGGAAGCGGAGTCTTGGGAAGTCCCCAACGCTCCTCCGTCAGCCGCGTCACCAGAAACGAGCCAGTGGAGGCTGACAAAGAGCGTGAGAGCCACAGACGCTCAGGACATTATTGGAGAAACTGGCCGTGGCCAGGCTCCCACTGTCACGCATTTATAGCAGATCACTTTACATAGGTCAGGTTACTATGGAATTTCATGAACTTGGAAGGGATGAGTTCGAGAATGTAGGGTATGTTAAGATCGTTATGAAGGGCTTTGTTTATGACGTAATAAGGGGCATTTACCATTGCTCTCAGGACTTTTGATTGAAAGGATTGAAGTTCGAATCTTTTGCTGTCCCCCATAGTTCTATTCCGTATGTCCAGATTGACTTTAGCATTGTAACTTTGTAAATTAGTAATTTGTTTTCTATTGAGAGATGGGATGTCTTCGAAGTAGTCTGTACATTTGTCCAAAGCATCTGCATACTGTATTAAAAACGTGAAATGAAATATGATTAGATCAGTATTTGTGTACACTGCGCTCACTAAGTAACTTATGGTCTCTTCACTGACCTGAATGTTTGACATTAAATTATGCAAGTAACACTTGACTATAGCTGGCAGATAGCAATGTCCAATTACTACAGATTTGTTTATATTTGATTAACATAGGTATCCATATTGATTCATGAATTAGGCAACCGCACTACTCAATCCTTTAATCATTCAGTAACCCCCCCCCTTCATATCACTTTGTTATTATTAATTATGGTAATCAGTATAGACTACATAAATATATCTATTTACAATAGGTCAAAATTGTATGGCATTATATAACAGAAAAAGCTTTCAATTAATTGAATACCTTTCATTGTGCTGATATTTCTGCATTTAATTAAATGTTATTAATCATTAAAACAAGATAAAATATAACTTATTTATTAACTGTTGCTATGAAATCAATTATCACTACGGTATATATTTTTTCATAAATACTTTATAACTAAGTCATTGCTCTTTAAAAATATTATTTCTTGAGAAAACTTATATACAGGATATCTAACAGGATAACATACAGGATATCTAACAGAATAACATACAGGATATCTAACAGGATAACATACAGTATATCTAACAGAATAACATACAGGATATCTAACAGGATAACATACAGTATACCTAAATGAATAACATACAGTATATCTAAATGAATAACATACAGGATATCTAACAGGATAACATACAGGATATCTAACAGGATAACATACAGGATATCTAACAGGATAACATACAGGATATATAGTATATAAACTACGTGTCATCGACAGCGAGCGGAACTGCAAGTCCGGGTGGACAAAAGTAGTATCTCGTTTGAAAATTGTACGTTTGATGCCAAAATTGGGTGATTTATATTTTATGGGTTGAAGGTTACGAATTTTGAGATCTAGAAATAGAATTGAAAAGAATCGATTTTATTTAATACGCAAATAGTTGATTTTCTCAATTCGAGTTCGTAATCTACAACCACGAAAACCTTAAGAACATTTTTGAATACATTCAATTAGCAATCCTACTTTTCAGGGCATTTTTAATCGACCCATTTAATCGTCATACGAAGTACATAATATAAGTGTTACGTAAAAACTGAAATTGAAGGGTTTGCTGCAAAAAGGAGGTAGCTCCATCCCATAGCTGTTGGGAGTTAGAAACACTTTCTTGTGTCAAAAAAAAACCTCTTTTATTTGGCACAAAAAGGATGCAGCTCCAATCGTAATAGGTAAACACCATAATTGAAAGTAAGCAACAACAATATTTTTACATAACTTAAAATTTGAATTTTTTAAACGTTTTGTTTGGTTTCCCAACAAATGGAAAAATTGGAGCTACCTCCTTTTTGCAGCAAACCCTTCAATTGTTAAAAGACAATCTCATTTATGTTCAATAAATATTAATTAACTCTAATATAATTTAATTGAAACTAATCAAATGTTCAATAATACTGTTCAAACCTTTTAACAGAATGTTGTCTTTGTTTCTTTTCCCCAATTAGAAGAATTTCGTTTTTGTTGTTGTCGATTAGGTATTTGAAGTAAAAAAAAACAATCATATCGCACTAATATTTCTTGAACTTCAAATTCGTAATCTACAACCACAAAAACCGTAAGAACATTATTGAATACATTCTATTAACAATCCTACTTTTCAGGGCATTTTTAATCAACCCATTTAATCGTCATACGAAGTACATAATATAAGCGTTACGAAAAAACTGAAATTGTTGAAAGACTTGAACTTCAAATTCGTAATCTGCGCCCATAAAACATAATAATTCCCAAATTTCTCTGGTGGATCTCTTAACCGTAGGGTAGTCTGTGACAAGATGTAACAGGTACAAGTATCATTTATGTGTTTTAATTGATAGTTTTATTACAATGAGCGCCATCTATGATAAGCGCCTGTTTATAATTAATATCTATAGAAGATGAGTCTTCAGTTTGATGGATTGAGAAGACCATAAGGAAGACAAGTTGATAAATTGAGGACTACAGATTATAGTTATGGCAGCTTCAGAATAGTTTCAATTCCGGAGTGGAAAGATGCCGCTGAATTTTTTACGAGCGGCTCTAGAAATACTGTGTAACCACAAGCTGTAAAAATTCATTTTAGGCTGTCAAATAAGATTTAGCACTTAATAAATTATGTCTGTTTTTTTTGTTTTTTTATTATGGAAGGTAATAAATCCAACAGGGTTACTGCCCCCACTCAGTCAGGCAAGAGGTGGTGTCTGCACGGCTTGGCGTTCGCTTTAGTCGAAGGCGTCAGGCAGGGGTTAGGTGTTAAGAGGACAACCTCGATAAATAACATTCTGAATGTAACTGTATAAAACATAAAACTTTAAAAAAAAATTTTTTTTTCTCAATTAAGTAATCAATGTAATTATATATATATGATTGAAAAATTAAATTTATCTTTAATGCTTAAATCATTAGAAGACGACATGATGTCTGATCCCCCCCCTGGCCATCTTGGGATATGCAAGAGGAAGTAGTGCAACCACCACGTTACCTAAATTATTGGCTATCTACAGTTACCACCCTTTTCCAACCCCCGTGGTACTCTTACTCGAATATTTCCGGACAGCTTTATTGAAAAAAAAAAAAAAGGTATTTAGCTATTTTAGAACTAATTATGTTTTCCTTCCCAGTTTTGCGAGTTTAAGGTGTCCCAAAAAACAAAAAATGTTGCATAGGTCTCTCTCAAAGAGTTGTAAATAGAAGAGTTTTGATGAACGGTGGCGAATATTAGAAGGGAGGGAATTCCAGAGAATAGAGTGGGCAGAAAGAAACGGTCGAATGGAGCCAATGGGAATCTACTTTCTTATTAACTGTCAAGAACTTGTAAATAGAGTGGCTCCAATGATGTCATTTCCTATTAGTTGGCCTATAATAGGCCAGTTGCGTTTCCATTAGCGGTTAAATAAGTCCAAAGATAATACTGCTTAATCACCTTGGATATTGCATAAGAAAACGTGTTCAATGCATAATAGATGCGTGGGCAAGATGAGACCTGGATGGGTTTGATAGTTATTAGACGTGTGTGGGCCGCCTGGGTTTAGTTCATGTGAACCACCGAGGAATAGTTCTATATTTAAAAATAAGAGGCTCATTGTCTTCTGCCCTTCTGTCATTATCTATGAAAAAAACATACAATGGATACGATATTTGAATTTGGACGTAATCAACTAGAATGAAATTGACCACGAGCTTCTTATTTTTTTTTTATTTTACCTTATAATTCACATAAATATGCTAAACAAATCAATTAGTAATTTCTATGTAAAATGTATTTATTTAATCTATAATATATCTCTCGCGCTCTTGGTCGGCATCCATTAGCTCGTATCCGGTGACACGGCTGACGGAGGAGCGTGTGGGACTTCCCAATACTGCGGTTCCTCTTTCGCAGTCGAGGGAGGTGACAACCATGTGGACTCGGGAGGTTTCTGGGCTCTTGTAAATACTGTATGAATGAGCGAGTGAATGATGAATTGTAAATACTTTATGGAAGAGAACATTTATCTCAATTACTTATTGCCCAATAAGGCAGATTGTAATGTTAGCCCAATAAAGAAGTTATATACTTCTATATGCTTCAGATGGTCTGACTTAGAAGAAAACGTTAGAAGAACGGCAATGGTCCTGCGCCTTACCTTACCTCTGAGTCCATTCATAAAATATTTTTTAAATCACCGGAGTCGTAGAAAAAATGAAGCGAAATCAATTTTTTGGGGGGTGGAAAATGAAATGGGTAAACTCCGGAAAAAACGAATCTGAGAGGATTATTTTTCTGTAAGAAAACCGCGAGACGTCGGACGAGATACGAGAATGCGTCGGATATTCACAGTGAGAAATCGTCGACAGTAGACAGGTCAATTTCCCACAGAGTCGGGAGATGAATTCTGCCGAGAGAGCGAGATCACCCTCAGGTCATAATCTCCTCTGCTGCGGCCCTATCATCTCCAAGGCTTTGCCAATCATCCAATATTAAAGATATAATCTCGTGGAGAGGTATCGGAAAATTAATAAAAAAATTACAACCGATCCTAATATTTGCACTGAGTTGAGCAAAACCTGAACCATTGCAGAGAAAGAGGACAAAGAAGATAGAAATGCACTCTATCGTCCCTCTAAGACCCACTATTGTCAAAAATCACCAGCCAATGAAAGAGTAGACTGGTGAGATCGGGAATTGAACCCAGGAGCTCCCTAATATCCGATCGGATGCTCCACCAACTGAGCTAGCCTGCAAGAGTGATGATCTTCCCACCATGAATTCTCAGAGGCTGACTGCAGGGCCACTCGCCGTAGACTCAAAATTCTTTGACCCACTGCAACATTTAACGAAACCCGTGATTAAAACGATTACGCCCGTTCCGTCCCCACATCGATGGTAGCAGGCAGTCGAGGAACGCTGTAGATTTAAGCTCTTAATATAGTCCGAAGGTGAGTCCCATCACCTAGTCCTTTTGAATTATATGATTGTTAACAATAAAAATACAGATGTTAGGTTAACAATAACTGCTTACAACGCATAACATGCGGTACAAAGAGCCATTTACAGCTCAATATATATTATATTTGTTGTGTATAGTAATTTTTTTTTTAATAAATATAAAATTAGAGGTTAATGGAAGAAAAAACAACAGAGACGCAACGCGACCCCTAATTTAAGCTTCAGGGAGCTTACTAAAGGCATTATGTGAAAATAAAAGATATATTTTTATCATACCGCTTTTGTAACGTAAATTTATTAGGATATTGCGAAGGCCTCTCTCCACTTCTAGTTTCGATACAAACATTATAATTTTCCTTCAGTTTCTTATCCACTATTAATTTTGTCAGTATTAAACCTTTTCATTTCTCATTTGTGGGAATTTGTTAATTTCAATTATTTTCCTAAACAGTTCACAAGGTCTTAAGAAATTATTTTTCCAGCAAAGTATCACTAAAGCACTTTGGGAATATTGACGGCGAGTTAACCATGAAGGGCTCTGAGCTTAAATCTTTTAGGGGAATATTGCAAGGATTATTTATAGACAAGCTGTTTGTAATGTCAGTTGTTTCAAATTAAAGAATTTGTTTACTTATAAAAAGCTTACAAAGCCCTGAAAACAAATATGACATTGTTTTTTTTTTTTTCCCAAAAAGTTACATTCAGAAACACCTTCACGAGATCGATTATTGGTGCAACCAATGGCGGATGTTAATGAAGCAAAATTTTCCCTTATTACCTTCACCCTCTGTCGCAAGTCTTGTCCATTAATTTATTTTAATTCTATCCCTCTCCCTGTATCCAAGACAGTACGGCACTTAGGCTTCCATCTCGACAAACGACTGACCTGGAACTCCCATACGAGGCTAAAAAGACATGAACTAAACAGACGCTTTGGACAACTGTACAGACTACTTCAAAAGGCATCCCATCTCTCAATACAACATAAATTACAAATCTACAAAAGTCCTGAGAATTAAAGTCAATGTCTCTTATTAGATCAGCAACAAAATCCTTTTTATTAACATACTATACATTCTCGAACTCATCCCTCCCAATTTCATGAAATTCCACAGTAACCTATCCAACCACCCTAATCCCCTCGCACAGTGATTGCACTGCTCCACTCATCCCTATAATCCTCCTCGGAGACTAAAGTGGACTCATGACCTGCTATAAATGCGTAACAGTGGGAGTCCTGGCAATGATCAGTTTCTCAAAGGCCTGAACGTATGTGGCTCTCACGCTCGTATCCGGTGACACGGCTGACGGAGGAGATTGGGGGACTTCCTAAGACTCCGCTTCCTCATGCGGGGGATATGCATGCAAGGGAGGTGACAGCCATGTGGATTGGGGAGGTCTCAGGGCTGTTTGTAAATATTGTATGAATGAGCGATGAGAAAATTTATCACAAATACTTATTGCCTAAAAGGCATATTGTAATTTTACCACATATATAAAAAAAGTTACTTACTCTATATGAACAGTTTCCTAGTTTTTAAAAATTTTCAATAATCATATTTTAGACACAGAATAAAGACGGATATGATGTAAAACAAATGGAGTTTTCAAACTTAATGTGTATTTTTTTTTTCTGTGCTGTACCACCGAGAAAGTGTCATTGAGATCAGTGAACAAGCATATAATATAGCAAGTATATAAAGAATGGCATATAGTGGCTAAAGTCTATAGTGTGCAAGATTCGTGAGGCAGATTGCGGATATGCAAATGAGTTTAAGGCCATTCTTGTGAAATACGGTATATCAAATATTTCATATCACGAAATAAGAAATTTCTTAGAAGACTACGTGAGAAAATACTACGAAAAATTACACCCTCGTATTAGATTTCTAGTAATTAATCACTACCTACCACGTTCGTATTCCAACGGGATCAACAGTCCATTCCTTTAATTCCCTCTCGTCTGTATGATTGAGGTCCTTATCGTCAGAGACATGGAAGACACGCATCTAACGGTGAACTAATAATTGCCTATTAATACAGGAAGTGAGGAAACACACACACAGCCTCCTAGATATTAGGGGTCAGTGGGACTGGGATGTCTGAGGCAGTGAAAGTGAGTCAGCTGTCCGTCCGCCCACGCTCCGTCTGCCTCAGCGGGTGGCTGATTAATTTATTGATGTTATGCACTCTTCCCAGTGCCACGAAGGCTGTGCAAATAATGGATGACGAGACGTTTCTTGTCTTTGAACGTCGAACAAAGGCCTGAGAACGCTAGGCAACAGTTGTTTAAATGTCATCGAGTAAAACCCGGATGTTAACAGAGAAATAATTTGTGCAGCCGATTGTTTGAAGAAATAATACCAAAGACACGTTCAACTGAACACTTACAACTGCAATAGACAGGCTTTAAAAGGAAAAAATACAGTCCTCGATCATTCCTGGACTCATAAGATGTGTTTCGATAGTGTTTGAAAGAAGAACAGATGGGCTGTGGCAGCTAACGTTTATTCAAAGTTGAGTAAAAAAAACTGACTGTGTAACAGGCCAATAACTTCATAGGCTTCAAAAACGATCGACTTGCCCATAAAAACCATTGCAAAACCCCATTAAAAAAATCAAATTTCTCAAATAATCATTGCAAATACAATAACACTTATTCCGCTACTGACATAAATCATTACAAAAGCTGTGAACGATGACAACTGTCCAACATATCAAACCATTATTAAATTAATATATAATGATTAGTCCTCCTTTATCCAAGACAGTAGTACGGTATTAAGGCGTCCATCTCGACAGGACAGACTACTTCGAAGGACATCCCATCTCTCAATAGAAAACAAATTACTAATCTACAAAGTTATACTTAAGCCAATCTGGACATACGGAATAGAGCTATAGGGGACAGCAAAAAAGTCAAACATCAAGCGTATTCAATCCTTTCAATCAAAAGTCCTGAGAACAATAGTAAATGCCCCTTATTATTTAAGCAACAAAACCCTTCATAACGATCTTAACATACCCTACATTCTTGAACTCATCCCTTCCAAGTTCAAGAAATTCCATAGTAACCTATCCAACCACCCTAATTTCCTAGCACAGTCATTACACTGCGTCACTCATCCCTATAATCCTCCTCGGAGACTGAAACGGCATTAGCTTCGTGACCTTCTATAGATCCGTGACAGTGGGAGTCTGACGGCGCCTGTAGCTCTTACTCTCTTGGCCATCCTCCACTGGCTCGCATCCAAGACTCCGCTTCCTCTTTCGCATGCGAGGAGGGTGACAGCCGTTTAGATTTGGGAGGTCTCGTGTAAATAGTGTATCAATGAGCGAGTGAATGAAGAATTGTAAATATAAAGTAGTATGAATGAGAACATTGATCACAATTGCAGGCAGATTGTAATTTTACCACTATAAAATTGGCTTGGCCAACTCAACTATAAGCCCTTTAGAAGAGAACTAACCTAATTTGTAAATAACATACAACCGAACGAGAAGATAAAAACAAACACTGAAGATATATAAAAATACTGTTAAGAAAAACCAATTTGTACTAATGGCATTGTTTTGTTTTCGTATTGTGGGTTTTTTTTTAAAGTAAACTTTCAATTACTTAGACTCCATCAATGTATAGGTGTTTCTAAAGATCAATTTCTTTAGGTCTCATCTGCATATTTACCCTACTAGGCCATCTCTCTCACAACTGGCATTGACTTCCGATGAATGGTTGACCTTATGAAACCATTCTCCCCTGTGCATCTTAAAGATAGAAAAGATAAAGTAAGCTACATCTACTAAGATACCTAGCACCTTACTTTTGTGCAGTAGTCACAAATGAAAGAGACTCTACAAAGGCCGCCGTAGACTATCGATACGGGACTTAGCGGGTGCTTAAGTAGTCTGTAACCCGCTAATGCACCGTGTAGTGATAGCTCACGCACTGTGTTTTCTAACGGACTACAAAGGAGATAGTGCTTATTCCCATCTGTGGTCAGGGTCGTAATTCTCGGCATTATCTAGTACCGCTCTTTAAAAATAAACGTACCCTATTTGTCATATGAAGGTTACCGGTTCAAGAGGAAAGGATGTATTCTTCTCCTGTCGTTGGATGTTGAAATTAACCATCTGAAATACTTTAAACATAGAGTTCAAAACCTGTTAAAATTTAGCTACAATTGAAGTTGACAACAATAAAACATGACAATATTCCGCACCGTTTCACTAATTTTCAAATCTCTCTAGTCTTCTGTAAATCTCAAGTCAAGTAAAGAAGATATTTAAAATTTATAGTTTTTCTCCATCGAGGACGTGAAAAATTCAGATTTTTTAAAATATCGTTTACCAGTGCGGCTTGACAGCTATACATGGATAACCCCTAAATATTAATATTTTTTAAAATTAAAATAATTCTAGAAAAAGAAATTTTCATCTAAAATACATGCTATGCATACTGACACCATTACTAATCTGATTAAGGTGTAAAATTATATAATGTAAAAAGGGTGATAGGGCTCATTTCCGGCTACATTAGTGAATTAATACTATCCTTCAAGAACCAAACAGACGCTTTAAACAACTGTACAGACTACTTCGATGGACATCCCATCTCTCAATAGAAAACAAATTACTAATCTACAAAGTTATATCTAAGCCAATCGGGACATACGGAATAGAGCTATGGGGGACAGCAAAAAAGTCGAACATCAAGCGTATCCAATCCTTTCAATCAAAAGTCCTGAGAACAATAGTAAATGCCCCTTATTACGTCAGCAACAAAACCCTTCATAACGATCTTAATATACCCTACATTCTTGCACTCATCCATTTCAAGTTGATAAAATTCCATAGTAACCTATCCAACCACCCTAATCCCCTAGCATAACACCACTCATCCCTATAATCCTCCTGGAGACTAAATTGGACTCATGACCTGCTATACATGCGTAACAGTGGGAGTCTTGCAAACGGTCAGTTTCTCGAAGGCCTGAACGTCTGTGGCTCTCGCGCTCTTGGTCAGCATCCGCTTGCTCTTATCCAGTGACGCGTCTGACAGAGAAGCGTGAGGGACTTCCTAGGACTCCGCTTTCTCTTTCGCATGTGAGGGAGGTTACAACCATGTGGACTTGGTAGGTCTCTGGGCTGTTTGTATACACTGTATGAATGAGCGAGTGTAATTGTAATTATGGTAAGATTGAGATCATTTATCACAATTACTTATTGTCCAATGAGATTGTAATTTTATCATAATAAAGTTTATTTTGAACCAATTTTTTTGAATACTATTCTTAAACTAATCTATTTTTTTATTGATTTATTTTATGAAGTTTTTAGGTGAGCCAGTGGGAAGAATGGAGCTTTCAATAAGAAGTGAACGGCTCCAGGTAGAGCAGAAGAAGAGAGACGCGTCGGTAAAGTTGAGATGGGATATGTGCTCCGGCTAAGAAGTACGAAGCGCGAGTCAACCCAGCAGCGGTTTTGCAGTAGATGAGAGAACGCTCGCTCGCTGAATGCAAATGTAGCCATTAGGATTCAAGGTGTGCTCTCCGAGGATCGGTTTTAGGCCTATTGTGTTCGGTTACTTATTAGTAAAGTTACTCGTGCTATTAGCTAACAGGTCCCTTCTCTGTCTTGGGGGCTGAAATTCAGCCCGCTTAACAGAAGTTTACGATCAGAAAAACATTTCTAAGGGGATGAATCCAGAGAAATTTAATGAATATTTTTCAAAGTTTTCAAAAAACGGAAACCCCTACTTGTTCGATCGCCGTTTACAATAATACATGACCAAGGAAGTCCACTGGCAATATCACAGATTATCAATACACTAGACATTTATAAATAAGAAAAATCATTATTATCTATAACGTCACACTGGTACAATTAGACTTGAAATTAGTATTGTTTTTCTCATGACAAGATATGTACAAAATTATATTGGTCCCTATATCATCCAGTGAGCAACTGTTGTGTGAGCAACTTTGTGTTCGTACGCAACTGTCCACACTTGGAGAATGGCCAAGTCCTAGGTAAAAAAAGGCCAATATGCGTAGATTACACTCGTTTCGGCGAAGCCCCTTCAAAGATGAGGCCATCATTAAGCGCATTCATGAAAAGAAACAAAACGAACAGATGAAATTGCCCGAAGCAGCTAAGCGAACGGCCGCGATCGCGGTCGAGTCACTCAGCAGATGCAGCGATAAGCAAATTGGCTTATTAAGGGAATTTTCAGCAGACTATTAGAGCAGGATCGATTACAGGCTAGTGTAAGAAACATCCCCGAGGATTAGGGACAACGTCCCTCAGGAATTTTAATACTAGAGCAATCAGCCAATGTTCAAGACTCATATCGACAAGGCAGAGAATCTTTTTATTGAACCGGAATTGGCGATATTGCACATAGCCTCGACAAATACTCAATTAACTGCTTGTATGAACTTTTAAAGTTTAAAGATGTAATTGATTTGTATAATATCCTAAAATCTACTGGTTACGTTTCATAAGCAATTGAGAAAATTGCATTCCTGAAGCTAGTAACTTAGCGACGTTGATCTTCATGTTCATGCTGGTGGTACCATCTCCCCGGGATTCTAATAAACTGAGATACAAAAAAAGTGGGATTCGGACATAAGACCATTTTGTTGCCTGAGCAGGTTACTGTTTACCAACATAAATATCCCCAGAGCTAATTCTTCTGTCCTATTAATCCATCCTTATTTCTAAGATAAGTGATTTGAGAAGCGATTTCCTTTACCGAGGGTGCAGAAACATGAAAATAAATGGCTGCCAATATATAACAACAGCTTTATTATGGTAAAATTACAATCTGCCTCATTACGCAATAAGTAATTGTGATAAATTATCTCATTCATACCGTATTTACAAACAGCCCAGAGGCCTCCCAAATCAAACATGGCTGTCACCTCCCTCGCATGCGCAAGAGGAAGGGGAGTCTTGAGAAGTCCCCCACGCTCCTCCACCAGCCGCGTCACCGGATACGAGCCAGCGGAGGCTGACCAAGAGGGCGATAGAAGATATTTATTAAAGTGAAAAAAAAAACACCAACTGTAAAATATGCAGAAGGTATGTGTAGGCAGTGATTATCTTAACAGTGAAAAACATCCATAACTGATTTCATTATTTTTTTTATGTCAAACTGTATAAAGTACAGAAACATAGCACAATCACAAAGCGGCAAATAAACATTTTAATATTAATTCATTATTAGCCACGGGGTTATACCCAGAATAAACGCAAGATTTGATTTAAATAGAAAACAGTTTTTAGTATTTTAGTTGTTATTTTTTTATTCAATTATAAAGTAAATAGGATAGGCTTATTTATGGCATAACACAGCGGGCAAATGGCCTCCACGACTTTACTGGCACATACGCACTCTTTTGTCGAAATTTTCCATGACCATTTGGCATAAATGTGGTTGAATTTCGTTGAATTTCCTCTTTTAATGTACGGGTGGATGTGGGCTTGTTGACATATACCTTTGACTTCAAATAACCCCATAAAAAGAAATCTAAAGGTGTTAAATCACACGATCTAGGGGGCCAATTCTGATCACCGAAACGAGAGAGTACACGACCTTCAATCGTGGTAACTGAACTTTGTAAGCATGGAGACCCAGATCTTTAGTGAGTATACGCTGTAGAGAGCTTCTTGAAATTTGCAACTCTTGTCTACGACGCCGAATTGATGTTCCTGGATTTTCAACAACACTCTCACGCACTGCTTCCATATTGACATTTTAACGGCTTGTTTTTGGACGACCAGTGTGTTTAGTGTCTCCAACTGATCCAGTCTCCCTAAATTTTTCAATTAATCTCTTCACAGTTGATGAAGCCAAAACACTATTCCAACCATATTTTGTATGATATTTTCGACCTGCGGCCGCCAAACTTTAATTATTTTTGAGATAATGTTCAACAATAAAGACACGTTGTTCTATCGTGTAACGCTACATTTATACTAACCCTAAACTGTCACAGCTGTCACTTTACCAAACCAGCAGTAAAGTGCACAAATGGCGGCAAATTCAAATCTTGCGTTAATTCTGGGACACCCTTTAGTATATATTCCAAAGAGATCCATAAAAATAACTGAACTGACCGAGTCCACTGAAAATCATGGCAGGAGGGATAAATGCGAAATGCAAATTTTAGAAAAAAAAAGGAAAATACTGGACCTGGACCTTTGAGAGCCTGGGGATAAAATATAATGACATTGCTCGTAATAAAAATGTTAATACAGTAACTCAGGCCCTGAATGTTGAGAATTGTCGCTATAACAGTCAGCTCTCGGTAACTCGAACTTGAGCGTTTTCTCTTAAATACGGAACACCCCAGACTGATTTTTCTTTTCTTTTTTTTTTTTTTACCGAAGGTGAGCCCAGTCTATTTGATTATTGTAATTTCAACTGTAAAAAGATAAATGTTTTGTAATTCTGCCCTCCTTTAAATGCCATACTAACCACCATATTAAATGTCATACTATGCAGCACGCATAGTCATAAATCCGTAATTTTTTTTTCAATTGTATTGACAATTTGATTGTAAAAATGTTTAAATAAAGGGATTTTGAAAAAAAAAAAGATATTTTTGTCTCGGCATTGGCTTTAACGTTTT
The DNA here is from genome assembly GCA_930367205.1 of Acanthosoma haemorrhoidale. NCBI lineage: Eukaryota > Metazoa > Arthropoda > Insecta > Hemiptera > Acanthosomatidae > Acanthosoma > Acanthosoma haemorrhoidale. The sequence goes on along the minus strand of OV884015.1, from coordinate 104,549,027 downwards.
AACCATGCATTCATCAACATTATATTCCGTCTCTCTTTTTCTTTTGCATAAAAGTCTACCTTCACTTGCCTTCTTTTGATGTTCCCCATATTCTTCAGAATAATTGCAAGGGATACCAAAATTAGCGGGATGTCTTTTTTCTTCTGGCTCCTTTTACTTAGATAGATTAGGTAATTTTAAGTTTCTCACGCACAGTGAGATATTTTAATTTTACTAGACCCTATCAACTTATGTCCTACACTTGCTGGTGGCCGATCGTAAACAGAGAGGGAAGACTCAAGCGACACGTTGAGACCTCCATGTTTTAGGTAAGCATTGTGGTGTAGACCAACTATCCATCCATAATTCATCCAACATCCATAAATTTGGCTTTCTTCGAGTTATAGAGGTAAATAGCTCGTGAAGTTATTTGGAGTTATCCTCTTAGTCTAAACAAGGTTTTCTCAAGGGGATAGAAAAAAAAACCATGTCATTGAAGAATTCGAATTATCGAGAGTCAAGTGTATCTGTATGATATTGGGGTGTATACTTTTTGTGAATTTTTACTCATATGGCGTTCATATTTGTTTAAACCAACTTTTATTTATAACTTTATGACACTGTAAATAAGGCTGTATGACATGTTGAGTATCATTAAATTATTATTTACCGATAAAGTCGACTAAACGAAACATAACCAAAAAGGTCAAATTCGTTAATAAATTCAGTTCTGTTCTATAAAAAAACAAAAAAAAAACAAATAAACTGTATATTAGTTAAAAAAAAGGCTACTTGGTTTTTTCTCTGAATTTATTTTCCACGAAACCATTTGGACACAGCATCGACCATTGGATAACGCACCGTAAATGTAACATGTAACTGATTGCATAGTTTTCTAACTGAAGCGATAAAAAAAAACTTTTGAATGGGTGGTACAGAAGTGGAAATCTCTTCCGACCCATTTGCTACTTCCATTTTCCAACCCAAGCTGCCTGCCGTTCCCCTCCCTCGTTATAAATAAGAGTCAAGTGTTTCTGACTGCCTAAGGTGTACATTCAAATAACTCAACAGTATTAAACTTTAAATAGTTAAAATAAAAATTAACAGTGGTATATATCCGACAATTAGTGATAATAATCATCTAAAGAAAAACGTACTCGAAGGATCGGGACTTGAACCACAGAATCTGCAGGCAAGCTCAGTTGCCCAGTGGGACATAACGATATTTTGTCAAAGTTTGCTAATTACCATTGTTAATAATAATAAATATTATGTGCAAGAAAATGGCAAACAGAACTTTATTAACTTTAAATTAAAGTTAATTAAAACTTAATTAAGATTTATCTGTGACGATAGCTATATTTACGGCCATTCAACTTCAAGTCAACTGAAATGCGCAATGACTAGTCACATTATGCCAACAGTGGCAATAATTCTATATTCATTCGCTAGCTTGTTCATTCAGTTCAGTATAGTAGCATTTAGCCTTTCGTTCAATGATTCATTCTACGCTATCAGTAATGGTTAATAACATATACATAGTAACACGGAACATACGCTTTATTTTACATGGAATAAGAACATAGATAGAACTCTATGGTATGTTTATCACTTATTTCATAAATTAGGTTTGAAAACCCGTACTTATGCATAAATCGACAAAAATGAGAACATGTCTTTTCCTTAGTATCCCCTTGTTATTATAAATTATACAAATCAGTATAGATTCAACATAAATGAATATATTTACAATAGGTCAATATTATATGTCCTGTAGCTTGGCTACATTTTATACAATTTTTAATAATTTTACATTGCGATTTGTGATTGTTACAAAAGTATAATGAGCATTATTCATTGATTGTCTAAACATGTTTAAAAGTGATGGGGCTAATTTTATGAATCATAAAACTGCAATAAGTAACTTACATCTAATAACAAAATCTTAACCTAATATTCCCCGACAGTCCGGTGGTATCGATGCGAGAAGGATTGTTGTGTCATAGTGTTAAATACTGAATAATGTGAAAAGCAATAATAGAATATTTTTTTGTTCTGGAGGAATATATTCCTCATAGCGAGAAGACTTAAGTGATAGCAGGTCTTATATTCTGAAATTGAAATTTTTCTAGTATCAATAATAAAAAGCGTAATTCCCGACTGATAATAACAATAGCCAATATAAAAAATATTATCTGCAACAATAAATTATCTGATTATTTGACAATAAAATACTTAATTTAATTTTAATAACGGTCGGATAAAAAATGGTTTTTAGGTAATAAATGCGGTTTGTTTGTACAACAGCAATACGTATTTTTGTATGTGCCTTTTGTATCATTAATGCTTGCCGAATCTCATCCATTAATTGCCTACTACCATTAATATAGCAATAAAAAATGTATTATATTTTCGTTGTTAAATTGATTTTTCGCCCAGTACTCATTTTAACAGCGGTAAATTTGACAAAGAAATTTCAAATTACTCACGGCTAAGATGTGTAGGTTAGCACAAGCGGATACATACCTGAAACATAAAACAAATATATCAGCACATAATATTTTATGTCAAAAATAAAATATATACTTTTCGGGATAGCAGATTCTATATAGGTAAGCCCATATAAAGAAATATATATTTCTCATATCTAAGGGAATAAGAAAGGAAAAAAGGGGCCCGAGGAATAAAACATATTTATGCTCCAGTAAGAAAGTGTGGATGCGATCCATTGAGAGGTAAACGTTCGAAAGAAGAAGTGGAAGGTGGCACAAAAGGAGGAAATAAAATGTAGATTGAAGAGGCGATTTCTTAGAGAGAGAGATAGATAGATAGAGAGAGAGAGAGAGAGAGAGAGAGAGAGAGAGAGAGAGAGAGAGAGGGAGAAAGAAAGAGGGAGAGAGAGAGAGAGAGAGGGAGAGAGGGGCAGGACCGAGGACTCGCCGATAAAGTCCTTTCTCTAGCCTGGCCGATATAAATATACTATGTATTATTTATCTCTATTAGCTTATATATAGCTGGCAGGAAGCGGACTCTACTCTACCTTAACTTCTACAAGCTCAGCGAATTAGAATAGAATAGAGAAAATATATTCTTGAACGAGACCTCCAACAATAAAATTGATTGACAAAACAACTTTACTATGACAAAATTACAATCTGCCTCATTGGGCAATACATAATTGTGATAAATGTTCTCATTCATACCATATTTACGGTTTTCATTCAATCGCTCATTCATACAGTATTTACAAAGAGCACAGAGGCCTTCGCACCGGATACGAGCCAGTGGAGCCTGACCAAGAGCGCGAGAGCCACAGACGCTCAGGACATGATTGGAGAAACTGACCAATGCCAGGATTCCCACTGATACGCATTTATAGCAGGTCACGAGGTTTTAGTCTCCGAGGAGGATTATAGGGATGAATGGTGCTGTGCTGTGCTGTGCTAGGAGATAAGGGTGGTTGCATAGGTTACTTTGGACATGAACTTGGAAGGGACGAGATTTAGAAGTGTAAGGTATATTAATATCGTTATGAAGGGTTTTGTTGCTGACGTAATAAGGGGCATTTACTATTGTTCTCAGGACTTTTGATTGAAAGGATTGGATTGCGCTTGATGTTCGACTTTTTTGCTGTCCCCCATAGCTCTAGTCCGTATGTCCAGATTGACTTAAGTATAACTTTGTAGATTAGTAATTTATTTTCTTTTGAGAGATGGGATGTCCTTTGAAGCAGCCTGTACAGTTGTCCAAAGCGTCTGTTTAGTTCTTGTATTTTTAGCCTCGTGTGTGGGTTCTATGTCAGTTGTTTGTCGAGATGGAAGCCTAAATACCGTACTGTCTCGGATACAGGGAGAGGAGTGGAATTAAAAGAAACTAGTCGACAAGACTTGCGACAGAGGGTGAAAGTAATGTGGGAAACAATAATACTATGGTATAGATAATGAGATCGAATTCTGCCATACAAAATATATAAATTCACCACAAAGAGAAAGAAAAAAAAATTAGTTATTATACCGTACCGGTTTAAAAATAAAATAATGAAATTTACAAATATAAGATGAACAAACGATAGTGAGAATGAACCATGTTGGAGATTAGGATTGTGCTAAATATTCTAGAATGTGGCGGTGTGGAATGCTACAGTATGCTTTATACTCTCTGGGCAGGACTACAAAGGTCAGACATCCGGGACCTTGCTTACTGTGGATAGACTTGGGAATTACAACTGTAGGATATTGACAACAACGGGAGGGTGATAACAATTAATAGCTTGGAAAAGGTATCAAGCAACAAAGTATCGCATAAGCTGAATGCTGAACTCACGGTGTAATTTTAATATTAAAACATATTTTGAATCATCTACTTAAAGAAGTTTTAATTTATTTACTATCTCTTTCTTTATTTAATTAAGAACTGAAGTGAAGAAAAAAATACATTTCTATCTATCTAAATACAATCCTTTTATTATTATAAAGAAAATACAAATCTAATTATTATTATTGTTGTTACTGAACAGATAAAAAATGAAGAATATAATTTAATATAAAAAAAATGTATAAGAACAAAGTAAAAAGTGTTTTGCAGTCGATAAAAGGCTGTGGGAAAATGAAAATGGATAATGGACTCTTTCAAGCAACTGATGGATGATGGATGAAGGTTCCAAAACAGAACAGTGCTTTAGCAATGTAAAATGTTTCTTTCCAGTTTGATTATTTATGTTTTGTTTATACCTCGCTGTATTTTGTTTTCTCATTTCGATCAAAGATAAATTTATATTCATAATCATTTAAAGTAAGCATAAAGTGGGTATTGGTCGATCAGTGACCAACCAGCTACTTGCTATATGCTATAATAATATAAAGCTTGAAAATACGTAAAATATCAATATATATTCGTAATAAGTAATTGCGATAAATGATCTCATTCATACTATATTTACAATTCATCATTCACTCGCTCATCCATACAATATTTACAAACCGCCCAGAGGCCTCCCAAATCCACATGGTTGTCACCTCCCTCGCAGGCGAAAGAGGAAGTGGAGTCCTGGGAAGTCCCTCGCGTTCCTCCGTCAGCCGTCACTGGATAAGAGTCAGCAGAGGCTGACCAAGAGCGGGAGAGTCACAGACGATCAGGACATGATTGGAGAAACTGACCATTGCCAGGAATCCGACTGTTACGTATTTATAGCAGATCACGAGGCCACTGCCGTTTTAGTCTCCGAGGAGCATTATAGGGATGAGTAGTGCAGTGCAATGACTGTGCTAGGGGATTAGGGTGGTTGGATAGGTTACTATGGTTACTTTTTTTTTTTTTAAGATTTATATTTATATATATTCCATATTAAAAAGGTAACCCAACAGTACCAAACTGCGATACAGTCTAATTGGTACCCCCCAATATCTTATGATATAATTCAGGAACATTTCATTTTGTAGCAATTGTAAATATACAGGTCGTTTATTAGAATTATAAATCGACTACATGGGGTCAGCAGAACGCAGGTGCTCTTGAGGGACAAGCCATATTTCCCTATTTGCTGCGGGAAAGAGAAGTAATGGTTGGAAGCAGGTCAAAGGGCCGATGGGATTAAGGGCAAAGAGCAAAGCAAATAGGGTCTCCAACAAAGTATTTAGGGTATAAAGAGATGCTGAGAAGAACCTATTCATTTGAGCAGATCAAAGAGAAGGGTCGTTCGGGAATGAGCGTTAATCCTGGTTATAATATACTCAATAACGAGGATTACGTCGCGAACTTGGAGGAGACACCCTTTAAAAATGAACCCTGAGATAGGAAAGACTCTCTGTTTATTCTTTCGGAGTTGGGCTGGAAGAGAGAGGTGAATCTGACCTGGAACCTGGATACTAGATTCCAGTTTGTTTTAACTAATACCATAGCCGTTGCCAAAAATTCATTACGCAAGTTTTTTTGAATATAGCTATGCAGAAAATTCAATAGTTAAGATCAAATATTTTTTTAACATAAAATAGTCAAAAAAAAAAATTAAATATAAGCATTTATTATTGCGAATTTTTTTAGAAAGCAGTAAAATAGTAATTTTTTTCCCCTTCATAGCCTCTTTGAATTTACAGATAATTATAGATAATTAAAGATCCTCAGGCGAATCTACTGTTAGTGTTCAGCATTTATATTAATAGTAAGGTTCCCCCCCCCCTTAGCTCTCTAATTATAAGATTAAGGATGAGGGGAAAATAAAGGAATATTTGGGTTGACCGGATCCTTTTACTAGCAGTACCTGCTTGAAGGTGGTGTGAAGGAATTAAGAGGTGTGGGAAGCCTCGGTAGAGGTTGATTGTTGCGGTACAGTGGTGAGAGTCCACTGGTGGCTGGGCCTTGAGTCCCTCTAGGCATGTAGTACAGTCTTAGTTAGTCGGGTAGCAGTGATGGATGCCCGTTAGAGGCTTGTTGTTGGTGGGCCAAGCGCCGTGATGTCAACCATTTCTTCTGCTTTACTCGATCTTGTGAGTTGCCATCGTGCCGGTAGCGGTGGCGGTGTCATGTCTTGGAAGAGAGGGTTCATCGAGTCGAAGAACTTGATGTGACGTCGTCTGATGGCTTCGGTGATGGTGGGGAGCTCAAACTTTTCGTGCATGTCGGAAGCCTTATTTCACGAAAAGGGGTATGCCACAGTGCCGTTCGCAGGATGTTGTTCTGGAAGCTCTGGAGGCGAATTATGGTGCTGGCATGTAGGAATCTAAAGAGTGGTGTCCCAAACAGTAGAGCTGGACGCTCTTGTATATGAGGAGTTTCAGTCGAAGGGATATGACCTGGCTGATGATGAGATGCTGGAGAGAGTGGTAAGTTCTGCGGACACGTTTTAATTTCTTTTGCAAGTGTGTGCCGAACGTCATGAGCCTGCCTAGGTTGATGCCCAGGTAGCAGATGCTGTTGGCAAATTTACATTGAGTCCCATCTATGGCAAAGCTGGGTGGACGCTTCTTTATCCCATACTGGAAAGAGAAGATGATACCCTGAGTCTTGGCTGGGTTCACTTGAATGCGGACAGCTCGCAACGTGTCGGCGAATAAATGACTGGCACCCTCTGCAGCCTTTAGAGCTTTCGTTGGGTTGAGGCTGGTGCTGTAGACCCCTACATCGTCCGCATATGCCGCTAGCTCACAATTGGAGTATGATGCTTCTACTATGTGCGCGGTGTATATGTTGAAGTGAGGGGTCCCAGCACCGACCCTTGAGGAACTCCGACAACGACATCTATTTTGGTGATTAATACGGTTCCTATTCGCACAGAAAATGTTCTGTCTGCTAGGTAGGAGGACATGATGTTATGGATGGTTGTCAGCAATCTGATTTTATCAGACAACGAAACTCACTTGTAAAACGAGAACAAACCGTGGTTGCTTTGGTAATGTGGACTTTAAATGTTTAATTAAATAACTTAATTAATTATATAAGTAGTAAACTGAATGAAAAGATTTTGCGATTTGAATTACTTCAAAGCAGACTAAAACGTAAGTATATAAAACAAAATTTCTATCATTTCATTGGCTTTGAATTTTGCCTATTTTCTCGAAATCTCCTTTTTCTTTTTAGCGTTTGAGGCATGGCCAGCAGTACGGCCTTTATTTTCAGAAGATTAAAGTAATAGCAATATCTTTTATTTTTAAAAGAACCATCAATATGACCTTTATTGGTAGAAGATAATCTTGATGAAAACATTGCTTCTTTGTCAGGTAACAAATCTAGAATAAATTGTTTCGTGAATAAAAACCGCCTATTTCGTGATCATACAAGAACATAGTTTGCAAGGGATGTTCTTGTTGCACATTGAATGAAACTATTCTTGTTTAATCTAAGAAAGAATCTGTTAACTTTGATATTCTTTCTCTATAAGGAGAGAATAATGATTTATTTCTTTTTTATTTAATCAAATCTTATTGTCATGATTTTTCACATATTGTGTTATTTATTTCTCAACCTATTTTATTTAGATTAATGTTTTATCATCTCAGTAGCTAAAAATAGTAACGGGTAAAGTTTTTGATTACTAATTAAGGACATCAAATAAATACTATTTTTAGCAATCTGACACGATTTCAATCAAACAAAGTTCCTTTTTGTTTGACCTGTGACACACCGGTCGATAAGTGTCCCACGAACTGCTTCCTATAATGCACGAAATTAAACAGAATATCGACATTATATTAGTCATAAAATTGTTAAGCTATTTTTGTTTACGTACCGTTCTCAGATTTCACTTTCCCGACAATTGACAAAATCCCGAACAGGTGTCAAGCAATACCAAACATTTGTGTTTTTGACAACTAAGACCTCAGTCCTAATGATGCTACAAATCCAGTCCAACGAAAAATAAAGGACAATTTTAAAGTTTATTAGTAATAATAAATAAAATAAATGTTTTTCTATATCGAGTAGGGTATTTAAGATATATACATATTTATTAATAATATATATCCGGGCTTAGGCTTAGGTGTACTCTAAAATCACATAAAGACATCATTACTTACTCAATATTATTCATCATTATTTACTTAGGGATGACATTCTCTGAGAAACTTTTACTTTAAATAGATAGATAGAAATTTTTTTTTCCTGAACAAAGTCCCTTGAGAATAACAAAGAAGTAAAGATAACAAATTTCCTTCTGCTTTCAGAAAAAATAACTACTACATTATACAACAAAAAAATTATTAAAACGAGTCATAGACGAACTGAAATATTTATAACAGACAAAGGGAAAAAAAGATTAACCGATATGAATAAGACATTAACAAACGATACAACAAACTCGAATATAAATGCAAAGAATAAAAAAATTAAAATACTATATAATGAATAAAACATTCCCAGACTAGGAAGCTTCTGCCACAGAGGTCCTAAAAATAAAAGCGACCTAATCAAAACTATCAAAGGGTCAATTATTATTCAATGACTTGAAAAATTGTATTTTCCTGCAAGTTTCAAATTGAATATAATATGACTTTTGATTGAAAGGATTCGATGTTCGACTTTTTTGCTGTCCCCCCATAGCTCTATTCCGTATGTCCAGATTGGCTTTAGTATAACTTTGTAGATTAGTAATTTATTTTCTATTGAGAGATGGGATGTCCTTCGAAGTAGTCTCTAAGGTAATGTGGGAACATTTTGCTTCAATTACTTTGATTCGCCATTGGTTGCACCAATACTCGATCTCATCAAGGTGTTGTTGAAGGTTTTGGGATGCTATATCAGGGTCTGGGTCGGATGATAGGACTGCAGTGCGAAGAAGGTATTGATGGTAGAGGGGACCTCAGCGGTGTATTGGTTATGGAGGATGGGACCCAGGACACAGGCCTGTGGAATTCCTGTTTTTATGGATAGTAGTTAGAATATTCTAAGACACAGCGGACTTGTAAGGAGCGGTTTGAAAGGTAGGGCTGCAGGACTAGAAAAAGTGTCTGTGGTAAATATCTTTTGAGCTTGTAGAGCAAACCTGCGTGCCAGGCCCCTCAATTAAATACATATATAGTTTTTCAAAGATTTTTAAATGTAAAAAAAACATTTATTGTTGATAAATGACAGAATAATTTTAAGATTACAAGCTCATAAGGAAATGATAAGTCAAAGTGATTAAAAAAAAAGAAATAAAAAGCTGGACACTCTTCTGCAATTAAAGCAATCAACAAAGTCTGGCAGACAGGATACGTTTTATTTCACGACCGGTTCTGCCTTACACCTTCAGGCTTAATAGCTACTTAACTACTATAATTACAAGTAATTATGCCAATCTTTCCTGTTATACGGACAATAATAAGAATTTGAAAAAAAAAGTAATTGAATTTATTGATAGGAAATAAAAAATATATATTAAATTTTAATATTTTTTCCATTTAGAAATGCGAGCTTTATCTCTTGCCCGAGTGGTACAAAGACCTCTCATTAAATATATGAGATAACTTGGGCAAGATCAGAGTTATTAAGACTCTTATATATTGCAGTCGTTAAGGAAAACCACTTACACAGGTTCGATTCCCACTCCAAACATTGATTTATCTTTCAATTTACATTTTCAAAGGTGCAAATAATCAACCTGTAATAAATTGACATAAATCCTTCATTGATAATTATTTTCACTTCGACACAGTTGCAGTCATCATACAATTACTGTTTCTGATCTGATATGTTGTAGTAGTTATTGTAGCAGAAATAAGTAACAGTTACATTGAAGATAAAATGAAAAGACGTGCTTGAGAGGAACCCAAACCTTTTTTTGTCATAAGATTTGAAAATATTTGTTACGTTTATAAAACTTTGACCACTAGTACTTCAATTAATTGCATTTACGTTTTTATGTATTATTCATTTCTTTTTCGAAACACTATTCTTTATTATGACAAAATTACAATCTGCCTCATGGGGCAATAATTAATTGTGATAAATGTTCTCATTCATACCATATTTACGGTTTTCATTCATTCCTTCGCCTGCGAAAGAGGAAGCAGAGTCTAAGTAAGTCCCCCACGCTCCTCCGTCAGCCGCGTCACCGGATACGAGCCAGTGGGGGCTGACCAAGAGCGCGAGAGCCACAGACGATAAGGACATGATTGGAGAAAATTGGCCAATGCCAGGACTCCCGCTGTCATGTATTTGTAGCAGGTCACCAAGGACCGTCCGTTTTAGTCTCCAAGGAGGATTATAGGGATGAGTGGCGCAGTGTATTGACTGTGCTAGGGGATCAGGATAGGTTACTATGGAATTTTATGAACTTGCAAGGGATGAGTTCAAGAATATAGGGTATATTCAGATCATTGTGAAGGGTTTTGTTGCTGACGTAATAAGGGACAATTACTATTGTTCTCAGGACTTTTGATAGAAAGGACTGGATACGCTTGATGTTCGACTTTCTTGCTGTCCCCCATAGCTCTATTCCGTATGCCCAGATTGGTTTGAGTATAACTTTGTAAATTATTAATTTATTTTCTATTGAGAGATGGGATGTCCTTTGAAGTTGTCTGTACAGTTGTCTAAAGCGACTGTTTAGTTCTTGTCTTTTTAGCCTCGTGTGTGGGTTCCAGGTCAGTCGTTTGTCGAGATGGAAGCCTAAGTACCGTACTATTTATAATTAACAATTGAAGGGTTTGCTGCAAAAAGGAGGTAGCCCCAATTTTTCCATTTGTTGGGAAACCAAACAAAACGTTTAAAAAATTCAAATTTTAAGTTATGTAAAAATATTGTTGTTGCTTACTTTCAATTATGGTGTTTACATATTACGATTGGAGCTCATCCTTTTTGTTCCAAATAAAAGAGGTTTTTTTTTGACACAAGAAAGTGTTTCTAACTCCCAACAGCTATGGGATGGAGCTACCTCCTTTTTGCAGCAAACCCTTCAATTCCTTTCATAACGCAACTTATAGAAGAGTTATTATGGTAGTTAGGAAGATTTCCAAAGCGCCTGTTTAGTTCTGGTTACATATCTCTGAGAAAACCTCATCACTAGTTATCACCTTCAAGTGTTAGGTTATTTTTTTTAACTTCTTTATTTTAAACAGCGTCGTGGTGTCAAAGGTTTATTTTTATTTTAAATATCGTCGAAATGATTATTGCATTAGCTTTTCCGGTGTTTCCCGACCGAAGAGGAAAAGAAAAATATCAATGCATAAATTAAATTAACTCGGAAAAGTATAAAAGCCGCGGAGTGAAGCGGATCACTCGTTTCGCGGTTAATTTACACCTTTCTCATCTGACAGTTCTCGTGGAGGTTTAACCCCCCCCCCACAAAAAAAAAGAAATATAATTTATGTGACAGTGCAATGCAAATTTAATATTTCCAGAGAGAGGGTCGGATCGAAAATCCATCAAGTTGTCTATGGAGGATATTAAAAATATAATAAAATATGCAAACTATTCTAAATTGTGAGAGCGAAGGGGCTAGAGCGTGCCCTGTCAGTTATGGTCCTGTAGAGAGCGCCTGTAGCCTGATGGATTCTTAACAGCTCGGATGTAAAAAGGTAGCGGAGATGAGGAAAATTCCAATAAGGGCTTGACTGTCGATAAAAATGAAAAGACTGTCAAAGTTTAAAAGCGTCTTCTTTTATTTTTTACAGTAACGACACTAGCGTAAAATGAAATTGGCATTTTCGTATAGTACTAGTCAATAAATTAATGCAAGTAATTACTAACCGAACTGCTACGGCTCACCTATTGTAATAAGCAGTGTTGCCAACTGAACAAAGAGGACCACTCAATGTATATACCAAGCCATTAAACATTGTTTCGGCCACCATGTTGATTATGTGTACGGCGCCGAATTGATGTTTCTGGATTTTCAACAACACTCTCACGCACTGCTTCGATATTGACACTTGAACGGCTTGTTTTTGGACGACCAGTGTGTTTAGTGTCTCCATCTGATCCAGTCTCTCTAATTTTTTTCATTAATCTCTTCACAGTTGATGAAGTCAAAACACTATTACGACCATATTTTGTATGAAATTTTCGAACTGCGGCCGCCAAACTTTCATTATTTTTGAGATAATGTTCAACAATAAAGGCACGTTGTTCTATCGTGTAACGCTCCATTTTTACTAATCCTAAACTGTCAGCTGTCAAATTAATTTTTTTTAGGGTTGCCAGCACTTTACTGCACAAACGGCGGACAATTCAAATCTTGCGTTAATTCTGGGACACCCTTTATAAGGTTTCAACCTTATGCTAAATACTATTCACTAAAAAAATACCCCATATTCCGTCTGCCTCAGTATATCAACCTGTCTTAATATATGTACGTTATAATTTTTGTAATTTAATCTGAATTGCTCAGGCAGCCTTTGAAAAAAAATAAATACCCTTGAAGGTTGACTATTAAATATGGACCTCACAACTCAGAATATTAAAAAAAAAAAAAATGACCCAACTGAACAAACGAAGGGTATTCGTGTAGGGCTGTGAATACGCACGGACGCTGCTGAAGGTATTTGTGTTCCGTGTTCGGTCATATTGATGGCAGAACGAGCCACGGAACCACTGCAAACAGTTCGTCACTGCTCAATGTCGAGAGTGGCGGTACATCATAGTGCTTTAAATGGCTTCCGTCAATTTTATTTAATTTGCAATGACTAGCCAAAATGTTCACATCTTCACGACAAAAAATATAAAAGAAAAAATTGGTATAAAATGATTTGTAATCTTGCTATTCACTTGAGCCTAAGTCCTCTTGCATCCTACCATCTTCGAATTATGTGACATTCTTTCATTGAACCTCCTAAATCACAATGTGATTCCAACTCCAATTTCGAGATTCATATTGTTAAAAACAACAAAAATTCATCCATTTATTTTACTGCCTACAGTTATCCTCATCACCAACTAGATTTCTTCTTCTGTCGTTTTCATCTCTACAATGTAGATGATTGCAATCTGATGGCATTACCATTTATAATGGACTTTGAAATGAGATCTTAGTTTGACAAATTGCTATCCTGCAATATAAAATTTAAGCGAATTTTTATATTTTCTCTATTGCATTTTTATTTTATTTGATTTTTATTGAAAAAAAATCGTTCGGCTTATTATTGCTTAGTGCGAACTTAGGGCTTTTAGGCCCGTGAGTGCGATTTAAGTAGGGATTACACCCTTTTTTAGGGTAGAAAGGGTAATGGCAGGATTATTTTATGGAGCCGCTAAAAGGCAAACCCTGTTGCTGAAAGCGTGATGCAGTTTCCAGCAAATTGGATTATAAGAAAGAAAGTCTATGGGGTATTAAAATTTATACAAAAAAAAGTACTTTGTAGATTACACGTATAGTTCATTTCGATCAGGTGTGTATCATAATATCATATCCTTTGAAAATATCATGTCTTTAAATAAAACACCGAAGGTTTGAGTGACGGCTTCGAGTCCCAAGTCATATCTCAAATGATCAAGACGTGGAAATCCTAAAGGTAATACAATAAAAAATCCGATAGAAAAAGCTGATTCTAATTATCTAGCAATTGATTGATGACCCAAGGTTGGTATCGCAAAATATTATACCTCTGCGTCTAATACGGTTCAAGTTGTTATTTTTAACTATTATTAGTTAAATTTTATGACATTTCTAAATGAAAAATAAACCATATATGCAATTACTCATTCAGAGGGAGCAGCAAATGGTATACTGTATAATTATTATTGAAAATCCTTTATTGTGGTAAAATTCCATCTGCCTTATAAGGCAATAAGTAATTAAGATAAATTCTCTCATTCATACCATATTTACAATTCATCATTCACTCGCTCATTCGTACATTTACAGACAGCCCAGAGGCCTCCCAAATCGACATGCGAAAGAGAAAGCGGAGTCTTGGGAAGCCCCCCACGCTCCTCCGTCAGCCGCGTCACCGGATACTAGCCAGTGGAGGCTGACCATGAGCGCGAGGGCCACAGGCGCTCAGGACTTGATTGGAGAACCTTGCGCAGTGGCATTATTGTAACCGATGAAGTTATACTGAGGTGCAATTATTGCTTACCACTCTAGTAATAGCAAAAAGACCCAGGAAATTCAATTTCTGGCAGGCCGCTACCATTTTCGTAGTTTTAGTGTTCATTGAATTCAAGACCAACCCAAGTCCAATAAAACATTATAAAAAAAACTTACAAATGCATGGATAGAATGAAGTTATTGTTCCCTCTAAATAAGTTTGAAGGAGATTTCAATCAAATATTTCAATGACGCAGAAAGTGGCATTAATAATAACGAATAAGCATTATTTTGATTATATTTATATTATTATTAATTATTTTTAAATGTTTACATATTAATTTCACGGTAACAGACAGAGGCTTGAACTCCCTCCCCCTAACAAATATCATATAATATCTCATTGTAATTGACAGGTAGCAATTATACACAAATACAATTACAAATATAAAAGGTTGATATACATCCGAATGCTTTCCTTTATCAACAACCCGTTCCTAACTCCGTAAGAAAGTAAGAAAAATACAGAAGCAGATTTATAGTTTTTATAATATGTAATTACATAAATCCACAATTAGCTCTTGTACATAAAACTACCTATATTTGTACTATCTTAGTGAATGATTTTAGGGTCTCTTATGAGACTGAGTACTTTTAACAACATCAAAATTTATTGTATTATGCACTCCTCCAATTTCATTTAAATGCAGGAAGAGCAGAAATTTGTAAGTTGGATTATTTTATTGTATATTTTATCACTTGTATTATTTGTTGAAGGATTTAAAATTAAAAAAGGTCTCTAGGGTTTCTCTTATTAATTAATTAGGGTATCTTTACTAGGAAACAACCTGGTATATCTGGGCATTAAAATGGACCAACACCTCCGTTTTAGTAACCATTTTGCGAGGAAGTTGAAGCAGACAGGCACGAAGTTGCGAACAGGATTTTAATGACTTTATGTAATTACTATTCAAAAAACTATACAACGCAGGTTAATAAATTTGATATCGCATTCGTTATGACCTAAGTACTTAACGTAAATGTACCGGGAGTTGACCGTTTGCCTACTGCAATAAAATATTTTTTTCTCCTCATTTTAAATAATTCTTAAGTAAACAACGAACATAAAAAGTTTTACAAATTATTTAATTACATACTTAAATTAAAATGCTTTTTAGTTTCACCTGAGCCATAAATTAATGGTGGAAATAAATGATATCTGTAATCATAATTGGGATTAGTTGTCATAAATACTGTTTTGATCGGAATCAGCAAAATGTCTTCAAAAATTATTCCAGTACCTAGCTAAGCAAGCCCTTCAAGAAAGGCTGACTCACTGGCCTTATTAGTGTGCGATCTTTTGTTAAGAATTTGTGATTTACAAGGGTGTCAACTACTGAAAAATATTTAAAATTGTGTTTTAGCATTTAACGCTATGTCAATGACCCTAAATTTTTATAGCAGAGGACCGATTGTTTTAATAAAAACAATCAACACGTATATATATATTTCATCTAGTCACTTGAAATTGAATACAATACAATTAAAGGTAGGAAGAAGAAAATAAAACAAACTTTTGGCGTAATCAAAATTCACAGACCTCGTGTACAGTTCAGGCCAGCAGTCCCCCATATATTAAATGAACCATACCCACCTGCTACCCTACTCTACTCAAAGAAGCTATCTATTCCAACGATGTAGAAGAATAACTTCTTATAAAACTATCTTTCCAGATCATTTCAATCATATCAAATCATTGGAAATTTCAAACGTGTATCATTATTTAAACATGTGGTTTAAGAGTGTCAACTATAGCATCACTGTCAACTAACGGTGCCTTTTCCCTAATTAATTAATCAAACTTAGTCTTGAGTCATCAAAATCGGAGTATTCTTCGTTTCATCACAACATTAAATAGGAAATTAACATAAATTATCTGAAATATTTTGTATGTTACCATAATCATACATTTCGTTAAATGGTTTCATTCGCAAGTTATATATAACAAACCTTGGTTACATAGTTTGTATATATACTCGTATATACATAATCACAAACTTCACCTTTATTAGTAACTTCAGTCTAGTCACGTATAATGTGCATCATTATACTTGTTTGTTCCATTGTATAATTTTTATAAAATAACAAAACCTGTGTATAATGTAGCGACGCTACAGGAAATACAAAAATAATTTATGAATAGATTCGCCTGAGGGTCTATAATTGTAAATAATTATCTGTAAGTTTAAAGGGGCTATGAAGGGGAAAAAAATCACAAACTAGTAACTCCCTTTTCACATTTTTTCTTATAGTTTTTTAAATAGATCTTTTCATCTCTTAATTATTAATATTTTATTTAATGGGTAATTAAAACCCGTCAACTGTTACATATTTATATCAGGTTATATGCTGAGTGTAGTTATATACCACTTTGTCTGTTTACATTCTTTCGATAATATTAATTACCAATCTTCGCTACGTATATCTTTATTTTGTTATTGCCATGACCCGATGCAGGCGCACACATTTCGTCGAAACGTGGTCTATCTATAAATTTGTAAAATCTAAAATCCCTCTTCGCATCAAAGAATACCAAACTATTCCGATCATTTATATATTCACGGCAAACTGTACACTCAGAATTGTCCAAGTATTTTTTAAGAACAAATATAGTGAAACAAAATGGCAAATGAATGACTACAGAAGAGAAGAGAGTCCGTACAGTGGCAAGGGCGATTAGCCGCTTGTAAAGGCGGGAATTGCAGGAATGACAAAAGCATCTGTAATTGGCGGGTGCAGTCGCTGCTGAGGGGTTTTCATTAGCAGCTGGAGGTCGAAGGATATCTTCTAACGAGCCTGTATTTCTAGGAACATGGTCGGCTAATTGCGGAGTCCGGAGGATCAAGGCACTTCTTAAGGACCCTGGGGTCTGTATCTAAGGATAAAACTGTGGCGCCCCATCCTCTCAAGGGCTAAGGGTGCCAACCAGTAGATAGCAAACCCTATGGTAACGTGGCCTACCCAAATGTTGCCAAACTTCACAATAAACCACACCACCCTTGTATAGTCCAAATGACTTAAAGTCGGTCAATCCTAGAAAAAACAACAGCTACACATTATTCAAAATTTCTCACCCTTAAATTGTCCAACTGATATCAAGGGTGGTTATAAAATGATAAATATCTTAGTTGCTTGGCTTTATACCACACTGAATTTTCAATACTATCGAACTAAACTAGGTTTGATCAAGGCTTCTAAGTTATACAAAGTTAGGATATAGAAGTTAGACTATTTTGAATTTAAGCATGTTGAATAAGATTATTTCAGAAATAGACTTGATGAAGTTAAGTAGGGATACGTACTTAAAAGTTTTACCAGTACAGTGCTGGTTTTTTAGCCATTGGTCACGGTTAGATGTTTGTTGTAACCAGTACCATTCAGAAATAACAAAACTCAATTAAATGTTGAAACCTTCAAATTCTTCCAAATTTATAAATTTAACTAAACTTGAATATTCTAAATTATAAATGTAGATTGTTTACAAAGCTTTATTTATTTTTTATTAATACCATTTCATTCTCCCGTTATACTAGATTCTTTATAAATTAAATCATAAAAGCTGTAAAAAAAATTGAATAACATACAAATAAAGGTAGGGAGAAGAATATAAAATGAACTTTCCTCGTAATCAAAATTCACAAACCTCGTGTACATTTCAGGCCAGCTGCCCCCCATATATTAAATGAAACACACCCACCAGCTAACCTACTCTACTCAAAGAATCTATCTATTCCATAGATGTAGAAGAATAACTTCTTATACAACTAATCTTTCCAGAGCATTTCAATTGGAAATTTCAAACGGGGGGTTATGTGGTTTAAGAGTGTCAACTATCGCATCACTGTCAACTAACAAATCCTAGGTAATCTGTAAAATATTAAATCGATACAGACAACTTCGGAACCATGAGAAAGCAAGAACTAATTACAAAATAATGAAAGAAATGGTTTTAATATTTAATTACAGAAAAAATTCAAGGCTTCTAAGTTATACAAAATTATAGAAGGATATAGATATAGAAGTTAGACTATTTTGAATTTAAGCATGTTGAATAAGATTATTTCAGAAATAGACTTGATGAAGTTGAGTAGGGATACGTATTTAAAAGTTTTACCAGTACAGTGCTGGTTTTTAGCCAAAACTTTAATTTTTAAAATTTTAATACAGAAAAAAAACTTTTTTTTATAATGTAAAAAAATTGAATAAAATACAAGTAAAGGTAGGAAGAAGAATATAATTTTTGATAAATTAAATTAAAGCCAGCAGAACAATTATTTCCTCAAAGAATAATATGGTTATTAGAATGATTTTGCCACCAACCGAATATGTTTGAAAGACTTGTTCGTTTAAGTTGAGTCACAGTAAAACATTGAGCCTCGAATAAAAAAAAACTTACTAGACTTGAAACGAATTTAAAATTATTAAAAAACACACAAGCTAGACAGATCTCCAATTCATCGAGGTATTAAATATTCTTTTCATCTGGTCCCTGATATTCCGCTACTTTGATCAAGAACTTCCATCAAGTTTTTTTTAAGGCGGGTTTTTCAAGCATTGTTTAACTAAACCATCTCTCTAAACTCAGATCAAAACTTTATCCTGTATCGTGGTAGTTTTTTTTCGGAGAGGTGGGGGGGGGGCGATGTTCTTTGAACTATAAACAAAACACGATTTAGTTTTTGCCCGATTTCTCTAGCGTCGAGTTTCCGACTGTCGCCAGAGGGTTAATTACGTACAGCCAAACTGCACCAGACAGAATATTAAATGTACAGACTCACCACTGACCTTTGAACTATCAACTAGTTGTGTATTCACTAACTCTAACTCCCTCATGATTGAGTTAGCAGAAGGTGTTTGAAACTAAATCTGTCCCAACTGGTTAACATCACCTTAGATCATCGATGGAACACAATTATGCCAACATAAATTACTTAGGCTTGAGGCTGCCTCAAGAAATTTATGTTAATTACATGTTTAAAAGTATTCAAAGGTAAGATCAGAAAGGAAAATTATATTAGTTTCACCTTAAACCAAAAATACATTTCAGATAATAGACTACTAACTATCACTGTAATTAAATATATATTATATATCAGTATGGGATGGGGTGAACATAACATGCCTAAATTGACCGATATTATTTTCAAAGCCATAGTTTTAATCATGCAAAGTTAATTGGTGATTTAAGCTCAAGTTTAGTCGAATGGAAAACACTGTGGATTTGAGATCGCTAAAGGGAGGGATTGATTGACTCTTGATTTAAATTAATATTAAAGTATTTTGTGGATAATTTCTAATCATAATCTGTAAATTAATTAACTGTAAATAGCATTAGTAACGTCTGTTAGTTGGTACGAGGTACACTCAGGAATCGCTGAACGCAATTTGACAATTGATACGTTTCAAAACTATTATTGTATACGGTATGTCATTACTAATTATTTTAGTAGTTAACTAGTAAGTTTACAATAGCTTACTATCCTCCGTTACATTAACTAACTGTCCGGATGACCGCATTCCCGCCATCGCTAATGGCCACAGATAAATGTCGATAATTAACTAATTATAATTGCAGCTAAGTGCAAGCACTTTACTGCCTCCTATATATAGATGGCATAGACACGTGGGCACTTCCGCTACTGACACGTGTCATCGACCTCTAGCGGGAAACAGAGAATTATATTGCGAATTGGTTAAAAGTAGGAACTACAAGGACTATTGTTGAGATATCACAAAAATAGTTAAACTCAATCGTAACTGTGAAAGCATATAACATAATATAAGGTATCTCTAAGTCTCCGGGGAATGCTTCGAAGAATTAAAACCGTGAAAAGTTAGTAAGGTTTTTCTACCATTTTAACTATCTAAAGACCCAGCTTAAAAGCAAAACATTACATAATTCAAATGAATATACAAAAAATACAGATACAAACTTTTGAGAGACAATAATAGTTTTGTTTTATGCATAATGTCGGACACACCCGTCGGTGAAGGTCTCGACGAACAAAACCAATGCCCAGCGGGCGTAAGAAAAATATGAACCCGTGATCTTTTTTAGCCTTTGCTGGCGGCCTAGTTAGCAGGCCGCTTAATTCGTATTTCTTTATTGATCTGACTCTATAAGATCTTAGAAAGTGTGCCTCGGCAGTGCACTGTGTTCCGGAGGTCCAGGCTAGGTGTTACAGGAAGTTTACGTGGTCTTTGAATGACTACAATTTCAAACTCGGTATCTGAGGGTAAGCGAAAACCGTCCGAATCCCACAGGCGAACGTGAACCGGAAATACTGGAACGCAGGAAAAGACGCTAATAGGTACTCCCAGCAGCCGTTGTGTGCATGGAAGAGATCCCTTCCAAAGAGATGGTAATTTAGCGGAAGTGCTATGGAGGCTGTCAGCGCCAAGACTAAATCTAGCAGGTTAGAGATAAAAAGCTGTAGAGGTAATTAAACAGAAAGGCAAGTCTCAAGTAAAGCAGTGTGGGCATATGCTCAGAGAAAGATCAGTGTTATTTATAAGTGTCTGGATTATATAGGCAGGTAGATTTCTGCGCACAGCCAATGAGGGGCTGGCTTATTCCAACCAATTATAAAGGCCATTATTCTGGTCAATCAGCGGCGACTACACCAGCACCCCTAGTGAGAGCTAGTTCCATCTCTCGATAAGGACGCCGAAGGTTTATTGATATTAAAACATTAAAAATTGATGTTTGATGATCCATGAGAGAGGGCTACTTCTTGTCATAGGTAAGGTTATCAAATATATCAGCTAATTTTTTTTTCTTCGGCAACCGTGGTAGAGTAATACCACTTAATAATAACACAGCAATAAACGGGAAATAACATTAGTCGACCAGATGACGGGTACGCTTCAGGAGATCTCGAGGTCATTTCATCTTTAATCTCCGAGTAAAATTGGATCCTTAGCTAACCGTTAGGGAGAAAATCATTATAGCCTCTGGCACAGTGATGGGTTAGGTACTCAGTTTACAGAGAATAGATCCTAACTCATATTAGACAGAGGAACAGATCCAGACCACTGTATTAATTAGCTCAATTCATCCGAATAATTTTCGTTTAAACATGAGATGAATAAAGTGTCAAATATGCCTGCTGTATTTTATTATTGTGCATATGGTACTTATCATAAATGACTACTTCAACGTGTCATTATTCTGTAAGAGAGAGAGTACAAAAGGCCATTAATGGGGATTGACGTACAGTGAAAAGAAACATTACCATCAAAGAAACAGCTGTGTTTTTTTCCATTATAATAATTTCTACATCTTTTTTTTTCATGATAATTTTTATTTGTTGTATACTGTTTTAAATCAGCCTCCGCTGGCTCGTATCCGGTGACGGAAGAGCGAGGGGGACTTCCCAAGACTCAGCTTCCTCTTTCGCCTGCGTGGGAGGTGACAACCATGTGGACTTGGGAGGTCTCTGGGCTGTCTGTATATATAGTATGAATGAGCGAGTAAATGATAAATTGTAAATATGGTATGAATGAGCTCTTTTATCACAATTACTTATTGCCCAATGAGGCAGATTGTAATTTTATCATATTAAAGCTGTTTAATGATGATTTTTTTCAAATGATAGCTCTGAGGAATATGGAGCTGCCTAAGGAATATGTTCTTTTTTCTTAATCAGCTGTTTTTAGAGCGGGTGTGAATTTTATTATACTTAGTATTCAATTCAAGTACAAGTATTCATTTCATTTCCGAAACCTTACAGGATGGGAAATGAATTTTTCAACAAATAAATAAAAAAATAATAACAAAAATGTATACAAATATATAGAAAAAATTGCATATAATTTTGTCTATCCTTCTTTCCACTAAACAGAAAGACAGACAGGATGATATACGTTTGAATGCAACGCCTGTTTCTTCTGTCTGGGCAAATGGAGCAGCGATCATTTAAAATATTCAATCAAGTAGATAAAAAAAGAAGCGAGTTATAATCAATGTTATAAGGCTGATAAAGTTGTAACAAATCCATTAAGACTTCGTAAAGTAAACAGCAATTAGTCCTCGGATCCGACAGAATTAATTAGCGAAGATGAAATAATTAACGGCGATAAATTAAGACAGGAGCAGGGCGCTGATTGGCCATTAATATTTATGTCCCAGCTCTTGATGACTTCATCATAGAGGCTGTCTGTGCCATCTTTCAAATCTCTTGAGAGATGATCGCTCGCGGATCACAGACTTTTATGGATACTCCGCTGAAGCTATGAAGAGTGGTAGGCTTTCTCTTTGAAGGAGAGGTTCATATTCTCTGTTTGTTCTCTTGAGTTATTTATAGCTGACATCATCACCTGTTCAGAAGGAGAGGGTCTTTATTTCCAGAAGAACCGATATCTGCTATCGCCGCCCTTAGTGGAACAACTTCCTTTTATCTTGTATCGTCTTCAACTTCCCTATAGCGATGTCAAAGTTCAACAGGAATTCAAGAGAATTCAAACAGCAGAAATACCTCTGGTCTCGCTGACAGCGCATTGGTTAGTCAGGAGTCATATAATTTATTTATAATAATAACTTCTTTATTGTGCTAAAATTACAATCTGCCTCAATTCGGCAATAATTAATTGTGATAAATGTTCTCATGCCATACCATATTTACAATTTTCATTCACTCGCTCATTCATACAGAATTTACAAACAGGCCAGAGATCTCCCAAACCCACATGGTTGTAACCACGCTTGCATACAAAAGAGGAAGCGGAGTCTTGGGAAGAAGAGCGCGAGAGCCATATACGCTCAGGACATGATTGGAGAAACTGGCCATTGCCAGGACTCCCACTGTCACGCATTTGTAGCAGGTCACGAGGCCACTGCCGTTTCAATCTCCGAGGAGGATTATAGGGATGAGTGGTACAGTGCAATACAGTGTGATCGTTATGAATGGTTTTGTTGCTGACATAATAAGGGGTATTTACTATTGTTCTCAGGACTTCGATTGAAAGGATTTGGTACGCTTGATGTTCGTCTTTTTTGCTGTCCCCCATAGCTCTATTCCGTATGTCCAGATTGGCTTAAGTATAACTTTGTAAATTAGTAATTATTTTCTATTGAGAGATCGGATGTCCTTTGAAGTAGTCTGTACAATTGTCCAAAGCGTCTGTTTCGTTCTTGTCTTTTTAGCCTCGTGTGTGAGTTCCAGGTCAGTCGTTTGTCGAGATGGAAGCCTAAGTACCGTACTATTTATAATTAACAATTCCTTTAATAAAGCTACTTATAAAAGAGTTATTATGACAGTTAGCAAGATTTTCCGTAGTCAGACATCTTTCGAAAAGGCCAATCTTTGTTTTAGAATATAATTATATATTCATTGTATGTTAACTTTCAAGAAGAAATGTACATAGTAAGGGATGGGTAAAGTTTTTAGTCGCAATAGTGGAGAAACAGACTCTGCTCGTTGAGGAAAGATTGGCTTTTTCTTTATATTATCTAGCCACTGGAGAAACTTTGAAGACCTACTTAAAGTAAACTTTGCTGCCATAATGTCGGCTTCAACAGTGAGTAATGCAGTCATGGAGAGTTTTCAAGTGATTGCTCAATAAAGTTAAAGTATAACTGACGAAAAACATTGACGCAGTTTTATTTTCATTATTCTGCATCACCTCCCAGTATTGAAGATCGAGTTTCTACATTTTCTTCTATACTGAATGCCTATACATATCGTTATTCCTAGTTCAATAATATTGCCTGTTGTGTCAACTAGATCACTACGAATAAACAGAAGTTCCCCTCTTCTCGGACGAGAAAACACCATCTTCGGCGTCCATATAGAAAAAGAGGACTAGTTCAGGATCCCGAAATGGCCGGAGCTCACTACGGAACATGATACACTGGCGTCTCTGATTAGCCAAAATAAAACGCTCTCTCATTTGCTGTAGGCGGCAGTGACCTGCCTATAAACAGCAGAAATTCTGAGCTTTTTCAGCCTCCATTTTACGAAGAAGTTGAAGCATACTCGCACGAAGTCTTACCGGCTTACGTATTTATTGACTTTCCCCAATCTGTCACTGCATCTCAAGCTGTTGATCTACAAGAGTATACTCAGGCCTACTCTGCTGTATGGTGCACCGCTATTTCATTATCTGACGTATACGTCACAGCTAAGAACAGCTAAGAAACTACAACAATTCCAAAACGGTATACTGATGAAAGTGGTCAGAGGTACTTCATTCGAGCAGCGGAGCAACAGCGAGCTTCATGAGATATTTGAGCTGCCTACAGTGGATGAATTCATTCAACGTAGACATATCAAGTTTCTTGACTCCTTGCAATACTTGACAAACCCGGTGTTTAACACGATAACCCCAGCTCCGTTCCCCCATCGATGGCTGGAACGCTTTAGTTTTTAGTGTTTTGTGTTTTTAGTGCACGGTAATAAGCTGAAGGTGAGCCTCATCACCTAGTGTTGTGGATGTGTTTATGAATTTTTTACTACAGATCGAAATGTATTTTATTTTATGCTCTCCTTCGAATGCATCAGCGCATCGCAGTAAGAGGAGCAAACTGTAACCATATAAATTTTTGTTCATTGTATACTTATAAAAAATAAAAGAGGTTTTGAAATTAAAAAAACGAAAAAAAAAACGCTTTTTCAGACAGTTAGAATCAGACTTGAACAGTGAACACTGCTCTCTCTCTCTCTCTCTCTCTCTCTCTCTCTCTCTCTCTCTCTCTCTCTCTCTCTCTCTCTCTCTCTCTCTCTCTCTCTCTCTCTCTCTCTCTCTCTCTCTCTCTCTCTCTCTCTCTCTCTCTCTCTCTCTCTCTCTCTCTCTCTCTCTCTCTCTCTCCCCCGATCTTGCAAGCTTTAGTCCGGCGTTCGCAGACACCTCACCTTCCTAGCGGGATTCTTTGAATGCGTCTCACTAAAACTAACATTTCTTGGAAGGGATGCTTTCCATGAAGACGACGATCTCTTGGGCCCTACAAAATGTACCTAGTAGCGTATCTTCCGGTTCACACTCACCTTTGGGATTCGGACGGTTTTTGCCAATTTTAGATAACGAGTGTGAACTCGTGGTCATTCCAAGACCACGTAAATTGCCTATAATACCTAGCCTCTGTATAATACTCCTGGACTGTGGGAACATACGCATACCTATCAGGAGTCGGACAGCTTAATACTAAGGCCCGTCACTAAGAATCGTCCAGGTCAATCACTATCTAACTCTCTAAAAGAGGAATTATAATTGTAGTTGAAGGGAGCTTATAAGCCAAAGCCCGGGTCTGTACAAATACTAAGTCTCAATCATTCTGTCAATATGATTACCAATATATACCGTGTTATCATCACCAATTGGTCAGTGTATAAAATAAAATCAAGTGGCTGGTGGTACCGTGGATAAGGAAGTGTCTAAGTACAAAGCAGACCGCAGGTACAAGGCCTCCACGAGTGTTACGCACATTACGCGGTAATTGCAGGGTTGGGTACGAGCGCGATCTCGGACGCGGAGCCAGCGGGCATTTGTGTTCGACATCTCGTGGGCGTATTCGTCGGGGCAGGATAATGCTTCCTGCCGGTAATAGAGACATTATATCCATGTAAGCTGAACAGAAAATTAACTTGTATCTAAAAGAGGAATTATAATTTAATGACGCGAAACGGCTCTTTTGTCAAGGTTTTCAAGGCGTGTCTGAGCCAAAGGATAGCATTGTAAATATCCTTAATGATATACACAATATTCAGATTGGCGAAATAATATTAAAAAAAAAAATCGTCACTAAATTTAGGCACAATACAATGGTATCAAAACTTCAGCCAGTTAAAACCAGATATTTTACATTACTGAAGAAAAACAAAAAACGTAAATGACGTCCATTAAACTTTACCAAGAATGTCGATATAAAAACATACATTGCTTTCAAAATATTCTTCTATGATATATTCAATATCTAGGCTACAACAGTGGTCGACATTATGGTTTTGTGAGAACATTTTCCACCTGGCTACTTACTTTTCTTTACCATCATAGTTATCAGTAATGTTTATGGTGGCAATATTCAGTATCTTTCATTTTGTAATATTCACCTTCTTTTATAGGATCACATAATTTAAAGTAAATATTGTGTTATACATTTACAACACAACGATCTGCTTTGTGGCTGAACCCCATTTCCTAACTTGCCCCTCATCTTTCAACACTTCGAAATTTTTCAAGGATAACTGACGTTTTACAGCTTTTTACTCCCAAGCAAAATATATTTCACAGTATGGACTTCAAGACTAATGCTAAAAAGAGACAGGATTCATCAAGAAGGAGAGAGTTAAGACTTATACTAAGACCGCCATCATGTGTTAACTGGGGATATGTAAGTCTTTGGGTTATATTCACGCACACAAAACCATTTATGCTTTCGTAAAGTTACTATCGAATCTATGGGTTGTCACAGAACACAACATCGACAGTCCTGCTGAACTGGTTTAGCAAGTAATAGATCCTTCTGCCCTTATTTGGAATTGAACTAAACAATGATGACGAAAATGGATGAAACCTAAGACACTATTATTACGACTCGACAATCGACAGAAATACTATCCGACAGGTAATTCAAAACTACTTTAGCACTAACTGCTAGAGAGAGTGTCTACTAACTAATGGTAAAGCACTAAACTGTCCTTAAAGACAGTTAGACAACTTTAGGAAACAACAGGAAACAAGTCGTGATTTATCAACTGACAACAATCGAAGGTGAAAACGGTATCAATTTACACCTACAACACCTCATTCATTCATTGTAAAGCAACAACTCCACACAAATCACAACTACTGCCTTGATTTAGCAGATAATTGTAAGACTTAAATGCATAGATCGGATATAATGCTGGTTTAAGACCGCCCGTACGAAAAACCCACTTTTAGGTCTCTACCCAAAGAAGAAGCGTGTATTTAAAATAAGCTCACACTATCGTTTTAAATTGCTTAACAATTTATAAACAAAACAACATAAGTGATAACAAATATTGAAAATAATAGTAGACCATATTCATTAAAGTCAATAAAATGCCGTTCAAAGTACAATACACAACTTATAGCTACATTTTATTTCTATTCTGAATCTATTACATTGCTTAAATTTTGGTGAATATACTTTATCTTATATATATATAAATCAATTTTTTCATCAAAACTATACTCAGTCAAATATCTCCTATTCGATGACCTTTTGCCATGTTTCTGGTAAGTTCATGATCCTGCGCTCATAGTACTTCTGGTCCTTATCAGCAAAAATCTCAGCCAAGTGCGATCTGAGATCATTGTTATTAGTGAACATTTTATCATTTAAGAAGTTTCGTAAACTACGAAATAGATGATAATCCGATGCTGCAAGGTCGGGGCTGTATGGGGGATGCCAAATCACTTCCCAACCAAGCTCCAATAGTTTCGTATGGGTTGCTAAAGAAGTGTAAGGCCTCGCATTGTCGTGACGGAACCCAAATATCGAGCTTCTCAAGTCCGAGACGTCTTATATGATTTTCAATTGTTGTGTGTGATACATTTAACTGTTTTGCAATCTCTCGCAGAGTTATACGACGATTCCATTCAATTATAGCTTTCGTTTTGCCATCATCAACTTGAGTTGGTCGACCAGAACGTTGGTCATCTTACAGTGAAAAATCTCCAGAATGAAATTTTTTAAACTAATTCTGACCCGTGCCTTGTGTTAAACAATCAACAACATAAACTTCACATATCTCTTTGTGAACCTCAGCCGCATTCTAGCCTTTATAAAAATAAAAAGTGTCAAAAATGCTTATTTTTGCACTTTATGTAAAAACTGACAGTTTTAAACATAATCACACGGAATTTCTTTCTATAGCAACCTAAAGGTATCGACTCTCAAAAGAAAAAAAATCTAACATTGACAAAGGAATAACGAAACAAACATAACGCTATCTAGTTTAATCCATGTATATTTATATTATTTTTGTCAGATAGGCGTGTTTGTCCCGTAGGTTAACTTTAAGGGATAACATCCCAGAATAAAGTGGGTTTTTTTTTCACATTTTAATAGATTTTTAGAGGCGTTTCATGGATTGTTGATTATCATATACTAATATTATGAATATTCGACACCATATTGTTATTCACAGTTTTTACGTCATTTTTTTGTAGGTTGAAAATGTCAGTGTGAGCTCCCAAAAGCGCTTGTGCGTTAAATACAAGATGCTATTTGAGGGCAGTAACCTAAAACTATATTTTTCTTTCAATACTCAGTGCATGGATAGCATAAAGCCAAAAATATATATTTATTTAAAATGTCTCAGGTAAAAGTTTCGAATACGATATTAATGATGTTTTTTTGTAGTCCTACTTAAAGTCACGATAAATATTGCAAATTATCAGTCAGGATGTCAAGAGCTATACTTTTAAAAAGCACACTCCATTACCCAAAAGGTATCTCTTTTCGAAATAAACAACACAGATCTAAAAAATAAAGCAATCACGAGTTGTATTAAAGTTGGAGAGTTGGATTTATTGTGAAGTTGGTTCAAGGTAAAAGGAAATTCAAACGAGCTACAACTTTTTTTTTTCTCTCTCTCCATCTTAAGTCCTTTTAAGTTTCCTCTGAGTAAGAAAAGTGTCCGGATTGAAAAGCTGAAGATGTTGCTTTACACCGGAGTGTTGTGACAGAATGGCATTTGCTTAATAAATTTGCTTTTTACCCTTCATTGTGTAGCTTTAGTATTTTAACTAGTCTAAAGAGTTGCTAAGCCAATGAATTAGCATAAAATTAAAAACCTCTTTGAGCATCCTCCGTTCTCAAGTGCCTGATAGAATTGTACAGTTCAGTAAGTCATGCTAAGCCTGTAGGAGTTTTTACTTCGGGCAATGCGCATGACCCAATATTCCACGGATGATTTTTTAGGCAACCCTGAAATAATAATTTTACCCACGATGCATTGTCTTGATTTTCATTTGTTTTTAAAAATGTTCGTTTATCCTCAGCCCTTGAAACCAAACAGTATTGCACTGCTGCCTTTCTTGATATAGCTCAAGCTTTAGACTGGGTCTGGCACGCAGGTTTGCTTTACAAGCTCAAAAGATATTTACCACAGACCCTTTTCCTAATCCTACAGTCCTACCTTTCAAACAGCTTCTTCCAAGTCCGCTGTGATTTAGAATATTCTAACTACTATCCCATAAATGCAGGATTTCCACAGGAAAGCGTCTGAACCCCATCCTCTATAATCTATACACCGCTGAATGATCCCTCTACCCCCAATACCTTGGCCACATTTGCAGATGACACTGCAGTCCTGTCATCCCACTCAGACCCAGGTATACCTTTAAAAACCTTGATGAGATCGAGCATTGGTGCTACAAATGTCCCCACATTACCTTCACCCTCAGCCACAAGCTTGTCCACTAGTTTCTTTTCATTCCATTCCTTTCCCTGTAACCGAGTTAGTACTTAGGCTTCCATCTAGACAAACGTCAGCCGTTCATCAGCCAGGAGCCCACATACGAGGCTAAAAAGACACTTTAGAGAACTGTACAGACTACTTCAAAGGGCATCCTATCTCTCAATAGAAAACAAATTACTAATTTACAAAGTCATACTTAAGCCAATCTGGACATACGGAATAGAGCTGTGGGGGACAGCAAAAAATTCCAACATCAAGCGTATCCAATCCTTTCAATCAAAAGTCCTGTGGACAATAGTAAATGCCCCTTATTTCGCACACAACAAAACCCTTCATAACGATTTTAATATACCCTACATTCTTGAAAACATCCCTTCCAAGGTCAAGGAATTCCATAGTAACCTATCTAACCACCCTAACCCTAGCACATTTAATGCACTGCACCACTCATCCCTATAATCCTCCTCGGAGACTAAAATGGCAGTGGCCTCGTGACCTGCTATAAATACGTGACAGTGGAAGTCCTGGCAATGGCCAGTTTCTCCCAATCATGTCCTGAGCGTATGTGGCTCTCGCGCTCTTGGTCAGCCTCTACTGGCTCGTATCCGGTTATCGGCTGAAGGAGGAGCGTAGGGGACTTCCCAAGACTCCGTTTCCTCTTTCGCATGCGAGGGAGGTGACAACCATGTGGATTTGGGAGGCCTCTGGGCTGTTTGTAAATACTGTGTGAATGATGAATTGTAAATATGTTATAAATGAGAAGATTTATCTCAATTACTTATTTTCTGATAATGGAGATTGTAATTTTATCATAATAAAGTTGTTGTTAAAATGAGACTTTAATTTAATTAAAAAAAATATCTATGTTTGAGACAAATCTCAGGCTGGTTCTTTATTCTCAATTGAAAAATTATGAATTTATTTTAGATAAATCAAATTTTAATATATCTAAAGAGTTGTCTTCGTTGATTCAACTTTTATTTATTTTATTATCTCATTCTTTATATTCTGCTAACACTAAAATGTTATTATTGCTACAGCCATAAGACACGACAAGACAAACTTTAATAAAAACGCTATTATTAAAAAAATGGCACATGACCTATTCTAAAGCAGAGTTTTTTTTATATTATATTACCATAAAGTGTTAAATCCATTTGTTGACCACACATTGGCAATATTTGGATGCAGTGTTATTGTATACTCTTTTATTTTTGTTTTCTGTTTTTTTTTTATAATAATTCCCTGGCTTATTATTGATAATAGAAATGCTAATAATAATAATAATTATTTAATTTAAAAATAGTTATAACGATAAACGTATATTTCAAAAAACAAATTCATATAAGTGAGAGATATAGAAACCCTGAGTCAGTTGACAGTTCGTTGCCCTCGCGACCAGGCCCTAAGCCTAACCACACACTTTTTTACTAAGCCTCAAGTCTAAATATACTTAAGCTAAGTGTTTGCCCACTACTTTATAGGGCTAATAAAGAATTCTCACCCTCAGGGTAAGTGGAAAGGGGTCATGAAACTTCTTATAGAGAGCTTAAAATTTAAACAGTATTAGATATGTACTTAGGGCAAAAGTAGCATATAAATCTAAGGGAACGGTGCTTAAAGTGAAAGTAAATTCCTAAGTAATGGATAAATAGGGGGTGGTACTTAATCTAAGATCAATAAAGATTATCATAAATGTTTGAATAGTAAAATTCCGTTATATCAACTATAATAAATTTTTTTATTAATAAATCAATATTTAATATTTATTTACTTCTCTCACAATTACATTTAAATATGTTTGATTTACCGTCTACATGCATGCGTTGAGATTTTATGTATACTTAACAAAGGTATTTCATAAAAGATATATAAAGATATCTTTATCAATCATCATATGATTTAAATTGTTGTGAATATTTGGCGAAGCCTTAAATTTTTATCAAACATAAAGATATGTAAATAAAAATGTAAAATTTTAAATATATTCTTAGCTACGTCTTGAGAACCTTTAACGAACTCCTAACGATTATATGTTTAGATCACTGACCAACTGAACCTTCATAACGATTCATTGTTCCGGTCCAAATTCGTGTAATTTACCGGTGTACTTACATATAGACAAGCAAAATACATACATAATATGTTATAAATATAGCTTAAAGGTCACCCTGTCCAATCGAAGGCATGAGAAAGTACAGAACGAGATACAAACATATGACAGACAGACAAACAGCAGAGTTGATAACAGATGACATCTGACAGACGCCGATAACAGATTGTGACAAGTGGCTTTAAAACCTCGCTGAGACGAGAGCATTGTATGACGATCCATAAAGTACATGTGCATTTCGAATAATAATTTTATTATAGGAATAAAAGTACACACAGTTATTTACTGAAATGGACGAATCAATAAAACATTTCGCTTCTTAGTGTCATTGAAAGCGAGTCATCGTTCAATCCTAGAGCCAGGTACAAACATTTTTACGCTTTTTTACGCTCTGGATGTTATCGTCAAATCCGACGACCTGTTCCTAACTAAAAATTGGAACACGGTAAAATTAAACTAAAGCAAGTACATTCAATAAACTTAAACTGAAAATTGGAATACCGAAAAATTAAACTAAAGCAAGTGCATTCGATAAACTAAAACTGAAAATTGGAATACCGAAAAATTAAACTAAAGCAAGTGCATTCAATAAACAAAAACTAAAAATTGGAATACCGAAAAATTAAAGTAAAGCAAGTGCATTCAATAAACAAAAACTAAAAATTGGAACACCAAAAAATTAAACTAAAGCAAGTGCATTCAATAAACTAAAACTGAAAATTGGAATACCGAAAAATTAAACTAAAGCAAGTGCATTCAATAAACTTAAACTGAAAATTGGAATACCGAAAAATTATACTAAAGCAAGTGCATTCAATAAACTAAAACTGAAAATTGGAATACCGAAAAATTAAACTAAAGCAAGTGCATTCAATAAACAAAAACTAAAAATTGGAACACCAAAAAATTAAACTAAAGCAAGTGCATTCAATAAACTTAAACTGAAAATTGGAATACCGAAAAATTATACTAAAGCAAGTGCATTCAATAAACTAAAACTGAAAATTGGAATACCGAAAAATTAAACTAAAGCAAGTGCATTCAATAAACAAAAACTAAAAATTGGAACACCAAAAAATTAAACTAAAGCAAGTGCATTCAATAAACAAAAACTAAAAATTGGAACACCAAAAAATTAAACTAAAGCAAGTGCATTCAATAAACTTAAACTGAAAATTGGAATACCGAAAAATTATACTAAAGCAAGTGCATTCAATAAACTAAAACTGAAAATTGGAATACCGAAAAATTAAACTAAAGCAAGTGCATTCAATAAACAAAAACTAAAAATTGGAACACCAAAAAATTAAACTAAAGCAAGTGCATTCAATAAACAAAAACTAAAAATTGGAACACCAAAAAATTAAACTAAAGCAAGTGCATTCAATAAACTAAAACTGAAAATGTCACGTTGATTTTCACTTGTTTTAATAAGAAATGCTAACGATGTCACTATCGTCAACAACAAAATTAGCAGAGAACATAAACCTCGCAAACGAATCATCATCATTCTTTAAATGGTTGAGAATATTTGGCGAATTTATCATAGATTATTTCATTTTTTTGTTAACTGTTTGTGAAATAACCCTTTTAACTTAAAAAAAGTACATAATAAATAATCAACTGAAGCAAAAATAACTAAGTAAATGTTTAATAAATAAAATCGAAAAACACAAATTATTGAGGTATTTGAAGAGAAAGAAACTTATGTACCTTTATCTCTAATCCTTTCCTCGATTATACTTGATAAACCTCTCGAAAGCCTGAAATTTTGATCAAACATAAAGAAATGAACACACGAAAAGTGTTCATCGAACTCCAGAACGTGATATGTTAAATGAATCGAGAAGTAAACCGTTGACTTGGAAGAAACCGATCTCTGCCTCTAGGGCCCGCATTCGTAGTAATATTTTTGAACAGTATAAGGCATTGGAGTTTTGGCGAACCAATGAGAAAAAATAAAATGAAGACATAAAATACTCAGGAGAGTATAATTGGCAAGTTCACATAAATCCGACGAATTGTAAATTGGCTTCACCTTGGCAACTCTGTAAGGCAGTGGCTGTGGTTTATTCATTGAGAGCTGGCTAGAGAATAGGCCAATAAAAGGACAACCAATGCCTTTTTGAGAAGTTATAACATACCTGAGAGAGATAATGAATGCAAGAATTATATCAAACAAAAAAGTAGACAATCTCCGCGGACTAACTGCACTGAGAACAACCAGGCGGAAGGTCAATGCTAGGTGGATGTTTGAACGGTGCGTCATCGAAGCAACAGTTTTATGGCTTTATCACGAACAAGAATCTCCATTTGATTACCGACGGACAAACTGATCAATTCGTCACTCGAAATAAGTTCATTATAAGAAGCAGGGGCTGATCACCGTCCAGGCACTCTTGCCTCAAGGCTATCGATGCCAAGCTACAAGCCCGGTCCAGTGTTTTGAAATTTGCTATACTTTTAAATAATGTTTTTATGCTAACTTCCTATATTCAAGACATGAGGATAAAAGAACAAGAACCAAACAGATGCTGTGGACAACTGTACAGACTACTTCAAAGGACATCCCATCTCTCAGTAGAAAATAAATTACTAATCTACAAAGTTATACTTAAGCCAATCTGGACATACAGAATAGAACTACGGGGGACAGCAAAGAAGTCGGACACTAAGCGTATCCAATCCTTTCAATCAAAAGTCCTGAGAACAATAATAAATTCCCCTTATTACGTCAGCAACAAAACTCTTCATAACGATCTTAATATACCCTACATTCTTAAACTAATCCCTTCCAAATTCATGAAATTTCATAGTAACCCACCTAACCACACTAATCCCCTAGTACAGTCATTACACTGAACCAATGATCCCTATAATCCTCCTCGGAGATTAAAGCGGCATTGACCACGTGACTGTGGTAGTCCTGGCAATGGCCAGTTTCTCCAATCATGTCCTGAGCTTATGTGGCTCTCGCGCTCTTGGTCAGCCTCCACTGGCTAGTATCTAGTTACAC
Source organism: Acanthosoma haemorrhoidale (assembly GCA_930367205.1). Taxonomy (NCBI): domain Eukaryota; kingdom Metazoa; phylum Arthropoda; class Insecta; order Hemiptera; family Acanthosomatidae; genus Acanthosoma; species Acanthosoma haemorrhoidale. Next base: position 104,514,036 of record OV884015.1, on the reverse strand, counting down.
GGCTGATGGAGGAGGGTGGTGGACTTTCCGAAACTTCGCTTCCTCTTTCGCATGCGAGGGAGGTGACAACCATGTGGATTTCAGAGGTCTCAAGGCTGAATTGAAAACTTACTTATCGCCCAATAACGCATATTTAAATTTTATCACAATAAACATTTGATATATATATATTACAATAAATCACAATTTTTTACAAGGAAAGATGCAATTAACGAACAGATACTTCGCACTTTCCTTAGAATTAAAAAAAACGACCTGACTAGACGACGAGAAGAACCGATGAAGCAGTGAGTTTCATCAACGATTTATAAGGCCGAGAGTCATTGCCAATAACTACTGATGCGTATTAAATATAAAACAATAAACAAAAGAAGAAGAAGAATAAACTACAACTAAATACTAAAAACTATCTTATAACAATATATGATACGACTAGGCACAGGGATGGTTGTTATTTTAGGAGATCTCCGGTTCAGAAAGTCAAGGGTTCAAATCCCGCTACTAATTATTCAATTCGTCTATGTCTGTTGAATAATTACCGTATTTATTCTGGGAATTTAATTGTTAACATCATTAATTTCTAGGAGGACTATGTCAAAATCCTGTCTTTTCTAAAAGGTATCTGTTGTATTTGTACTCTAAAGGCAAAGAGATTCCAGCTGCCAAGACCATGTCGGAAAGAGAATAGCACCACTCAACATTCCCGTGGAAGGATGTTAGTAGCTATATCGGGAGCTGCATCGCTGATGAAGACGGATCACTGTCGTGACAGATGACCAAAGTAACCAGACAAACCAATATCCAGTAACTGGTATGCTTCGTCGGCAATGTTGTTTGGAAGTGGCTACATGTCCGATGTGACAAGTACGTTCGTCACTGACAGCCCAAGTACATATTTAATAGTAGTTCCTGCTAGATAAAAGGAAGGTTTATTTCGACAAAAAAATAAGACTGTATTTTTTTGTAAGTTGAACAAAAAAAAAACACGAATTTTAAAAGCTACTATTTGAAAAAGGAACGATGTCGTTATGTTTCTGTCCGATGGCGCTGGCACAGAATATAAATAGCCGTGGCTTCGTCGATATTTTAGTTTATGACAAATTTGTGAGTTAACGATACCATTCCCGTTAAAGTACAATTATTGAAGTATGAGATTGGAAGAGAAAAGTTGGAACTTACGAATAACATTTTGATGTGAAAAATGTAGTATACTACAGAAATTAGTATTAGTTAAAGTTTATTGAGAGTAAAACATAAACAGTATTCTCAAGAGAGAATGTGCAGTGAGAAGACAGTCCGATATGGTCAAGATCATTCACTGAACCACAGCTCAAGGATCTTCCCTTCTATCCACTGGCTAATCAATAGCAGCCTCAATAGACATTTCGCCATTTACGGATTGAAGTTAAAGCCTTAAAAGGAACAAATATAAAACAAATCTTCTTTAATGTATATATTAGAGCGTATCTCAAACCGCTAATATTAAAAGATAAATTAATATCGTGCCGAAAGGTCGGCTGGTTCAGAAGACGAAAGAACAAAGGAAACCCAGGAACCTAGATAGAAATGAACTCTAATAGGTGGAAATAAATTTAGCTGACACAGATCTGCTACGGTCTAGCTGTTACCAAAATAACGTACGATAACAGGTACACCACTGTTCCACGACGGTAATCCGAACCAGCGGTACCCAAAAATGAAGTGGGGATAACTTATGGCTAAATGAAAATCGTGAACGCCTCTTTATTGCCTAAGTTCTTATTGAAAAATACAGAAATAATAAAAGTCAGGTAAGGTGGTTTTATTAAACTAATCTACTTTTTCTAAGAAAATTCTTTCCATTGTTTATTTGATAAGTTATTTAAAGATGAGATGTATTTTACTTCGGAAAAATACGTTTATTATAAATTTTTATAGCGAAAAAAATCAAAGCCTTCCTACTACTTCAGAAACGAGAACTCCATCTATCGAAATGACCACCGAACTGCCACTACAATAGATTACCTGTAGGATTACTCGGTAATGACTACCGCATAGCACAGATACTGTAATCCGTACCACAGCCAGGTTACGACCAGGTTCCCCAATGGAACGGAACGGGAGCAGGAGCAGTGACTGTAACGGGATTAGCCGTTAATGGAGGGGAGGTAGCATCGTTAATCAGCCATTAGCAGGTCGGCTAGTGATAGGATTAAGAACAGGCGATAGTCTGATAACTGCTGGTACCGGCCATCTGGTAATTGTAGGCCCTATGGGTGCATGTCTTGAACAAGCTACGTCACGTCAATAGCTCAGAGTACGAAGAGAGGGGTTCATGTAGGAACTTTTTATTTTTTAGCCTGATATGTTTTTTCTCAAAGAGGGTTAACTAATTTTTTTTCATCTTTAGTACAGTAAAAAATAATATTGAAGCTTCTTTATTGTGATAAAATTACAATCTGCCTTATTAGGCAATAAGTAATTGTGATAAATTTTCTCATTTATACCATATTTACATTCGCTCACTCATTCATACAGTATTTACAAACAACCTAGAGACCTCCCAAATCCACACGGTTGTCACCTCCTTAGTATGCGAAAGTGAAAGCGGGGTCTTGGGAAGTCCTCCAGCGTTGAGCGTCCTCCGTCAGTCAGCCTCGTCACTACTGGATAAGAGCTAGTGGAGGTTGGTGAAGAGCGCGAAAGCCACATACGCTCAGGACATAATTGGAAAAACTGGCCATTGCCTGGATTTTTTTTTTTTTTCTCCCTTAGCTCTCAAATTTTTAAGAATATAGATAAGGGAAAATATCAAGGGAATTTATTTGGGGTGAGCGGATCCTTTTACTAGGAGTGCCTGTTTGAAGGTGGAGTGAGCGAATTAAGGAGTGTGGGAAGCCTCGGTAGAGGTGGAAATGTTGCGGTGCAGTGGTGAGAGTCCACTGGTGGCTGGGCCTAGAGTGATGGGTGCCTGTCAGAGGCTTGTTGTTGGTTGCCCAAGGGCCGTACTGTCCACCATTTGGTCTGCTTTCCCAGATCTAGAGAGTTGCCATCTTGCCGGTAGTGATGGGGGTGTCAGGTCTTGGAATAGGGGGTTTTGGCAATTTTTCATCGAGTCGAAGAATTTGATGTGTCTTCTTCTGATGGCTTCGGTGATGGTGGGGACCTCGAACTTTTCGTGGATGTCAGAAGCCTTTATTTCAAGAAAAAGGGTATGCCATAGTGCCGTTCGCAGGATGTTGTTCTGGAAGCTCTGGAGTCTAGTTATGGTGCTCGTGTGGAGAAAACGGAAAAGCGGAGTTCCAAACAGCAGTGCTGGCCTCAGGACGCTCTGATATATGACCAGTTTCAGCCTAAGGGATATAGCCGGGCTTGTGATGAGATGCTGGAGAGAGTAGTAAGTCCTACGTACTCTTTTCAGCTTCTTCTGCAGGTGTGTGCCGAACGTCATGTGTCTGCCTAGGTAGCATATGATATTGGCAAGTTTGCAATCAGTCCCGTCTATGTTGAAGCTGGGTGGAAGCTTTCTTTTCCCGTGCTGGAACGATCCCTTGCATCTTGGCTGGGTTTACCTGGATTGCCTGGATCCCCACCGTCACGTATTTATAGGTCATTGCCGTTTTAGTCTCCGAGGAGGATTAAAGGGATAAGAATATAAATTAACGAATCGGGGTTTCACGTATATTGTAAAACATTCCATACATTATGTCACACGCAGGTCGGTTAAAATACAACAAACGAAAAACGATTTAATTAAAAACAAAGAGGGGATTTCTCTCTACTCGAAATATTACACACGGTTAATTAAAAGCTCGGATTCTCAATTAATTTATTTTATTTATAACAATACCGTTTCGAACCATGCCATTGTATCTTGTGAGTAGTGAGCAACAAATAGTTATCGTATATTATCAATAACAAATAATTGTCTTTATATTTTGTAACCTATATTAAATATTTAATCCGTATGTCGCTTACCGACACACACATTAAAAAAAAAAACATTTGGGAAAGTTCAATGTGAAATGAAGATATGAACTTCGAAAACTTCATATTGCTTCGTTATATTTGTCTTTGGAGCCTTGCGGGACTCCCATGACCCTCACCTCTACACCGAGTTAGGCTGGCTCTTCCCCTCATTCATTTTTCAAACCATCAATTTGTAACCCCCCCCCCCCATATATAAGTAATATTTTACAGTTAAAATTATCAATTCCACTACTGGAACACAAGATCCGTTATTATACATACTTCTGCATATTGTTGTTGGTGTTTTTTTTTGTGGACTTTGTTTACTAAAAGCAGTTAAATAATTTTTTTTTTTTAATTATTATTATCATTTCTATAGAGACACTATTTTACGTTGTTATCACTATTTTGTCTTTTCTATTCTTTTTTTTATTATGATGTTACAGTTTATTTTTTTTTTTTTAGATGTGAATTTGTCATCTGAACATTAATGTTTTTCATAGGGGACTTTGTCCCAGAGCAATTTTTTTTTTCATATTCTATTATATCCTATTACTTGAGAGTAATGCTTGATTTTCTGAAGTGATAGTCTATATTATACATTATTTTTTGTGAAATTCTATGTATATGACAATGTACTACTATGTACTATGTATATAATTTTAACTTGTAATCCTTCAATTTATAATTTATTAAAAGCATTCGTTTTATCTTTTAAAGTTTGATTGTTAAATGTATAATTGCCGTAGACTGAATATACTAGATGTAGGTCGAAAAAAAACGCTTGTAGTAGATAAAAAAATTATTGAAGAAATGTGAACAATTTGTGGGATTTAAACCTAGATATATGTTATATGAATACATCAATTTAAAAAAAAAATCAGAGGACCAACAAAATCGACTGAGAGAATATATAGTGCCACGGTCAAGGTCCTGGGTTCAAATCCTGCGTGTGTTATCATTGTTTTTATATTAGATAATAATTATTAAGTATGCATAAAGAATATAAACTAAAAGTGATTCTAAATGGAGGTTAAGGCTACTTATGTGTTTGGTTTCTAGCCTGAGTTTATGTAATGATAAATATTGCTAGCAAAAAATTAAAAATACAACTGCATACGAAGCATGAGTGTTCAGACTAGCATATTTGGGTCCAATCCCCACTAAGGAGAGCAAAATGTTATTTCATACGAGTCAGCGTTACATTGACTGGTAAGAGTATTAACCTATGGATAACCAGCTTTTAGTACGTAAATACATTAGGCCACCATTAGAAGCACTTAATCTGGTTTTGGTTTCGGCGGACTAGCGACAACACTACCAGCTGTAGTACTTCTAGGCTCAGTTACACTAGAATAGCCTCACAGATAGCTGTGTTCGTAAACATACAGCAGCTGGTGTCTGTTATCCAGTACACCTTTCGTCCTTTGTGGCCACTAGGGTTGGAAAGTGGTCCAGCCGTCGGCCAAAGGGCAACAACACATGTGATGTTTGATTCCACAATATAAGCGATATTTAATTAAATGAGCTAGTGTCATCTGAGGTAGAACGAGAGCATAGGATGGTGAACTGTGTAGCGTGAAGAGGGAGAGAGATTGTCAATAATTGATGATCCCACTCTTCATGCAATTATTGTCAGAGGATGGTTCAGTTATTCTTTAGACTCAAGAGAGCGCAGATTTGAAATGGGGGGAGGAGAATACGGTTGCCCTTAATCCATGAATCAGTATGCATATTACAGTTCATTAGAAATAAATTTAAGAATAAATACATTTTTTTTTAAATGTAAATTAAATCCTCTCCCTGTATCCGAGACAGTACGGTACTTAGGCTTCCATCTCGACAAACGACTGACCTGAAACCCACATACGAGGCTGAAAAGACAAGAACTAAATAGACGCTTTGGACAACTGTACAGACTACTTCAAAGGGCATCCTATCTCTCAATAGAAAAAAAATTAATAATTTAAAAGGTTATTCTTAAGCCAATCTGGACATACGGAATAGAGCTATGGGCGACAGCAAAAAAGTCAAACATCAAGCGTATCCAATCCTTTCGATCATAAGTCCTAAGAATAATAGTAAATGCCCCTTATCATTTCAGCAACAAATCATAACGATCTTAATATACCTTACATTCTTGAACTCATCCCTACCAAGTTCATGAAATTCCATACTAACCTATACAACCACCCTAATGCCGTAGCACAGTCATTGCACTACACCACTCATCCCTATAATCCTCCTCGGAGACTAAAATGGCAGTGGCCTCGTGACCTGCTATAAATGCGTGACGGTGGGAGTCCTGGCAATGGCCAGTTTCTCCAATCATGTCCTGAGCGTCTGTGGCTTTCGCGCTCTTCGTCAGCCTCCACTGGATCGTATCCGGTGACGCAGCTGACGGAGGAGCGTAGGGGACTTTCCAAGACTCCGCTTCCTCTTTCGCGTGCGAGGGATGTGACAACCATATGTATTTTGGAGGCCCCTGTGCTGTTTGTAAATATGGTATAAATGAGAACATTTAACTCAATCACATATTGCCTAATAAGGCAGATTGTAATTTTAGCACAATAAAGAATTATAATTAAAATGAAAATTAATCAACAGTGGTTAGTTTAGCCGTTGACTCCTAATATACAGACGGCAGTGGCAGTTACATGGCCTCCAATATCCTTCACATCCGGCCCTTGCAACCCAAACTCCTCCGCAAGATAACCAATGCTCTCCTCTATGCCAACAACCGTACCCTTTTTTACTCGGATCTAAACATCCTATTCACTTATGACCTAGCCACCTTATCATACCAGAACTTCCATTCCCACCTCCCTAGCAATATACTAATACGTTTGTATAGTTTTTTGCACTATTCTAGTCATTTGATATTTTTTTCATCCCATGATTTTAACAACGGGTCCATTAATCTATAATAATAATAATCTAAAAAAAAATTATACCAATTTAATCATAAACCTAGGTTCATATTTCCGAATCCCAGACATCCCACCGACGTTAATTATACGTGGGTGGCTCCTGAAATGAGACAGCATTCCTCCTATTCAGAATGTACAACGTACATGACTTCAACACGAATACTGTTATGTACGTATAATGATATGTTAACTGTAGCTTTGCCTATATTCTAACTCCTAAAGGTTTTATTAGAAAAAATATACTAGTCCAATTATGTACGGAATTTTTTTTTATTAAACTTATATCTGTATCACTGTAAATATTTTAACATTAATAAAATATCATTTATGTATACCAATACTCTATACTCTCATCTCATGAGACCAACTAGTGTATTGAACTTGTGAGTTAGTTTTGGTTGAACTTGAGGTAAAATGGCTAACTTGACCCCCCCCCCCCCCGAAGACAAGCCCGACTGACAGAGGCTCACTTCTGGAGTCTAGTTAAAAATAACCGTTAGACAGTAAACAGTACTCTCTTATCCATGTTATTTAGGACCGTTACTTAGGACCTTGTAACGGTAATGGTACGTACCATTATCTAGCTGCTACAATAAGGAAGATGGTTAGTATCGACGAGTACTTATTTGAAGAACAACCATAGTATTGTTTATGATTTATCAAACCAGAACTAAGATATTTTTTAATTTTAACAGTTTTATGATGATAAAATTACAATGTGCCTTATTGGGCAATAAGTAACTGAGATAAATTATCTCATTCATACCATATTTACAAATTTTCATTCACTCGCTCATTTATACAGTATTTACAAACAGCTCAGATAACTGCCAAGTTCACATGGCTGTCACCTCCCTCGCGTGCGAAGGAGGAAGCGGAGTCTTGGGAAGTCCCCCACGCTCCTCCGTCAGCTGCGTCACCGGATACGAGCCAGCGGAGGCTGACCAAGAGGGCGTGAGAAACGAGGAAATGAGATAATAAAGAAAAAATAAAAGAAATGCATTGAAAATGAGGGAATGCAGGTGATGGGATCAACACCGCGTGACCCGACTTGAAGGTGTGCATCTGTGAGTCATCCCAGGAGCACGATCTTAACAAATTACTGCGTTTTAGCATCAACGTGATCTCTTCACGAGTACTAATGCATCTCAGTCAATTAGTAGTGATCATCCGTTACACGCCAATGGTTTTAATGCCGCGAACTGTCAGACAAATTGTAAGCTCAGTGAAATACCAAACCAATTACACTCCAAAGGCCAGATGATCAAACTGTATTCATGTACTTAGGACGTATCAACAATCGATCCTTCAGTAACAAAAGTAAGTTGAATGCTTGTCTGTTGTCAAGAACACATGTTTGTTAATGACATCTGCAATACCTGATCAAGAGGAACGACCTAAGAAACAATCTGTTCAGATGAAGTTTTCACATGACCTGTACATTTGTCATTTCCAGATAAGACGTATTCCCACCCACATCATAATAGCATTAGTTGTATTTGTAGTTATAATATCGTGAGAGTATTCACCCATACTTGACTCGCTATATTAATTTTTAATTATACAGTCTAATTAATTATACCAGTTATATTCTGATTATTTTATCTGGCGTTCACTTCCTTTATTTTTAACTAATAGCGAGTAACATGACGAATTAATCGATCGTGACTGAAGAAATGAAGTCAAATGTTATAAAGTAATATTAGTTCTATCTCGATACAATAATAAACAAAACTCGATTGCCAGAGTTGTTTTACAAGAGACCTCTCACCAGAGTAATAGTTAATTAACAAGGAGTGAATTCTTCATCAAACTACTTTCGTGGTTTTCCTAACGAGTAATTAATTACGAATTATAATATATTTTACGAATGGTGCCCATTATTTGTAGAGTGAGAAAAACACTTAGAGATGTAATTATCTCTCGACTGTAAACGGCAATTAAAAATATCCTAACGACCATTGAAGCGAGAAAATAATTGATTGTGAACATCATCTGTGTTTTTTTTTCTTTTCTAAAGCTTAAAATTAATAGGAACTTTCTCGTAGATAAATAGAATTCGATATCAGTTTGGAGGCAATTTTTAAGTGTTTTAATTTTTTAATAATTTGTGACCACATTCCAGACAAGGTAATGATTAACAAGAAGAAGATGAAATTCAATGATAACAATGTGGTTTGAGCAGTTCTCGAACCTCGGTTTTCCACAGGTTGGTTTAAACGGTATTGTGTTCCTTAGATTGAGTGATTACAAAACGTTTTTTTAAGTAACAGACCGAAGTAATATCATAGCTTAACTGTTAAACCGTACATTCCGATTAGATTCGAAGCCTACCTCTGAAAGCTAGTTTTTTTGACTGGCAAATTCACAGGAAAACCTTCAGAGACAACTGTTAAATTAGTGTAATGGTTTACAGTCTTACAGCAAAAGTTAGACCAAGCAGATCTCGTTCAGTATTGAACCAGCTCGTATTGACTCGTTTTATCCGGTTGAATTGGTACGGGTTTCGGCCAAACTCGGAATCGCATATTTTCAGGGTAATAATTGGCGGTAAAACTGTATTTAATTTTGTTTGATCGTTACATAATTTAATATCTATAAAATATTAGAAGTATATATTCCATTTTCTAGGGAAATCGCATAATTTCGAGCTATGTAAAGATTGTTCATATGACACCGAAGATCTGCACCATATTAACTCATAGAAATGTTCTTACGAGAGAAAGGTACGGGGCAATCCTAGGTCTATACCACCCTCTATTTAGACCTCATTACTCCTACACTCAATTGACAGTGAGCTGAAATGCTCATCAATAACTCACCATAAAGCAGCCCAATGACTCAGAGACTGGGCACGAAGGCATGTGGCTACGGACTAATTAGAGACGTCTGGACTAACTAGATCCACACTGGTCCCTAGTCTTCTTATAGTACCTACTGCTTATAGTACCTACTGCTTATAGTACCTACTGCTTATAGTAATAACATAAGTTCCGAGGGAAAGGTAAGCTTAAGACAATAAAGAGTTTGGAATTGTCTGTTACTAAACAGCAATGTCATAGTAAACATGATTCGCATCGCAAAACCCCCACGACACCCAAAATCGCTATTAAATGTATTCGAAATACCTCAAATGCCTCATTGGGCAATAAGTAATTGTGATAAATGATCTCACTCATACCATATTTACAATTTCATTCACTCGCTCAATCATACGATATTTACAAAGAGCCCAGAGACCTTCCAAGTCCACATGGTTGTCACCTATTAGGACACGATTGGAGAAACTGGTCATTGCCAGGACTCCCACTGAGACGCATTTATACCAGGTCACGAGACCACTGCCGTTTTAGTCGTCTAGGAGGATTATAGGGATGAGTGGTGCAGTGCAATGACTGTGCTAGGGAACTAGTTTGGTTTAATAGGTTACTATGGAATTTCATGAACTTGGAAGGGATGAGTTCTAGAATTTAAAGTATATTATGATCGTTATGAAGGGTTTTGTTGCTGACGTAATAAGGGGCATTTACTATTGTTCTCAGGCCTTTTGATGGAACGGATTGGATGCGCTTGATGTGCGACTTTTTTGCTGCCCCCCCCCCCATAGCTCTATTTCATATGTTCAGATTGGCTTAAGTATAGCTGTAAAAATCGTCTGTTTAGTGTTTGTCTTTTTAGCCTCGGGTGTGGGTTCCATGTCAGTCTTAATTGAAAATAAAATGGGAAAAAAAGTAAATTGAACTTAATCTATGAAGAAAATATGTATGGCTTAGCGATAATACACTACCTACCACTCTTAACTACCTATAGAAGAAGAATCCTCAACTATAGTCTAGATACTGTAGGTGTGAGAGGGCCCAAGGGGCCGGATGATTGAGTGACCGGGAACTGGTAGCCCAACTCCCAGCTACAAATTAACAGTCTACTAGACCCCTATAAATATCACTTAAGGAGGCCCACACATTCACTGCTCATAAATCTCCGTTAAAAATCCCATTTTACATAATGCCATGTGTCTGAGGCAATGCTGACCAGACCTACCTCCTGGATATCAACAGCGGCGACAGGCGTCGTCTTGTTGGGAAAATACCCCCCCCCGTATTTACGAGCGGGACCTATGGGATCTGGAGTATTACAGGGTGGACTGTAAATACATACAAGACGTACAAAATTGCATAAAGTATGTGCTTATACTACAAAGAAGAAAAAATAAATAAAATCCAATTAAGGAAATTGATACGTAACTGGAGCTTTTGAAGACTGGATATAATTAAAAGAAGACTGTACGAATTCCGGTTGTCGGGAAGAGTTCCGTTGATATAAAAATTTGATTAAAAAAACACTGGAAATATAAAGCGTGGTGGACCCGAATCCAAAAAGTGAAGGGAAAGTTTTGGGACTGGATAAAAAAAATACTTCCTCTCAAACAAAAAAAATAAAACTGAGGCTGCCTCAATATTCGACGGGGAAGTACGAGGGCGTACCAAAAACAAATCGAGCTATTTTTGTACCAAGTGATTTTTTCAATTTTTTTTTTACAAGAAACCTTTAATATCCTGCAGAGTACTCTCCATTGGAGTCAATTTATTTGTCCTATCTTTTATTCAACTGTACGTAACATTTTTTAAATTCATCTTTTGTGATGACACGACAGCACCTCCGTAGTTTTTGTATTTACTTCTTCAACGTCCACAAAACGCTTTCGTTTTTATTCGGGATAATAAAAAGAAGTCGCAGGGAGCTAGATAGGCTGATTAGGGAGGATGCATAGGTCAAGCCATTTTTGGTCAAAAATCGGCGCTCAGTTTGGTGTACAGTCGAGGAACAAATTTTGGAACCACCCTTCTCATGCCCAAATCTCCACATAAATTCTCTGTACTTGACTCAAAGCCAGTCCAGATTTCTCCACAAATTCTGTCATAGATTGGTTCGGCCCGTTGAAAGTTATATACTAATTGTTAGCTGAAACATATGTACTTCAGTTGAGACATATGGTCTCACTTTTCTTTGTCTTTTACACCCCTTCCTAAACCCCCAGACTACCTGCTTCCAGCAAAGATCCCAAACACTTGTGCTTTAACCTTAGCCAAAGAATGTCCTAGTGCTGTAATTGATTGATATTTGTATGTATATCAGTGTTTTGATTGTTATTCATAATAAAGTTTTTAAAATACTCTCCTCAAACAAGATTATTTAACTGAAGGACATCCAGAGCGAAGTTGATCATTAATGATATTTCCCATCTTTGAAAAAGGGAAACCAACTTTTGAGCTTTTCTCATAGGATCATCCTTATACGCCACTTTTGACATTTCAAGAGCTCCTGTGCCAGAAAATCAGCCATCCCAGGAACGACGAGCGCGCGAAACAACTGTCACAAATAAATTAACACGAGCAGAACGGAACTTTCTCCAGTGACGGCACTTGGCACACTGACTGGCCAAAAGTCGCTCTACACGTCCTCCCGACGAAACCCGGCCTTACAAAAACTCCATGAACATCAGTTCGGTTTATTTGGGTACCCCTTCGTAAAACAAAAATAATAATCTTGAAAATAAGCACTAGCCAAAAATATATTAACTGAACTCTTTGTCTCCAACTTTTAAGCTCTGTCAGGTCACTGCTAAGAACTTGATTAAGGGCTCTAATATTTAATTTGGACGGTGTATTGACTCCGATGGAGAAATTAAAAAAATCACTTGGTACAAAAATAGCTCGATTTGTTTTTGGTACGCCCTCGTACTTCCCCTTCGAATACTGAATACAGCTTCAGTTATATTTTTTTGTGTGAGAGGTAGTATCTTTTTTTTTTTTTCCCCTCTCACAAAAATGGATAGGCATCTCCATTTCTCTACTCATTTTAGTAATAAAATAGAAAAATTACTACACAGGTCTTACCGGCTATCGGACTTCCTAACTTCACCCAACCTGTCGCTTCGTCTCAAACTGATGATATATAAATGTGTCCTCCGGCCAGCTCTGCTGTACGCTGCCCCACTATTTACCCACTTGACTGACAATACAGCACAATGTCTCCTACATTTCCAGAATGGGATCATGCGAAAAGCGGGGAAAAATTAGGTTAACAATTAGTATGTAAGTTAGTTGTAAGGATGATCAAAAAGGTGAGCCCCATCACCTTTATTAGCCAGTTTAGTCCAGTCACGTATAATGTATATCATTATACTTGTTTATTCATTATATAATTTTTATAAAATAACAAAACGTGTATATAATGTAGTGATGCTACAGGAAATACAAACATAATTTGTAAATAGATTCGCCTGAGAATCTATAATTATATATAATTATCTGTAAATTTAAAGCCAACAACAAGCCTCTAACGGGCACCCATTACTGCTATCCGACTAAATAAGACTGCACTACATGCCTAGAGGGACCCTAGGCCCAGCCACCAGTGGACTCTCACCACTGTACCGCAACAATCAACCTCTACTGAGGCTTCCCCCACTCCTTAATTCCCTCACTCCACCTTCAAGCAAGTACTCCTAGTACATGGATTCGCTCAACCCAAATATTGCTTTATTTTTCCCTCTTACAGTTAGAGAGCTAAGAAAAAAAATTAAAAGGGCTAACAAAAGCCTCAAAAGGCTAAAAAGAACAAAAAAGTATCTTTTTTATCCAGTCGTATCTATCTCATAATTAAGGGGACTAAAAGAATTTGAATAGGTGAATTTCAGTGACCTAGACGATTTAAGCAACCTCCATTAGTGTTAACATTTTTCCTTCTTTATTTCTTTTTTATGCCTTTTTTAAAAAAAAATGCCTGTAAAAGGTAAGCGAATATTTTTTAAAAGTAATGTCAAAAATGTCGACCCCCCCCCCCCACGCTCTAGAATTTCAGATTTTGGGTCTATTCAGACTCGCGAGGACGAATGAGTAGCTACTTGAACGGAGATAATCACCAAGACGTAACGGCCAGGTAATAGATATTCGCTGTCAATAAAGGAACGTAATGTTATGTTGATAAGGTTAGCATGGTGATCGAGAAGGCCTCGAGATTGCCCTGTTGCTATTTGCATGTGACCAGAACCGCGAAATGTTTCATAGGACAATCTGTGCGAAGGCTCTATTCATACAGATGAAAAATTAAAAATGCAAGGTGACAAAATGAAGTTGGGGCGAGCACACAATGGGGACCGACAACACCCCGGCCCCAGTTTAACGGCTACTCGGATGAGAATACGGCCACAGTGGCCATATTTCATTACAATATCTCGATCGTTTGGGGTAAACATCATAAAATAATATTGAGTAAAATCTATTAAGTGAACTGAGTAAGTAGCAATAATCGATTCTTAAATATAATTAGGACTTCATCAATGACTTTTAATAGAAAAAAAATCGACTTATCATATGGAGTAAGCAGTCAAGTCAAAGGTCTCGACGTCAGTACATAAAAGACGCCAAATCCAAAAAAAAAAAAAAATTAGACATTAATGTATTAATTATTGTTCGAACCAATTACAAAAGGTTTTATAACCGACCCACCAACATTCCATATACTGCCTATATTCATTACCTTTACGACTCGTAGCAGCACCTGACAAACCCAGTGTTTAACACTATGACCCCACCACCATTCCCGTATCGATGGCAACAGACTGTCGGGGATTATTAGGTTAAGCTTTTGTTGTTAGGTGTAAGTTAGTTTTAAGTCTATGATTCATAAGGTGAACCCTGTCACTTTTAAACATGTATAGGCAATGAATGTATAATGTACATCATTATACTTTTGTAACAATCACAAATCGCAATGTAAAATTATTAAAAATTGTACATAATGTAGTCAAGCTACAGAACATGTAATGTAACAATACAATGAATATTGTAAATATTAATTTATATAGAATCTATACTGATTTCCACAACTTATAATAACAGGGGGATATGAAAATCGTTTATAAACAGATCCTCGCAGTAAAAATGTTCACACATACTTTACTAGCGGATAAAATGATGAAATATATTTTCGCTGCATATTAAATAAATAATGAACGAGTTTCGGAGATAATTTCACACTGATCCTCTTAGTATACAGTTTACAGAAAAACATCTAAAAACGTCCCGGAACACAAATATCATTGACTGACCCAGACACGAAGGAAGTCTGTTGGAACAAGTATCGTCTGCGGCAAAAAGGAACATGGAACAGGTGAGAAGTAACGATTCAAAAAGATAATGTCCATCGCATTTTGAAGGGATTGAAATTTAACAGTTACAGACCGACATTAGTACACCTGTCGTGAGTATTTTTCGAAAATACCTGGATTTTTGTAGCGATGAATTTAAATTAAACGGTACAATCACCCGTTGTGTACCGTGTTTTCGCTCTGCCAATAGCACTTCAACAAAACTTTCATACATAAAACCTTAATATGCTAGAAAAATGCGTTTTACGAGCTAATAAAGTTTACAAATCGTTTCCTAGGACAACCTATTTAAAATAATGCAATGCTTTTATTAATTTTATATAAATAAATTTTAGTCACTAAAAAAAAAATACACAGTTTGGTATAATGGAGAAGAATTATTAAGGCAATTGATCGCCGGATCCATCGACAAAGAAAGTGATGATAGAATGTGTAAGGTGTGGGCCGGACGATCGAGAGTCTCCGTAATCCGACATCAACACGAAGAGATATATGACCGCTCAGGCAGAGGCTAAGCCGTTGGATTTCCAACTGACACACTTTAACTAAACAAAAAAAAAAATGTCCGACAGTAATCTAGGCGCGATAGGGACTATCTACTGGGACAAATTAGGGACATCATTTAATGTAGGCTTTAGTCGACTGAGAACCGGAACATGGGATATGTACGCAGCTTCACAGGCGGGTACACATGCATAAATAATGTAACACCTATATGTCGGTATTTATGTAGAAGACATGTACGGCTTAAGTGAAGATCTGTGTCGGGAAAGTTCACACGTCCATACAGGCTATGCATCACCGTCCAAAGTTCGAACGTTCCACTCCTAACGGCAGTGGGTCGCAGGCACGGTGGGATTGTATTCGATTCTCGTCTGAGAGAATAAGATTTTCATTTCATCCAGGTCCCGACGGGATAAAATGTATTTTATGTCGAACCTCAGGCTAAACCATATATGACAAATAGCTAAGCTAGAGTTCATTAAAGAATTTAAAAGTAACTCGAACGTTAAAGAAAAAAAGAATTGAGAAGAACTTACTACCGCCTTAAAAACATATAAGACTTATTATCTACATAAACTGAAGCACCCTTTATAAGTATAATAAAGCAACATATATTTCAACCCGATCTTTCTGGGCAGACAACGATCAAAAAACGCCACCAGTCAAACAATAACACTATATATATAATATGTAATTACAATAATGATTTAAGTAACAAAATATAAATTCGAATCCGAATTATTGTAGTCAACTTCCACTTACAAATTAAAATGTCTCATAAAAAGTAACCTCTGTTGTGTCAGTGGAAGCAGAAGTAATATTGTCTTTTTATCCTTTTTAAAAACTGTCTACAAACGAAAATTGTAGCTCTTTCTGTTCAAAGGTCAGAGAGCAGGAAAATTAATGAGGTTTATAATATCTCGCCACGCCAGTTTTTGGCACTTTTGACAAAATAAACAAATTGGTATTTTACAACTTTTAACGTTTTATCCCCTATTCATCCTAATTAAACCCTATATAAATTTAGCTAGCCATGCATTACATGGTTATACATTGGCATATATGTATATATATATATTGCTATATATATATATTGCAATATATATATATATATATATATATATATATATATATATATATATATTGAAACCTACCTCATTTTTTACCATTTTATTTTCTAATTTATTATATCAATTGACCTTAACTAATTTGGTAGGTCCGTCATGAGATCTTTAATTCAACTTGTTTTTATGTCTTCGACATAGGAAATTATCCCGATTGAATCGCCCGATCTCAAGGCTAATGTTATAGTTATTAATAAATTGAGAAACTGGGAATTGTGAAATATATACAAGTAAAATGGTTATAACAAATAATTATAATTATAAATAGTGCTGACATTAATTATATAAAAAAATATTCAATTCCTTTTGAACAAGGATAGTTACTACTAATTAGTTATATAAAAAAAATGATAATTGAGCTCAATCTCTTTTTAATGGATCCATAATAAAAAAACAATATCTATATCACCCAATCGATGATATCCGTGTAACCTTCTTCGGATTTCTTCTTCTTCTCCTCTGCTTGTGTTGATGACCGTCAACGGAACGGGAGCTTGCTCTGCTTTGCTCTCTGGCTCTTGGCTAAGACTGACTAAAACTCGCCCTTCGTCTCATCCCCACTCCTAAGAGCATAAGGGCAGATGCTGGACAAAGTGGGAGGGTGGCTGGTCATGATATTCTCAAATATCATGAATGTTACAATTGCCTTCCCTTATAAATAAAAAAAAAATTTATGAAAATTTTTTTTTTTTTTAAGTGGATCCACAATATTATGTTGCTGTGTTCGGTTTGTTGAATTGGTTGTTTATAACGGGTGTTGAAGTTTATAGTAATAATAGTTCAAATTTTGCAAGGTTTTAAATTGCTTGAAAAGCGTACAAGTTGTTTTAATTTTTTACTTAACTAAATTATTATGCTAATTAGTATGGATTAGTTCGAAGGTACATTGTTCTATGGATCATAACGCGATTTGGAAAACATTTGTTGAAAAGACGGTTGAGTGTGATTAGTAATACATATTGGTTTTTAATTAAAATACTAGACAATTCTACTGGTAATTAGTAACAATAGAGAAAAATTGTTGAGTGTGTGTGTGTGATTTGAATATTTTACCTGAGTGAAAAGATAGTGTTTATAAAAAAATTATAAATGTTACGAAAAGATAGGGAGGTCGTTGTCGTGTATAAAATTGTATGAGCTCATTTTATTTCCTTGCTA
This sequence comes from Acanthosoma haemorrhoidale, assembly GCA_930367205.1. Lineage (NCBI taxonomy): Eukaryota > Metazoa > Arthropoda > Insecta > Hemiptera > Acanthosomatidae > Acanthosoma > Acanthosoma haemorrhoidale. The sequence goes on along the minus strand of OV884015.1, from coordinate 104,496,199 downwards.
TAAAATTAATTATAATGGACTTAAGCATTCAAAGAATATTTATGATCTGTTTTATAGATTAAGTGATAATGAAAGCAAAAACTTCACTTGCTGATAATTCCATAGACTTTACTAGGGTCAATACTTCTAATAATAGTTTTGTTTTTGTTTGTATAAACTTCTAAAGTTTATGTGTCATCCGATCAGTATTATTTTCATTTAATAATGAAAATAATAAAAGAAAACTATAATTTTTTTTTCTTTTTTTGAAGTCATATTGTATCGAACAAAAAACATCCCTGTAATTATTTTTAAATGCCTTCCATTCATTAATTTTAATGTTGTTCAAATCAAACACGCAAAAAGGAATTTCATCAAGATGAGTTGGAATTTGAGATTCCAATTTCTTCATATCCAAAACTTTATTTTGAATTATTTTTAAATTTTTCACGTTATCGCTGGTTGTCTGCTGATGCTCTGTAATTTGATCTTTCAATGAAATCACTTCTCCTTTCTTAATATTCGCTGTATCTTCTAACTCTGAAAATTTATTTTCCAACAAACTCATATTATTCTCATAGTCAAGCTTTATTAGATCATGTTGACGTGAGGTACACTCATTATTGTTATCTGCAATCTTCTGTTCATCCTCCAATGAAGTCATTTTCTCTTCATTATCCTTAATTGAATATACGTTAAGATCTGTCTGACAATCAGCATCAACTAGTTGTGACTTTGTTAAATTTATTTTTTCATGATCTGTCGTATTTTCCAATAGAATGATTTCTTCTTTTAATTTTGAATTTACATTATTATTTACTTGGAGTGTTCTCTCCTCACAAATTCGTAATTGTCTATCTATTTTATCGTTTACATCGGTGTAACATTGTTCGAATTTAGCCGATATTTCCGATTTTAGTTCTTCCCTTAATTGGTCAAACTTCCCGCTCAACTCTTTATTATTTTCTTTAAGTGTGTTTGATTGACTGTTTAATTTTTCGTTTATTTCTTTGTTATTTTCTTTAAGTGCGTTAAATTGACTGTTTAACTGGGCAAGGATTAGTTGTAACATCTTGGAATGATTTATCATGGGTTCGGGGTCGGGGGCTGAGGGGTCTCCTTTAGAGGCTGGGTTTGACCCAACCCCAGTACCTGAGTCTGACCCACACATGTTTGTGTCTGTGTTTGTGTAACAAATGTTAAATTAGAAGAAAAATATAATATGTTAGTAAATAGTTCTAGTTATTATTCTAACATGCAATACCTCACAATTCCTTTGGTTTCTTTAGAATTTTTGAAGTTAATCCCGGAGCGGCCCCCATTGAAACCTACCTCTTATTTTACCATTTTATTTTTCTAATTTATTAGTTCAATTGACCTTAACTAATTTGGTAGGTCCGTCATGAGATCTTTAATTCAACTTATTTTAATGTCTTTGACATAGGAAATTATCCCGATTGAATCGCCCGATCTCAAGGCTAATGTTATAGTTATTAATAAATTGAGAAACTGGGAATTGTGAAATATATACAAGTAAAATGGTTATAACAAATAATTATAATTATAAATAGTGCTGACATTAATTATATAAAAAAATATTCAATTCCTTTTGAACAAGGATAGTTACTACTAATTAGTTATATAAAAAAAATGATAATTGAGCTCAATCTCTTTTTAATGGATCCATAATAAAAAAACAATATCTATATCACCCAATCGATGATATCCGTGTAACCTTCTTCGGATTTCTTCTTCTTCTCCTCTGCTTGTGTTGATGACCGTCAACGGAACGGGAGCTTGCTCTGCTTTGCTCTCTGGCTCTTGGCTAAGACTGACTAAAACTCGCCCTTCGTCTCATCCCCACTCCTAAGAGCATAAGGGCAGATGCTGGACAAAGTGGGAGGGTGGCTGGTCATGATATTCTCAAATATCATGAATGTTACAATATATATATATATTGCAAAAATATATACAACAGCACTCTATAAGACAAATAAGCGGTTTATTGAGCAAAAATCTGAAAGGATGAGATTCGAAAGAAAACAAAACATAGAATCTGCATAATTTATAAGGTAGTCTATTATATTAAAAAAAGAGAGACCAAGAGATCTTCACAGCTAGAGACTGTGATAGTTAGATAGCATCAGACTAAATCAAATATAGAAAGCAGATAACTAGCAGGATATGTAATGCATGAATCAAGTTTAAATAATACAATCATTGAAGATAACATAGGTACCAGTGTTAAGCAAATTACAATTTAACAATTATAATTACGATATTTGATACAAGTTACGAATTATAAAGATCGTTAATTGTCTAATTGTGAATTACAAGTAATTCGTGATTTGTTTAAGACGAATTCGTTCATTGTCCACGTTTGAGGGTTATTTCGAATCCGTCGGGTTGTTTTAAAAATATAGAGCTTGCATTAAAAAACTTTTATTTTTTTTATCTGGACCATATACAGTAAATACCCAGTATATCGAAAGGGAGTCAGTTTACAAATATTTTATGAACATCAAACATCTCTTTTTCGTCTTAAATTTAGCAGATCTGACAAACTTTAAAAAAATTTAAAAAACTTCAGAGTCTGCGTAAAAAAAGGACTGTAAAAAAACTACAAAAATATTTATATAGTACAATTATTGACTTGATGTAAGAATATCCTACTATAGTGTAGCTATTTTATTTTTATAGAACTCTTAAGCCTATAAGAAAATATGTATTTCTTAATTATAAGTAAGATAATAAATAACGACATATATATTAATTAATAATATTAACTAATTAATCACTCTTATTCATGTGCTCTGGAGATAATCACATTTTTTCTAGTCTACAATATCAAATTGGAACTCTATGAGACATTAACTTATAATATCTTCTTTGGTTTCGATTATTTTATAAACATAGCTATTGTTATTAATTATTAGCTCTAATTTTTTTATCAGGACCTTATACAGTAAATACCTAGCATATCTTAAGGTTGTGCGTTTACAAATATTTTATGAACATCAAACATCTCTTTTTCGTCTTAAACTTAACAGTCCTAACAAACTCTTCTAAGTATTTATCCTTATATATAAGTAAATTCATACTTGTTTTTACTATATCACATACAAGTAATGAATAATTCATACGGAATGAGTAATTTGTCGAGTGAGGTGTCAGTCTGAAAATTCCAGTATAATCGATTCACGGCTTAAGTGTTATTTTTACGATAGACTACTATTTGTGGAGAGACAGGCAAAATGCACCGTCCTCCAAGTCCTATATTAAATAAGTGTTTGCATCACCTCGGGAGATGACGTTTGCAAATATGTGCACTGACAATGCAACAGTTTCTTTGTGGGCGAACGTCAAGGATGCACTTGAATGGATCACCTTCGATCCAAGTATTTTCCACTGGAGCAAGGCAAATACTGCGAAGTCTAAACATGCATGATCCTGCATTCCTAATGAGGGATTAATGCAATATGCATACTATACAAACAGAAAGACAAAAATGACGTGTTGAAGCGTACGGCAAAACATTATGATTGTTCCCTGTCAAATGAGAGCACTTCTTTTAAGTTGACAGCTGATACTCGGATCAACTTGTATTCTAAGACATTAAACTATTCATGTAATTAGTTTTCATCTACTTACACTTTAACTTTGTATGTTCTCGAAACTCGCAAGTAGAAGATAAGTACTCACCTGGAACAAATAAAATAAAACATTAATTATCATTCACGTTACCTTTATTCTCTGGCACAAGTTATTTGCACTAGTTGTTATTTTTAATTACATTCCTCTTCCTGTATCCGAGACATAAGGCTAAAAAGACAAGAACTAAACAGACGCTTTGGACAACTGTACAGACTACTTAAAAGGACTTGCCCTCTCTCAATAGAAAATAAATTACTAATTTACAAAGTTATAAAGCCAATTTGGACATACGGAATAGAGCTATGGGGGACAGCAAAAAAGTCGAACATCAAGCGCAACCAATCAAAAGTCCAAAACAACAGTTAATGCCCTTTTTTACTTAAGCAACAATCTTTCATAACGATCTTAATACATCCTTCATTCTTGAACTCATCCCATCCAAGTTCATGAAATTCCATAGTAACCTATCCAACCACCCTAATCCCCTAGCACAGTCATTGTACTCCACCACTCATCCCTATAATCCTCCTCGGAGACTGAAACGGCAGTGGCCTCGTGGCCTGCCATAAATGCGTGACAGTGGGAGTCCTAGGAATGATCAGTTTCTCCAATCATGTCCTGAGCGTATGAGGCTCTCTCGCGCTCTTGGTCAACCTCCACTGGCTCGTATCCGGTGACGCGGCCGACGGAGGAGAGTAAGGGACATCACATAAAGTCATGGTGAATAACATTCGAGCATGAATACAAACCTACAATTTATAATCAGGACAGAAACAAACAATGTAGTTTTTAAACATAATTTGTTTTTCTTGGCTCCTTGAACATAGCACTTGGACACGTTTCAAACCTTTCTCGGGCTATCTCCACCGAAAATAATCAAAATCGGTCACCCAACGACCGCCTCCGGCCTCGAGAACGAAGAAATCCTAAGTGGTTTTGTAGTCTACGTCGGTAGCCAGCTCGCGTGAGCTATGTCAAGGTTATCTACACGTGCAGTAAAACTGTCAGACTGACAGACTTCTGTTAGGGATGAAGAACAAAAGGGCTACGGGGGACTGTAAATAAAGATAAGGACCACTAAGAGCTGCAGTAGTCAGGCAGCTATCTGAGGACAATAGAGCCAGTAAAGATCCACTTAGGGGCCGGGTTCAGGCCACCGTAAAACGTACTTTTTCTCCTCAGCACATGTAATAAGTTTTCTTTGTACTTTTTGGACGTTGAATACTCTACGATAGCAGTAGACAAAGTAAAACAATTTTATCTGAAATTTCAGTGATTATTACTAAACTTAAGGGGTGTCCCAGAATTAACGCAACATTTGATTAAAATAGAAAACAAAGTTTTTTTTATTAAATTATAAAGTAAATAGGATAGGGTTATTTATGAATTAACACATCGGGCAAATAGCCTACACGACTTAGCTGGCACATACGCACTCTTTTGTCGAAATTTTCCATGACCATTTGGCATAAATGTGGTTGAATTTCGTTGATGCAGCATTGAATTTCCTCTTTTAATGCACGGGTGGATGTTGGCTTGTTGACATACACCTTTGAGTTCAAATAACCCCATAACAATAAATCTAAAGGTGTTAAATCAGACGATCTAGGGGGCCAATTCTGATCACCGAAACGAGAGAGTACACGACCTGGAAATGTCTCGTGCAGTATTTGAATTGTTTCATGGGCTGTATGGCATGTGGCACCATCTTGTTGAAACCACATATTGCCCACATCAATATCATCCAATTTCGGCACAAAGAACTGTGTTATGGATTTTCAACAACGGCCACCAAACTTTCATTATTTTTGAGATAATGTTCAACAATAAAGACACGTTGTTCTAACGCGTAACGATCCATTTTTACTAATCCAAAACTGTCAGCTGTCAAATTGTTTTTTTTTTGGGGTTGTCAGCACATTAGCGCACAAATGGTGGGAAATTCAAATCTTGCGTTAATTCTGGGACATCCTTTATAAGCAAAAGAAAAAATATAGTGGCAGGATTAATATGCTTCAGTCTGATTTAAGTTATTTTGAAGCAGCTAACCTGACTAATAACCATGGATACTTGGGACTGATTCCCAACGGTTCTGAGAAGAATTTTTTCTGGAAGATTGGTCCGGTATATTCATCTCTGCAAATGAACATGTGTGACGCTTGAGTGTAGAATTAATGAAGTCCAGACTTGAAAACGGGACTAAAGGCTTTTAAGTTATTGAAGCTGTAGCTGGATGTTTTCACAACATTCCCGGTCGTGAAAGGAATATTTGGTATTATTATATAGCCGAGGTTTATAGTGCTACTAAATGTGTACGAGTATCATTATACCGTAAACCAATTAGATTCGAAAATTATTGCGTACTCCGTTCGCTGAGAATCCCTGAGGAAAAACGACCCCATTAGACAAAACTAATAGGGAGCATTATGAATAAACATAGCGGGATGTAGGAGAAGGGAATTTATGGCCACGGTTGGGGATTTAAATAGAGATGGTTCACTAACCTAGGTCTGAGGGACCGGCTGATCCATTATATGTTTGAGAGGATCCCATGCCCGGGCTATTTCAGCACTGTCTTCGGGATGTTCCTGCCGGTGGCTGAATGCACGCGGGATCAGGAGGTCAGTCTGAAGGGAGAGGCTCGACTTTGAAACAGAAACACGACAATCGTCGGTCTGTCTGTACCAAAGCAGCTGTAAACGTTGAAATATTCACAATGAATTTGACACAATACGCATTGTACCGGTGGCAACAGAATCTGGAATATCACACGAGCCTCCCTTTTAATTAATTCCATAAGCTTCATTGAATTAGTTTTATTAAAGTACACATTCAAAAGTTAATTAACTGATTAACGACTTAATTATTTCTCATGGAATTTCGTTTAGTATTATGAGCGCTATAGGGTCAAGGGTCATTAAATGAAACTACCCATGCACAAAACATCTCATTGTAAAACACACATTTAATGACTTAGTGTGAAATTACAGTTAAAAATAAATGATTCTAGGAGAGGTGAGCTATAATTGTATATCCGACTCAATTTGATTGGATACATTATCATTTACTGAGGAATAATTAATAATTACCTTAATTATGTTTTATGAAGAAATTATTTTCATCAAAACTTTTTTTGTGCTTGATTTCTTTTATATACATTCAAAAAAAAAAATTTTTTTTTCAATAATAAAATTCACACCCGCTCTAATAACAACTGATTAAGAAAAAAAAAACATATTTCTTAGCCAGTTATTATTTGAAACAAATTATTACTAAACAGCTTTATTATGATCAAATTACAATCTGCCTTATTAGGCAATAAATAATTGTGATAAATGATCTCGTTCATACTATATATACAATTTTCATTCATACAATATTTACTAACAGCCCAGAGGCCTCCCAAATGCACATGGTTGTCACCTCCCTGGCATGCGAAAGAGGAAGCGGAGTCTTGGGAAGTCCCCCACGCTCCTCCGTCAGCCGCATCTCCGGATACGAGCCAGCGGAGGCTGACCAAGAACGCGATAGCCACAATAATTGTTGAAAACTAATTTTAGTCAGTAAAAATTGTAGGATGGGTACCTTGGATAGACTGATTTTATCATTCATAGTTAGGAAGAGCTACTGGAAGGAACAGTAGGTAAGTATGGCACGAGGAGACGATAACGTGGGCACTTGGTACTTTAATGGGTTGTACGAAACCCACTTCAATATCCAATGTTGAATCTTTTGGCTTCTTCAAAAGATGGTTTAAATATATCCAGTCAATCTCTCATTCAGTTTTCTTGAATCTTCACCAATGTACCCTTTTAAATCTTCACCTTTCAAAATGTGAAACACCTTTTGCAAAAGTCTTGAACAATAAACAATACCCAGTGACTTGAAGTTCTGACAGTGACCAACTGCGCAAGCTACTGTTACAGTACTGGGGAAATAGGGAAGATGTGGCTTTACATGGAAGTTCTGTCTGATAAACCAACAAATACCGTAGTCCTAAGTTAAATAAGTTTGTAGAGGAGAGTATTTTAAAAGAAAAGAAAGAAAAGCTTTATTATGAAGTAAGTACAAGCAAAACGCTGGTATATACCAATATTAAGAGTTACGTTACTACATACTGGGTGGAATGAGTGAGGTCTGGAGCTAAAGCTGAGACATATATGTATAATAAAAGAATAAGATTCTGGGAAGTAGGGAGGTCTTGGAAGGATGCGGTTGCTTACTTAAGAATAACAGGAACCATCAGTGACTTATATGTGGCAGGTATACAGTTCTGCTCTGGCCCCTTCTCCTTGTCCTTAACATTATCCTAGCTTTATAAAACTATTTATCAGTTAATTATTCCAAATCTAGCTTCGGCTTTGGTCCTGACACAAAATAATGAAGTCAATGAACAAACTGTTCCTTTCATCCTTCTGATGAATAGTTGGCGTAGGTGTATGAATCAAATTCAGATTTTGCCAGCCCACTAACCTTCAGAGCTGCCCGTGATTACGCTAGAAATCCCCTTTAGCCTATGACGTTTTGTTGTTGACCTCTTAGGGTATTGCAAATATATTTATGTTAGCGAAGTGAACTGTTCACAGATATATCAGTTCGCAGCTGTACTCCAGCCACTGGTCATTAATCTGTTCATGCATGCACCTGGCATGGCATTATTGGCAAACTACCGCATGATGGATGTCTGCAGTGTATATCCAGGCTAAAAAATAACTCACTTGAATGTTTACCACCGATGGACTTCCATTGATATTTACTAATATGCATCTTTATTGTGCTAAAATTACAATCTGCCTTATTAGGCAATAAGTTCTCAGTCATACCATATTTACAATCCGCTATATTGATATTAATAAAAGCTAATATTTATCAAAACCAGACGTGAAATTTAACTGTTTTGAATTGACTAAAGGTTGATAAAATATGTTAAATAATAATTATCTCTATTCTTGGATCGAAGACGATGGAAGTACGATGAGAACGGTTTACAGCCCAATATCTATTTTTTTTTATATCTGTATATTTGGTAGAAATATTACTGTAGACAAATACATTTTTTTTTCTTCACCTTCGTATATAATTTTTTTGGTAGAAATATAAATAGAGCATATAAAAATATATTTTTTTTAATATAGATAATATAACAATCTGCCTGATTGGGCTATTATTGGGCTAGTAGTTGTGATAAATGATCTCATTCATACCAATTTACAATTTTCTTTCTTACTATATATACAATCAGCCAAGAGGCCCCCCAAGTCTACATGGTTGTTACCTCCCTCGCGTGCGAAGGAGGGATCGGAGTCTTGGGAAGTCCCCCACGCTCTTCCGTCAGCCGTGTCACTGGATAAGAGCCAGCAGACCAAGAGCGCGAGAGCCACAGACGCTCAGGACATGATTAGAGAAACTGACTGTAGCGACCGCTAACTATATATGTAAATTACCCTACACTCTGGTTCATAATGTATTATAATAGAAAATGCAAATCTGTGTTAACTTCTTGTAATAAATCAGAGAGAGGTCGGAATTCGTAAACAAGTAACAGAGGATCGAGGGTAAGGCAATAAACCTAAGAGAATTAGCCACCTGACTGCCATATAACCTAGGGCAAGGACACTTACCCCTATTAGAATAGACCTTCAGTCCCTTCCGGCAGCCATAAAAAACACACCCTTTTACCCCAACGGTCATAAAACTAAAAGGAAAAAGGTCACCTGTGTATCGTAAAACATACCCCTGGCAGACAGACCCAGCCTTCCACGAGGGAGGGGGTTACCATATTTATATCAGTAAATTTCGCCCTGAAAAGACACTCTGTCTCCTAGTCTCCATAGCCGCGCGACTTATCACTTACCCCAGGGCCACCTATGGCCCTGGTAGGCTCACGTTTCACTCTTTTCTAGTCTCTACATACCGATAGCCGCTATCACCGTCGCGATACGCCTACTCAGCCTTCCACTAATCTACTCTCGCAGATCGCACCTCTACAACGGCACTTTGCCACACAGCCTATAGCAGACCTCTGACGACTTGTACTTATTACGCTGCCGATCTCTCGCCCGAACTCTGAAAACTGTTCTTATTCTTTATGAACCTCTGAACCTCATCCTGAACACAGTGTCTAATCGGGACACATTCCTATCAAAAAAATGGAGTCAGATATTAAAGGCCGACATGGAACAATGGTTTATGTTATAAACTACATCAATCCGCACTTGTCACCAGGGCTAGAGTGATCAGGCACTCCCCTAGTGACACCCCCGACACTGACCAATTCCAGGAATCCCACTATCTCTTATTTATAGCATGTCACGAGGCCACTGCCGAATAAAAACATATTATTTGCGGAAGCATTTTAGGACAGAGACAGCTAAGTAACCTTATTAAGATTCAAGCATTGTGGTCAACATTTTTCATCATCTGCACAATATTTAATGTGAAGATTCTTAACATACTTCTGGCTTTTTCAATCGACCCGAGTCGTCTGTATTTCTACTACTTACGGATAAGAACTACTGGAGTTTCGGTTAGTATTCTAAAATTCATTTTCATACTACTCAATCGCTTTATATGTTGCAATGTTGCAGACTCCAGATGGTGCATTCTGCAGATTGGCATAAGATTGCACAGTTTGGTCTAGAGAAAGCAGGTATAAAGTAAATGAGTTTTTTTTTTGTCATCATTCATTCTCTCTCACCGACGCAAATAGAATAAGACGATTGACACACTACAAATAAATGAGGTTCATAACGGTATTATTTATTTGTCATTAGTTTCTCTCAAGGAGACCATACTTTCAAATATGTCTTATCTTAATTGTCTATTATTTTCTCTCAGAGACAGCTTTCTTATTTTATTTTCAAAGTTTATCAACATTTTAGTACGTACATCTATGGCGACCCATTCGCTGGCTTATTTTTTTATATGTTACATAATGAAGGAGTAGAGTAACTGCTTCATAATTTAAAGGTTCTGTGTGCATATGTATAGAGGGATAGTGAAGCGCATTCGATCTGAAAAGCCGTAAATAGGAAATCCAACTCCACTCGGAGTAGAAAAGGGGGTAAAATTACAATTGAAAAATGAAATAAGATATTTTTTGAGAGTGGAATGTATTTGCTTCAGAAATGAGTGGTAACACTAGATGTAAAAACCCTCTAATGATTTGACAATCTCCAAACCATGTTTAACTTCTTTACTGGCAACCCTAAAAAAAAAAACAATTTGACAGCTGACAGTTTAGGGTTAGTAAAAATGGAGCGTTACACGTTAGAACAACGTGTCTTTATTGTTGAACATTATCTCAAAAATAATGAAGGTTTGGCGGCCGCAGTTAGAAAATTTCATGCAAAATATGGTCAGAATAGTGTTTTGACTTCATGTGAAGAGATTAATTGAAAAAATTAGGGGAACTGGATCAGTTAGAGACTGAATCCAGGAACATCAATTCGGCGTCATAAACACTGTTCTTTGTGCCGAAATTGGATGATATTGATGTGGCCAATATGTGGTTTCAATAAGATGGTGCCACATGCCATACAGCCCATGAAACAATTAAAATACTGCATGAGACATTTCCAGGTCGTGTACTCTCTCGTTTCGGTGATCAGAATTGGCCCCCTAGATCGCCTGATTTAACACCTTTAGATTTCTTTTTATGGGGTTATTTGAAGTCAAAGGTGCATGTCAACAAGCCCACATCCGCCCGTGCATTAAAAGAGGAAATTCAAAGCTGCATCAACGAAATTCAACCACATTTATGCCAAATAGTCATGGAAAATTTCAACATAAGAGTGCATATGTGCCAGCAAAGTCGTCGAGGCTATTTGCCCGATGTGTTATTCCATAAATAACCCTATCCTGTTTATTTTATAATACAATAAAAAAAGAACAACAAAAATACTAAAAACTGTGTTTTCTATTTAAATCAAATCTTGCGTTAATTATGCGACACTCTTTATAATTCCAAACTAGATATTACAAATTATACGCACTAATTCCCCAGGATGGGAAATTGGCTCTACGGAACCTGGAGATAACAGACTCTAGTCAAATTGTGACAGTATCGGGTTGCCTGATATATGACGCACTCAAAACGAAGATAAATATGAACTTTTTCTTTATTCAATAAGTTTTCCACTTAGAAGTGTAATGTTGAAAATACCAACCTACTGGTCCAAACTCATCTAACTACTACACACACGAACATTACATTTAAACCCAATAATCCTCAAGCAATTCCCAACAGGATTAAATGGAATAAAAAAAACTCCAGAAGAAGACCTCATACCTAATGTATCATTAAAAAAAAACTACCAAGGTCAAGTATCGCCCTCCTGGTTCAATACTTGAGGCTTTTTCTAAACGCCCGACAAATCCAAAGACTGCCCTTCAATCTACCGAACGATCAGCCCCAGCCTCGAAATAATTAAAACTCGTTTGCAGGGACACATTGGTAACTGTATCATCCCAGTTGGGTACAAGCACACACACACATATAGTGGTACTGTATGTTTTAAGTACACACACATATACAGTGGTACTGTATGTTTTAAGCACACACACACACACACACAGATATAGTGGTACTGTATGTTTTAAGCACACACACACACACACATATAGTGGTACTGTATGTTTTAATGCATGTTTAGTTTTGTGCTAAATCCTAAAATTCAGGTGAGTGAAGTCCCGCGCAAATTATAGATTAAATTATCGAACAGGACCCCAGCGGTCCTGCCAGAACGCTAATCAACTAATATTTTCACAGGAAATGTTTTAGTGCATGATAATTAATGTAGAGTAAAGTGGTATTGATGTGTGGAGCAGTTAGATGAGCTTGGACCAGTAGGTCGGTTATTCATCATTACACTTCTAAATGGAAAATTTATTGAATAAAGAAAAAGTTCACATTTATCTTCGTTTTGAGTGCGTCATATATCAGACAACCCGATACTGTCACAATTTGACTAGAATCTGTTACATACAGGTTCTGTAGAATCAATTTCCTATCCTGGGGAATAAGTGCGTATAATTTATAATATCTAACTTTTTTATATGTCCAGTAAATTTGTATCATTCCAACGCACATGCTAGTATTTAGAAGATACCATTCCTCCACCAACTCGATAGACCCCGAGTGGACGAATCTATTTAGATTGGATTCGAAAATAGACAGCACATAACAGGAGCCTTCCTAGACATAGTATCAGCATTCGACACCGTCGGGCCTGACCGCCCGTGCACACGCTCTCTAAGACCAAACCTTCAAAACAGTTTTTGTTCCCAAGACAATTTCACGTCCTTGTAAATGTTACATTTATTAGTGCATTACATTCTTACTAATAGGCGTTCTTAAAGGAGCTATACTAAGCCCTGGACTTTTTATATTATTTACTTTATTACACCCTCGTTCTGCTGCCTGCTGAGTCTAAAAAAAGAAAACTTTTCATACTACACTCAAGGATAGAAGGATAGAAATTGTCAGTATGCCAATAATCACTTGGTGACAAAACTAAAACCTACTACTGTACACACTTATCAACATACACCTTATAGACTTATAGACACACATCACTAAAAAACAGTAGAGTACATTACTACTGATACTTACTAACTCGTACCTCTGTATTCTACAGTTAAATAATCTTTGTAGAGGAGAGACTTTTAAAAGAAAAGAAAGAAAAGCTTTATTATGAAGTACAAGCATAACACTGGTATATACAAATATTAAGAGACCAGATACAACATACTGAGTGGAATGTCTAGGCACAAGTGGGGTCTGTGGCTAAAGCTGAGACATATATATATGTATAAGAAAAGGGTAAGATTCTAGAAAGTAGGGAGGTCATGGAGGGATGCGGTCGCTTACTTAAAAATAGCAGGGAACCATCAGTGACTTCCATGAAGTCACGAGGCAGGTATACAGTTCTGCTCAACCCCCTTCTACTTGTTCTTAGCAAGATTATAAATATTATATATAAAGCAAGCATTATAAAACTTACACTCGTAAACACATTAGGACTAGACAACCGCTGGCAAATTTCTGGTAGCGACAATTTAAGTTAAAGATAATTATGATTATAACTGTATTTTTTAAAAATTACATTTCCTTTGATATCCGAGTATATGAAGAGTCAGTTTGTAAGATAATTGTTGAATATGTGTGGGCCAATTGTTAAATACAAACTTTCCCAGCCAATGTTTGTTCTAGTGATATTGTCGTCAGAGCAGGTGCGTAGGAATACAGTTTCCATTAATTTATATATTACTTAATATAAATTAAATAAATTTGTCAGAAATGTCCTAAGGTGGTATTATTTTGTTATTCCCACTGGTTGAGCATTCGGGGTGATCCCGGCGCTTTTAAATGTGACCTCGACTACTGCTCTTGCTAAATAATGACGTGTTTATTCAATAAACAGAACACTACAAACGACAAATCAGATGTCAGGCATGTTAAATGAGTAACCGATTGTGTAAATATTAGTTGATTAGCGACCAGGTAGGAACAGACCGCTGGGGTCCTGTTCGATAATGTAATCTATATTTGCACAGGGCTTCACTCACCTGGATTTTAGGATTTAGACACAAATATTTTCTAAAGTGTTGAAATGTCAGCTATGATTCATTATTTACGAACCGACAAAAGCATTTCTTTCTACTGTCAATCGTTTATTTTTAAAAATTTTTTACATCGAGATTTTTGGATGGCACCTTCCTTGTCGTATGCTATTGTTTATTTATTGTATTTTAATCTATTATGCATTAGCTTCATAATTTTCAATTAAACAAATAATGCTGTATTTTAATGGATTTTTTTTTATTGTTATTTTTATAAAGTTCCATCAATGAATTTATTTGATGTAATACATTTAAATTATTATTCATTTGTTGTTTCTTTATTGAGGTTTACACTTTATTTTACTTAATATTTCTTTTTTGTTAGCGAGAATCAATTTTTTTTATTTGTGTTCTTTTATTATGGAAAGGTCCCATAATATTTTTCCAATCCCATAATATCTTAATATGTTTTTGTTTCTTAGAAATTAGAAGACATTTAACAATATTCCTCATTAGGTTAAGAATTATTATGTAAGTTAGTTTTAAGCTTAATCAAAAAGGTGAGCCTCGTCACCTTTATTAGTCAGTTTAGTCCAGCCACGTATAATGTGTATCATTATACTTGTTAATTCCATTATATAATTTTTATAAAATAACAAAACCTGTATATAATGTACTGACGCTACAGAAAATACAAAAATAATTTGTAAATAGATTCGCCTGAGGATATTCAACAATGTTTCTTTATTTTTCAAGAAACAAGAAACTAATCAAAAATAGTACAGTAGTCGTTGGTTTTAATAAGGTATCTTCATTAAGAATATTGTTAATCCCTTTTAACTGGTCTAACGGAAAATGGAGAAACAGGCGTTTCATAATAACACAAATGTTTACGTCTTTGTCATGTTGGTGTAAAATCTGTAATGCATTATCCTAAAAATGTTAACATTTTTGAAACTACGAAAGAAAAGCTTAGTGACAAAAGGAAAAGACTTCGGCTAAAGATGAATACAATTTGTATTACAACACAAGTGATTGTTGCGTACAGCATAAATTGTTTTGTTTTTTTTACGGGAATAATTTTCATTTCTTACTTGAGTGCGGGATGAAATACTTATATTGAAATTTCGACTGATGAAAACAAATGTCAGGTTTTTATTTTTACTATTAACTTACTAATATTAACTTACTATGATATTGTAATTTAATTCAAGCCAAGCTGATCCCCAACCAATACATTAATTTCACGGTTAAATTACAGCATGAACTGCTAATTCCATCAATTTTTACAGTGAGTAACTAACAAGTTATGGATCAGCAATATATTAAAAACTCATAAGAATATTATTTACAACTTGGGATTGTATATACCCATTCATTATACCCATTAACATTAAACGCTGATAAACGTTATAATAGTATAATATCAAAAAAATGTACCGGAATTCTCATTAAAAACCCTTGGAAAGTAATTATAGAAGAATGAGCTTAGTTTTATTAAAGAGAAAAAAGCTACATCGATATATTTATTAAAATACAGGGAAAAATAGTCTTTCTTCCTTTAACAGTAGGATGCATATCTCTAATTAATTGCCTCACTCTCCACACACCCGACCTTTCAAATTGTCAATGCATAAATAAACAGTAGGTTCACATTAAAAAATTAGAGTACGTAGGACTCTCTCCAGCATCTCATCACGAGCCCGGCTATATTCTTATGACTGAAACTGCTCATATATCAGAGCATCCTGAGACCAGCACTACTTTTTGGAACTCCGCTTTTCCGTTTTCTCCACACGAGCACCATAACTAGACTCCAGAGCTTCCAGAACAACGGAGCTTCCTGCGCACGGAACTATGGCATACCCCTTTTCGTGAAATGAAGGCTCCTGACATCCACGAAAAATTCGAGGTCCCCACCATCACCGATGTCATCAAAAGAAGACACATCAAAATCTTCGATTAAATGAAACATTGCCAAAACCCCCTATACCAAGACCTGACACCCCCACCACTACCGGCAAGATGGCAACTCTCTAGATCTGGGAAAGCAGACCAAATTGTGGACATTACGGCCCTTGGCCAACCAACAACAAGCCTCTGACAGGCACCAATCACTGCTTTCCAACTGAATGAGCTTCCACTACATGCCTAGAGGGACTCTAGGCTCAGCCTTGAGTGGACTCTCACCACTGCACCGCAACATTTCCACCTCTACCCAGACTTCCCACACTCCTTAATTCCCTCACTCCACCTTTAAACAGGTACTCCTAGTAAAAGGATCCGCTCACCCCAAATAAATTCCCTTTATTTATCCCTTATCTATAATCTTAAAAATTTAAGAGCTAAGGGGAAAAAAAAAAATTATATCCCACATTGTAAACCGAAGGTGAGCCCCATCACCTAGTCTTGTTGTATATATGTATTTATGACCTTTTAACTTCAAAAAGATATTGTTGTTGTAATTCTACCCTCCTTCGAATGCATCTGCACAGATTAAAGGATGCAATAAGAGGAGAAATCTGTAAAACTTGTACATCGAATTTTGTTCATCTATTTGTAAATATGTTAATAAATAAATGGGTTATGGGCGAGAGGGGGGGGAAATACAAATAACAGTTTTCTAATATTTCTAAAAGACAGACAGCATCTTGACCACCTAATACTAGGACCCGATGCAGACATACTTGTCCATACAACAATTTGTGAATTTACTGGACCTACGGACCTTGGATTTAAGCCGTTGCCCTAATAAATTCATCCTTTTAGTTCCAAACATTTCCGGCCAATTATCAACTTCCTGTGTGCAGAAGAAGAATTAGAAACGTGGAAGAACAAAAGAAAAGAACAATGGCAGTAGATAGGATTCATCGGATAACAGGAAACCCCAATGTCTCGAACCGCCAAAAACCACCAAATTATCTCCATACGCTATTACTTAAAAGAACAATGAACCAATACCTCCTCACTTTAATGTGCCGCCCACTCAGAGAAAGAAAATATTGAATGCACTGGAGGAAAAAAAAAGAAGATTTCCGGCCCTGTTCCGATGCTTGGGTTCTTTTTACAGCCCCATCTCTCAAAGAAGGGTCACGAACCACGGTATCACGAATGCAACGGCAGACCAACTCTTGGGGCTTTTGTGATGCATAATTTCCTCTTATGGTACATTGTAAGCTTTTTTTTCATTTTAGATTACTCCATCTTATCTGAAACTGCCCAATTCTAACTCGCTCAACACAACTTCATGAAGATTCATCATTGTAAGGTAGGATGACTGAGCTCACCGTTATCTACCGACTACAGCGACAAACATGTACGATACCATGTTCAACATAATTAAAACAACGCATACACCATTACAAATAACGATATCACAAATTATGCTTGAATATGGAACAGAGCAAAAACAATGCATACAATATTACAAATAACGATATCACAGATTATGCTTGACTACGGAACATAGCAAAAACAATGCATACACCATTAAAATAACGATATCACAAATTATGCTTGACTACGGAACAGAGCAAAAACAATGCATACAATATTACAAATAACGATATCACAGATTATGCTTGACTACGGAACATAGCAAAAACAATGCATACACCATTACAAATAACGATATCACAAATTATGCTTGACTACGGAACAAAGCAAAAACAATGCATACACCATTACAAATAACGATATCACAAATTATGCTTGACTACGGAACAGAGCAAAAACAATGCATACAATATTACAAATAACGATATCACAGATTATGCTTGACTACGGAACATAGCAAAAACAATGCATACACCATTACAAATAACGATATCACAAATTATGCTTGACTACGGAACAGAGCAAAAAGCTTCCAAAAATAAATAAAACGTAAATTAATTATTGTCAGGCCTGAAGGGTGTGGTTCTACTTTCAAACAGGTACGCGGTAATTATTGTGCCCGTCTGTTCGCTTGTTCTATGATAGTGGTTGTCTAAAATGACACAATCGTTCTGAAATTTAATTTATTTAACAAGAGACTAGGCCAAACTGTATTTGTTTCTGTATAATATAAGATATGATAATTAAAATACTTTGTAAAGCCAAAGCAATCTTTTTTTTTTTTTTATAGCAGGTCACGAGGCCACTTCCGTTTTAGTCTCCGAGGAAGATTGTAGGGATGAGTGGTGCAGTGCAATGACTGTGCTAGGGGATTAGGGTGGTTGGATAGGTTACTATGGAATTTCATGAACTTGGGTGGGATGAGTTCAAGAATGAAGGATATATTAAGATCGTTATGAAAGATTGTTGCTTAAGTAAAAAGGGGCATTGACTGTTGTTTTGGAATTTTGATTGAAATGATTGGATGCGCTTGATGTTCGACTTTTTTGATGTCCCCCATAGCTCTATTTCGTATGTCCAAATTGGCTTTATAATTTATTTTCTATTGAGAGATGGGATGTCATTCGAAAAAGTCTGTACGAATTTTAGTCTCATGTCTCGGATACAGGAAGAGGAATGGAATTTAAAAAAAAACTAGTACAAATTACTTGTGCCAGAGGGTAAATAGCAAAATAGCATTTATAGCAGGTCACGAGACTACTGCCGTTTTAGTCTCCGAGGAGGATTATAGGTATGAGTGGTGCAGTGTAATGACTGTGCTAGGGGATTAGGGTGGTTGGATAGGTTACTATGGAATTTCATGAACTTGGAAGGGATGAGTTCAAGAATGTAGGGTATATTAAGAAGTGTTTTGTTGCTGACGTAATAAGGGGTATTTACTGTTGTTTTTTTTATTGAAAGGATTGGATACGCTTTATGTTAGACTTTTTTGCTGTCCCCGTAGCTCTATTCCGTATGTCCAGATTGGCTTAGGTATAACTTTGTAGACTAGTAATTTGAGAGATGGGATGTCCTTTGAAGTAGTCTGTACAGTTGTCCAAAACGTCCGTAACAGCAATAATAACAAATACAAATAAAAGATATTCCAGTAAAGTTTTGATATCCATCGAAACTGGATCATCTAACCATCATGGAAGTAAGATAGTATTCTCTACCCGAGATGGCAACTCTCGTCAATTTGGCCGGCCCAAACCTAAATACTTTGTTGCTGCAACATGGCAATTGGCAAATTCAAAATGGTGAGACTGAACCGATGATGTGAAGCATTGAGATTCCATTCCGTGTAGAGACATGCGGAGGGAATGGAATGGCTGAAAGAGCGGTGAGAGAAGCACTTTATCTCTCAGGAGGAACTATAGCTGCACTTACTTGCTCACAAATTGCACGCCTACTGCAAGTATAGCTATGCGATCCTAGTCAATGTGGGATAAGGACCAGCTCAAGTATATCAAACATTGTATTGAGGCTGGCAAGAAAGTAATTTCGGTTTTATAGTGTGAAATAAAATCAATTTTTCCTATACAAAAAATTAACTCTAATCAGTCAAACATGTTCCATTCTGTTCTATGACCTTTTGCCATCTTTCTGGTAACTTCATGATCCCGCGCTCATAGAAATTCTGGTCCTCAAAACCAAAGTGCGAAAGGTCATCGTTATTACTGAAATTTTTACCATTTAAGAAGTTTTGTAAACTTCGAAATAAATGATAATCCGATGGTGCAAGGTCGGGGCTATATGGGGGTGTGACATCACTTCCTGAACCAAGCTCCAATAGTTTCGTACGTGTTGCTAAAGATGTGCGAGGCCTCGCATTGTTGTGACGGAACCCAATTATCGAGCTTCTCAAGTCCAAGACGTCTTATATGATTTTCAATTGTTGTGTGTGATACATTTAACTGTTTTGCAATTTTTCGCACAGTTATACGACGATTCGATTCAATTATGACTTTTATTTTGTCATCTTTCGGTGAAGAATCTCCAGAAAGAAAATTTTTAAACCAATTCTGACTCGTGCCTTGTGTTAAACAAACACTATAAACTTCACATATCTCTTTGCGAGCTTCAGCCGCTTTCTTGCCTTTATAAAAAATAAAAAAGTAAAATGAGTCGAAAATGCTTATTTTTGCACTCCATGTTAAAACTGACCTTAAACTCACGGTTGTAAACAAAATTACACGGAATTTCTTTCTATAGGAACCTAAAGGTATCGACTACCAAATCTCAAAAGAAAAAAAAAATTAACATTGACAAAAGAATAACGAAACAAACATAACGCTATCTACTGGTGCAGCAAACCGAAATCACTTTCTTGCCAACCCCATATTACATCTAACCGTTTCAACCATCGTGAAGTAGCACGTTTTCGCCTAAAGATATAGCTGGGCGTAGTAGCCTTACATATCGTTGCCTTATCCCTCAGGATCTACCTTAAACAGCCCGAAAATTTCTTTAATATTCCCAGCCCAATGAAAAAACTACCCCAAATTATACAAACCGAATTTACCCTAACGAATATATATTTATTTAATTCAGTTATTTTTTCAATAATCAGCCTTAGCTTGTTCACAGAAGCCCATTAAGACCTAGCTTCCGCAGGTATCACCTCAATTGTCAAGAGCATGTCTCGAAGGTTCTTAGATGGTTTGTACTTTCCTATACAATGCAAATATATATAGGTATTGTTGGATTGTAGTAATGTGGCTAGGTGAGGTAGTTAGTTTGGTTTTAGCCTTACCGTCATACCTCGTGCCCTATAAAACACTAGCTAACCACCGTCTGACTAACGGGGCTGGGGTGCCTCCTGGGTTCTGCTCTTGTCCTTTTTATTCCCTTAGACATCCATCGGTGGGCTGTTTAAATGTACAAAGTCCACGCTAAAATCTATCCCAAAAACAAAGAACCTTTGACATGAAACTCATAATTTACTGCAAAAAATAGTATAAAATACATCAATATGAAATAGATAGGAGACGATGGCCTCTCTATATTTTATAAAAGGCCTATATAGAATATCGTCCCATATTCTACCCTGCCTCTCTCTACTGCTGCGTGAGAGATGTCCCAGCGGATACATCGAGTCGCTTATAGAGGACATTGTTTGTGACTGTCACCACGGATAAGTTCCAAGTCCACAGTTCCGCCCTGTCAAAAACCGTCCTACCGTGGCAGTCAGTCACTGTCGAAGACAAAGCGACAGGGCGTGGTGCCCTTATCTGTGGTGATGAGACTGTACTTCGTTCATTACCACCCTCTTACTGTCACCGAGTGAGACATTTTATCGTCTAATTGTGTCTTCGGAGGGGGATGTGTCTTCACGGTACACGGATGACAAATGCTATAAAAACAGATAGCGACAGGGGCTGTTCCGTATACAAAGGTTAAACTAAGGATGGGGGAACTGTGCGTATCGCGCTACAACCAGCTGGTTTTTCATCAGGCAGGGTCAGGTACCCCATTTTCAGGTGCTTTGTAAGCCTATTAGACTGGAACTTAGAACAAATAAGCCAATGAAGATTTCCCCTTTAGTACACAATTGACTAACTCATTTTTCATCATGTCTGAAACAAGTGAGCCGGTGGATCAGCACAGATCTGATCAGTTTCATTTAAACTTATTGCTCCATCGATTTAATCACTCAAAATTAAAGGCAATATAATTTTTATGGATTTTTTTCAAAATCAGAAACCCTTCGTTCTCACTTGTGCGTCTGCATGTCCTACCAATGGTAAAGTTAAATCGAAACGTTAACTCAATCGAGGATTTTTTTAGAGACATAATATTTAGCACAAATTATGTTTAAAAACTACATTGTTTTTTTTATCCTTCTAATCTGTCCTGATTATAAATTATATATTCATAAGGTCGGCCTTCACTTGCTCACTACGAAGTATATTATCCCAGCGGTTTTTCGCTAGCAACTAGGAAGATGCTCGAATGTTGTGTTATTTACCATGACTACATGTGATGTCCCTCACTCTCCTCCGTCGGCCGCGTCACCGGAAACGAGCCAGCGGAGGGCTGACCAAGAGTGCGAGACCCTCATACGCTCAGGACATGATTGGAGAAACTGGCCATTGCCAGGACTCCCACTGTCACGCATTTATATCAGGTCACGAGGCACTGCCGGTTCAGTCTCCGAGGAGGATTATAGGGATCAGTGGTGCAGTGCAATGATTGTACTACGGGATTAGGGTGGTTGGATTGCAATAAAATTGGAGAAAATGTTTTTGAATGCGTTTAATAATAAAAGCATTTCATTGAAACTTATGAAAATCAACACTAAGGAAGTAATTAGTAGTATCATCGAAACCCATAATTTACTATTCTGCCCACAAAACCTTTTTTTTTTCGATTGAAATGAAATCGAGGTTTCAAAATGTAATTGAGTGTCATAATTTCATAAAGTGTACAAGTATTGGTACTAAAAATTACTATCTACCCGTAATTATTTGAAAATACACTGCCTATTCCCAGCTGGACTCAGGTAAAACAGAAACTCGACTTCCTAGGCACATCTCAAATACTCCTTTTTCCTAGTCTGTTCCGAACACACTAGACCACGCTGTCACCCTTCTGTGCAATGGAAAACAACATTGCATTATTCCCTATTCGTGAGTAGACCACTCCTTGAGTTCAAAGAGACCGCACACTATTCCCTAGAACCTAGAATGCCAGTGACACCTATATCATTCAAGACGTGCCTTGGCATGTCTAGGTCGTCAATAATAAGACATGTTTTCTTGACTGAGCTTTGAGTTATTTATCTTGGAGAAATCTATTGAGTCAATCGACATATGATTAATGACAGCAACATTCGTCTATAGTGGGCACGGAGGACATCACTAAAGACGATTGACTTCCATAAATTTTTTGAAAAATTTGCATTTGTCAAAGACGGTCTAAATGTGACCGTCAAATCGTTTTGTTGAAAGGTTCCCAGATTGAAGGCCTCTAATTTACTTAATACTTTCCTGGGACTGAAAGATAGTATTCATGACAAAAAGGAAAATTCATAATATAAGGCTAACATGGAACCTACACACGAGGCTAAAAAGACGCTTTGGACAACTGTACAGACTACTTCAAAGGACATCCCATCTCTCAATAGAAAATAAATTGCTAATCTACAAAGTTATACTTAAACCAATTTGAACATACGGAATAGAGCTATGGACCAGAGCAAAAAAGTCGAACATCAAGCGTATCCAATCCTTTCAATCAAAAGTACTGAGAACAGCAAATTACGTCAGCAACAAAAAACCTTCGTAACGACCCTACTTACTTCAACTCGTCCCTCCCAAGTTCAGGAAGTTCCAGCGAAACCTATACAACCACCCTGATCCCCTAGCACAGTCATTAAACAGCGCCACTCATCCCTATAATCCTCCTCGGAGACTCAAGTGGCAGTACTCTCGTGACCTGCTATAAATACTTGACAGTGAGAGTCCTGGCTATGGCCAGTTTATCCAATCATGTACAGAGCGTCTGTGGCTCTCACGCTCTTAGTCAGCCTCCTCTAGCTCATATCCAAGGACACGGCAGACGGAGGAGCGCAGGGGACTTCCCAAGAATCCACTTCCTCTTTCTCATGCCAGGGCGGTGACAACCATGTGGATTTGGGAGGTCTCTGGGCTGTTTGTAAATACTGTATGAATGAAAATTGTAAATATGGCATGAATGAGAACATTTTTATCGCAATTACTTTTTGCCCAATAAGGCAGATTTGATCACAATAAATAAGTTTCGAAAATTACATATTAAAATAAGAGTTTTGTTGTGAGACATATTCTTTTGTTGTCTGTGTTGATTAGTCTGGGTTAAATTTTAAAGATATAAATAAATAATTATATAAACATCAATTAGAGGATGACTCTCTAATCGCTATTCAATATCGACTTCAAAATCACTTTTATAATAATTAGATCGAAAACATTGACATTACATAAAAGTATTTTTCTTTCCCATTGGAGTTTACAAATACAGAGTATAATTATGGATAGTTGATTTAAATGCACTCCTAAAGTTGTCGGTTGGCCTGTGGCTCAATTTTTGATTGGGTTTCACTCGGACAATCATTTAACATCACACAATCCGAACACTTTTTTATTTTGACTTCGATAAAACAAATTGTTGTAGAATACTCTTCTATACCTATTGGTTCGATGAAGGCGTTAATTGATACTGTAAAAAGTTATATACGAACAAACGGACGATTGCCTCAAACATATTTGAAAGTAAAACTTTTGGACTTTGGCCTAAGCATAAAAATAATTTAAATTTAAGAACAGAAATGTATACAGTGTGAGCCATTAACACATGTTCTCCTGAGATATTTGAATTAAGCCAGAAGGAAGTACGTAATGAGATGTGAGATTCGCTATTACATCTTCCGTAAGTCAAGTACAGGCAAGACTATTATCAATAAATGAAGTCCGTAAGTGGCTGAGAGAATTTAAGTTCTCGAATCACGTATGACAGAGCTAAATTATCCTTAAATCATAACGTAAACAATGAACTGTTTTTTATGATCTTTAATAAAGACGATGTTTATACAGACAGTCGTGTATGATATTAATGAGTCGTGGTTCGCGGCCCGATGAAAAACAAATGATTCTTCTAGCTGCGCCGCTGCCAAATTAATCGGATAGTTTTGGCAACATGATTTATGTCTCTATCTATTAAGCCAATTAATTTAGTACGGACAGGCTTGTCTTGTTTTTTTCCCCACTCGATTAATTAACGATGTAATCATTTAGCCGCTGCTAAGAGGCAATCTTTCGCCAGTATGTTAGTAATTCTATATGTGTGCACGTTCTACATTAGCGATCCTAAAATATATTCCATACATCCCAAATTGCAAAAACTAAATTCTTTCAAATTTTCCTTTCTAAATCTCTGAAACTCTGAGCTTATAATCTTTATGGTCTTGCATTCAATACCTTGGTAGTAATTGTATGTATATGTATAATTGTATGGTAGTAATTGTAATGGTAGTAATATATAAACACAATTAACAATTCCTAGTCCTCAGAGAACTCTACTAGTATATTTTTTTTCTTTGGGTAATAAATACGAAACTATGATACAATAATGAAATTACGAACTAAGTACTATTAGGGACAGAGCAAAACGTTTTAACATCAAACGAATTTAAACATTCCAATCTAAATCCCTCAAAACGCTTCTGTTTACTACACAAACTCATCCCTTCACAGTGATCTCCGTAAACCAACATATGTACTTGTTAAATCCTCAAATTTTCCGAATTGCTGTCAACTCCTTATCTTTAAAATGAAGACAAAAACTACCAAAACTGATTCCCCAAGACTGTTGTATTTCACAGCTTTACTCTGGATTGGGGGGGGGGGGGGGAGTAGCTGTACCCTTCATCTCGACAGGATTTAGGGAAAATCCTGGCTAAAAAGCTCCTTACCTTTACAAACTCCTCCAATTCCAATCAGCTATCAAATCTCGTAATACCAGATCAACCAGTCTATATTTCTCTTCCCCATCGCAATAATCCCTAACCTTCATGCACTATATCTCTCAGCTCTTTATTCATCATTGAGTTTCTGACTATTGTAATTCAATAGTCAAAATAAATGGATTTTGATATTATTAAAAAAAAATGGACCCTTCCTCTAATTGAGGACTATGAGCAAGCTGACAATGCTGTAAAATAAATCACAATTCGTGAACCCTTAATACATAAACCTTGCCTAAACAGAACACATAAGAAATATAGACCTTACGACGCGGAAAAAATTGGAAGGAAGGAAACGAAAAATGGGTATGAATGAGAAAGGTACTTCAAGGAACGCAACGAGCGTGACTGACGTATCTACATCTTTCTACATGACACAACCAGCCTACGTGTAAATCCTTTAGTAACGTCTATCTAATGCAGAGAGGTACGGAGGAATAACGACATCAGAACTTCAAACCCTAAAGTAACAAACGCCATTTAATAAATCTCGTAACCACAAATTGACATTCTAAGAAGATAAAGTCAAAGGAATAATTTTAAAAAAATAACACACAAAACAAATTCGAATATTAGTGGCAGTTATTGAGACAAAACGATTGTTCAGTGTTGGACTATCCGTACAACTGTATAGCCCTGAGTAGGCCACTGACTGCATAAACAATACACAAGAAGCGGCGAGCTACAATTATACAATACAGTGCTGTGATGAACGAGTGGGTCGTGATATTTATAGACCCTGGTACCGTTCGCTGAATGACCCTTCCGTTCGTGAATGAACCCTCCCCCCCCGTTCTAGCCCACCGACGAAGGTCATTCACAGGCCCGACATTAATCATATCCGCAGCGAGGCTGTGATGGAATCTATCATCTCTCTGGCATTTACTACCATCTAGATTGGATCTATCAGAAGACAGCAGTAATTGGATTCAGCACCACTTGGAGCTATACTTCTCTTTCGGTCTGTTGCTCAGCTAGGAGGATTCATTTTGAGCATGTTCTTTTCGCCTGTTGTCTGTAGCCCTAGAATGACAACGAAGAAGTGACCAATGCAAGAAGGATACATAAGCGGATAAGGAACACTGTCTTCCCTCATATTGACCTTAAGAAGACTAACAGACGATAATGATCCTTTTTTTCAAAACCTTTATTTTTAAAAATTTACACTGAACAAAAATTTCTATTTACAATTTTCTCCTCATGCTGCATACGCAGATGCATTCGAAGGAGGGCATAAATATAATACAATTTCAGATTGAAGTTAAAAAGTCAACATATATACAATACTAGGTGATGGGCCTCACCTTCAGTTTACAACTTGGGAAAAAACTAAAAACTAAACCAAAAACTAGAACCTAAGACTAAAGCGTTCCTGCCATCGATAGGGGAACAGAGTGGGGGTTATCGTGTTAAACACTAGATTTGTTAAGTACTGTAGGGAGTCGAAAAATTTGATATGTCTACGTTGGATGAATTCATCCACAGTAGGCAGATAAAAGATCTCGTGTAGTTCAATGTTGCTCCGCTGCTCTGCTGTAGTATGTCTGACCACTTTCATCAGTATACCGTTTTGGAATTGTTGGAGTCGCCGAGCTGTCGTATACGTCAGATGACGGAAAAGCGGTGCACCATACAGCAGTGCAGGTCTGAGTATACTCTTATATATCATGAGCTTGATAGATTGGGGGAAGTCAATAAGTGCGTAATCCGGACTTCATGCGTGTTTGCTTCAACTTCTTCGCAAAATGGTTACTAAAATGGAGGTGTCTGTCCCAGATATACTAGGTTGTTGGCTTGTGAATTTTCCTCCGTTCCTACTATGTAACTAGTAGGGAGCGGGCTTTTTCCCTTTTGAAAAGAGAAAATTACGCAGTCAGTCTTACCCGCGTTTACAGAGATATTGAGTCTCCCCAATCTCTCACTGATCTGGTTACAGGCTGCTTCAGCCTGTCTAAGAACCACCTTGGCACTCATGCTGCTACTGTACATCGCTATGTCATCAGCGAAAAAAGTAACTGTTGTGTTTTTATATCGGCTCCTATTTCAGACGTATATATATACGTTGAATAGTACTGGGGATAAGACGGCTCCTTGGGGTACTCCACAGGTCAGTGGCACAGCTTCGGAGAGGCTATAACCCACCCGCACCCACATAATGATCCTCGTGGTCGACTTGTACTTAAATACGTAATAAATCCCACCTTCTCTCAATGGTCTCCTTCTCGTTTTATCATAATAAGTACAGGTAAAAAAAAAATCAACAGACCGTCAAAATGAAATGATTCGATCCACCTGAAATTGTAAAGGCATATACGACAGAAGTTCGGAATGATTGTCTTTTGGTTATAATGTAAAGTTGGAAACGCAAAATTTTAATGATTTTCCAAAAAAAAAAAAAAAAATAGAAACAATAATAAAAGGGCACGTTTCATTGATTAAGATATTTTTTGAACTCTAAGATATTTTTGTCATAATTGTTTCTATGGCCGCAGCTCTCCAAAAAGAAACACAAATGACGCAGAAGTGTGCTAAACATGGCAGGTTACAGTCATGTCATTTTTATTGATGTTTTATTGACTAGCGTTGGTTATGGTAAATGTCCTTTTCATATTATAGATCTCGACTAAAACCCGTCTTAATAGGCATTGTTCGATTCGGCAAGCAACGCCATATTTTTTTTTAATATTATTTCAATCAGATAATCAATGGTATGGTTGATGTTAACACACTTCTCAGGAGTTATTAGTTCCTATTCCAAAAATATATAGTTTCATAACAACTATTTAAAAAAAATATGTTTAGTTTTCTTACAAGGATCATGTACCATATAGAAATGTTCCATAATCAACGAGAGAGGACTAATTATGATGATTGCATTATTAAATTTGTTTATTATTATTGTATTTGTAATAGAGATATTGTATTATCAGAGAGAATGAAGTAACCGTAGTTTCTATGTT
Organism: Acanthosoma haemorrhoidale; assembly: GCA_930367205.1. Classification (NCBI taxonomy): domain Eukaryota; kingdom Metazoa; phylum Arthropoda; class Insecta; order Hemiptera; family Acanthosomatidae; genus Acanthosoma; species Acanthosoma haemorrhoidale. The sequence continues at coordinate 104,467,663 of OV884015.1, read as the reverse complement.
TCCGCGGTTTCCAAACACAAACACAAATTAAGCAGAAGTGTACATAATCTGTGTGACAAACATTGCAGGCAAAAGTCGTGTCATTTTTATCAGGTTTTATTGACTTATGAGGTTAGTTATGATTAGTCCTATTAAAGATTGATACTGATTGGTTTTGACAAGGTTTGAGTCGATGCAAGGCTACTTCCTACATTGACTGTGCCAAAGCAGTTTCACTGTGAACAGGCAGCCGCGAATCAACTGGATTACATTATGTTTTGTTAATGCCAGTTTATCGAACACTTAAAAATGAGTATTCTTGAGCATAAATCAGGATGCCATACTCCTCGATTTGATACTCTAATCTGAGAGGTAGACAAATATTTATTGATTGAATAATTAATTAGTTTTTAGTTGTTTTTGAAGAGGTTTTTATTTGTTTCGTATCAGAGGCGTCAAAAGTCAAACTTCGATACAAAATAAGATTCCACTATAAATAAAGAAATCACGAAAGCAAATTTGATTGACTGTTCCAACGAAGTTGAAATTACAATTGCCCTACTTAATGTGGTAGGAAAATGTTTTGTTTTTTTTCAATCGCAAAGATATTATTGAATATACTGAGTTTTTTTTTTTCCTTTATTTTAATCATCGTCGGAACATTCAATTTACATATCATGCCTCTATGTAAAACACGGGTCGAGTTAAAGTTGCCAGTATTACTCATACATGCGTTTTTATATACTTTTTTTAAATAACCCACAAATCAAACATTGTTAATCACGAAATTGAGAACTTTAATTTCTTACTCTACTTAGTAATATAAATAAAATATTGGTTCTTAAGTTATAATTTAACTATTAGCCCTCACGATGACCAGGACAGACAGGCAGGCAATTGAAAACCAAAATTTATGAATTTGATATAAAAAAAAAAAAAAAGGCATAAGTTCGAAATATGTAGGTTGTTTTTTTGGTTAAAATGTAAAATTAGAGACGTGAGATTTTAAACATAGTCCAAAAAAAGTAGTTCAAGAATCAATAATAGAGTCTCGTCCTGATCCGTTTTCACAGAATTTTTCAAGTATTTTTTTCAATTTGTTGAAAGGGGACTTTTCATTGACTAAACAATATTATGAAGTTTTGGTTAGATATACCTCATTGGTTTTCTCAATCCTATCACTTACTTAGGATGTAAGAATCTGCTTTCTTCAACGACAATCGCAAGGACCCGTGTTTTGTGTGGCTGCTATCCTGGGTCGAACCACCATGTGTTCCTGGCGTCATTGGTTACACACCTTCCACCTTCCACAGTTTAATAAGAGTGTTTACCTCTGGCTCTCAGCTGCTTCTTTGTAACCATTCAGCCAACCAACAACAAAACAACCATTCAGACAAATAGGTCGGAGAAGTTTCCTTTATTTGAAAGTTCCTTTCTTCGGTTTTGGTTGTTGTCCGATTCACACGGGGAAAATCAGTTCTAGAACAATCGTATAAGTAAAAAAGTTATCATGAAGTAACTTTGTAGTTTAATTTTGTTATTTTCATAAATTGTTGTATATATTAACTGTATTGATTTTATCCAATCTCGTTTCCAGTCTATTATTCTGCACCTTTCTTCTCTACACAGCTACAGGTCATCGTACTAGAACAATGTTAATTTCTGTCATCAATTGATTAGGTCGACAGTTGAAACAAACAGTGGCCACTAGATGAAAGATGATCCGGACCTGAGGCTGAGATAGCTAATCACGGCCAGATAAAGCGTGCGTGGGAAGTGCACACACCAGGAACAAACAATCTCACTGCCCAGGTGCTGCCGGTCTGTATCCGATGACTAGCCTACGGTGCATCTTCTACCCTACATCTGGCCTCAGCTTTTGTTATTTTGTAGTGGCTGCTTTGTAAGTGACTGCCTAATTTTAGGTTATGTCCGTTATGCGATCAAGGACAGGACACCGGGGTACACCCCACAGCCATTTAGGAACCCTTTAACAGAATTATAAGCCAAAAGTCGAACATCAAGTGGATAAGCTTTAACATTTAGCCGTAGTATGCTACTGTCTTTGACAGTTTACTGTATTATGATGAGGCAAAGTTGTATTACATTCCTACATCAAGTTAAACCATTGTTATTAAATTGATATTAGAGTTTAATTAACGTATTCAAGCGCATCCAATACTTTCAATCCAAAAGTCCTGAGAACAGTAGTTAATGCTCCATACTACGTCAGCAACAAAACCCTTCATTACGATCTTAATATACCTTACATTCTTGAATTTATCCCTTCCAAGTTCATGAAATTCCATAGTAACCTATCCAACCACCGTAATCCCCGAGCACAGTCATTTCACTGCACCACTCATCCCTATAATCCTCCTCGGAGACTGAAACGGCAGTGGCCCCGTGACCTGCTGTAAATGCGTCACAGTGGGAGCCGTGGCAATGGTCAGTTTCTCCAACCAATGGTCATCCTCCGCTGGCTCTTATCCAGTGACGCGGCTGACGGAGGAACGGAGGCCAAATTGTAAACGGAAGGTGAGCCCCATCACCTAGTATTTACACATTGCATTGCAATTTTAACGTCAATCTGATATTGCTTTGTAACCTCCTTCGAATGCATCAGCACATCGCAGTAAGAGGAGAAATTGTAAATAGAAATTTGTAAAAATGTTAATAAATTTAGGGGTTAAAAAAAAATAAAAATAAAAAAAAACCGGAGGAACTCGAGGGAGGACGCCAGGACTCAGCTTCCTCTTTCGCATGCGAGGGAGGTGACAACCAAGTGGATTTGGGAGGCCTCTGGGCTGTTTGTAAATATTGTATGAATGAGCGAATGAATGATGAATTGTAAATACCTAATGAATGAGAACAGTCATCACAATTACTTATTTCCTAATAAGACATATTGTAATTTTAGCACAATATAAAGAATATTAAATAGAATTATAGAGTCAACAATACAAGTCTTAAGGAGATCAAGAACCAAGAGAAAGCGGAAAATTACAATTTTTTATAGACAAGATTCTACATTGGGATTAGGGATGACCTATTGTCGATAGTGCCTCATGATCGACTTATGATTATTTAACTTTATTTTTATCAAGTCGTTACTTTTCTAATCACATGGGTGTTACTACTAGAACCAATTACTACTGTGTTACCACTAGTACTAATTACTACTGTGTTACTACTAGTACTAATTACTACTGTGCTACTACTAGTAATAATTACAACTGTGTTACTACTAGTACTAATTACTGCTGTGCTACTACTAGTAATAATTACTACTATGCTACTACTAGTACTAATCACTATTGTGTTACTACTAGTACTAATCATTACTGTGTTACTACTAGTACTAATCACTACTGTGTTACTACTAGTACTAATTACTAATATGTTACTACTAGTACTAATTACTAATGTGTTACTACTCGTTTAAGCCGGCCAGGCAATTCTTCCACCTGGATTATATTGGACTAAATCCAGTTCATTTAGGGTATCTGGAAAATGATGAGGCGTTTATTACATGGTACTGAGGATACCCTAGAAACAAGCTGGCAAATCTAGGGTCCCTAAGGTACTTAGGGCTTTGCTAAAGAATATGAACAAAAATCTTTACTGACACTTCAACGTCTTAGCTTCCGTTAAATAGCTTTAATTTAATATACAGCTTCAATGCAATTAGTTTTACGATTAATAAAATATGCCTTATAATTCAATTGCGATGAGAAAGCGTCATATAAATCCTCTTGAGCCGAAGAAACATTTTATTAACATGATTTATGACTTTATAAAACGGTACAGTAGCGACTTTGAAGTGAGTTTAAGCTGACTTTATGTGACTATTATACTCTCGGTGCAGTGAGTAATGGCCATTTTCTCTCAGGAAGTAGTAAAGGTGCGAATGGCGTTTTATGGCCGGGTATGGTTGGCGTTAGTTCACATCTCCTAACGGAGGGAGCTCTTTCAATGTCTCGTTAGTCATCAATAAATTATTGAATTAAATTGAGTATCACCATGACTAACGGTATAGCGGTCATATGCGATCGTATAGACAGTTTTATAATGCTTGCTTTATATATAATATTTATAATCTTAATAAAAACAAGTAGAATGGGCTTGAATAGGACTGTACACCTGCCTCGTGACTTCATGTATTTTTATTTAGGTTCCCTGTTATTTTTAAGTAAGCATCCCTCCTTACTCCCTACTTCCCAGAATCTTTTTCTTATACATATATGTCTCAGCTTTAGTCCCAGTCCCCACTTGCTTCTAGTAACGTAACTCTTAATATTTGTACATACCACTGTTTTGACTGCTTTATAAAGCTTTTTTTTCTTTTATTTTAAAAGAATCTCCTCTACAAAGATTATTTAACTGACGACCTCTTATTAAATTCTTAGATCAATGACAAATTTTAATTAAACCCTGATCTGTGTATAGTTTAACTGGAACTTTAAAAGTACTTCTGTAAAATATTTACTAAAGTATATTCCAACTATCCCGTGGATCCATACATAATACAGAAATTGAGACTAAAACGTTGACCTAAAACGTCTCAGATCACGGACAAACCAAAAGTACTTGTCTTTTGACTAATCATGAGGCATCGGTTTGGAATTTGTCTGAGTTTACGATAAGTATGGCTGTTAAGATAAGTGGAGAAGCCTTAAAAGATGTAAAGGGTTTGTAGATTAATATTTTAAGACGGTCTACCTATTTAAGGTAAAAGGTCCATCTTATACAGCTCGCTTGCTCAGACGACGGAGTTAGTGAGCCGAGGGTACAGATTGCCTGAGGGCCAGGTATTAGGCATTACCTGAGTGCCCCAGTTTACATCTGGCCAGCCACTAATGGGGTAGACCACATCACTCACCTTAGCATAGGGTAGCGTGTCTGCCGTCTTACCCGACATAGAGCTTGCTGGTCCGAGGAATAGCTTATGCATGTAAGCAATGTAAACATAACATGGCATGTAGCATGGTGTATAACACACAACTGTTAAAGCACTTAGCAGCTATACTGTTCTGGTCGTTAGCTGGCTCAATGGAAAATAGGACGCCACTGTATTTAAATTGACATCCTACTCAATACAGTAAAGAAAAAAATATGTTTGTATTACAAATTAATTAGAGTTACTGGTCATCATATTTATTAGAGAGTTTTACAATGCTAAGAATGATATAATGCTAATATTATATATACGAGTAATGCTAAAAGTATACCTGCCCCGTGACTTCGTGGAAGTTATTTTTAAGTAAGCAACCACATCCCTCCTTACTTCCCAGAATCTCATCATTTTCTTATGAATATATGTCTCAGCTTTAGCTCCAGACCCACACTTGTGCCTAGACATTCCACCCAGTATGTAGTAAAGTAGCTCTTAATATTTGTATATACCAGTGTTTTGCTTGTACTTCATAATAAAGCTTTTCTCTCTTTTCTTTTAAAAGACTCTCCTCTACAAACTTATTTAACTTAGGACTACGCCCATGTAAAGTCATATCTTCCCTATTTTAGGAAGAGGGCAGCTAAACCATCCTAAATCCCTGTTGTGAAAACAGAGGGTTCTGGAAAACTGGAGTAAAATGTATTGCGTAGGACTGCCAGGATTTAACTATCGTCCAAGTGTACGGTCAGGTAGAACTGAGCCTAACATTTTATTTTTAGCCTTTGGCAGACACGATAGCCTAGAGGTCCTAGAGAAAGCAAACAGCCTCAACTAAGAAATAATAAAGACATCTGCATATGTAAAGACAAAACTAAAATTAGACAAAGACAAAAGGCGGGCAGGGAATCCGAAATGAGATTGGCCCACCTCGGTTGTAGGCAGGCAGATAGGACATGAGCTTATAATCAACCTCTCTCTCTACTAGAGGAATCTTCTTGGCTCGAGCAGCAAACCCGAGGAACTTGAAGGCATCTTCACCAAGTTAGATATAAATTTCAATGCAAGCATAAAAAAATACCTTCCTAGAACGGAAATTATAGCAGATTTATTAAAACCTGATTTGTTTACGTGTCAAAAGCTGAAACTACCTAGTGGTAAGTGTATAATAAATCAAGTGGAAGCGAAGTTAAAGTTTGTAAATGTAAGTAAATCGATTTATTTTTTTATTATTAAAAGTACTAACTAATGATAGGAGCTTTGATTTCATATCTAAAATTATTTCTACTTGATTATGGGTACATTTATGTATATATTTATATCTACAGGTATAAATGTAAAGAAAGTATACTTTCTTTAATTTGGATTTGGCGCGCTGCTCCTACTGACCGCCACTACATGGAGCTATCAGCAAAATTTTAAAAAGTGAGAGGATAGAGAAAGGTTATATTAAGTAACTAAAGTTGCAAATAGAGTGTGAATAGATAAGTGATAATTATAAAATGTAATTATCGTTTCTTTGTTTACAGGTAAGATTGTGTAAATAATATGAATAATTGTTATAAAATAGTGAATAAATAAAATTGCTTTCTTTGTTTACATAGAAACTGATTTCAGTTTATTCACCCCCCCCCACCTTTAATAATTGTCTTATATATACATATATAATTATTTTGCTTAAAACACTGGTACTTTAAGGAGACAGAGTTACACAGTACATAATTGTTTCAAAACTTGAGGTGAATCATAGCTTATTCTGAAACAGACCTCAACTTAATTAACATCGACGTAAAGCTTATTAAACAAGTAAGTTTTTCTAAAAGTGGAGAATCTGATAAAAAAAAATCCATGATTTTAATGGAGAACAGACCTTTACGGGTAAGCCATTTAAATGCTTTTAGGAAAGACAAATTCGACTAGTTTTGGAATAAAATTTGGTCTAGTTTACAGTACTGCGATTAGGAATTACCTAATATAAACAATTATTTTCTGACTGACTTAAACGTTAAAACGTGACAAACCTAAACAAACCACAACGTTTAAATTTACACCTTCCATGTTCAGAATTGAACCTGGAATAAATTTAACACTACATATTTTTCTTAACGTTTATTTCATCTTCTATTTTAATTACTTATAAATGCGTTTCATTTATTCATATACTGTTAAAGAATAACCAACATTACATAAAATAAATAAATATTGGGTTTTAACGAATTTTCGTGCATATTTGTGCAAAGCAACATTTATTTAAAGCCATCTAAAAGTAATGAAAACAACATTCCTCGAGTGGTTCGAAGATGGTTTTAGCTTATAGATAACCTACACATACATTTCAACCATCAAATTGGCTAATGGTCAATAAAGTAGCCAACCACCCGATTTTAATCTAACAATTCCTCATGTTAAGGATGAGATGATGACTTCTTGAGGTGAAGCTCAAGAGTATCGAACCTTAGGGTAGGGTAGTTAAAGCCAAACGAACAAAAACTATACATTGGTATATGTAACTATTGTGGCAGGGATTTATATGTTCTACAAAAAGTTAAATATGTACGTATTTATGCATTTATTTTCACAGAATTATGTAACTAGAAATGAATTATACATAAAAAATTTAATCCAGTTACAGAAAGTACAGTAGACAAAATGTTATAAACATATTCAAATCTAAAGAAGAAAACATGACCAAAGTAAATATTAAGTGAATAAAAAAACTTTAATTTATTTACAATATATGAAACTATATGCAATTTTGAATAAAAAGCTGCGCCGATCAGGCCATATTAAAAGACAAATTTATAACGGCATATCGACCGAAATTGAAACTTGATTAAGCATCGCATTTTCCATTGGCGACAATGGTCGTATTGTGTATCCAGATTTTCTGTATGTTCTTACAGTAAGATTTTTCCCCAAGTACATCTTTTAATTTATCTTCAGCTTTATAATGCTAAGAACGTAAGATGGGCTTGAGCTGAACTGTATAACTACCTCGCGACTTCATGGAAGTCACTGATGGTTCCTGTTATTTTTTAGTAAGCAACCCCATCCCTCCATGACCTCTCTACTTTCCAGAATCTTATCCTTTTCTTATACATATATGTCTCAGCTTTAGCCCAGACCCCACTTGCTCCTAGACATCCCACCCAGTATGTAGTAACGTAACTCTTTATATTTGTATATACCAGTGTTTTGCTTGTACTTCATAATAAAGATTTTCTTTCTTTTCTTTTAAAATACTCTCCTCTACAAAGATTATTTAACTTTCGAGCAAACTCAAATTTCTCCCAGCGACTCTTCCAGTTCAATAAACCCGCCCAGTTGATAATAGCGATGCTATCAATCAATGAATGACATATTTTGAATCTCTAATTTTGTGTGGGCTAAGAAAACGGCATTTGCCAAAATGTGCTAGGTGATTCCTTTAGTTAGGTTTATCACACATTAATATATTATTACAATAATATGGCTTTATTCGACAGCCGTAGTGTTTGTTTTATGCAATAAAACGTATTTTATTGTATCAAAGCTGTTGCAGTACATGTGTCCTATATTGTAACTACTGGTTGAAGTAGCAAGCATATGCCAGGATAGTTTTCACTTCGAACCGGCCCTCTTATGAGATTTTCTCGGGTTTTAATGAGGGCTTCAATGTTATTTTTTTTCCTGAGAGTGCGTTGCTCGGATATTTATATTAAGTATTCTTCTTCAAGAAATCCTTGAAATGAGAGGGGGGACTTAGTCATAAGCACGGCACAAGTCAATATTAAAAGTTATGTGCACTTGAAGATACAGTTAAGCAAGCTCGTTGAAACCTTGGCATTCTTTCCTTGTTTTCTATTCATTACGTACAAAAAGGCTGAACAACATGGAAACGTTCGGAACTCCAAACTGGTTTATCCCAGAGCACGAACAATGTAAAGTTCCCACATCATTATTAAATCCTTCGTCAATAAATTCACGAATGTATCTTGTTTTCACCGACAGTTTTGACATTGTTTGCCGACTACACGGTTGTTGTATAAAATCACAATTTATACTTAAGAAATAGATCAATAGAATTTTTTTTAAATAATAAATATTCAAATCTTTATTGTGTGATAAGTAATTGTGATAAATGTTCTCATTCATACCATATTTACAATTTTCATTCGCTTGCTAAATCATGCATTATTCAGTAACAGCCTAGCGACCTCACAAATCCCTAGAAATTATAAGCCTGGAAGTAAGGGAAGTAAACAGTTATGCAAAACCGATTATCGTGTCTCATCTTTCAATTAAAAGTGAAGAATTAATTTTAATTTTAACTAACTAGGTATAACTACAAAAGCAATATATATATATATATCTGTATATCTGTAATTTCACTTAAGTGTGTTTTCGGGTCGTCACGAGGGGGGTGCTTGGTCACCATAGCCCTAGTGACGAAGTAAGGGTTGATTAGGCTATGACCTGGACAATTGCTTCATGACGGGTCTTACTACTGTACTATCTGACTCTATATCGGATAGGTCTGTGCCCCGACAGTGCACTATGTTCTGAAGAAGAGGTATAAGGTAGATACTGTAGGTAGTTTATGTGGTCTTGGAATGACCACGAATTCACACACGGTATCTGAGGGTAGGCGAAAACCGTCCGGATCCCAAAAGCGAGTGTGAACCGGAGAGAGGCAGTCGGGATCACTGGGGGAGACACTACTAGGTAAAGTTCGTAGTGCCCCAGGTGACCGTCGTCCGCAAGGAAGAAATCTCTTCCAAGGAGGTGCTACTTTTAGCGAGACAAAGGCAGAGATTCCCACTAGGAAAGTGTGGGGTCTGACGAGGCCGGACTTAAACATAGCGAGGATAGGACAGAGAGATGCAAAGGTTTTCATAAATAAGAAGGCCAAATCCAGAAACATCAGGGCACCTGCAAGTACCAGCCCAGAGAGTCATAGTTGGATTGACTTATCGGCTAAAACTAGGGGGTATATACAGCCCCAAGTAGCCGATGGGCTGGGGTTTTATTCTGGTCAATCGCGTCCAGCCAACAGGGGGAGGTTTTATTCTGACCAACCGAATTGCAGGCTTGAATGTTCTAGACCAGGACCAACCCAGGCCTGGGTCTCTACCTGACTCCCCCCCCCCTTCAAGGGCCTCTGAGCTAGTTTTTTGTAGCTGCTTCTTTTATTGTTTACAATATTTACACCGGTATGACTATGGTCTGGTAATATTATTTGCATTTGTTTAAATTAATTTACAACATATATTATTATAACCAATTTACAATATATATACAATGGAGTATAGGGTGATTTATCTAGAGTAGTTAGCGGTCGCTACATACGTAAAAGTAACCTAAATTTACTTAAAATTCCTTGGAAAGCATAAGAACGGTAATGCAGCAAATATGTTGCTCTGGGGAGAATATTTAAATGCATAACCCAGCCCTAGTAATCATTTAACAATAAATTAACCCAGTCATAAAATAATGTCTGGAGAAGTCATGGCCTACCAATGTGACCATGCTATGCACTGTGCCAGGATTGTCACTAAGCCTGTGTGAGGAATGAATCAATTAATTGGTAATTTCAATTTTTAATCCGACTGAGAAAATTTCATATGTATTTTGCTATGTAGGCAAATTAGGCCATTTTTAGAAAACCGAAGGACTCGAAACGCTGAATAAACTTTTATACAAATAAAAATGAAATTATTAAAATTTTCAACAAGATAACTTACTGCTTTGGCTTTTATTAGCGAGTCGGTATTTAGTCAAAAAAGTTTTAGAACGTTAGTTCATTCTGCAGTTCCATCATATTTCGTTTCAGGAATTCCCTTGAGTTTTCGTAGCGACAGCCAACGGTCTAGCATTTTTGAAATGCTTGTATTTTGTACGGGGGGCAGGTTTCGAAAATCGTACGCAAGGTATAAGTTTTACATTGCTATTGTATAAAGTTCGAGGTTGTGTTTATCATCATGGTAATAAAATAATAAAACCTGAGTTTAAAAATTAAAATAGTAAAAATTGTATTTGTACCTAGCTAGTTACATGCTTACAAAAAAGATACACTTTCAATAACGGGGAAAAAGTCATTTCAAATAATATATTTTATATTCAAATTTGTAATGAATACAAAAGACTATTTGTCAAAAATTGCCAGAAGCGATGGGATCTTAAGGGGGATCGATGAATGATTTTTTAATATAATAATTGAATAATTAAGTGTAATCTAGACTGATAAAGTATACCTCTACTGCGTTACAGGCCTTCTTTGAGTTAGTATTGAAATAATGAATACACTGAATGAATACCACCAGCTTCAAAATTTAGGTCGTAAATACAAATAAATAATCCAAAGTGAAAGAATGCCAAAAGTTTAAACATAAGACAAAATTAGGCCTAAGGCAGAGACAGTTACTAAGTAGGGGCACAAGAGCACGACACAGTTGAGAATAAACGAACCATTTATTTCTGACAAACTCCTCCTTCACTCGCCGAGAATAAAACCGTCCACTTCCCTATAGAATTATTTCTCTTATTGTAATTTTAAAAGCCATTTGGTGCAATCTAAACAGAAGCTTCGTCATTTCCGTTCCAGGACAAGGAAAAGCCCATATTTCACAGAAGGATTCGAACCCAGAATATTCATTTTGTCCGTCTTGCTCACAAAATAGCAGACATTAAATGCTCTTTCAAAAATTATTCTATACAATTCAGCCACTTTTGTTAGTTTTGTACAATTTCGATCAGGCCATCCCTATTGGTAGCTTAAAACTGGCATTTTCAAAACAATTTAAATAAAAAACAACTATTAATATAAAAAATATTAAAATGTGCTTATACTTATAAAAATGTTTATATTATAAAAATATTAAAATATTTTCTCGCGGAGTAGAGGCGAATCGAATTATTTAGAGTATGTTGAACGTTCAAGAAAAAAGTTAGAAGGAATGAAAATTGAAAACAAAAATTTATAGATTTAGAAAAAAGGAATATTTATGTGAATCAAGTCGCGAGGCAATTTCCTATTCAAGCGGCGCTCGACAATAGTTGAAATAGCCTGATTCCCGTGACCAGAAATTTATTCGTAGATACTAGTTTACCTGTTTTAAATAATAATTAAGTATTTGTACAAGGAATAATGTGAAAGAAATATTTCAATTATTGCACAGCATCAAAATTTAAGTACTTAAGTCATATTCAGGCCAAGTACGTGGAGTCTTTCAGTGAGTGATTTTTATGTTCAGGATGTTGTTATGGATGACTCTATCACTCTTGCCGAAATATTTAACTCGTATTCCTCACTAAATAGAAACATTGTGCGAGTTTTCTGACAATTATTATGGAGTCGAGTCCGGAAACAAAGATGAGGCTGTATGTTGGAGCATCCCGCTTTTAATCATTAGAGCCGCTCTAGAATTTCAGAGTTTGGAAGAGCCAATGATTCAGTAAAAAAAAAAAAAAAAAGCAATAAGATTTTGCAAATCCATTTAAACAACTCATATTTGAACCCAGTACAATATGTCGGTAGCTCCACAACCGCTTGACGCAAACTAGCGCTCCCTTGCCTCAAAGATGGTTAATTAAGCCAAAGTAGGCTCGGATTTACTAAATCCTTTTATATAGTTAAATACAGTCTTGAACATATCACTTAATCAAAAATATTGCAATCCATCCTTTGTAAACTTTGTATTAAACAACACTGACATTAAAATAATCATTTTTAATAATTAGCACGCAACCTGCTGTTATTTTCTCAATCCCTAACGCAAGCTATTAATAATATTACTATTGACTATTTTTTTTCACTTGCCTTATTCATATCTTAGCCAAAACAGGGGATTTGGTAATGTTGCCGCATTGACCTTAACCTTCTGAAAAAATGCAATTTTATGTTTTCTAGTAGTAGCAGATGATACGATGAGATGACGAGACAGATTGTACCGAACTAGCCTAAAATCAAAGCCTCTTCCTGTGAGCTCGGACATTAGCGAAAACTTTATGTCCCACTTAAATGCGAAGATAAAATGTTAACATTATACCCGATTGAGTCAAAATATGATATGAAAACGATGGCCATTAAATTAGATAGTTTTCGAAACAAGATTCCGCAAGAATTTCGTGAGAAGTTAGTCGGAATGTTAGCCACAAAAAAAAAAAAGCTCGTCACGAAATATCATGGGACCGCAGAAGAAAATTACAAATACCAAACAGGTAGTCAACAACAAATTAATTTTTATCTAAAATATAATCGGATCATTCTGACAATTTTTATATAAAATCTCGACTTGTCATCTCGAATATTTTGCAGGTTATGAATATTTTGAATTTCAGAATTTTATAACTGGTAACAGCTCTAGGGGACTTTTTCAAAGATGCCGTTCTCATCTCACCTCAGCAACATTATAATTTCCTTTTTCTAAAAACGGTTATTCTTTAATGACATATTTCTGATTTTTTTTCTTCATAGGCCCTTTATAGATCCTCAGGCGAACCTTACAAATTATTTTTGTATTTCCTGTAGCATCGCTACATTATATACAGGATTTGTTATTTTACAAAAATTATATAATGAATAAACAAGTATAATGATACACATTATATACGTGACTGGACTGAACTGACTCTAATAAAGGTAATGGGGCTCACCTTTTTGATATAACAGATTAAATGATATAATGTTATATATTTTATTTTATTTGTACAAACTGTTACCACTCTTAGGAGTGTCTTAGGTAACTCTATTAAAAAATAATGATTTACCAGTACGTCCCCTTTTACTAGCTTTATCAATGCTGGACATTAGTTGGAGTATCTTTCAGTGCCTTTAAATATATTATTGTACATTCAAATTTGTTAACCAGTTCATTTAAAAGATAATCAATCATTTTTTATTTTTAAACTTAAACTATATCATAAAAAAAACAATCGAATATCGATTCATGATACAAACTAACATAAATCAGACATAGATATCTCTTATTTGCACATATTCTTTCGAAGAGCTTCTACCTCACGCTCAACTGCTTGAACTATGAAAAATCCAAAATGCATCGCAACTTAAAAGATTTTGATTTGTAATTAAACATCTATCCACCATCCGATTACATATCCCAACAACTAATACCATTTTACAATATTAGAAATGTAAATTACCCATTTAACGCCTTACAATCTCATCCAAGACACACTTCAATTCAAAAAAGAACAACAAACTTCATACAATTGCAATGAAGATGCAACCGTTTTTATTAAATAATATTTTTTTCTTTTGTACTCGCGTTTAATAACAATGCCCACATTAAGTAGTTCCAACACACAAAGGAAAAATAAAACTAATGTCAATGTTTTCTAGATAATTCCAATCCCTGCCATCTTCCAAAGATTATTCTTTAATCTTAAAGACCACATAATAAACCAGAGATTAACAATAATCATGACAAATCGTGAGAAAGGCGAAGACACTGCAATGAGCTACGAGGCACTCTCTGCTAGAACAGAAGTTCTGGGTTAGAATCCTGTCAGTGTCTGTTATATTTTGGAACATTATGAGAAATTTTGCCAACGGAACTAAATAGAATGAATAAACTAGATGTATGCCCAATGTAGTATTTATTTCATACTCACGTAGTAAGACAGTATAACTATAATCTTCAGGTGACTACAATAAATATAACATAAAAACTACATGACCTACATAAAAATATTTCGTCAAAAATAGTTCACCATAGTTATAAATAAATTATTAGACATTATTATAAAATAAAAAATTAACAATACGTTTTATAATTTGTCTATTTTTTTATTTTAGGTTGTTAGATCCTAGTTAAAATTTATTCTAGTGTAGTAATTTCCTAATTATTTTTGACCAAGTACTTTTTATGTTATGATTGTAGTAGCTGATACTACAGCTATCAGTAGCCTTGATTTCGTCAATTAGTTGATCGTTAATAAAAACAAAAGGTTACATACAATGATTCGAACCCACGACCTTCATACCTGTAACCATACGAACTTTTGAATAAAATAATCCTGAGAGTGACCTGGAACTTTGTCGGGTCGATTCTCGTCTGTGTCCCTCGCTTTGAGATATAACATCGAAATGAAAGTAACAGGACTTCGTTAAAAAGTTATTCATATAACTCATGAGTTGAGAATTCAAAGCCTACATATAACTTTAAAAAAAAAAGTGGAATCGATTTTTCTAAACACAATAGACGATTTCCGTATCCAATTAGTTGTCCGAACAGACCATGGAATTGTTCTTCAGACAATCCTCATTCAATGACAGGCTCATTGTCCGTTGTACATTCACCGAGTCATTCATTGGAAGTCAATCGTGTCATCTGATGTAGGACCAGTTAGTGAGAACGGGAGACTTCAATTGTCATTGGATTCCCACGAGAGTTTCATTTTAGAGATTCTATCCACGTACATAAGAATTTATGAGTCAGAAATCGTACAATCAATTATATGATTTCGATTAAATAGTCACACATATATATACAAAGAGTTGTGACGCCCAGGTAAGGCGAGTTAACAGATAACACCTGTTGCATGACATTGTGTAAACACGTTAAATATTTTTTGAATATGTAAATATGAATAATATTTTTTTTTTTTTTTTAAATCAACTAGTATAAACAAAAAGCTCTTGTTTTACAAGCCTTACACAAACAGAAATAAATGTAAATATAGACTCACATCGGAATATACAACGACAAAATAAATAATGCAAGAAATACATTTCAAAAAAGAAGATATATTTTAAATATAGAAAAACATTTTTTTTCCCCCCAGTCTTCTTATTTACAAGCCACGTTTATTATTAATTTTTTTTTTTATTTGGGCTTTACATTGGCCAGTATTGAAATTAAAATTAAAGTTTTAGATAAGTTTCCACTCTTCCCAACTACCATAAAAGCGTAGTGAAATTTTATGAGTAAATAATGATGCTACCTAGCATATAGTTATATACTACAAACACATCAAGACACCGTTTAGCAAAACATGACAATCGTAGATGTGGTTGTTGGTCGTTCATAAAATAATTAAAACTATGCGCATATGCATTGATTTTACTTTTGCCTCGTGAACTCAACCACAACTCATACACTTTACATCTTTTCATAAATTCTTCTCTTGTCATTTTTCGTGTTAGTCAAAATGAAATGAAATAGTTGACTTGAGTTTACTCCAGCTCGTCGATCCCAATTCCATCGACTCTATTATTGTCTTCCGATAATTTAGATTATTCATCCGCCTGAGACACATTAAGTTTTTTGACTCGTTGCGGCACCTAACCAACCCAGTGTTTAACACTATGACCCCACCACCCCTCCCTCATCGATGCCAACAGACTGTCGGAGGAAAATTAGGCTAAGAATTAGTATGTAAGTTAGTTTAAAGTTTGATCAAAAAGGTGAGCCCAAACACATTTATTAGAGTCAGCTCAGTCCAGTCACGTATAATGTGTATCATTTTATACTTGTTTATTCCATTATATAAATTTTATAAAATAATAAAACCTCTATATAATTTAGTGATGCTACAGAAAATACAAAAATAAATTGTAAATAGATTCCCTTGAGGATCTATAATTGTATATAATTATCTGTTGAAGGGGCTATGAAGGGGGGGAAGCTTATTTTTTTTAGTGATTAAATCCTATGAAATTAATCAAAAATTAAATTATACTTAATATATAATATATGAGAAATTATTCGGATTAACAAACAAACGTTAAGAAAATTGTATTAATCCGGTAATAAAAAAAATATTTATTTTGATACCCTATTCGAAAGTATAGAATAATATTCATTGCGCTATTATTAATTTTAAGTAATGAGTTATAAATCAACCCTTAATTGTATTTTATGGAGCTGAAAATATTTCTCATGTCCTTCGGTAATCAAATGAAACCTTTATATGAAAGTTCAAGTCTATAAATCGAAAAGGGGAATCGATCAGGACAGACAGACAGATACTTAGAGGAAAACAAAAGCGTTTCTTGTTTTCCAAAGAAAATTACTTTCATATTTGTGTTCGAAGTCACGATACTATGGGTTGGTCAGTAAGTCTGCATGAAGCAATTTATCTTAGATAAAATATTACATGTGAGCCAGACGTATTTATCTTGATAGATTTGTGTTATTTTTATTCATCTATATGTACCATATATCGTTATTACGCTATATCTTAGACTTATAGGTGACATTTTTTCGTAAATTGCAATCTTTTAACTAATAGCTGGTGTAAAATTTATCGCCGAACTGGTTCCAGCCGCTGATATATCCACATTAGTCCGCTCATTGGCAGAACCAGACCGCTGTTGGTTCTCTATAACGGAACTAAAAATTCTGTATCGCTAATCTTCAACAATATCGGCAGAACCAAGCGGATTATACAGACTGGATATTGGCCTGAACCAGCAGGTCCAAACTTCAACGAAACGTCATGAATAATTTATCACAGCGACGGTATAAATACATAGTGGCAATTTACTTCAAGAATAAAAAGCCAAGAAACTATTATTTATTCAATACCATTTTTAATTTCATCCAATGCTTTAAATCATAATTCCTAAGAACAATAGTAAATCCCTCTTATTATGCAAGCAACAAAACCCTTCATAACGATCTCAATATACCTTACATTCTCGAACTCATCCCTATAAAGTTCATAACATTCCATAGTAGCCTATCCAACCACCCTAATCCCCTAGCACAGTGCAACGCTCATCCCTATAATCCTCCTCGGAGACTGTGGATTTAAGATGTCTCTGGGCTGTTTGTATATACTGTATGAATGAGCGAGTGAATGCAAATTGTAAATATAGTATGAATGAGATCATTTATGACAATTATTGTCCAATGAGGCAGATTGTAATACTATCAATCAAAAGTCCTGAGAACAATATTAAATGCCTCTTATCACGTCAGCAACAAAACCCTTCATAACGATCTTAATATACTTTACATTCTTGAACTCATCCCTTCCAAGTTCATGAAATTCCATAGTAACCTATTCAACCACACTAATCCCGTAGCACAGTCATAGCACTGCACCACTCATCCCTATAATCCTCCTCAGAGAATGAAACGTTAGTGGCCTCGTGATCTGTTATAAATGCGTAACAGTGGCAGACCTGGCAATGGCCAGTTTCTCCTATCATGTCCTGAGCATCTGTGGCTCTCGCGCTCTTGGTCAGCCTCTACATGCTCTTATCCAGTGACGCGACTGACGAAGAATTGCGAGCGACTTCCATAGAATCCGCTTCCTCTTACGCATGCGAGGGGGGTGACAACCATTTGTATTTGGAAGGTCTCTGGGCCCAATAATGCAGATTTCACTTAGAATTAATATTACTATTGCTAACTCATATCCAAATATATTGGAAGCCACTATATCCCTAATCTCTACACACTGCACAAATGGGCGACCTTCCAAATTTGAATAATCCTGTTTGGCTAAACTCTTAACTAGTGGCTGCAAGCCTCGATGGGAAACCTACAGCAGGGAACCTGTGACCCCTGAATTCATGAGCTCGTTTGCCATTGATAAGGCATTATATGATAATTTCAGAATTTTTTTAATTTATTTATTTTTTAGTTATAATCAACAGTTAAAAATTATTTACCGACACAGCGAGATCATAGCCAGGCAAAATTCATATTGCGTGGGAAGGTTGTCCACTCGTGCAGGCTTTGCTTGGTTGGTAAGCAAATTCTAGGGTTCGAGTCCCAACCCTTCCATTATATTTATTATTTACCAATTAGTTAATAATAATTATATATACCATGACAAGAAAACAACGACAATTTATCAATTAATATTCTTAATTCAAATTCTATTTCGGGATCCAATATTAAATCAAACACTTATAAATTCTTAACAACAAAAGTAATAATCAAGGTCAAGCATAAATGAAAATAATTTTAATGAAAAGTTGACTTGTTCGTTTCATCGACCGATTTCCTAAAAATTTTCTGACAAACCTCCTCATGTCATATATTTGGTATTTATTTTATAAACCACATTTATCATTCATTTCATTTTGTTTCAATCGCATAAAATATTTTGCCATTATTTTTATCAATTGTAATTTATTTAGTTACATTTCAATTAAATATGTACTATGTCGTAGAGCAAAATGGAACAATATTACACATCGTATGTCCTAGCATATATGCATATTATTTTAATAATGGAGTATGTCGGAACCAATAAACACGATGGGATAACTCTAATATCAATTAATAGCAATGGTTCAACTTGATGTAGGAACATCATACAACTTTGCCTCGTCAAGATAAAGTAAACAGTAAAGGGCAGTAGCATACTACGGCTGAATGTTAATCACTATTAAACTTAAACAGACCTGTAACAATTCCTCTGGCTACGGGACACCGAGCTTAGAAGTTGAGTCAAGCTTTAGTAAATTTAAGTCCCGGTTAAGCCGTGGGACCATGAGTACGGTGGAGTGAACCGGAGCAGCCCAAGCAGATAGTGGCTGGAGATGATACTTAATAATTCCAGAGAATAGTACGGTCTCTTTGTTACTGCGGTTACTTAATTAATTACGCACTCTTGTCTTGTAAATGATTATTAGTATACATATATACATAAATTTATAATATACAATACATATATAAGTTTTAATCTACTCTACTCCTTTTTAGGGCTGAAACTAATATATATTTTCATAATGATAAATAAATATTTCTAATTGTTAAGTAAAATCCTCGCCAAACGCCCCCCCCCCCTCTCTCTCTCTCTCTCTCTCTCTCTCTCTCTCTCTCTCTCTCTCTCTCTCTCTCTCTCTCTCTCTCTCTCTCTCTCTCTCTCTCTCTCTCTCTCTCTCTCTCTCTCTCTCTCTCTCTCTCTCTCTCTCTCTCTCTCTCTCTCTCTCTCTCTCTCTCTCTCTCTCACATGAAGAGAGGTTATCTATCACAGCAGTGGACGTATATGGGGAAAAATACATAAAGTATATAATAGTCACATCTACTCAAATAAAATAAAATGTAGACTAGCTCTGAGTTATCCCCGTTCGAGCTCTAGTCAATACCACGTCTGAAAGCTAGAGCAGGCAGGAGAGAGTCCCCCTTTCTTTGGTTGAAATTTATTAAAAATCAATACTGCGTAAGCATACAAGATAAAAATAAAATAGAATAAATAAACAGAAACAGACAATAAAATATAATATAAAGTTCTCAAGTAACAAAGAAGGGTTTGGAGCTGCGTTTTTTAATGGCTTTAAGTGAATATATAAAATAAATTCAAAGAACGAGATTTTAACTTATAGACAGATAGTGTTGTTGCCTTTTATTTTTATTTATCCCCCCCCCCACAATAAAACTGACAAAACCGGCAAGAAATCTGTAATCTTATCAAGCTTTCAGAGCAAAAGTTAGTTTGCAGGAACGGCAAGTTCAAGAGTAATATAATAAAGACGAAAACTTCTTTTCACCGATCACGTCCTTCAAAAGAGAGAGAGAGAATCTGAAGTAGAATAGTTACATGTAGCAAAGATGGTTATAACTACAGACATAAAACACAGTTTTCCTTTTAAACAGTAGTCTGCTATGACATGTGCCCCTGGCGTGAATTCGAAAATAAACAATTCACATCGTCTACGCCAACACAATCCACAAATGATTCTTGTTAATTACAAACACAGGTGTATGTTTGTCAACCGTCCCCCACGCATCTTCATTCACTCTGTCATTACACGTTCTCAGGATCTGCCCACAATCTTCGTCAACCGCTTCATTCCTCCAGCTCAATTTGTAACTCAAATCCCTTCACTCGCATGAAATAGACACGTCTGTTTGTCCACCTTCAGGTTATACAATATAAATCATAAAAACAATACAATCGATATGATAATTTAAAAGCTAAACAATATCCCACATTAAGTTTTCTACGAGTCGTTAAAGAAATACAAATAACACATAACATTTGAAAAGTTAGTCCCGACCTTCACCTCTGACTTAAAATCTTACTCAAAGGATATCTCACAAGCTATTAAAAGTTTTTTAAAACATATTAAAACCAGCAACGCAGATATAAATTAAAAGTTACTCTAAACCATATTTAATATCATCTGATTTTTTTCAGCTATTAATATTTTTTTCTAACCAATATGGTGTTCTTTTTTTTTTTTTTTTTATTTCAATCAGACAACAACTTTATTATGATAAAATTACAATCTGCCTCATTGGACAATAATTGTGATAAATGATCTCATTCATACCATATTTACAATTTTCATTCACCCGCTCAATCATACAATATATACAAACAGCCCAGAGACCTCCCGAGTCCACACTCTCCAAGGAGGATAATAGGGATGAGTGGTGCCGTGCAATGACTGTGCTAGGGGATTAGGGTGGTTAGGTAGGTTACTATGGAATTTTATGGAAGGGATGAGTTCAAGAATGTAAGGTATATTAAGATCGTTATGAAGGGTTTTGTTTCTGATGTAATAAGGGGCATTTACTATTGTTCTCAGGACTTTTGATTGTAAGGATTGGATGCGCTCAATGGTGGTTCACAAATTTAAAATGTTTTTTTACAATCATTTAATAAGTACTTTTTTACTTATATATATGAAAGTGCCTTGCCCGATGCTGGATCACCTCTCAACATTCTTACTCGTTCTAAATCCTTTATATATTGTACAATTCAAAAATAGAATTAAGTTTATCATTACATGGCTCCTCGGAACAGGAGGGCAATTCGGACTAACTACAAATTGGGATAAATGTACATACATTTTCTCATTCAACCCGTAAAAAATGCACATTATTGATTTCCAGTTTATTTTTTGCTGTTAATAGCGCAAAAATAGATTATCTTTTTCGCCGCCATAGTAATATAACATAACAAAACATTGATGGCAAATTGAAACATTAAGTTTTGATAATTTAAATAGTTAATAATGACTATATCATTAAACTTTTGCCTTAAGGAGACGTGTAATCTGTAATGATAATAAAAAATGATTAGCTTAGAAGACAAGAAATTTTTTTTTTTTTGTTTTGGAGTAATCCCCAAATTTTAAAATTTATTGTATAATCGCCTGTTCAAAATCAGGTTTTCCCAGTCTGGAAGAAGGGTTTCCTTCAGGAATACGTCAGCGGCTCCCTCAGAATCGATAGGACATGTGTTCGATACAGGTTCCTGAGATTAGGTCGATAAAACGAGAAAGTCCCGGCATTATTCTATATATATAAATTTTACGATTATCTTTGGATTACCGGAGGCTCCCGGGTGGAAATATCCAAGGCCAGTCAATATCAAGTGGAAGATTTAAACAGAAGATAAGACAAAATCAATTAGGTTCTTCTAACATGTTTAATAAATAATTACAATAGAAAACAATATTTAGCAAAATTGTCGTACAGAAGAGCAGGTGTATTAATCATCATTAATCAAGAAAACCGCTGACTTATTCCTGAAGGAAATCCTTCTTCCAGACTGGGGAAACCTGACTTTGAACAGGCGCTATTGAACAATAAATTTTTAAATTTGGGAATTATTCTAAAAAAAATAAAATAAAACTCTTCTTCTAAGGTAGATAATTCTAATAAAGTCATTTCTTTATCATTTTTTATTATATATATAAAATTTGTTCTCTGTAATGTCGCGTAGCGATTTGTACCGATTCGGCTAGAGGTTAACATCCCAGTGAATCAGAGAAGTTTTCCCCGACGGCGAAAAATCGACTTCAATCTTTTCGATATTGTGTGATACTAGTGAGTACCGTGACCATTATACACAATTGATATATGCCTGGCTTCAAACAATTATTTTTTTATGTTATTTATTACCACTGGGGATGAGCAATTATCGATGGTTCCTCAAAACGGATTGTTCTCATTATATCGACTTTATGCAATCGAATAACGAATAGATATCAGGATGCATCACAGTGCTTCGCCGCTTAACCCTTGCCTTTATCTGTATATTGCTGTAGTTATTATAATGTTATGTATGCAAACAATACATGTTTAACTACAAAATAAAGTAAGATTAAAAAAAAGAAGTATATAATCAATAGAAAATTCAAAACAGCGCTCGAAAAATCAGAATAACAAGAATAAAAAACTAAAATTAAAACGATTGTAAATATTAACTCAAGTAAAATAATTTGCTTTCGCCAATCATTATTAAAAATAATGAAATAGCATACAAAATATTTTAATAATTTTCTCAACAAAGATGTACAACTGGCTGTGACTATGGGTTTTCATGTTTACAAGTGAGATCTTGCAATCGACTGTTTGAAAAATAGCACACGACTATCGATTTATCGTCCATAACTCCCTTGTCTTCTTGTGTTTGTGCCTATCTTTACTCCCCTAACACCTATAATGTGAAATAGAGCACGGCTAATGGACAAAATAATGTTAGATGAAATTTTTTCGGCTTGAAAGCTTCAGAGGAAGCTGAGTCTTGGCAAGTCTCCTCGCTCCTCCGTCAGCCTGTGTCACCGGATACAACCCAGTGGAGACTGACCAAGGGCGCGAGAGCCACAGACGCTCAGGACATGATGGTCCAATTGCCAAGACTCCCACTGTCACGGAAGGGTTTGGATGCGCTTAATGTTCGACTTTTTTGCTGCCCCCAAAGCTCTATTCCATATGTCCAGATTTGCTTAAGTATAAAGATTATTAATTTATTTTCTATTGAGAGATGAGATGTCCTTCGAAGTAGTCTGTTTATTTTCCGCAGGTTTGTTTCATTTTGAAGTGGCCAGACTTTCTGTGAGGCCTCATGGTGTTGTACTTCATCATATTTACGCTGGTAAAATATTCTTCTTTTAGTATTTAATTGTCTAAATGGCCTGACTAATGACATTCCCTACTACACCCGTTAACACAAAAATAGCTTCTTATCGGGATTAAGTATTAGATATGCTTGGATATGTTTTTTGCTGTACCCCATACCTCTATTCCATATGTCCTGATTGGATGGTAAAGTCGTAAATTTAGTTAATTATGACTCGGTTACAAATTATGCGACCGATTACATTTCTGTTAATCGCAGGTTCTTAGCCTTAAAATAGTGTTTATGGGATATTTGATAAGGTTTCACGCTATCAGATTCAACTATTCTTCAAAATTTAACCTCTTCACTTGCAGTTTTCTGGACTATAATATTATATAAATATTTTGTAATAATAGCTGAAAATTAGAATAATACAGTTTAAAATAAAAGGAACTGTTAGCTAACATGTTTTTTAATAATCAACATCTTAAACCTCTCGCACTAGAAGCCGATGCAAACGTTCATGGTATGTTGAAAATCTATAACCTCTCTCTCGCCTTTCTCAAAAAAACTCTTCTACAAGTTGTGCTCTACAAGATAATGCTTATGGTTTTATGCTTAAGACAGTGGCTATGCTTCTTGTTCTGTCATTCCACGCACTCAATCTATCCCTTTCGCTCCACACTACTTCATTACTGGAATGTCTTCTCACTCCAACTCCCACTCCACGACTTCCTTAGGCAATCTTCCAGTAGCCATTCTTTTGAAGTGACCGAACCTTTTTTTTTTTATACTTTTTATCGTGTTCTTCTCTCGGCTTCCATCAGTTCCCTGATCCGCTTATTTCTGGCACTTTCACTTCTCCGTTCCTTCGCCTCCAAAATACATTTCGACTTTTGATTCCCATCCTCCGGAATGTACTTGGAGGCCTTATTTTCAAAATAGGTAATCTTGTTTCGTATGTCTTGAAGTCGTGACCGATATCGTATCATTCTACAGCTCAATGGCAAATTAATTTTAATTGGTAAGATTTAAGTATTTCATTCTAAATAATTGAAAGATAATAAAAAAATAAAGAAAGAATGAAAGATAAAAAAATAATCAGTATTACACAAATTAACGCATAGTTAACTCACAAGCTCTAATTTATAGATAACACAGGCAAAACAAGAGTAAACGTATATATGTCCAGAAAAGCAATAAAATACAGAATGGTAAAGACAATAAAACAAATTTATTATCTTTTAAACTTTTATCTATAAATTATATGTTGGGGAGCTCTGCTTCCTAGAGTATTAAAATAAAGTTATTACTATTTTTTTCTTCATGTTTATAAATACATAATAAACACTATGCCAAAATGAATTACAATCATTTCCATAGTATATTTTTTGTTGAAAGGGGTTGGAAGAAGCGTTTCCTTCAGGGATATGTTAGCAGTTTCTTTAGTATCAATAAAACATGCTGCAAAGTTTTCAAAAAGGTAAAAATTGATATCTTTTAAACTTTTATCTATCAATTTTATGTTGATATGTATTATTGTATCTTTTACGATGTTTCACGAAGTTTAATGTATTATGTGATCTACTATTATTTCAAATATTTAAAACCACATTGTGATTTATGATTTTTTGAATAATTTTTTAGGGCGAGCTGCCAAAAGCACTTTGCGTTGTAACATAGAGGTAATTAGAGGGTAGGCACCTAGAACTGACTTTCTTTTTAACCATTTACTAATTAACCATCTTACTCTAATTTTTGTCCATGTTTATAAATATACGATAGACAATATCACATAATGAATAACGAATAATGAAATGATTCATTCAATATGATGCAATGCTAGATTTTATCAACACACAGGCTAGCAGCAATGTAGAGAACAACTTTAGCTTTGTCTATAGCAACTAAATGGTTTATCATCAAGGAGTAGTGCCCTAAAATCTTATGAGTGTAAATAATAGAAAAAATAGAAGGTTACTTTCTTCAAAATTCTTAAACACTTCATCATAAACACAGGTAAAACGTTCGACAATAGACTAAAAATATATAAGCCCAGAACAGGAATAAAATACAGAATGGTAAAGACAATATAATATATAAGTTATATGTTGATATGTATCTTTTTAACAATGTTTCATGAAGTTTAATGTATTATGTGATCTACTATTATTTCAAATACTCAGTAATAATTTTTTAGTGCGAGCTGCCAACAGCACTTTGCGTTGTAACATATAGGTTAGTGGGTAGGCGCCTATAACTGACTTTCTTTTTAACCATTTACTAATTAACCATCTTACTCTAATTTGTGTTCATGTTTATAAATATACAATAGACAATATCGCATAATGAATGAGAATAATTTTCCCTAGTACTTTTTGTTTATTGAAAAGGTGATTTACAGGGTCCTTATGTACCTAATGATAAATTATCTTTACTTTCTACTTTAATTACGCGTACTATGAGATGAGCAGTTGAAGGATGAAAGATAAACGGCACTCCCACTGGACCCAGGTTAAGACCCAGCCGAAGATGACAGACACTCCGACAACTCGCCTTGAGCTGCCAGCCCTTCACCTGAGGCCCACCCATTAGCCCTTAAAGACCTTTAATTGCCACCCTAGCGCTTATCGTGGCCTACACCACTTATTTATCGTCGTTTTAATTTTCTCGACGACTCACATACGTATCTGACATCCACGATCTGTCTCCGCTCTGTGACTACTTCATCTCAAGTCACGCTTCCACGTGCTCTCTCTCATTCGACAAAAGTGTTGTCTGGTCTTTCATCATAACAGCTTCATCGCTTAAAGGAGACGTATTAAAATCTCAATACACCACCTTCACTTCTCCCAAATTCATCAGGGGATGAGACAGTATAGTTTCTCACTGAGATTTCTTTGGAGGATGGGTCTTAGCCTTGTGTGGGAAATCAGTTAGTTATTTAAAAAAACAAAAAAGTTACAAATATTTCTTCATTGCATTAACTTTTCCTTAAACCATCAAACATCTGCAATAATTTACTCAGCATGTGAATTCTCCCTTAATCATACTTCTTCATTAGGCTTCATTGAACTCCATTCATCACACGACCGGCCGTACATTCATCTACTGTCACAACTGAGGTCTAATTATCCCACTCCGCCAATGACTGATATATCAATGACATGCTCAGTCAGGCATACAGACAGACAACAGGACCAAAACTTATAGATTTCTTGTTTTCATCAACCCCCCCCCCCTATAGTCTTTAAATTTACAGATAATTCTATACAATTTTAGATCCTCAGGTGAATCTATTTACAAATTATTTTTGTATTTCCTGTAGCGTCGCTACATTATATATAGGTTTTGTTCTTTTATAAAAATTATATAATGGAATAAACTAGTACAATGATACACATTATACGTGACTGGACTGAGCTGACTAATAAAGGTGATGGGGCTCTCCTTTTTGATCAAACTTAAAGCTAACTTACATACTAATTCTTAGCCTAATTTTCCCCCGACAGTCTGTTGCCATCGATGTGGGAGGGGTGGTGGGGTCATAGTGTTAAACGCTGGGTTTGTGAGGTGCTGAAACGAGCCAAAAACTTGATGCGTCTCCGGCGGATGAACTCACCCACCGACGGCAATATACATGTCATGACAGTTTTAATGATTTGACCGAATTATAGCTCACTACAGCTCCAAGAAGTATTGCATATTCTTGAAATATTTAATTTGATACTCTTCTCAATTTAATAGGAAAAAAATTAGTTTATACATTATTATTTAATTTTTATTTGAACCTTAATTATTTTTTATAAGGTTGGTTATATTTTTGGCCTCAACGGTGTGTTAAATGAAACTACCATGCGAAATATCATACCCGAAAAAAAAAAATGGTGGCAAACAATACGTTAATGAATTCTTGAGATTTTTTTTCAGTTAAAAGTGACAACTGCTTATTAAAACAACAAGATCTTTAATTATATATCTTGTTGTTTTTATTAATACAAATTATAGTGAGATCAACGTTTTTTCTTAATACTTTTCTTGCGTCTGAAGAGATGTTGGTTGGGGATGGTTACAGTCATAATATCTTCCTAATGTTACCTGGGACCTCTAAGTAAAATTTCATATTTTCAACGGGGAATCACAAGAAGATCATTACAGGGAGGCAAATAACACGAAAAATTAACAAAACTTTAAGAAATATGCAAATATTAATGAGTAATAAAAGTTGAGGTCGATTGAGTGATACTGCGCAAAGAACTGTGAAAGATTCTCGCCAGACAATTTTACAGGCAATATTAACCGTTTACTCCTAGTAACGGGGCACCGCTTAGTACACCAAAAGCACAGTAAAAGAGGGTATTAAACTCTTCTTAAGGGGTGTAATTCCAGCAGGAAGATGAATTTAGGTAGACACATATATTATCCAGTAAAAAGATAAATAAGTGGCATTCCATGGAGTAACAGAAATAAAACGGCAGCAGTTGGCCATTATCTCGGGACTGGAAGAAATGACCAGGGCCATTTTTTATAACTGTCCTTGATTAAAATAAATAGCCCGCTTTATCTGTCACTCTGCATCTTCTTAATGGAGAGATCCTGATAACGCCATTTCGATATTACTCACTCACCGTACGTCAACTCAATTTAACCTTCCTCATGCCTTATTATAATTGTAGATTTAATACCTACTTGAAGTGGTAAGTATTTTAGAGTATATTAATCAAGCTGTAATTTTGTTATTGTCATGTTATTCGATTCTATATTGCGATAAAATTACAATCTGCCTCATTGGCCAATAAGTAATAATGATAAATGTTCTCATTCGGCAATGTTTACAATTCTTCATTCACTCGCTCATTCGTACAGTATTTACAAACAACCCAGAGAGACCTCCCAAATACAAATGGTTGTCACCTCCCTTGCATGCGAAGGAGGAAGTGGAATCTTAAGAAGTCATCCACGCTCCTTCGTCAGCCGCGTCATCTGATATGAGCCAGTGAGGGCTGACGAAGAGCGCGAGAGCCACATACACTCAAGACATGATTGGAGAAACTGGCCATTGCCAGGACTTCCACTGTCACGTATTTATAGCAGGTCACGAGGCCACTGCCTTTTCAGTCTCCGAGGAGAATTTTAGGAATGAGTGGTGTAGTGTAATGACTGTGCTAGGGGATTACGGTGGTCGGATAGGTTGCTATGGAATTTCATGAACTTGGAAGAGATGAGTTAAAGAATGTAAGGTATGTTAAGATCATTAAGAAGGGTTTTGTTACTGACGTGATAAGGGGCATTTACTATTGTTCTCAGGACATTTGATTGAAAGGATTGGAAACGCTTGATGTTTGACTTTTTTGCTGCCCCCATAGCTCTATTTCATATGTCCAGATTTGCTTAAGTATAAAGATTATTAATTTATTTTCTATTGAGAGATGGGATGTTCTGTGAAGTAGTCTGTTGTCTTT
Organism: Acanthosoma haemorrhoidale; assembly: GCA_930367205.1. Lineage (NCBI taxonomy): Eukaryota > Metazoa > Arthropoda > Insecta > Hemiptera > Acanthosomatidae > Acanthosoma > Acanthosoma haemorrhoidale. The sequence continues at coordinate 104,438,569 of OV884015.1, read as the reverse complement.
TATAATATAATTATTTTCCGCAGGTTTGTTTGATTTGGAAGTAGACAGACCCTCTGTGAGGCCTCATGGTGTAAGCATACTTCATCATATTTACGCTGGTAAAATATGATCTTTCCTGCACAAATGCACTTTGCTTTTGGTATTTAATTGTCTAAATGGCCTGACTATGTAAAATGCCCTACCACATCCGTTCTACAATTTCAGACAAAAATCGCTTCTTGTTTAAGCCCCGAAGCGGAAATGTAAAGGACTTATCTCAATTGATTTACGGATTTTCTCTAGCATGTAATTAGTTGGGAATATACAGCAAACATGTTTGTATTGAAAACTTGTGATCTGGTCGGTCTACACTTGTAACTTCAGCAATCAGCACTTACGTCATAAAATCTTTACTCCAAAGATGAGTATCAAACCAAAAAAACTATTGACCTCATCGATTTGCAGCTGATGGTTTCCGAATATGTACAATCGATATCGGATGTCTTTATGGTAACCTAATCACGTAAATTCTGGCGTCAACAAAAGCGTACAAGGGACCAACTGTGAAACATGATACCCTAAGAAGTTATCGCCTAGAAGTGCCCAGCTAATATTAGAACGAGCATGGGGGCGAATCATGTTCACACGTCCCACGTTGGCGACACCGCTTCCCAACATGAATTATGCATATTAGAGCTACATGTTAAGAATTTTCTATTTGAACTGTATTAATTTTCATTCACGTAACAAGTTTTAACAGCCGTTATAAACCGTTGTTAAAATAGCTAGAACGCTAGAAAACTTGTAGCTAGTACAATAAGAATGTATCCATCCGCATGAGATGAATGAGAGAACTACCAGGCTGTGTAGTGAATATAAAAACATAAACGATAACACATTGACTGCTATAGTGCGTGGAAATGAATTCATTCCCATGTCGTGTGCCCAATGGCTCTCTGCATAGCAAAAACAGACTCATTCAATATGATGCAATTATCAATACACGGGCTAGCAGCAATGTTGAGAGCAACTACATGTTTTATCACGAAGGAGTAGTGTACTATAATCTTATGGGTTTAAATAAAAGAAAAAATAGAAGGTTATTTTCTTCATAATTGCTAAAAACTTCATCAAAAAATATATGAGCACCCTAACCCTTCTCTCAGGTTGAAACGGAAGTGGCCCTGTAATCTTTATCAGGTGAGTTCTGATACTCATTTCTGGTCTCTCGGTCTTCACTGTCACAACGCTACCAGAAATAAGGCAATGGATAACAAATAGCATCCGGGATCTTCCCAATCCTTGCATCGTTCTCCATAATCGGGATGACAAGAGTTCAACAGGTGAATTGAACCCCTGGGGTTATATGAATGAGATCAAATATTACAACGGGGAAAAAAATGAGCTTAACACTTAGCCTGTTACTCTATTTATTATTCGCGAGATTGACAATTGCGCAACGTTCAAAAAAAGCAGGAAAAGAGTCAGCACGTAAACCAACAGCCAGTGAAAGTACGCCATTGCATATCTCCAATATTTATATAAATTTTCTTCAAATAAATATTTAAAAAAAAAAATTTTTTGGCTCGGCCTTACATGTTAATATGTCTAACAAAAAACCAGTTTCAAGAGTGTAGCAAAAATCTCACCAAAAAAATGTCGTTGATTTACGGGTCTGACACCATTTCAGTCCTCTATTTTCTGAGACTTTTTCTATGTAATGCGCCAGCTCTTTAATGTGCTCCATTTAGGGTCGTTTGTTGGTCATTATCGAATCATACAGCATTGAAGATCATAAGTAGCACTTTAATTTGAAAGGTTTGAAATCTGCATTGAAGCAGTAGTCTCGTCGGGTACTTCCCAAGACTCCGCTTCATCTTTCGCAGGCATGGTCTCTGGGCTGTTTGTAAATACTGTATGAATGAAAATTGTAAATATGAGATCATTTATCACAATTACTTATGTGTCCAATGAGGCATATTGTAATATTATTATAATAAAATTGTTTTTTACATAAAAAATAAACATTTTATTTTTTGTGCTTTAAATTCATTGAAGTTGAATTGTCTGCTTGAAATTGGGGAATAACTGCTATCATCTGTAAGTCAATTGTAATTCGCGCTTAGCTAAGGTGTGATTAACAGGAGTTGAAGAAAAGTATCTTACCAACATAAGTCTTAACATTTCTGGGTAACATAGCCACATCATAATGTGAACATGAGAGTCACGATGTGAACTAGAGAAATAAGAACGAGACGAAACCTTGACCAAAGAACGAATATAAGAATGAATGAATATAATTATTTTCGAGCCAGCTGAGCAGTGATGTACAAAAATACGAGCTTAACACTCAACACTGTAACTCCATTTAATATTCACGAGATCGATAGTTGCGCAATGTGCCAAAGAAGCAGGAACACCAAGTCGGCACGTAAACCAACAGTCAGTGAAAGTACGCCATTGCATATCTGCAATATACATTTCAACATGGCATGGCCGAGCCGGGTTTATAGAGGGTGCAATAACCGTAAAAACCTAGCCATGCACTGGCATCTCCTCACAGCGGTGGTCTCACACAACCCGGCCTCTACTTAATATTCACTTTGTCAAATGAAGTAAACGATGCGAAACCGGGAAATTTCTTAAACGTCATCAAATACACGCAACTGTAGTTACTATATTTTATCTGCTTGTTTGTCTCTCTCGTCGTGAAAATAATTATTTATTTGAACTATAAATTTATTCCACTATTGCTACCGACAAGATGGCAACTCTCAAGATCTGGTAAAGCAGACCAAATGGTTGACATCACGGTGCTTGGCCCACCAACAACAAGCCTCTAACGGGGACCCATCACTGCTATCCGACTAAATAAGACTGCACTACATGCCTAGAGGGACTCTAGGCCCAGCCACCAGTGGACTCCAACAATCAACCTATACCGAGGCTTCCCACACTCTTTAATTCTCTCACACCACCTTCAAACAGGTACTTAACCTAGTACAAGGATCCGCTCAACCCAAATATTCCTTTATTTTTCCCTCATCCTTAATCTTACAATTAGAGAGCTAAGAAAAATAAATAAATAATAATTAGGGAAAGAAAAATGATCTTTCATGGTCGGAACTCAAACCCAATAGCCAGTCGCTCTACCATATGAACCTACTTGCTCGAGCAGGACGAGTTTGGCCCTAATAGAATTCATATTAGTACGGTCGTCCACCCGAACAGCTGAGCTCAGCAGGTAGAGCGCTCGGCTAGCATATTTGTCCAGCGCAAAATAATTATTTCTATTCTACTAATGTATGTGTAACAGTAAATATTCTCATCAGCTAGACGAGTGTTATCTTGTTATAATTGCTTCCAAGTTCAATCGGAAGCACAAACTTTGACCCCAGCAGTGTTATAATTGCACCATGCATAATGCATGAGGGAGGGGAGCACACACACACACCACTTACTATGTATGAATACGGTCACGGAGCTCATTACCTTAAAGAAGTCTGCGAAGATAGCCATCAGCTGATTGCCAGCACCGAGCAGCAGAAGCAGCAAGTGGTCCTTAACAGATTTAGGAGCTCTACATATGTAACAGCGAAGCAGTGTAGCATTATACTATTAGCGACACTACACTGGTAGGTTTATTGTGGATGTCTCGTTGTCCGTGTTCGTGTAGATAGCTGACCGATAGAATCTATCGGAAATTTTAAATCTAATATTTAAAAAAAATAGAACCCGTTCGACTATCATGCTCACTGAAAATTTCATTTTCGATTAATCAAAAAGAAGTATTTATTTAAATTGAATATCATCTTTATTATAATAAAATTACAATCTTCCTCATTGTGCGATAAGTAATTGTGATGAATGTTTTCATTCATACCATATTTAGAATTGTCATTCACTCGCTCATTCATACAGTATTTACAAACAGCCCAGAGACCCCCCAAGTCCAAGACCCTCGCAGTCTTGGGAAGCCCCCCACGCTCCTCCATCAGCCAGCATCGTCATTGGATAAGATATGGGCTATAAATATTAATAAAGGAGTAACTAAATAATCCAGGAAAAAGGAGCCTGGGTTATTTATTTGGGATCTAGGGCACACAGTTCTAAAGAACCTACGCTCCGAAGAACGTCCTGACGCCGGCTGACCACAGCGTCAAAGCACACTCAAAACTTTTAATGCTTATATTACTGTTGATATGAGTAAAAAAATAAATAAAATAGGTTTGATCGGAATCGATAATTTAACCAAAGTTAACAAAAGGCGAAAGTCCGGAAGCGGAGTCTTGGAAAGCCCGCCACGCTCCTCCATCACCGCTTCACCGGATACGAGCCAGTGGAGGCTGGCCAAGAGTGCGAGAGCCTCATGCGCTCAGGACATGATTGGAGAAACTGACCATTGCCAGGCTCCCACTGTTACGCATTAAAAGCAGGTCACGAGGCCTTGCCGTTTTAGTCTCTGAGGAGCTTTATAGGGATGAATGGTGCAGTTCAATGACTGCTAGGGGATTAGGGTGGTTGGATAGGTTACTGTGGAATTACATGAACTTGGAATATTGGGTTTTGTTACTGACGTAATAAGAGGCATTTATTATTGTTCTCAGGACTTTTGCTTGAAAGGATTGGATACGCTTGATGTTCGACTTTAATTTATTTAGATAAATAGATTTTTTTTTGTTATAGGACTAGTTCCACTATAACTGAATTAAGAAAGCGAAAAAAATAAAAATCAGTGTCGGGAAGCTTCTTGTGCACGTCGAGGGTCACCAGATGTCGGGAAAGGTTGAACAATTGTCGGAGGTCAACAATTGTCGGATTGTTGTAGTTAATAACATGGACCATGTTCCATGTAGGCGTTAATATCTGACTCCATTTTTTGATAGGAATGTGTCCCGACAAGACACTGTGTTCAGGATGAGGTTCAGAGGTTCATAAAGAATAAGACCAGTTTTCAGAGATCGGCAGCGTAATAAGTACAAGTCGTCAGAGGTCTGCTAGAGGCTGTGTGGCAACGTGCCGTCGTAGAGGTGTGGCATAGCGAGAGTAGATTAGCGGAAGGCTGAGTAGGCGTATCGCGACGAGTGATAGCGGCCATCTGTATGTAGAGGCTAGAAAAGAGTGAAGAGTGGGCCTATCAGGGCCAAGTGGCCCTGGTGTCAAGTTACAAGTAGTGTGGCTCAGGAGACTAGGAAACAGAGTAGCGTTTAGTCCTTAATTTCCTGGACTTTATATACCATATCCCCTACCTCGTGAGAGGTGCAGTTGGCTGACAGGGGTAAGTTTTACGATACGCAGGGGGCCAGTGCCTCTTAGTTATATGACCGTTGGGATAAAAGGGTGTGTTTTTTATGGCTGCTAGGGTCTCACCCACTTGGGTTATTTGACCGCCTATAGGTGCCCCTATGTCTACCTGGCTAGTCAGGTACCGTTTTATGACGGTGCCCCTCTGAGTTACTTGTCTACGACTTCCGACCTCTCTATGATTTATTACAAGAAGTTTACACAGATTTGCATTTCTATTATAATACATTATGAACCAGAGTGTAGGGTAATTTACATATTCACATATTCGCTATATATCGCTACAATCAGAATCGGCAAATTAGATTATTAAATTTAAAGAAAACCTTTAAAACTCTAAAACAATAGATAAACGGACAACAGTAAGAAATAAGGAATAAGAAAAATACGAGCCAAAATTATGAATATCATATATAATTAGAAAAACTATAGTGTCTAATATCAGAAGTAAATAGTTCTAAGCAACCTTAAGCTTTTGCCTGGATGGTGAGGAGATGTTGGAATAGGAGGGTTTTAAAAGTTAGTATCGAGGTATATACTGGTATAGTTATATAACGAGATGTAATATTCTATATATTATATTTGTTCCCAGAGTACATGTCCTATACAAATGGAGCATGGTTGACATTGCGGAAATGCAGTACAGATAACATATAAACCAATTTTTAAAGAAATACCAAAATAATAAATTATTGCAAAACAACTAAAAACATAACATAAACAAATAGAAAAGTAAAAAAAAAAAGCACTTGAAAAAATAATAATATAACGAAAAAAAAAAATGAAATGTTAAAAATATTATACCGTATTCAAATTAAGACCCCAGCATGTTTTGAGGTGACGTCTACTATCCGATTTTTTTACACCGGCTATACTTTTCTTTTCAAAAAAAAGTTTATAAACAACGAAAGATACTGTTTTGTGTTTGGTTAATGGACATTATTCTGAGATAGATGGGGGGCATGGGACACCAACACATAAGCTACTTTAATACATATTACATAATTTTATTTATTATTTATTAAAAACCATCTCATTGTAAAAATCCGCTAATACTTCATTGATAAATAAAGAAAAGTTAAAACAAGAACGATCAGTCAAAAGATGATTTTTATTAAAAGTGGGCTACAGTGATATTCTCAGTTCAGTCTCGGTATTTAAACAGGAAAGGCTCGAAACATCACACAGTTTGAAAACTAAAATATTATTTTATAACTCACTCTATCAGTTATTATATCTACGCGTATGATTTTTTTTTGTTTTTATATAACTTCTGGAGAGAGCTGTTTAAAAGGTCCGGTGGCAGAACACGGAATATCACTCTAAAGCTAAATTGTTTCAAGTATGAAAACACTTTCCCGCGTATTTTTATCTATATTAAAGCAAAAAGTGCAAAAAACCACCTCAAAGAATATCACTCAGGGTAGGTTAAAAAAAAAGGAAAAATTGCGTGAAGGAAACAAAGAATGAAAGACCTGTATCAGTCTTTAGCTTAAGATCTTTGTATTTTAATTCAAACATATATATGTTTTTTAAATACAAATGGTATGGTAGTCAATTGTAAAACATAAAGGCATATATGTAGTCTACGAGGTTAACAAAAACTTTTAACTATTTTCCCGCGATCATTGATTAAACTCTGCTTCCGAATAGGTCAAACGTTAGTCTCTCCAAAATGTTCATTTATTGACAAAAATATTATTAAACCGTAAACTTTTTGCATGTTCAGGCATCATAAAAATTTTCATCATGTATTAAAATTGTAGTCCTTGTTAAGACCGGAAAAGGTGAATACTTTTCACAATTTCCGGTCAGTAAAATCATTATTAATTATCGTCTTTATTAGGTTTTGTCTTGGTATATCCATTGGTTTACAATAGTAGGTGTCTCTATTGAAGTGTTGTCACAAGGGAATTTCTAGCTGACAGTAAATTTAAAACTGTAATGGCTTATACTTGCTCTGTGTCTAGTGAGCAGCTGACTCAATTTGTAATTTGGATTTGGTATTTTCTGTATTTGTTCAAATTTCGTCCATTTCATTATTCTACACTCAGTCTTTGACATTTTTTCCTAATATTTTCCCACAGTACAAGAAAATGACCCAGAGACAGGTACTTTTTTTTTTTACGAAGCTGACAGTGCGGATCTAAAGCAGAAACCATTGTATTCACTCGCCTTCGGCTCTGTTTCTGTCTAAATGTTCTATTCATTCTTTATTCTCTGTTCATGCTAGTAACATAGCAGTTCGCGTTGAGGTTCTTGAACATGTAAGGAATACACGAAACAGCCCTTAAAACTTGATTATTTTTTTAGGTTACCAAAACAACTATCTCAGCTCCCGATTAAGGACGATATGTAATTTCTACTACAGAATAATCAACCGCAATCACTTCGTGATTCAATTTATTTTATTTAACAAAATTATTACTACAGTAGTTATGCTACAAATAGAGGCAATTAAAGAATTACCAAGAAAAAAAAAGGGGTATATTATTTAATAAGAAATCAAATTAATGAATAAGAGCAATTAATGAGTGTTATATGTTGGGGTCTTAGTGGACTAGTTTAACAAAACGTCTTCAAAATGTGACCTTTTTTTTAAATCAATATATTTCGATTTCTCATTCCAGTATAAATTGTAGGGCAGGTAGCAGGAATTGGCTACCTAAGTCAGAGTAGACTTAAATTTATCAAAAGAAAACGTGAACTTTAATAAAATCTTAAAAAAATAAATAAATAATAACTTACTTAAATTCAGCTAAATCGATTTTAATAATGCGGAAGTAACTATTTCAAAATGTACTAGTATTCCTTTTACTTTTTCGCATCTAATATATTTACGAGTGAGACAGATGCTACGACCTCCTCAGTTTGTGAGCCAGCAGTATTGAGTAAATTTAACCGATAACAAAGGTAGCATAGAGGAAGCGAGTAAAGACCCAGTAACCAACAGTCCATCCCTCCACGGCGAAGGTTGGTAAACAGATATACCTCGCCACCACCAGCTGGTCCTCCTTTGTCTCCTCTCCTATCTTCTTGGCCTGGGGCCAATCAACTCCAATTTACGGAAGGAGATCTGGACCGGTTCCGTATTGTTCTCTTTAAATGGGATTTTAGGCCTTCTTCCTCGGCTTATGGGATCATCTCACTTTCATTTGCAGAGCCTAAGTTGGAAAATATCACCCATTACCCATCTGTTGGTATATATATTCGTAATACAGTCGATAAATGTATGCACTTAAACCATACATAGCATGAAACCCACCCTACCTGTGGATCTGAGCTTACAGTCAAGCATATTTCGGTCCTGAGAATGAAGGAGATCACCTGGCATCTACTCTTTTCTTTCTGAATTCCTTCCAATTCAAAAGAAACAATATCTTGCAGAACTCAACTCCCTGGAGTCTCAAATAATACTTCAACATATTTAATCAATGCTCATTCATTTATCATTATTCATTCTTATTTTTCTCCTGCTCTTTTAGTTGTTGTTTTTTTTCCAGTTTTTATTGCCATACACTAACATTTGAGTCAATCCATACTATAGATGATATGTTTAATATAATTAATAGCCAAAAAAACATTAACAAAGTTCTTTCTTAGGTCTATAAAAGAATAATAAAAGCTAAAACAAACAATAAAAAAAACACATATATTTTTTAGCCATAAGCAATGTGAGTATCTCATGCTGTCATTTTCAAGTGCTAAAACGTCATAAGAACATATCAGCAGCACTATAACATTAAAACTTAAAGCTCGCATTAAAATCTGATCTCCTACATACATAGTTTGGTATATTCACTGATTCCATGTCCTGTATTATGTACAATGTATTATAGTAATTTTATTTAAATTATAAGAAATGTGAAATAGTTAGTTATATATTAACATTATTGACTATTTTTTTCATATACTGTTTCTTTACATTTTTTTAACTCGGGCGAATAGCTGTTGAAAGTGCTCGTGCATAAAATATAAACTCACGTTATAACTCTGTTAAAGACACCGAGAAAAGTGTACTTATTTCTTTATTATTTGCTGTAGAAATATTACGCAAACTCTATAAAAAAAAAAAAAAAAATAATATTAAACTCAGAAGATAAAACTGTTGCTCATATCCCCTCAGTCATCCCTAGGGAAATGAGTAGAAAAGCTGCAATAACGATTCCCTATCCAAAGTAGAAACTAAAAGATTCAGAGCTATTTCTAGCTCCGGAAGTATGTCTTAGTTAACCCATAAGCCTTCTTGAGCACAAATTACACAGGCATGCCTATGCCATGCTAAGTCAAAATATTTTTCAGAAAATACTTAATTTTGTTGGTTATATTTTTAAATTAAATTTTTACTTTTTGTTATCAGAGAAAAACATGTATACATTCCTCTTTATTTTACTATTATTAATTTCGTTTTTTTTTTGCCTCCTAACAGAAAGTGCGACAATTTTCCTTTCGATACATACCATTTCAAAGGGCATGAAATCCTCACTTTTGCTAACACATTAATTCATTATACACATATCATTAGGGACTGAACATGCAACAATGTTAATAATATAAACACAGAACAGAAAATCAAACCTTATAAAAACGTGATTGCAACTAACATTTATGCCATTTCAAGCTTCACAAATACTTTCACAAATCACTAAGTAACATTTTACTAATGATTTCTCATGCATTATTCAGAATGTTTTAGAGGGTATATAGTGCAATATTGTTAAAGTACATTATTTTACTCAATATTATAAAGTACATTAAGCAGTTACTGAGATATTTCAATATTAATTCGGAAGCCGTCTCTTCAAAGCTTCGCAATGAATATCTAAACCATAGAAATACTCGGAATTTCATCCTTACACAAAATGGTCCACTATTACTTTACATGATGAAATGTTTACAATTGCTGAAAACCAGAATTATACGTAGAGCATTGTGCTGAAGTTGCACGATTCGGCCACTCCACATACAAACAGTAGTTCTTCAGCGATCTATTTGCTGATTAAACATCGGGAACAGAACCCGTGCACACGAGGACTGAGAAGTTCTAATTGGATTATGGACCAAGTCCATTCCGACCACTTTTGGAAAGTGTACACGGGTCCAATCCGCTAATGGACGCTGAGGTCTGTCTCGTCCTTCTTCATCGACTCATTCGAGTGTCACAGGCCAACGGTTGGAAATTGGATTATATCGATTATAGCCCGTATAATCGAATTTATTTTCAATTCGTTATAACAAACATAAATGTTCATCTTCATTTTTACATTTTATAAGTGATTTTCAAATTTGTTAAATTTTTGAGGCTAATTAATTATCTTATTACATAACATTTCTGAATTATTTTTCAATATCGATGTATTCCTGGATAGGGCAAGACAAGAATAGGAAATTAAAATGTATAATAATGATAGTGAGTGTACAAGGCATATAAACTTCCCTTCCTGATATAACGATCCCGAGTATATAAGATACTTATATGCCACAATACATATATATGGGGTTCATAAATAATTCATAATAGCTTGATGTGCCGACGGTGAGCAAGTTCATCAGCCGGAGACACATCAAGTTTTTCGACGCGTTGCAGCACCTCACAAATCCAGTGTTTAACACTATGACTCCACCACCCCTTCCGCATCGATGGCAACAGACTGTCGGGGAAAATTTAGGTTAAGGATTATTTTTTTAATTTTTCTTTGTTGTGATCAAAAAGGTGATGCCCATCACCTTGTAGAGTCTTGTCAATGAAGCCAAGTACATTGTGAACCATTGTACTTGTATTGATTATACTTATATACCGATTCAGACCTTATATAGAGAGTACCGATGGTACAGGACATATAAAATGTAGTATTTAAATAGATTCGCCTAAGAACCTATAGTCAATAAAAGTTTTTTTCTTTTTTAAGGGGATTTAAAAAAAAAAAATCATAATAAATAATGGCAAGTCGGGGAAAATTAGGTTAAGATTTAGTTTAAGTTTTTATTGTCAGATGTAAGTTAGTTTTAAGTCTATAATAAATAAGGTGAGCCCCGTCACTTTTAATAAATTCAGTCCATTAATGTATAATGTACATCGTTATACTTTTGTACAATGCAGATCACTATTAGTAGAAAACAAAATTTGTATAAAATGTAGCCAAGCTACAGGAAATAGATTCGTTGGTAGAATTAATAAGATATAATAGAATCTATTAGTTTTTAAGAAGGGGATATGAAACAAAAAAAAAAACATAATAAATAATGTTTAAAAACACGATACAACTACATAAAACAGTAATCGATTAGCTAAAATTTACCAAAAATAAGTACATATGTCAATCAAATCATTTAAAACTTATATCACTTATAAGTTTAATGTTCATTTTAAATTAATTTAAGTTGCTTAATAACTTTAAAGTTATTTTCAATTCAAATAAACAATATATTAATCCTCAGTTTCTAATGTGTTCTTAACCAAAAACTTTTGAGATTATGGATAAGGGAAAAATAAAGGAATTTATATGGGGTGGGCGGATCCTTTTACTAGGAGTACCTGTTTGAAGGTGGAGTGAGGGAATTAAGGAGTGTGGGAAGCCTCAGTAGAGGTGGAAATGTTGCGGTGCAGTGGTAAGAGTCCACTGAAGGCTGAGCCTAGATTCTCTATCACGTTAAGTCTTTAAAATATTGGATGGAAACATATGAAATCCTTGGGTAGGAAGCAAATGAAAAAAAAAAAAAACTGTAACGGTAATAGTTTTATTCGAAATAACTTCTGTTAGCTTCAGTACATTTCTTCCAACGCCCAACAAGTATTTTTTATCACTTGTTACAAGAAACATTTCAGCTTTGAAGCAATAAATTCGAGAAATGAGAAATTTACCTTGTTTTCATTTTGGAATATGTTATAGCATTCATGATATTTGAGAATAAATATCATGAACCCTCACTGATGGTAGGCAACCACTTTCCCTAATCAACTATAAATTGATTAAATGAACATGAGACAAATTTATTAATTAACATAATGATTTAATTATAAATCATTAAATTTTATGATGAAGAAATTTACGTCCTTTTAAATTTAACTAAATGTTAGTCAACAATCAGGAATACAAGGATTAATTGATAAGTATAAATCAGTCTTAGCACATCCGTCAAGAAGAACGTATCTGGCAAGCTCCCGTACTGGCGGTTACCAGATTATTGAAATATTGAGTTTAAAAGTGAATTGAAGTAAATATTAAAGTGTTAAATAATAAATATTAAAGAATACATAAAAGAAAACAAACGGTTTATTGAATTATTTGGAAAATTATTATCTAAAATTATCTAAAAAGGAAAAAGCGGGAAGGTGCTACAATCTTCAAGGCAATCTACTGGGCAAAACAATCATCTCTAAACATCAATGGAATATAACTCGAAATCTTGGAACACTGGATTGGCGTGGGGATGCCAAGGAACAGAAGGCAACATAGCGGAAAATAAAACAAGTAATTTTTTTATTGAATACCACGGTATATTGAAAAAGCTAGGCAAACAAAATTATAAATAAGTGTCATCAACATTTATTAACTAAAGTGAACTTATTTATAATAAATTAGCTCAATTATTAGTTCTAGCATAATTTAAAACAATTTGAAAACATTCTTGTATTGTCAATATTTTATTGTTTAATTATAATTATAATTATTAATCATAACAATTTTTTTATTTGAATATATTTCCCAATTCCTGGTTTCTCAATTTTATTAATAAACATAACATTAGCCTAGAGATCGGGCGATTCAAATGAGATAAAGTTTTATGTCAAAGACATAAAACAACTTGGTAAAACACTAATTAAAACCACTTGTTATCAAGTAGTTGGGGGCCGCTTTAATTTTAATTAACACATTCAATTCTTGAATCAAAGATCTCATGATGGACCTGCCAAATTAATTAAATTAAATAAAGTAAAAAGGTAAAGTAAAACGACGGTAAAAATAAGGTAGGTTTCAAAATATTGTACCTCATTTTTTACCATCTCTCTTTTTACTTTAATTGATCAATTTACCTTAACTAATTTGGCAGGTCCGTCATGAGATCTTTAATTCAAATTGTTTTATGTCTTTGACATAGGAATTTATCCCGATTGAATCGCCCGATCTCAAGGCTAATGTTGTGGTTATTAATAAATTGAGAAACTATGAATTGTGAAATATATTCAAATAAAATGGTTATGACGAATAATTATAATTAACATAGAGTATTGACAAAATGTATAAAAAAAATATTCAAATCCTTTTAAATTATGATCACAAAACATGAATTTGAGCTCAATTTTTTGAATGGATCCATAATAATAAACAATATTCATAACACCAACCTACAACTTATCCGCCTATCTGTCTCAACACACCATGGTATTCAATAACGTTCAACTGCTTTTCTTCTCTTCTCTTCCTGAAATCCAACCAACGTTACTTTCTACTATTGGTTCTTCAAAAGTATGGTAACCGCCAATTCGGGAGCTTGCCACTGCGTTCTTCTCGACGGCTGCGCTAAGACTGCCTGGTTTATCTCATCCCCACTCGTAGGAGTATAAGGGAAAATGAACCTTACCATATGTGAGGGTTCATGATCTTTATTCTCAAATATCATGAATGTTGCAATATATATATATTTTAAATGCATCAAACACTCTGACAAATTATAGTCAGTTGGCGACAAGTCAGCTGAATATGATAAATGTGGTAAAACTTCTATTTTCAGATCACGTAAGTTTTCTAAAGTTAGCTGAATATAATGTCAACAAAGTTTAACGTAAAACTTAAAATCTGACGTTTGAGTGGTTTGAGAGTTCTCCGATGTAGATTGGCCTCTGCTAAAGCCTTTAATGCATCATCGTCGAGCTTTGTTTCTTTGTCGTCCACGAGATTCAATCACTATCAATTAACTATTATTAACAAACACCGAATCGTTTTGGATGCATCCCAGGTTTCTTAGCCTCATTGTGAGAGATCAGGATGCTTGTTCAAAAATTCTTCACGACCTCAGCCACTTAATATCGTCTTTGAACAATATACTATCGGACTCAACTAAAAAAAAAAACCTCGAAGACAATAAATAGGCGATTTAAATTGATCAATTTGATTATTTCTGAACGTATATTTGGGTTAAAGGTGCGAGCACGATGTCAATAATGTGTTTTAATACTTTTTGAAATTGCCAATCTACAAAAAAACAAAACAGAAATAAGAACAGTTGTTAACTTAGATTTTAGACCCTACTCGAAAAATATAGACAATAATTTGTTTTTAAAGTCAATCAATTAAATGGATATCTATCTAGCTTAGAGAGGACATATGCATATGCACCGACAGATCCTGAAACCATCCTACAGGCCTAGTCTTCAATACATAGACCAAAACATATTTAGGCAGAAACATCATAAACAGCCCTTTATCGATAGATTTTTTATCTAGCTATCTATCTAGCCTATCTAGCTTAGAGAGGACATATGCATATGCACCGACAGATCCTGAAACCATCCTACAGGCCTAGTCTTCAATACATAGACCAAAACATATTTAGGCAGAAACATCATAAACAGCCCTTTATCGATAGATTTTTTATCTAGCTATCTATCTAGCCTATCTAGCTTAGAGAGGACATATGCATATGCACCGACAGATCCTGAAACCATCCTACAGGCCTAGTCTTCAATACATAGACCAAAACATATTTAGGCAGAAACATCATAAACAGCCCTTTATCGATAGATTTTTTATCTAGCTATCTATCTAGCCTATCTAGTGCTTCTGATAAATCGAAACAAAATCGATGTTTTCTTTTATACAACGGGCACACTTATTGAGTTTTCGTCTTTTGGGGGGGCTTTTTGAGGGCTACAGTGTGGTTTATATTTTATTTAAGCTATCTAAAGGTTCTGCAACCCTGCTGTAAAATTGATGGAGGTGAAAGAGAACTTTATTACGGAATAAAAATTTTTACGGTGGTATTCAAACAAGCACCGCCTGCGCGACCCTTCTGCCAAACCCGAAAAATATAATCTATAATAAGTGAGACGAACTTTGGAAACTGTGCCTAAGCCCTACGTTAAGAAGTCACTGACCCCCAGCTTGATTAAATGCGGTAGGCAAAATTGAGGCAGTGACGAAAGAGGAGAAGATATAGAGTGAGGTAGTCATCAATCTTGTAGAGCGATCCCCCCCCCCCCACTTTGAAATGTAGAGTGAATTAAAACCACTAGGACATCTTCTACAAGGTATAAATAATAAAGTAACCCCTTAACGTCTAATAAACAAAATTGAAATTAACCTTAAATTAAAAAAGTTTTCTTTTAAATATAAATAAATAGGATATTTAAAAGGTATAAAAATCGATTTAAAGATTACTATTCAGTGTAGTGGTTACTAACCTCTATACATGTACAGTTTAGTATACTTGGGTTTGCACTATGCGAACTGTCTTGATTTTACGTTAGAGATAAAACAAGGCTTGTTTCAAAATAATTTTTATTTTTGACAAAAATGTATTTATTATTTATAAAGGTGGTTTATATAAATACTCAGGGTGGTTGTTTATTCTCAATTGAAAAATCAGAAATTATTTCAAATTAAATTGACTTCATCCATTCGGTCCATATTCGTGTGTAGTATAATAATAATAATACTTTATACGTAAGATCTTTCACCGACTTGCATGTTGGACATTTATCATGCTTGTAGCACTCAACTATAGCTGATAGATTGCTATATTTGTAATTAATGGAAACCAACTTTAATATGCAATGTGATTCAGGAATTCAAGACAACTACAATTAGTGTTTGGACTCTCTGTCTTCCCTGCGTCTCCTCGATCATTTTACTATTTACCACTTTGGAGGTATGACGACAGTTCTTCGTCCAATTAAACGTTATTAATGTTTTTCACTTCTTTATTGTACTAAATTTATAATCTGCCTTATTAGGCAATAAGTAATTAAGATAAATGCTCCCATTCATGCCATATTTACAATTTCATTCACTCGCTCATTCATACAATATTTACAGACAGCCCAGAGGCCTCCCAAATCCACATGGTTGTCACCTCCCTCGCATACTAAAGAGGAAGCGGAGTCTTGGGAAGTCCCCCACTCTCCCCGACCAGCCACGTCACCGGATACGAGCCAGTGGAGGCTGACGAAGAGCGCGAGACCCACATACGCTCAGGACATGATTGAAGGAACTGGCTATTGCCAGGACTCCCACTGTTGCACATTTATAGTAGGTCACGAGGTCACTGCCGATTTAGTCTCCGAGGAGGATTGTAGGGATGAGTGGCGCAGTGCAATGACTGTCCTAGGGGATTAGGGTGGTTGGATAGGTTACTATGGAATTTCATGAATTTGGAAGGGATGAGTTCAAGAATGTAGGGTATATTAAGTCCACCACGCTCCTCCGTCAGCCACCTCACCGGATACGAGCCAGTGGAGGCAGGTTATTAATCATTTATCACTACATTACGTTAGAAATCGTTACTATGTCAAGAGAAAATATAGTGACAGTAAACTGGGATCTCCTGAAACAAATTATTGTAGAAAAACAGTGCATTTGAACGACGATAAATACTTCCCAAGTTTTATAGATATATAAGTTGTTTTATTTATCAAAAACTTCTATTTCTTAGAGCTTGCCTGTTCAGGCACCCGTAAGCTAACTAGACACATGAAACGACTTTAATTATATTTAGTGTAGTTACAAAAAAAAAAAATCTTGCCATCGAGTAGTGAACTAAAGGACTTGATAGGATTTTTATAAGAAAACGATTAGAATATTGTCCAGGTATCTTTATCGAAAAATCTTTTAAGAAGCTTAGCTTTTTGTATTTAAATTAATTTCATTTGAAAAGTTCACCAATAATTGTTTTGTTTTTTTTAAATAAAACTTCTAGCTCAAATCAGTTTAGAATAAATTGCATAGAACACAGCTTTGAATGTACCCCGACCACTGTTATCTGAATCTTCCTCCGGTGTACACAAATGCGAATATACATATATGAATTTGAATGTTAGTACTCCCTGCGGGATATGGATATAATGGCTGCATCGTATTGAGACTGCATACAAATGTGTGCAAGTCCAATAGCTGATTTTTCTATCTGTGATAAAAATCATATAAAATACGGAAATAATTTCAGAACCCAAAGGTTTTCTACATACAATGTTAGCAGAGGACAAGTAAGTTCTTACGAAGCACTCAGCTTATATATATATATAAAGCAAACAATAGATCGAGAGACCTGGCGTACTTGCAATCTTGCGGAGATTGGAGTGTGCCCTTTGTATTGGGGATTTTCGGCTCATCCTAGCCAATAAATCTCGGGATTGTATGGGTTATGGGTGGAAGAAAACTTCGGGGAGAAATATTTTTTAAATAAATATATAACAGTAAGACAGGTCATGGAAAAAGTTAATATAAATTAAGAAACAGATAAATTACAAAATTGCAGATGCAAGATGGATATAATTAATGAAATGTCTACAAAAGCAGCAATGGCTGAATATTTTCAATCGTTTGAGACACGAATTCGGGTGTGAGATTATGTACAAGTGGCCAGATTATACGCGTCGTGGCACGAACTAACAGACCCACGGATTTCAAGAGAATTTCATCGAAACTTTATTTTCAAAATATATTTAATATAGGATTTGAAAAAAGTCGAACATCAAGCGTATCTAATCATTTCAATCAAAAGCCCTGAGAACAATAGTAAATGCCCCTTACTACAGTAGCAACAAAACCCTTCATAACTATCTTAAATTACCCTACATTCTCGAACTTATCCTTTCCAAGTTCATGAAATTCCATAGTAACCTACCCAACCACCCTAATCCCCTAGAACAGTCATTACACTGCACCACTCATCCCTATAATCCTCCTCGGAGACTAAAACGGCAGTGGCCTCGTGACCTACTGTAAATGCGTGACAATGGGAGTCCTGGCAATGGCCAGTTTCTCCAATTATGTCCTGAGCGTATGTGGCTCTCGCGCTCTTCGTCAGCCTTCACTGGCTCATATCAGATGACGCGGCTGACGGAGGACCGTGGATGACTTCCCAAGATTCCACTTCCTCCTTCGCATGCAAGGGAGGTGATCCATTTGTATTTGGGAGGTCTCTGGGCTGTTTGTAAATACTGTATGAATGAACGAGTGAATGAAGAATTGTAAATATGGTATGAATGAGAACATTTATCACAATTACTTATTGTCTAATAAGGCATATTGTAGTTTTAGCACAATAAAGAGGTTTCAATTTTAAAAAGTGGAGTCTCAGCCTAGATCTGGAAATGGTATGATGTAAACGCCGGAGTTTCAAAAATAATTTCGCATAAACCACTTTAAAGTTCTGCCATTTTTCTATCGTTTGTTAGAGCGGTTAAATCAGCGGTTCATTGCATTGTACTCTGCCCAACTATCCTATAAAGTTTTCATTTTCAGGAGTGACGATCAGGTAACACACAAAAGCCTCAGGCAAAAGTTTAATTCAAATTCGTCATCAAATAGTTTTCTTTTATTAATTGAGATATTCTTTTTAAATATTCCCTAAACTATTGTGAGCGTAGCCCTTAACTATAAATGATAGATAATACACTACAATTTATATAATACTGAGGATTTATTTATATCTGATTAAGTTTAATATGCACATTAAATATCTAACTATAAAACTCTCTTCTCGAACATTTTTTTCATATTAATCTTTGATATGAAATCCACCATCACTACAGTATTTAATAATTATTGCTGATAGCTGAAGAAACGATATGGAGCCAGGCTACTGAAATCGAACATAATTAATTCTAATTTAATTTAGACGAGACGAGATAAGCCCAGATGACTCTTTCATCGTCTGGATCGAGAAGCCCTTGCTTCTGAAGATAAGATGATCTATTGTCAGTAGAATCCAAAACAAAAAAAAAAAAAAAAAAAAAAAAACCCCGTCCGAAGGACTCATTGAGCAAGAGAGAACAATGGGCAGAGGATATTTCAATTAATAAAGTTCAATCTCCCATTGATTTAATTAACTGCTCAAAAGACTAAAGGTTGAGAATAAATGACCTTTAGTTTTACGTCTGTGGCTACGATGACGGAACTCAAATTTCGGTACCGGTATACGGTATATACTGAGTTTCGGCCAAAATCCGAAATTTAGAAATCTGACCAGGGCATAGCTTTGAGTCAGTGACTTTTAGCTGTGTAGACCCGACACACCCTCGAAGGTGGTCTAGTGAGGGAAGTAACTAACGCACACTAATAACTCATCAGCAGCACCTACCAACTAGATCGTTTTCACGCGGACTTGTGTGCCAACGAATTGTTTT
Organism: Acanthosoma haemorrhoidale; assembly: GCA_930367205.1. Taxonomy (NCBI): domain Eukaryota; kingdom Metazoa; phylum Arthropoda; class Insecta; order Hemiptera; family Acanthosomatidae; genus Acanthosoma; species Acanthosoma haemorrhoidale. The sequence continues at coordinate 104,418,939 of OV884015.1, read as the reverse complement.
AGTTGTAACTATGACTATAAATAATCTATTTTACAAAACTAATATTGCAAATGTAACGCAACCAAAAATGCTTGAAGCTAATATGAAGAAAAAAAACGTGGGGTGTCGGCTGGGAGGTCTCTGACAAAGTATGCTACGTAGTACGTCCTAAAAGAAGGCATGCATACTTTTCGTGGATGAATTATTTAATATTTTTTAATTAGCCGCTAAGTTTTTCCCGTTAAGTCTCCTTTAATTTTGATGAGCACACTTCTCGGAACCTTTGGCACCTTGAAATTGATAATTTTTCACACCAGTTACAAATTACATAAAATTTAATATCTAGTGACAAATTATATGCTTTTAACGCTATTTATGTAGTACGATTTTCAAGTCCTGAAGGTGCAAAAACAATTCGGCGAAACGTCGCTGAGAGACCAAAGGCTTTTATTTGAGAATAGTGTTTTTTTTAAGAAACCATGCTGGGCGTATTCGCCTCTATTCCGGGTTATTTCTCCCGTCAAACAAAATTTATGAATAATCGATTCGCAGAGGACAGACAAAATAAAGAATAAAGGACCTAAAGAAGGATTTCTCTTCGGCTATATGAAGGAAGAGGAGAAGAAAGGTCCTTTATTGCAGAGAGGATAACTGGTGGGAAGAAGAAGGAATAATAATAGGGAGGGGGCACCCTTAGGGGGACAAAAACCTTAATAGGAGGAGGTGGACTTTTGTCGTCTTGGCCAGCTCCAACTTCGCCAACCTAAGGCTAAAAAGGTGTTCAGGATTTCCAAGCCGTCGGTATCGAGTCCCGGAAGTGTACCATGGACCGGATGACGAGTATCGTCTTCATGCACGTCAAGATAATTGACAAAGTATTCGTTTTTGTTTTTTTTTAAACTATTATTTTTAACAAGTTCACCTTCAAACGTTCATATCTAAAATTAAATGTTTTTCTCGTCGACGAATTGTTAGTGGCGCCGCTAGTTAGACAGATGCAATATAACCAAAGCATTACCGCTGGTCACTATTCTATAATTTATCCATTGCGGATGAAGGCGGAAGGCCTGTTAATATTTCGCTAGATCATTGGCGAGATCGGACTAAGACAACCGGATCTATAAATAGCTCAGGTTAGATGTTGAACAATTGACTAATATTAACAGCGAAGGATAAGTTATATTGTCCTAGGTGATTAATCTTCACCCCACTGACAGAAAACAGACGCCTTATCACAGACAACATCATCTTCATCACGCGCAATATGTCATTATCTAATTCACTAGCGGAGGCTAGATTCTGCAGATGACCTTTACGTCCATTAGCCAAAGCGTCGTTTATATTAACGATGAAAAATAGGAGCTGAAAGAGAAATTTCAAAGTAGATTACACTCAACAAGATTCTACAAAAAAAAAATTGGAAACTTTGGGAATACTTCCCTTTAGTGTCATAGAGATAGGAGTACACTGTACAATGAGATGTTTACATCCAACAAATTTTTTTATTTATTGAAACTACTTTATTGTGATGAATTTTTTTTTATAACAACTTATGATTATGATAAAATTACAATCTGCCTGATTGGGCTATAAGTAATTGTGCTATATGATCTTGTTCATAACAATTTACAATTTTCATTCACTCGCTCATTCATACTATATATACAAACAGCCCAGAGCCCCCCCCCAAGTCCACATGGTTGTCACCTCCCTCGCGTGTGAAGGAGGAAGCGGAGTAAAAAAAAGTCTGATAAAATTACAATTTTCTTATTAGGCAATAAGCAATTGTTATAAATTATCTCATTCATACCATATTTACAATTCTTCATTCACTCGCTCATTCGTACACTATTTACAAAACGCCCAGAGACCTCCCAAATCCACATGGTTGTCACTTCCCTCGAATGCGAAAGAGGAAGCGGAGTCTTGGGAAGTCCCCCGTCAGCCACGTCATTGGATAGCCAGCGGAGGCTGAGTAAGAGCGCGAGAGCCACATACGCTCAGAGCGTATTGGATTGGAGAAAATGGTTTCAGTCTCCGAGGAGGATTATAGGGATGAGCACTGCAATGACTGTCCTAGGGGATTAGGGTGGTTGAATAGGTTGCTATGGAATTTCATAAACTTGGAAGGAATAAGTTCCAAAAAGTAAGGTATACTAAGATCGTTATGAAGAGTAATAAGATCTAAGGCACATTTTTTTGTCGAAGCGTTGTCTGTTAATTAAATGTGATGAAACAAAGTTGTTGGAAAAAAATTCAAAATTTCAACCACTTACACGTTTTTGAAACTTTTAATGACTACTTGAAAAATCGACATAAATCAAGAGTTATGACTCTTAAATAGAAACAGTGCTCAGGTCCAAAACATACAGAACCGCATTAAATCAATCAATTCGCATCTTTTTTTGTTTTCTCTCAAGCTGTTAAATAAATGTACGAAGTAGCGATATAGGTTCAATGAAATATTCATTCGTTCACATACAGTCACAGAAATATATATATAGAGAAAAGGCGCAAACTTGCGAAACTTTTCAGGTTCCCTTAAAGGAATAAGAAGGGAAAGGTTTAGTGACTCCTTAAAGAAAGTTGATGCCCCTGAAGGGATTGTGGGCCACAAAGAAGTTTTGAGCTTCTTCTACTACTTCGGGAGAGAGGTGTGTGATTGAGAGGGGTGAAAAAGTATCTCCCTCGCCACCTCACCAGCATGGATTGGAACGGGGGTAAAACTTAAGAGAGGCGTTGCTTGTTTTAAATTATTCCTAAACCGACTCAGGGCAGATTCGTTTAGAATGAAACTTGTTGCAGGGATTTAGTAAAGTGTACCAGCATAATACAAAACCTAAAACAAAGTTACTTCACAGAATATTTCAATGGTGAATTCATTTTACATTTGAAATATTATTTTGTGTACTAGTGCGTTATATAATATTATATTTAATAGTTTCTTCCGCATTATTAAAATAGATTTAGCTGAATTTGATTATGATATTATTTTTTTTTTTAAAGATTTTATTAATGTTCACGTTTTCTTTTGATAAACTTAAGTCAAAGTCTTTTTTTTTGCTTGGTAATTCTTTAATTGCCTCTATTTGTAGCATAACTACTGTAGTAATAATTTTGTTGAATAAAATAAACCACTAAGTCATTACGGTTCATTATTCTGTAGGAGAAATTACATATCGTCGCTAATCAGGGAGCTGAGATAGCTGTTGTGATAACCTGCACAAAATTAGAGAAAACAACTTATATACATATAAATAAAAAAATATAATCAAGTTTTAAGGGCTGTTTCGTGTATTCCTTACATGTTCAAGAACCTCAACGTGAACTGCTATGTTACTAGCATGAACAGAGAATAAAGAATGAATAGAACATTTAGACAGAAACAGAGCCGAAGGCGAGTGAAGACAATGGTTTCCGCTTTAGAAAACATCCTAATAAGGGCTTAAGATCCGCACTGTCAGCTTCGTACAAAAAAGTACCTGTCTCTGGGTCATTTTCTTGTACTGTGGGAAAATATTAGGAAAAAATGTCAACGACTGAATAAAGAATCATGAAATTGACAAAATTTGAACAAATACAGAAAATACCAAATCCAAATTACAAATTGAGTCAGCTGCTCACTAGACACAGAGCAAGTGTAAGCCATTACAGTTTTAAATTTACTGTCAGCTAGAAATTCCCTTGTGACAACACTTCAATAGAGACACCTACTATTGTAGACTAATGGATATACCAAGACAAAACTTAATAAAAACGTTAATTAATAATTATTTTATTGACACGAAATTGTGAAAAGTATTCGCCTTTTCCAGTCTTATAACAAGGACTACAATTTTAATAGATGATAAAATTTTGATGATGCCTGAACATGCGAAAAGTTTACGGTTTAATAATATTTTGTCAATAAGTGAACATTTTGGAGAGACTAACGTTTGACCTATTCGGAAGCAGGGTTTAATCAATGATCGCGGGAAAGAGTTAAAAGCTTTTGTTAACCTCGTAGACTACATATATGCCTTTATGTTTTACAATTGACTACCATACCATTTGTATTTAAAAAGCATAAATATGTTTGAATTAAAATACAAAAAGATCTTACGCTGAAGACTGATACAGGTCTTTCATTCTTTGTTTCCTTTACGCAATTTTCCCCTCCTTTTTAACCTACTCCGGGTATTTAAATGTTGATATTTTGTTAGGTCGTTGCGGTTTTTACACTTTTCCATTATTTATATAAAAATACACGGTGAAATCTCAGTGATATCTTACTTAAAACAATTTAGCTTTGGATTGAACTAACATGGTAACATAACAACAGCCTTGTGACAACACCAGAGAACAGACAAACGAACACTTAATATTTCATCCTAGACTACCGGGTATACAAAGGTACTTTAAAAGTTAATCAAAAAGGTAACTTTAAAAAGGAAGCACGTGGCCTATTTGGTAATGAAGTTTTTGATCAATGATTACCTTTAAGTATTAAATGAATCTAACATGCATTTACGACATTAAACGTTATTGTTTTATTTATATTAAAAAAAATTTAATCTGTTTGAATTATCACGCACGTAGTATCTAATATGTGCAGTACTAATAATAATAAAGCTCTTAAAAAAAGTAGATCCTACAGTGAATATTATTGAATATACTTTTCAACGTCGCTCCTAACGGCGTTGACTTCCATCATAAGTTCCTTGGGAGATGAACCAATCCTCTAATAGTTTCCTTGAATTGGGACACCCTACTGCCATAACGACCACGGAAGAGCTGAAGTAGCGGCCATTGGCTGTGGAAGGAAGGTCCTCGTTTTGTTTTGGACTTCAACGACTGTCTTTACTGAACAATGCCATCTAAAGAAGACAATGATCTTTCCCACCTTCGTAGAATCGAAAACCCGTCGCAAATATTAGTGTTACTATCGCTGGGTTAGGGCACGATTCAGAAGAAAGTCACTAAACCGGTCTGCCCGAAGCAGATACATAAGATACACCTATAAAGGCGGCGGGACACGAATACATAAATATATTTGCATAAAACTGCACTCTCTTAACAAACTTATGTCGTCTGAGGAGAAGTTAGTATTTGGTAGCGTTGGCATTTAGTAATCGCTGGCTCCTTCTGGGGTCAAAGACTCAAATGCCAATCAGCTTCTTCTCACTTGGTTCTGTCACATCTATACTAATACTTTACTTACACTAATGTATTTACAATGAAATAAAGAAAAAAACTTTATTCTGGGATCAGGTACCTTCAAAATAATAATTATGTACAGGTAAAAAAATCGATTCTGGCTAACAAAAAGGAATCATCAAATAAAAACTAAGATTAAAATGTAAAATAAATAGTGTAAACATCAATTATTAATTAAAAGATTATTTAAAAATACTTCAGTTAGTGAATTTATACACGGAACATCATAAAAATAGAAAACAAATAATAAAAGATCAGATATTCACATACCCACATTCAAATATGATTTCATGGTTTCAATTTTGCATAATAGCCAAACTTGAGGCTCTATCTTTAAACAGCTTTCTCATAGGCTCATAGGCATCTCCATGTCTCTACTCATTTTAGGAATAAAATAGAAAAAGTACTACACAGGTCTTACCGGCTTCGGCACTTGCTAACTTCACCCGATCTGTCGCTTCGTCTCGAATTTAAGAAGGCTATAGAAATGAGAGAGGTTTTTTTTTTAGTTATAATTTTAATCAAAAAGGTGAGCCCCATCACCTCTGCTAGAGTCAGTTCAGTCCAGTCACGTATAATGTGTATCATTATACTTGTTTATTCATTATATAATCTTTATAAAATAACAAAATCTGTATATAATGTAGCGACGCTAAAGGAAATAAAAAATAATTTGTAAATAGATTCGCCTGAGGATCTATAATTGTATGTAATTATCTGTAAATTTAAAGAGGCTATTAAAAAAAAAAAAGCTTTAAACATGTACTTTAGAACGTACCCTTTAAATTTAAATTTGAAAAAAAAATGAGAAATTAAACTTGAAAACAGTCAAAGACCAGTTTTGCTAACTTTTAATCGTGCTCGAGTCACAGCAGCTGTTAATGATTTAAAATCTCTCATTTTAGGTCGTGCTCAGTAGCACATTACAGTCGATAATGCTAAAATATTTTCACGGATTTTTTTTGAAAAAGCGTTTTGGTTTATGTATTAGAATTTTTTAGCCATTTAATGTTTTTTATTTTGTGAAAAATCTATATTCAATTTTTGGGCAAAAGTAATGAATATCATTTAAGAAGGAGAGACGAATTCCCGTGAATCTAGATGTCGCTTCGAGGCTATTGGCCGTTGCCACATCAAGTACATTTATAAATACAGAACCTATTTAATATTTTGTTTTTTGACTAGTTGCATATTGCATATAAGCATAATACTATTTTACTATTTAAACATTGGAAATAAATCAATTTGATTTAAATTTGTTTGTTTTGTTAAATCTATTTATAATTGTTATTGTTTACAGAGGCGGTGAAGTCTAAAAAGTAATTTGCACGTTAATTTTCCCTGAAGCTGCACATGCTGTGTGAAGTATGAAGTCCTACCAATGCAGGCAGCGGAAATGCTGCAGCTAAACACTCTCAAAAAACCGGTCCGTCGATATTTCTCTGCTCGCTTATCGCCTGAGTGGTCTTTGCACCAACATGAATTATATATCGTTTATTTTTCAAAATATTATTGATATTTCATTTCACCTTTTTGGCTTGTGCGTTCTAGAGGGTCATTCATTAAGCGCTTCCTATTTTTAAATTTAAATAAAACAAAGACCGAGTTCCTGTGAGCGACACAAAATCGACTGCTTCGGATTCTCCTACACACTATCACGGACAACGGTGATGTTTTCGGCAGATCTTGCGTTTCCTCGACATACAGGTGTTGGTTGATTGTTTAATGAACCAGTGGACTCAAATTTATCCACCACAGTGCGAATAGTCCTCTCGGTAGGACGGTTATGGCGACCGCGGAACGTTGCCCGAACAGAACACCTATATTGATAAAACAACTTTATCATTTGCACGTATTGTTGAACCCTATATCGGTCCATGGTGATTTGGCAAAATGACTAAATAAATGAGAGCCAATTCGACAGATCCAGCTTCAACAATATGGCCGCTGTCAACTGTCCGGAAGACCTTATTGGAAGACGCTATGTATGAACCCAATGTCAATCGTTGCAAGTTGTTCTTTAGAGCCAAGAGAGATCATTCATACTCCAGGGAGTACAGTTGTGATATGAGAAAGGAGTATGTAACAGTTTATTTCTTTGGCGCAGGCTCGCCAGAAACGGTATTCACAGGCTGGATTCTCACCCAGACCATTTTTAAATAATTTGTATAAGAGGTGATCGAAACCTGAGCAGGCTATCTGGCCTAATTCCATTGCAACCAATCGATAACCGGAACTGACTCGGCCACTCTCCGGGGTGACACCGACGATAAGAAACGGACGGAGATGGAACGAGTTCCAGATAGGAACAGGTTGGAGTTAGGAACGCCGGTTGCTTATCATAGGAACGCCGTGATTCGCTTCCTTTCGGCGGATGCATTAAAAAAGACGGTCGGTTTGTCTGCATTCCCAGTCGTGCCGTCTCAGCTTCAAGGGCGTGCGTCCTGGCGAAACAGTGACACTGAGGAAGTCATTAGCCGATACCCCGCTTTTTCGCCAGCGTTATTGGGATACTGTGAGCAGACAATCAGTCAAAAGCCAACCTTAACTCAACTCAACATGTGGCAAGTTGGCCCCCCATAATTTAAATAGACAAACAAAATAACAACATAGAACAATCAATCAACATAAGTTCAGAGCAAAGAGAATCAACAGCTTGACTACTGAATCACAACGTGAATAGAATAAAATCAATAATTATAAATAACTTTTTTTGAGTTAGAGTTGGTCTTTTAAAATTTTCACAATTAAGAAATTGTCTTTCCACAAGTGCTACAAACACATCCCCAGGCTCTGTAATAAACGGACGAACATAAATCATAAATTCGAAATGGTTCGACTTTATCGACTGGTCGAAACCAGTGAATTAAATAAAATTGAAATTAAATATAGATAACACTAAACGACAAAATTCAATAAAACAGCTTAATATCATAAACTATTAATAACGCAATTTGTAATTCGTAACATCATATCGATAAGACGTGAATTTGTTTTTCTTCAAATTTATTGAACCGGAATGGGTCACTTCGAAATACTATGTCAGCCATAGGTCATTTGATGTTTACAAAGAAAACAAGAAATCAATTCTTGTAGTAAATTGATTGAAATCATAAAAATGATTTATTATTATTATCAATATTACGTATACAACCTTAAGTAAAAAATTTCATTAGTTTATTTACTAACTATTTATTTTTCAATAATGGTTGCTTGCAACATATACCTGTCGAAAATACTGCAAGCTTTCATTCTGGAAATGTTCATTTTTGAGCACCAGTCCATGACGTACCTTAAATTCTCATATTGATATTCTTCGATCATATTTCATAATACCTTTGCCGTAGGTAAGGCTCACATTTTGTACATTTCAATCAAATGCTAAAAATTTAAGAGACAAGGCTCCTACATGTGGCTGCTACATCCAGGCTCATCACTCTGCGACTGGCTTTGTCCAGGAGGTGTAGAGCTGGTGGGTTTCTTAGCATACGCTTGTTTGCTATTTCTTCATTTTCATTTATATTATCTAACATTAGGGAATCTAATTTTATTTCAAGCACAACAGTAAAACCTATATAACCTTAATATCCTACGAAACAGCCCAGAGACCTCCCAAATCCACATGGTCGTCACCTGCCTCGCATGGGAAAGAGGAAGCGGAGTATTGGGAAGTCCCCTACGCTCCTCCGTCAGCACGTCACCGGATACGAGCCAGCGGAGGCTCGAGACGGTATGAGTGAGCGAGTGAATGAAAATTGTAAATATGGTATGAATGAAAACATTTATCACAATTACTTATTGCCCAATGAGGCAGGTTGTAATTATATCATACTAAAGTTGTTGTTATACTCAATATCCTACGGGTATATACTCCCAATATTTCAGCTGAGCACCCTAGATGTTAAAGAAGAGGTTCATCAAGTCATGATTCTCCACCATATTATTTCATTCAATAATTTTTAATAGCACTATAATAGCATAGAGGGGCTGTCGTGTAATGATTAAAAAGTAAGAGTGGTTAAAGCCTTACAACAGATTCTTTTAAGCGTTAGAGTGTGTTATTATCAAGAGAAATAAAACACGTACTGACACTAACATAAAGTATTCCCATATGTAAATTGGGCATTAACTGTGTATAACAAGAAATTAAAGATAATCAAGGGAGTAATTATAGGTCATTGCTTAGCCTTACAGGGCTTTAGAAAAAACTTACATCTCGATCTAATGAACGCTGGTACAGATAAGAGCGAAATGACAGTACATTATAGCTGAAGGATATAATCGGGAAAGAAGCAGCGAAGACAAAAGAAGCAATAACACAAAGACAACGAGAAAGAAGAAGATGTAGGGTATGAGAGACAGTAGCAGAGGGTGGGCATTAGGCGTTAGGTGTTGTAGCTAATGGAAGGTGCGTGGACCGGCCACCCAGCAGGCAAATTATAGTCTTCTAGGGCGGTCTCTGGGTCAGGGGGCTGCTGTCTGCCCGGCGGCTGAAGGAGTCATTTAGAGGATGAGGCCTTCTTAAGATGAGGGCTTCTTAGGATGAGGCCTTCTTAGGATGACCTAATACTTAGGTAGGATCAGGTATGAGAATCTACTGTGAGGAATAATTTATTTTTTATTTTTTACAACTTTATAATAAAATTACAACAGCCCAGAGACCTCCCAAGTACAAATGGTTTTAATCTTCCTCGCGTCCGAAGGAGAGAGCGGAGTCCTGGGAAGTACCCCCACGCTCCTTCGTCAGCCGCGTCACCGGGTACGAGCCAGCGAAGGCTGACCAAGAGCGTGAGAGCCACAGACGCTCAGGACATGATTGGAAAAAAATGGCTATTGCCGGGACTTCCACTGTCACGTATTTACAGCAGGTCACGAGGCCAAAGCCGTTTTAGTCTCCGAGGAGGATCGTAGGGATGAGTAGCGCAGTGTAATGACTGTGCTAGGGGATTAAGGTGGTTGGATAGGTTACTATGGAATTTCATGAACTTGGAAGGGATGAGTTCAAGAATTTACGGTATATCAAGATCGTTATGAAGGGTTTTGTTGCTGACGTAATAAAGTGCATGTCCAGATTGCCTAAAGTATAACTTTGTAGATTAGTATGGTTTCCTTTATAACTCCATAATAATTTATATTAATGTAGCTATACTATTTATTCCTGAATCAAATTATTGTTTTTTTTTTAATTACAAAATGGTTCTACTTCACTTTGATGTTTCTTTAATTCTCATTTCTAAATGATAAGACTGCTCAATAGCTTTAGAAAAATTATGATTTTTTTTTTGTTAGCAAAAATTGTAAAAATTAGCTTGCACTGATCGACAATCGGCCACTCCCAAGAGAAGCCCTGAATTGAAGACGCATGAATGAATGTTGATACATGCGCTTTAACACACCCTTTGACAGATGCATGAGCACGGCCTGCTGTATAGCCGGATATCAGGCTATAAGTGCCGCTGTTATCGCCTTAGAGACAGCACCTGTCAGGTGTAAACAACGTTTACTGCCCCATTATACAAAACGGTTCAATTCCCCATAACAGCCGTCCGACTTTCCACTTCCTGGATCTCTTTGCCTCCTAACATTATGCAGCTATTTCACTGTTACTGCAGAAATAACTGTGCACTTTATCTGCATTATGTACTTAGTAGAAGGCTCATTGTGAGAATTACAATGGTTTTGGTGAGCTGCGTAACGCCTTTATGTAGCAAGAAAATTATGTTATTGTCATACGTACAAAAAACGTCAGTCAATTGTACAGTAATAACAAATCAAGTGTTTCTTACTTCGCTTTCATTGATTTTTTATCATTTTATTTCAATGTTTTATGTAAAGGTCGTGGCATTATAAGGTGCATTAACTGATGTTATTATGACTTCAGACCGGAAGGGTTAGCTGTCCCTCCTATTTCAATTCCCTAAGTCCATCTCGATTTAATAGGGCTTTTTGTATGTATATGTACTTGGTTTTGTAATGGTGATTGTTTTTTTATCTTTCATTTTAAGTTTTACTTTTCATGTTAATACGTATAATGTAATTTTATAAAAGGATAAATAATGGAATATATAACTTCTATTTTGGAGTTGAGTATGGAGAAGAGGTTTAATAGATGACTGGACCAATCAGCAAAGACGGATATGCAAGAATACGAGTCATCTCGCGGCCAGCACCCGGACTAGACGTTGGAAGTGGGTTCATTCTGTTGTGGACACTCGTAGAGTTCAGACAGTGTCGAGAGAGCCCGCCTTCTTGCTGTCGTACTCACATTTATTCAAAACATTGCGTGTCTAACATAATTCCCGATGCGGCTATCCCTTTTTTAAATTGTAACTGGTTTTATCTTTTAAAAATTTCATCTTGAAATTTTTAAGTGTTTTATATTTTACATTTTGACGCTTTTAATGTTTAAAAGACGCTATTGAAAGCGCTTGCCGACTAAACCTAAAAGTTTTTAAAGAGACACTAAACGATAGTGTTATTTAAACCTAAATTATACCGTCTCTTCTAATCTAACACCTTATTGTAGTTTATAGCAGCATAGCCTAGTTTTGATTGTGTATACTATTTTTAACAAACCATTAGTATATTTTACAAACTTAATCAATAAAAGTTTTACCAATTATGTTAAGATGTAATCACTGATTTGATAAATGTTGCAGTCCCAAAGTAAGAAGAAGAAAGTAATTCTCGCATTTGGTAGGAATATAAAGCTCACTATTATTGCAAGTCAGCAGCCAAAAAAAAAAAAGATTAGATTACTGTTCTCAGCCTTCGTTGGAAAATCGTTCACACGTGCCGGCTAGCTCAGGTTCTAATCCCGAACTTTCCCGTATATAGTTTCCTTGGCAGGTAATTAATTATTAATGAGCTATTCAGATAACATGAGAGAATGCCACTTCTGTACTTATATACTATTCGAATTCTACTATTTAAGCATTCCTTTACCACGAATATTTGTAATAGTAAACGGGTGATGTAAGCAGCAGCTGGAAAACAACTGACCTGCTGTGACATATATACCGGAAAGAATGGACATCTGCCAAGAATGTCTTCTCTAAATTAATACTAAGATGTAACAGATGTGTGACTGAGGAAACCTCCGAGATTACTTCTGATTCACACAGGCTGCGTGAGTCAGTGTCATATATACGTCTTATAAACGCTTAATACCTTTCCTCGTTGTTAGCTCGATCTGTCGTTAGTGAGAACATTTCACATAGGCACGGGGGAAAAATAAATGTACCAAAGCATGCGATGTAGGGTCAAAGTCCTCTCTAATGAAGGAGCAGGTACTCACTTTTAGACGCACAGATCGTATTGCGTGTCATCCTCTGATTGACAACAAACTACCCTATCAATTTAGTCAATTGCAAGTTGTAATAACAAAAATATATCCTCATTATCCTTAGATTATATCCCTTGCGAACCCACTTTTTTTTTTTTACATAAACTGGAATTATATGTAACATCACTAGTGTATATGTATGCAGTAAAAAAAAAAGGACTATTGTCAGATGGGATTTCCTACAGTTCAAGTTAATATGTGTAATGTAATTTTATATAAGGATAAATAATGGAATATATGTCTGTTTTGGAGTTGAGTATGGAGAAGAGGTTTAATGGATGACTGGACCAATCAGCAAAGGCGGATAGGCAAGAATACGCTTCAAACGTGTCATCTCGCGGCCAGCACCCGGACTTGACGGTCTGTTAGAAGCGGGTTCATTCTGTTGTGGTCACTGGAAGTGTTCAGTTCCCAGAGAGCCCAGCACTTAGATTACTGGCAGTGGGTTCCAGGCTAGTCATTCCCAAACAGCTGGAGAATGTAGCTAAGGTACCCAATAGTAGATCAGGCTACTTGTGATCGTTTTGTTACCAACCATTACACTTTACTACGTTACATTACTAATGAAATCCGTAGATATTTTTACCATTCATGTTAATACGCATAATGTAATCTTATTTACGGATAAATAATGGAGTATATAACGTCTGCTTAGTGCTAAGTATGGTGAAGACGTGTAATGGATGTGAGGTGAGGATGAGTTTGCAGGGGGAAGCCACCAAGGAAGTCTTACTTGAGTTTGAGTTCAGGCTCCAATCTATTAGCTAGTGCTGCTGTATTACAAGCACTTGTAAATTGTAGCCTCAGCTGCAAAAATATCTTGTGTATAAATATATTTATGTTTTTAACGCCTCCTATCATATTCTTATAAAACTTTCTTTTATTCAGTCAAGTTCAATTCAACGATAAACTTGTAAAATAAGGTATAGATTAATAATGTATTCTGGTAACCAACCATTCCACGTGAGCCATTTTATTCGCATACTGACTGATGACCTGGAACTTCAAAGGAAGACGAAATAACCTGAAAACCTTAAAGGCAGAAAATATATATCTTTAAACAACCGTCCACTTGTAGAGAGATAAAGATGTTTTTGTTTCGCATTCGTCATTTGAATACGCAACAGGCCGCACCTATTATTACGGAGAATTTAGGAAATTTAGTTAAGTGTGTGCTTGTTGCGTTGTTGTGCGTGTAGTTAAGTCCCGAGGAGTTAAGTCTGGGGAACGTGGTAGATACTCTACAGCACCTCTATGTGTACCTTTAAGTACCTTTCGTACTTAAAATACCACTTTAAAACAGACTTCCTTTCATCAAATGTAAGCCTTACGCCAGCCATGTTTACTCGAGTAACAAGGTACAACTAACAATAAAACACTAACTATCTGGCGACTGTCATATGACGAAACAAAACAACGCAATACAACGCTTGTATGGCGATTGCTGGAACTACAAACTATTACACTACCAAAAATGAGATAACTCTGTCAATTAGTTTGCAAGTTATGGACTTTTAAACAGTGGATCCATTTTTTTGGACCCCTCTGTATATATTTTTTAATGCCGAAATATTAAATGCTTCTTCTTTAATCTTTAATTATCAATATTCAAAATCATTAGGCTCAAAAGTACCGAATACCACGCGGAATATCAGGATGATTTTGAATTATGTATATGTTTGAGTTGAGTTATGTACTTTTATGGAATACTATACTTTTTTGAGGTAAGGCTTTAAACTATTCATCTACCGAAATCACGATCAGTAGGGCTGATTTTTCGAGATGTTGGCTAACAGTGCTAGAAACACATACAGGAGCACAACAAATTATAATTATTTTGTTGATATATTTAATATGGGGGCAACTCCGAATCGTTCTTGAACGAATTTATAACTTTATAACTTTATTGTGCAATAATTACAATCTGCCTTTTATAAGGCAATAATAATACAGATAAATGATCTCATTCATACCATATTTACAGTCATCATTCACTCACTCATTCATACAATAGGACATGATTGGAGAAACTGGCCATTGCCAGGACTCCCACTGTCACGCGATTATAGCAGGTCACGAGGCCACTGCCGTTTCAGTCTCCGAGGAGGATTATAGGGATGAGTGGCGCAGTGCAAAGACTGTGCTACAGGATTAGGGTGGTTGGAAAGGCTACTGTGGAATTTCATTAACTTGGAAGGGATGAGTTCTAGAATGTAGGGTATATTAAGGTCGTTATGAAGGGTTTTGTTGCTGACATAATAAGGGGCATTTACTATTGTTCTCAGGACTTTGGATTGAAAGGATTGGATACGCTTGATGTTCGACTTTTTTGCTGTCCCCCATAGCTCTATTCCGTATGTCCAGATTGGTTTAAGTATAACTTTGTAGATTAGTAGTTTATTTTCTATTGAGAGATGGGATGTCCTTTGAAGTAGTCTGTACAGTTGTCCAAAGCGTCTGTTTAGTTCTTGTCTTTTTAGTCTCGTATGTGGGTTCCAGGTCAGTCGTTTGTCGAGATGGAAGCCTAAGTACCGTACTGTCTCGGTTACTGGGAGAGGAATAGAATTAAAATAAACTAATGGACAAGTCTTGCGACAAAGGGTGAAGGTAATGTGGGAGCATTTTGCTTCATTAACTTTGATCCGCCATTGATTGCACCAATACTCGATCTCGTTAAGGTGTTTTTGAAGGTTATGGGATGCTATGTCGGGGTCTGGGTGGGATGACAAGACTGCAGTGTCATCTGCAAATGTGGCCAAGAAGGTGTTGGAAGTAGAGGGGACATCAGCGGTGTATAGGTTATAGAGGATGGGGCCTAGGACACTGCCCTGTGGAACTCCTGCATTTATGGGATAGTAGTTAGAGTATTCTAAGCCACAGCGGACTTGGAAGAAGCGGTTTGAAAGGTAGGACTGTAGGATTAGGAAAAGGGTCTGTGGTAAATGTCTTTTGAGCTTGTAGAGCAAACCTGCGTGCCAAACCCTGTCAAAAGCTTGAGCTATATCGAGAAAGGCAGCAGTGCAATACTTTTTGGTTTCAAGGGCTGAGGAGACGTGATCAACAACGCGAAGGCCTTGTTGAGCAGTGGAATGTCGTTGGCGGAAACCAAACTGGTGTGTGGGAAAAAGGTTTTTGGATTCAACAATTGGAAGTAGACGTTTTAGTAGGAGTTTCTCAAATATTTTTGAGAGGATAGGGAGTAGGCTAATTGGACGGTAAGATGAGGTGTCATTGGGTGGTTTACCGGGTTTGGCGAATAGGACAATAATGGAATGTTTCCAGAGGAGAGGAAAGTGCGTCGTTCGGATAATGCAATTATATATATAGGTTAGGAAGATTATGGCTTTAGGAGGAAGTTGTTTGAGAATTTGAGGAGTTAGGAGATCATATCCAGGGGATTTTCTGTAAGGTAAGTTTTTCAGAAGGTATTTGACCTCAGAGGGATTAACGGCTTTTGGTGGAAGAGAGAGAGGAATAGGTGAAGTGAGGAAATCTTCCACAGTTTTGCTGTGAGTATGGCTTTGATGAGAAAGGTGAGGTGTGAAAGTATGGGTAAGATGCAGAGCAAATTCCTCCGACCTATCCCCATCCGAGGCCGCCCAGGACCCATCATCACGACGGAGTGGATGTGAAACAGGTTGATACTTTAGGATTTTTTTGGTTACATTCCACAAGGAGTTATCCCTGGTAGACAGAGAGGAGAGGTAGGAATTGAAAGAATCAGAACGGAAGGATGCCAATCGCCGCTTTACCAATCGGCAGTACTGATTGTACGAGCGGCGATCAGCAGGATGCCGGGATCTTTGCCACACTGTTCTAGAGCGGCGTTTGGATTTGATTAGATCTTTGAGATGCTGAGGTAAACGATTATGATTGTGGATTCTTGGGTGACGATGGGGTGACGATGCCTCCCAAGCCGACCTCTGGACCAGAGTAGTGAAAGAATGCACTGCATCGTCTAGGTCTTGGGATGTTTTCAGGGATAATTTGAGGTTTACGGACTCTGTAAGAAGCTGACGGAAGTGGTCCCAGTCAACTGGGCCCCTAATAAATGAAGGAGGAGGCAGTTTGTGAATTGGTCTAAGGGAAATGGTTAATAATAAAGGACTATGATCAGAGGAGAGGTCATCGAGGCGCTTGAGTGAATAGTTTAGTGTTCCTAAACTATTGTAGAAGAAAAAGTCAAGGAGATCTGGATTTCGGTTGGGATCTGATGGCCAATAGGTGGCTGTGTCAGGAGAGATAGTGGAGCAATGTCTCCGTGTGAGTGCAGACAGCAAAGCACGTCCTCGTGTATTTGTGGATCTTGAGCCCCAGTGTTGGTGCTTTGCGTTAAAGTCCCCACCCACAAGGAAACGATGCCCGATGGAGTCTAGAAAGGAGATGAATTGGGAATCGGGAATGGATTTATTGGGAGGGCAGTACACTGATGCTAGAGTAAGGGGAAAAGTGAGGGTGGTGATTGACACTGCAGTGGATTGAAGGAAATCATGTGCTACCAAAGGAACTATGTGATGGGATATGGAGTTATGGACAATGACAGCGGTACCTGCATGAGCTCTTCCATCTGGGTGATCAGTTCGATAAGTCTGGTACTGTCGAACGGTAAATGGTCGTTTACTTGTAAGTCTTGTTTCAGTAATAAGAGCTACATCGATGTTTTTGTCATGGAGTAGTGCTGTCAGTTCGTTAGTGTGGGTGCGAACACCATTCGCATTCCAAAGGAGAATGGATACGGAATCGGGAGGATCCACTTATGGATTTTGTTTAACGGGGATAAGGTAGGAGACAAGATTTGTAAGAAGGGAAATGAGAGGTGTAATTAGGGTTCTGAACTCTGTAAGGAATGAGGTTAAAAGGCTGGTGAGATCTGAAGAGCTTGAAGGTGGCGGGATATGCGAGATGTGTGGTTGAGGATGGGATTGAGTTTGCCGATTGCTGGGATGAGCGGAGTGCTGGGAAAGAAGAACTTGCGGAGGAGGTGTGGGCAATGCCTGTGACTGCTCTCTGTTCCGAACTGCGTCAGCAAAAGAGACTGAAGGCCTCAAACTTCTGGTGGGGGCGCTTCTTGGGCTACCTGTGGCTGATGTTTCTTCTTCAGGACGACGACGTTGTTCACTTCTGGACTTAAGAATTCTATAAGCCTCACAGCCTTTATAGTTTGCCGGGTGGCCTTGCTGACAGAGCACGCATACAGCAGGTGATTTTAGGGGCTTCTTGCACAATTCACTTTTGTGCTGCCCACTGCACTTTACACACCTGGGAGGGTGGTAGCAGTATGATTTTGTGTGCCCATATGCCTGGCAATTATGGCATTGGACGATGTCTCGTTTCGGGTAAGGCTTTTCGACCTGTACTCTTGTGTAGTATAAGTGGTTAAGCTCGTAGATTTTCTCCACTCCAGCTGTTCGCTCTAGATCGACAAAGAATAAGGGCATTGGTTTCTTGATACTTGTATCATTTTCTTGTCTTTCCTCACGGAGGACATTCGTGATTTGGCGAACCTTGTACCCTAAACTTATCAGCTCATTTTCTATCTCGTCCGCTGGTGTTGTGGGATGCAGGTTTCTAATCACCACCCGCAGCGATCTTTCTTGCTTTAGTTGGTAGGTATGAAAATCAGCCTTGGTTTCTTCTAGGTATTTTATAATTCCTCGGTATGTTTCAGGAGTGTCCGGAGAAACTTTTGTGTCCCGAGATCGATTGAGGCAAGTATATTTGCCTGTACCTACAACTTTGCTCAATTGAGTGCATAGTAATTTGAAATTACTAATGTTGCGAACGAATATCGCTGGTGGCTTGGGCTGTGTGGGTGTTGTTGTAGAGTCCATGTCCTCTACCTCAATATTTTTCAACACCTCGTAACTATTGGGTGTGAAAAAGGGAGACTCATCAGTTACTGTTGTTTGTTTTGATGTGGTGGGTTGTGGTGGTATCTCTTCCATAGAGCTGCTAGGTGCTGAGGAATTTATTGGGATATTCCGATTAGATCGCCGTGGCTTGCGTTTGACTGGTGACATAGTGGGCGTAGGTCCCAATGATCTTGAGCGTTTTTTTTTATTTTCTGATATAACTTGTTGATAGAAACGCATGTTTCATATTCTTGTAAATAGTTTTTAATTGAATAAAAAAAAAACAAAAAAAAAAAAAAAAAAACTGTGTAGCCTCGAACACAGATATTTGTGTTAATAGCTTGTGGCGTAATGAGATGCCTGGAACGAATTTAAAAATCAAAGATACATGTGGAAAAGTTTTAGTGAAAAAAGTATTTTTTTGTAACTATAAAGACTGGTTGAGAAAAGATAACATTGTATTCAACTTCGAGTCGTTGCCTGAACCATAGCTGACTACTTCAATCATCCGAGGATGTCCATCAAAGTCTTTTGCGGAGTGCAGTGGCAAGACTAAGAAAGGAGAAGTTCATGCTTCTTTAAGCGCTAGTGCCTTACGCTGCAGGACTTAAGTGGCGTTCCTCTGGTCAGGAGATATAATATAAAATATATAGCTTTTTCTGGAGAGTTTTCGCGTAGTCAAACGTCAACTCAACGTCCGATGACTGCAGAAGAGGTCATGGCTCTTTTTATTCATTACAAATAATCCCTACGCTTCTGCGAAAGCATGCCTTTGCAGTTTATGGAGATGAAAAATGTTTTCTGCTCATAAAAAATATGTGATTTTGAAAAACTAAAGGACCCCCTCCCCTCCACCCCCCTCAAAAAAAGTAGGTCCGATAAATATTCTCTATTAATAGCTTTGCCAGTTCTCAGGCGTGAAAGACAACATTCTCAATAATTTCCAGCGGTTTGCGACAACGTGTCATTATGTAATTATCACACCTCTTCAGTTAATGACAGAACCATTAGCGCCAACTTATCATATCATTTATGTCAAACTGAATATATTATTTTTTTTTACTTTTTATGCATATAATTTAATCTTTATAAACCTCTTTAATCCTCCACTTTGGAAGTGATTCAATATGATTGAAGCTGGTTAGACCGACCATATTTGCCGATAACAAAAAACATTTAAATATGTGATCAATTTTTGTATAATACGTATGGCTGATTATTAAGTGTTTATTTTTATTAATTATACCAAATGCCCTTGGTGGGACCAGGGAGAAGGTGAGGTAGTCTCGTCAGAATTGGCCCGGTCATGGTCGCATCCATCCCAATATTCAAGTTAATTCACACAACTATGGCATTTGATGTTTTCAATTAATAAAATGCTATTCAATGCAGCACATTGTATAATGTGTAATTAAATCCTTAGACTGCGTGTATTAGGTTACACATTAATTAATTAGAAATGTCTCTAAACTACAATTTCCAACATGAAGATTATAATAAAATAAATAAAAGCTTTGTTAGGTCGGAAACTTTGCAGACCACCTCGTAATGTGCTGCTTAGGTGAAGCTATATCATGATACCATGTCCTATTGAATAATGGAGTAAACAGAAATATGTTCACTTTTGGGTAACAAAAAACATAATAGTGTTACTTTAAAGACAAAAAATGAATATATCAAAACAATATCTTCACAGAAACACCTATTTACCGGAGGACAAGAAATCTTTAAAAATAATTAGAAGATCAACAAGAAGTTACGTAAGGACAAAGCACAGCGGATATTAGGAGGTAGAGATTTCAAGAACGTGGTGGAGCGAGCAGAATGGTATTCCATAAAAGTACATAACTCAAAATCATCGTGATATTCCGTCGTATTCGGTACTTTTGAGTCTGATAAATTTGAATATTGATAACTAAACAATCAAGAAGAAGCATTTAATATTTCGGCATTTAAAAAAAATATATGTAACAACGTAATATTTCTCTGGAAGTTGATGAACAAGTGCACACTTACCTAAATTTGAATTCTCCGTAATAATAGGTGCGGCCTGTTGCGTATTCGAGAGTGTAATGTTAAAAAATATTCTTGAGTTCCAGAGGTAGACTAAGAATTTTATTGGAGTGATATTGTATTTATAAGGATGTTTATGAGAGAGAATAGTTTGAAAAATTTACGAATTAACTTCAGGGCTCACAGAAAAGAAAGACAGTTGCTGTAAAGACATTTTATAAAGTGTGTAATTATTATAAACAACTTATATTAGTGCTAATAAGTATTCCAATGTTTATTCAAAGCGCCCTTAAGGAATTATTCAAGAAAAACTAAAGCTGTTGGCCCCTGTATCTTTTATAAACGGGAGTGTTATCAGACTTACAAGTAGCCCAAGAAGGCTTTTCAGAAGTAACAAATCCAATCATACCAGGAAAATCAATTAATTTTTAAAAATGAGACGATAAATCCCTCTTTTAAGAAATCCTTTTATCTTATTCTTTAAAAATATTACATTTTTTGAGCTTTTCTTAATTTTTTACTACCAATACAAAATATGACCGAAATATTACACCAACAATCAAATTGCTATCATCAAAAATCTGGATACAAAGAAGGGATTTCAAAGCCTGGGCCACGTGAGTCTGTCGAATAGGAAAATATCAGAATCAGTAACAGGCATGAAACAGTTCAAAAATGAACTGGCAGTCATTAATCAAGAAGTCTGGAGATAATGATGATGTCATCAGTGAGGAATTGATGATGTTGATGCTGAATAATGATGAGCCAATCGCGATCCACTTACGGAGTTCTTAAGGACCGTTTTCTGATAAACTTCAGATGGGTTGGCAGAGTCCGGTCACGAAAAATGAGTTGTGGATTCTAAATCCGGGTTCCATTAGTTTAAAAAGGAGGGAAAATATGTCATTTGTATTCTATTTCGCCGTATCAAGTGCTGCTGAGCTGTTCGCATATTGAAATAAAAACAGACGGTCCAGTTTGATCGATCGCTCAATTATAGGATACAATGGTTACGTTGGATCGGAACATCTGGGAATAGATTCGTGAATAAACCTCAGCTATTTTTCTATGCTGTTGCGATTAGTAATATTTATAATTTGGAGCCATCGAATAAACTAAAAACTTTCCAACCTCAACATGAAGATGATACTCGTAAGTTTATCAGACAGTTATATATATACATGTGTAGCGACCGCTAACTACATAAGATAAATCACCCTATACTCTATTGTATATATATATTGTAAATTAATTTAAACAAATGTAAATAGCATTGTAAATGTGTAAACAATAAATATGTCACAGCTGCAAGCCGAGTGTTAACCGCTAACCCAAAGCAGGTAGAAACCCCACAGCCTTCGGCTGCCTACACAAAGACCGACCACTTACTTAGCCCTTATTGGTTACAACAACGAGGTAGATGATTGGCCCTAACGAGCCACCACTAACTATAAATAGGGGCAGATCTCGGGATGTAATTCACTGACTATTAACGACAATAAAAATTTATTATATTTAGGCACTCCGCCAAATGCATGTAAATGCAGTAAGAGGAGAAATATGTAATCCAAATATTTTGTTATTTTTCTTTTGTACATTGTATTGTTTTGTTGAGGTTTTGAAATAAAAAAAAAAAAAAATGTAATTCACTCTCCTCCTAGTGAAGCTACCCTACTTGCAGCTGCGACAGTATTCAAGAATTTGCTCTTCTTCCTTATGAAAAACCTCTACATCTCTTTCTCTCCTCACCTCGCTATGTTTTAGTCCGGCGTCGTCAGAACCCACACCTTCCTAGTGGTAATCTCTGCCTTCGTCTCGATAAAACTAGCACCTCCTTGGGAGAGAACTCTCCCTCGCGGACGACGGTTGCCGTGGCCCTGCAAATTTTCCGAGCAGCCCTCCTGCGGTAATCCAGTCTGCCTCTCTCCGGTTTACACTCACCTTTGGGAGCCGGACGGTTTTCCCCTACCCTCAGATACCGAGTATGAATTCGTGGTCATTCCAAGACCACACTAACTACCTACCTCCCTACCCTATACCTTTTCTCCTGAACACAGTGCATTGTCGGGGCACATACCTATCAAAAAATAGAGTCAGATAGTAAGACCGTCATGAAATGATTGTCCAGGTTATAAACTTAATCAACCCACACTTGTCACCAGGACTAGGGTAACCAGGCACCCTCCTCGTGACGACCCAACAACATGTTTCATTACGGAGCACATGTCTGTCAGCTATGATTGTGCATCAAATCACAATATCAGTCAACATCAAACATCAATATTAACCTGACATGTAACAATGTAAAAAATACAATCGCAGAACAGAAAATCAAACTTTATAAAAATCTCTTCTAAAAACATGATCGCAACTAACATTTATGCCAATTCAAGCTTCAAAAATACTTTCATAAATTACTAACTAACATTTCACTAATGATTTCTCATGCAGACTGTTATTAGAGGGGATATACTGCAATACTGTTAAGGTGCATTATTTACTAATGTAATGTTTTATTTTAAACTGAGAGATGAATCTCAGGCTATAGAATCATACAAATACAAAGCATTATTAATCGTTTCTATTATTATTGAATAAATTACAATCGAACAATTTAAACATAACATAATCAAAAATAATAAAAAACATAATCTAATTAAATCTTTTTATTTATTACTTCAAAAAAATTCATTCTTGCTCCAACAACATTATAATATAATAATAAAACAGTAAACTATATCATTTGAAACAAAAAATTTAAAATCATTTTTCAATATGGTATGAATGATGACACTTATCTCAATTACTCATTGCCTAATAAAAGGCAGATTGTAATTTTATCTTAATAAATTGTTGTTTTCTCTCTCTCTAAAAAAATCATTTTTCAAGTCACACTACAAATAATCGTATATTTTTGTGATTTTCAATTCGCTGAAATTTCTGGTTTAAAGTCAAAAGAGTTAACCAGGACAGCAATAGCTTGAGCCCTTAAGTTAAACTGCCGGGTTTAGGAGTCGGGCTCTGCGGTGAGCAGTACACTTTTATGTGGTTTTAGCTCGAGAGGTGCCGTTTCTCTTTCTAACTCTCTGGCACAAGTAGGTGCCTTAAATCAGAATTTAACCGCGACGGAGCTCTGTTAAGTGATCTTCATTTTGAAGTATTTGGCACCTTGTTCACATATCTTGGCCCGAATCTAGCAAATACTACCCCGCTAGCTCAACTTTATAAAAATGGGCAAGGAGCCACCACTTATAAAAAATATTAATTCTGTGTATAACACTCCGGCATTTCCCCAGAATGGGATCATGCGAAAAGTGGTAAAAAGAACGCCGACCTGCACCCGTTGGCTTGGTGTGCCGTCGGTGGGCGAGTTCATCCACCGGAGACACATACATTTTTTTGACTCGTTGCAGCACCTAACCAACCCAGTGTTTAACACTATGACCCCACCACCCCTCCCGCATCGATGGCAACAGACTGTCGGGGGAAAATTAGGTTAAGAATTAGTACGTAAGTTAGTTTAAGTTTGATAAAAAAAGTGAGCCCCATCACCTTTATTAGTCAGTTCAGTCCTGTCACGTATAATACGTATGATTATACTTGTTTATTCCATTATATAATTTTTATAAAATATCAAAACCTGTATATAATGTAGCGACGCTACAGGAAATACAAAAATAATTTGTAAATAGATTCGCCTGAGGATCTATAATTGTATATAATTATCTGTAAATTTAATAGAGCTATGAAGAAAAAAAAAAAGTTAACCTCACAAACCCAAAACATAAGTGGTTATCACTATGACCCGATTTAGTTTAGGTTTTTATTGTTAGATGTAAGTTCATGTAAGTAGATGTAAGTAAATTCAGTCGATTAATTTATAATGAACATCATTATACTTTTGTACAATGCAGATCACTATTAAAAGAAAACAGACTTAGTATAAATTGTAGCCAAGCTGCAGGAAATACAATGAAGCAATCGTAAATAGATTCGTCAGTAGTGTCTATACTTTGTACATATATGAATTTTTAACAAGGGTATATATATATATACATATATATCCTCAGTTATACTCTCTAGATGTGTCAATTGTATATGTACAGAGAGATAGTATTAGTAGCACTCAAACAGAGACACTTGTTGTGTTGGTAGTTGTTTTTATGAATCAGAAAAAAAAAGTTCGGAGCCTTCCATTCAAATATTGTTAATTGACAAACCACCCTCAGTCCACGTTTAAGCAATTCAGTCACCATTACGTCTACAAGTCTTCAATTTATAACAACAAGATGTATAAATTGCTTCGTTAGAATTGTCTTTGCCTTGCGGCGGTCCCATGCCTTACACCTCTACACCGAGTAAGAGTGGCTCTACCCCTCCTCCTGTGCATAATATTTCCCCCGTTCATTCCTTTTTCAAACCAAAATTCACACCATTCTCCATATACCATATACAATATTCTATAGTTCAAATCCTCAGTGCGTTCCCGGAACTCAAGATCCCGTCTCTCTGACCTTTATACACCTGTACATAAAACAGCAGTATACGATCGGACCTTCCTTCCACTACCCTCTGGAATTCTCTTCCTCCTAATATCCGCCATGCTTCATCATTAAGATCCTTTAAAGCTCTCCTATTCCAACACCTCTCCATCCAACGCGAGTTGGAGTACGCACGTTAGTTTGGAAAAGATTCATTCACCATATTATATTCCCGGGCTTATTAATGTTTCTATTTAGTTGTTCACTATATATATAGATAGATGTTAGCTTCCAGCTTTTATATCATTTTTTTGTTTTCTTTTGTATTAATTTCATAGTTTTTATTTAATGTTATATCACTACAATTAATTGTAACTGTACAAACTTCTGCATATTATTTTTGATGTGTTTTTTATTTTTATAAGTGTTCATTTATGACTTTATTTACTAAAAACAGTTAATAATTTTTATTTTATTTCATGATTATTATTACCTTTCCTTTATAATTTTATACTTCATCTTACATTGTAATTATTTTTTTATTATTATGACGTAATAGTTCTTTTTATCTTGCCAGATGTGAATTTCCATGTTTTCCCGGATCTATTCTATCATAAATTTACATATCCAGGCGAACAGTAACACAATAAGAAAACACTATTCAATAACAATTAGTTTAATAAATTGTAATATTTGGAAAACAAGTTGTCCGAATAACAAAGATATAATGTGAGAGACTCCGAGCTTTTTTCTTCCTTCTAATCCATACAAAAATATACTAAGTATATTAGGAATATACAGGAAGAACAAGCGATCCTGAAAAATTTTAATTTTAAATCGATTCATATATAACGAAATTAATCAATTATCAGTTCTAGCACCACAATCGAAGCGGATTTTCATGATATTTAAACAAAACTCGTTATAAACTATTTTTTACAATTCTGAGTAATCAGTAAACAGTAGTTTCATTTGTTTAGTTCCAACCGATGAACGTTGATGAAGAATGAACAATAAAACATTTGATTTAATTACATCACATTGTCGGTATTTAATAAAAATATTGCTCCAGGACCAGCTGGCTAACTGGTTAGGTTGTCACTTTTAACTAATTACCAACCATTTGTATCAATATACTTTTAATGAGGTGTAGAATCGTACAGTAATTATTTTTCCAAGTCCCTTTTTTTTAGAAAGTAATTTAATATGAGATTATGCCGAAAATGCAATCTTAATTTTCTTTATTTTCAATGTGCGTATGCATGCTTATACCACGTACATCGTTAACATTAAGACGTTATGACATTGTGTTATATATCAGACAGAAATTTGATAGGAGTGGAATTATACATTGGTGAGTAGGGGATTAGTGATAACAGACACGAGATGCCAGTTAGAATGTGGACATCTTCGCTCTTGGTAATGGCCGGTGCCGTTTACTTCATGTGGTGTGCCTCCTCGGTCTTCATAGCCCACTATCTTCAGGACTACCTCAAGGAGATCGTCTGATAGGGTGTACCTTGAAGAGGATATGCGAAGCTCCAGTAAATGGTAAGCAGAATCTTAAAGTGGAGAGGTAGTTGTTTGTGTTCAAGACATTTAGCTAACTGGAGTATCCCACACAATTAATGCCTTCAATCATCTTACCAATGTCCCCCAATTGATTAAACTTCTATGTTTAATTTCTTCTTTATATTATATTATTAGCGTACACATGAGTTCTTTCACTAAAATGCCCCACTGATTGGCACTGTACTTGAAAATTTTCAAAATCAATGAAACTTAAGTAAAAATTGTATCAATGCTCATATTGTATACATTATAATCACACTTGCCTCTTATTACGACATCAACAAAACTCTTCACAACTATCATAATATACATTGTTTAATCCATCCCTTTTCCAAGTAGTAACCTAGCCAACCACCCTAATTCCCTAGCACAGTCATTACATTGCACCACTTATCCCTATAATCTTCCTCGGAGACTAAAACGGCATCGGCTTCGTGACCTGCTATAAATACGTGACAGTCCTGACAATGGCCAGCTTCTCCAATCATGTCCTGAGCGTATGTGGCTCTCGCGCTCGTGGTCAGCCTCCGCTGGCTCGTATCCGGTGACGCGGCAGACAGAGGAGCGTGGGGGACTTTCCAAAACTGCACCTTCTCTTTCTCATGCAAGGGGGGTGACAACCATGTGGATATGGGGGTCTCTGTGCTGTTTGTAAATATGGTACGAATGAGAACATTTATCACAATTACTTATTGCCCAATGAGGCATTGTAAGTCAACCAATTGTGATTTTACTACAGTAATGATTTTTCGTATAATGCCACTACATTGTACATTGTAGACATTTAGCTCATACAAACTCTACCTCTAGTTAAAACACACAATAGTTAACATTCACTTCTCTTCAATGTTATACAACACACTGTAGGGGCAAGGGCCGGTATTCCAATCCAAAAAAAAACAAGTTTATTGACCTTTTGGTCTGTATTATTGTTAGGAACACAAAAATTATCTTCGAGAAACAGCTATTTTGTCAACGGCTGATAAAAATTCAGACTCAAATCGGTCACTTCCATGAATATGATAATGTCTTAGCGATGTATCGAGAGCGTCGAATCCGTTTCGTCCAATTCTCACGGACAATCTGTTCACGGCAAAGTTGAAGATCAAATTAGAATTCAGAATCGCCATAGAGGGATTAAATTCAATTTGAAATAATTTTTATTTTCCTCAAAGGAATATTTGATACGGTTTTATCGTCAAATTGAAAATATGCATTTACATACCAAGATAAAAAACACAAAAAAAAATATTGCAAGATAAATGGCCTATAGACATCAGGGCCGGATAAAAAATTAGGCTGATTAATTAAAAAAATTTTTCCAAAATGCTATTCTAATCAGTGGGAATAGTATTTAATATATTTTTGACTAATTAAAAATTACGTAAAAGCGAGATTACCAATAGTCCAAACATGTTTAACGAGGAACGTCAATTTCTTTTTTCTTTAGAACGGTGAAATTGAGCGGTCGGATAAAATATAGTGACGCTGTCCACTTCATGACACGAAGGTTCTAAATATTCGAAAAACAGTGACCTCTGTTTGGCTTCCGTAAATATAAATAGGTGTTGCTCCCGTAACTAATTAGCATGGCATCTACGACAGGAACACACGCTTCCCTTATTATTTTTTCTCATAAAACATTTTAATTAAGAAAACAAAGGAAACAAAAAAGAAATATAATAATTTTTTCTCCGAATTAAACTTTAATTACTATGTCATCTCGCTCATTTAGCTAGCGAAAAAAAGGGGAACCTTCTTAACGGAAATCTAAAACATTTAAAAATTAGGTTAATAATTTTTGGCCAAAAACAAAATATATCATGGAGGACTCTGTTAGCCTGCACGAGTGAAGGAGGGAGAAGTTCCAGACTTAAATCTATATCCTACCAATGTGTACAACACATTCTGTAATATACAACATGTATTATTTATTATTCAATTATTTAATTATCTTTCATCTGTCAACTTCGAACAGACCTGGTCGATGGTTGCTTTTGTTTTCACAGTCACTGTAGTCCTTTACTCTTGCCATTTGCATCAAAGATAATGAAACAAAATGTTCCCACATTATATTTACCCTCTACCGCAAGTCCTGCCCACTAATTTCATTCCATCTTCACAAAATACTGACATGGAACCCACACACGGAGCTAAAAAGAACTAAACAGACGCTTCGGACAACTGTACAGACTACTTCAAAGGACATCCCATCTCTAAATAGAAAATAAATTACTAATTTACAAAGTTTTAGTAAAGCCAATCTGGACATACGGAATAGAGCGATCATAAGTCCTGAGAACCCTTATTACGTCAGCAACAAAACCCTTCATAGCGATCTTATTCTACCCTACATTCTTGAACTCATCTCTTACAAGTAGATAAAGTTCCATCGAAACCACCCTAATCCCCTAGCACACTGTCATTACACTGCCCCACTCATTCCTATAATCCTCGGAGATTAAAGCGGCAGTGCCCTCGTGACCTGCTATAAAGACGTGACAGTGGGAGTCCTGGCAATGCCCAGTTTCTCCAATCATTTCTTGGGCGTCTGTGGCTCTCGCGCCCTTGGTCAGACTCCACTTGCTGGAATCCGGTGACGGAGGAGGATTGTAATTTTATCACAATAAAGAAGTTACAGTACCCTTGCCATTCTCAGAACCTGTCGAAACGATGCTTATAAATACATTCGATAAAACTGTAAAATATTTCTTTTACTAATCTAATCAATAACAGATTGAAGATTCTTCCACAGGCCATAAAAACACTTTTGTGACTATGGTACGTGAAACGGTCTAACTACGCCATGTAGGTACCTTAACTGACTGCCCCCCCCCCAATCAGCTGATTAGTACAAACGTCTACTTGCTTCATCAGCCTTAGATGTGGCATGGACACCGGTAGCCCTGCTGGTGAATCACCGGGACACACGGGGGCTCATTAAGAGTGATCTACAGAGGCCATCTGCTGACACAGCCTGCACACCCACAAAGGGAGGGTGTCATCGCTGATCCGGACGATTTGTCCCTTTTGTGGCCTGCTCGTGTGTCCCTTCTGGCTTCCACAAATAGTGCCTTTGTCATCTACCTCGGGCACGGGGTCAGTCCACAAAGGGTCTACCCAAGAGCCCATTCAGGATAGTTTAGCAGGCTATTGTTCATGTTCAACGTTCGACTAACAGCAGAATTTATCTGTGTACATAACAGTAGATCTTCCTGGTTAAAATGTCCTATATATTTCAGAAACATTTCATGGCTAATGGGCTCTCACGCTCTTATGTAGTCGAGGGTGGCTTATCTATAGGTAGCCAAACTTTTCTAACGAGGGAAACTACAGCTCACCCTCAACTAAGGTCCCACCCATAGCCTCCAGAGTCAAAAGTCGTTCTGGTAGTTCGGTTCTCTGACCAGCAGTTCGGACTTAGTAGCACTTTGTGACGATGTGACGCAAGGTCAACTCTTCGATGTTGAGAACAAGGTTCATTCTTATGTATTAATTCTTTCTGTGATACTTAGATAACGGACCAGTAATCTATTAGAAAAAGTTACGCCAGATTAGATTTGAGTGTAACGAACGCTCTGTTGGTGAGTGAGATGTGATCGAGTTAACGGGTCCTGTAACGTCCTGTGCCTCAGGGTGTCATCTGGCTGGTAATATGTCATCAATTTGTAATTAACTGGTTACCTGATCCATCAGCGGCTGGATTATTGCAGTTATCAGTCTGACAAAAGTCGATATCACCTTTCTCTCAGGGGTTGCGTATCGACTGAAGATCGATAGCCTCAGAGGTTACGAGGACAGTACAGTTAATATTTGAATATTTTTTATTTGTTGAAAGGTGAGGCTGTGTATTCAAAAAGTTAGAAACAATCGTCTGTCTGTATGCTCTATTACAGATGCCTAAAAAATCTATATAAGTGAAGAATTTGGGGATACATATTAAATTAGGTCTAATCAGGGCAGGACCACTGAGTAAAGCCTACTCTGATAAGCAGGCTCTGATAAGCGGTATGTGTATTGACAATGCTTATCTGCTTCTACTGATGATCGGAATTCTAAATTACACAGAACCTGGGGAGTATCACACAATTAAGGGTTTCTACGATCTTACTACTTACCCCCCTCTTGATTTATTTCCTAAGTGTTGTACACAGTCAAAAGCAGTTTTTCTAACACGCCCTGTTGAACGGCTCTGAACACTATATTCATCGAAACCCCTAACAATTTACACATGTTCTAATTCAGCACCCCAAGATATTTAATTGTATGCCCTTGACGATATTCTAAGAAAAAAACTATTTTTAACTAACCAGAAATTAACTGATTAAAAAAATTACTGTCTTTATACTTTTATTACTATTATTATCGGAACATCAAACGAAACAAGCAAGCTTACTATCAAGCATTTAAAACAATTATCGGTCGAGTTAAAAGTTGTGAACACAATTTCATTTGCAGTTTTAATGAATTTGTCTAACTACATTTAAAATAAAATTATCTATCGTTAATCATGGCTACGAGATCTTTAATTTCATCCCCTACACTGAATTAATAGAAAGATATGGGTTTTTTATAACTAAGAAATTAATTAATTGCCGTTAATTATAATTTAAGGAATCGAAAATCCTTTTCATTTCGGGTATTTAAATAGAATCTGGTTATTAAAAATTCATGTAAATTGGTCAAAGAGGGATCTCTAAATGACCAGGACAAGCAGACAGGTGAAAAAAAATGATATTTCTTATAATAGGTTTTTAATTGCCTTAGGTTTTTAATGCCTTAGGTTTTTAATGCCTTAGGTTTTTAATTGTTGCTAAAATCGACGTAAGGAACTATTGAAATTGCCTAGGATAATATTTACTTGAAGGAAAGTGAACGAGACAAAATATGATCGCCTACCACATCATATTTGTATTTATTTATATTTCTAAGAACTTTCATTCTTAGAATTAAACAAATTCATACGACACAGGGAACAGTGTCGATAAATGTTTACCCATTAGTCACTTATCTGAAAATAAACAAAAAATAAAAAGTCAATAAACGTATTTATTCTTACAGCAGTGTGAAGATTACCTTCCGGGATATGATTTTTCTAAAATGATTTCCTCGATTGAGAACATGACCTCATGGCCTATTTGATAATATCATTTATTCTATGAATTTTTAAAGTTTTTTTTTAGTTTTTTAATTATATACTCGATATTAAACTCTGAGAAATCAAACGCAGAGTAGGAAATTGCTTAAATAAACCAGACGATTTAAACCACTAAAACATTAGCTTAGAGATTGCACATTAATACGAATGGACTCACTGGGAACTATCTAATACAAATGAAAGTTTTTTTTCCTTCCTAGCCCCTTTAAATTTACAGATAATTATATATAATTTTAGATCCTCAGGGGAATCTATTTACAAATTATTTTATTATTTCCTGTAATATCGCTACATTATATACGGTTTTGTTATTTGTTAAAAATTATATAATGAATAAATAAGTATAATGATACACATTATACGTGACTGGACCGAACTGACTAATAAAGGTGCTGGGGCTCACCTTTTTGATCAACCTTAAAACTAACTTACATACTAATTCTTAACCTAATTTTTCCCCGACAGTCTGTTGCCATCGATGTGGGAGGGGTGGTGGGGTCATAGTGTTAAACACTGGGTTGGTTAGGTGCTGCAACGAGTAAAAAAAATTGATGTGTCTCCGGTGGATGAACTCACCCACCGACGGCACACCAAGCAACGGGTGCAGGTCAGCGTTCTTCAACCTCTCGAGAGAGGTATGTCGGACCACTTTTCGCATGATCTCATTCCGGAAATGTAGGAGACATTTGGCTGTATTGTCAGTCAATTGGGTAAATAGCGGGGCACCGTACTGCAGAGCTGAGGACACATTTATATATCATCAGTTTGAGACGAAGCGACAGGTTGGGTGAAGTTAGCAAGTGCGATAGCCGGTAAGACCTGTGTAGTACTTTTTCTATTTTATTACTAAAATTAGTAGAGAAATGGAGATGCCTATCCATTTGTATACCCAGATAGTGCATTGAGAAATCTGGTGGCCCCTTTTGGAGGGAGAAGATTACGCAGTCGGTCTTCCTGGCGTTTACGCTGACGTTAACAAATGACGAAATATGGACAATAGATTTTGATTGCAACAGTTCTACCAAAATTTATGAGAAGAAAGACATGAAAATCTATTTACGTCGATAGTCACCGATCATCAATTCTTCCAAATCTTTAAATCCAGACTTTTTACCAGTTTCTTATCTCGCTCCAATCTTACGATTCAAAATTCGACATTTTTTCACCTCCATTTTCTATTTTAATACATCCCAACAAACATTACCTCACATCTTTTACTCTTGTTTCATTGTAGTCATCATATATGTACAAAAGCCCGTTATTATTTACAAGCTCTGATTTTATCAAGTTTTAACTAAAGTTTCTTAATCAGCGTTAGGATCTACTATGATACTCGTGTACATTTGGTTTCAAAAATAACCATCTAGGAACCAGAGTAACAGCTTTACCAAAAAAAAACGTTGAAAATTTTTTCTGGTACCAAACTATTAACACAATTTTTTTTTTTTGTATGTTTTCGAAAGTCATAACTAACATTACCATTTTGACTTCAACTGAAAAAAAAAATCGAAATATAGACAAATTTTCTCCATGAGTTGATTAAAGCATGGTGAATATTCAATATTGCGTCAACAGTACACGGTATAGGCTTTACCGGTGATGAACACAGCCTGACATCAAAAGCCCATTAGAACCCGCCCCTAATAGACAGGGATGTGGTGAAGGTTCAACCCATTATGGTTCGATGGCTTATCATAGCAACCATTTGGTTAAAGCTAGGTATTGCTTAATTTATATAAGAGTACATAGATCATGTCATTTTCTTAATTATGCTGTCAACAGTATATACATGAAATTAATCTCCTCTTTTAGTGATCATTTTTTGAAACAACGGAATCACCAAGTAGTTAATCATTAATATATCAATATTTCGAATGATGAAATCTTTAATTGAAGTAAATGATCAATATATCCTTCCTTTTTGATTCGTGATTTTTCGTTCTAATGTTTTGTAACACGTCGGTTTATAGTCAGGAATTTGATTTTGGCACAACGCAATTGATCCATGAAGAAGCTAACAACAGATTCAGAAAACTACTACAATCAATTCACATAACTAAAATACAGTTAATTTTAAAAATTGAAGGGTACGTGTGTCAATTATTTAGATATTTCAACTGCCCAGGAATTAAGACAATATTTTAATTTAATACAAATATAACACAGCATGTAAGCCTATAAAAATATTTTTAATATTCTTCAGTTTAAAAAGAGACACTCACGCCCTCTTGGTCAGCCTCCGCTTTTTCACAATTTTCTAATCAATGAAACTTAAGTAAAAATTGTATCAATGCTCAAATTGTATACATTATAATCACACTTTCCCCTTATTACGTCATCAACAAAACCCTTAATAACTATCTTAATATACATTGTTTAATCCATCTCTTTCCCAAGTAGTAACCTAGCCAACCACCCTAATCCCCTAGCACAGTCATTGCATTGCACCACTCATCCCTATAATCTTTCTCGGAGACTAAAACGGCAGTGGCTTCGAGACCTTCTATAAATACGTGACAGTCCTGACAATGGCCAGCTTCTCCAATCATGTCCTGAGCGTATGTGGCTCTCGCGCTCTTGGTCAGCCTCCGCTGGCCCTTATCCAGTGACGCGGCAGACAGAGGTGCGTGGGGGACTTTCCAAAACTGCACCTTCTCTTTCTCATGCAAGGGGGGTGACAACCATGTGGATATGGGGGTCTCTGGGCTGTTTGTAAATACCGTATGAATGAGCGAGTGAATGAAAAATTGTAAATATGGTATGAATAAGATCATTATCACAATTACTTATTGCCCAATAAGGCAGATTGTAATTTGATCATAGTAAAGCTGTTTAATAATAAAAAAAAAGACACGTGTGATAATATTCATACACCGTTAAATTGATGTTTTAAATTTAATTTAATATTGATTAACTATTTTAAAATTTTAATTTACTTTTGCAGAAAGGTTACCAGTTTGCTATACAATGAATGGATATGAATCGAAATACATTATTCCTGCGTCGTTTTATTGTTAGGATTATTGCTAATTTTATTATTTACTATTTTAATTGTAATAGTTTTGTATTAATTTTGTTAGAAATCAAGTCCTGAAGATGTCTGGATACGCGAAACCTGTACTGTTCATGTAATATCAATTATAAAACTTATTTGGAGCGACTTCAAGCTTTTAAAAAAAAAAAATTCTGGCAGTTCAAATCAAATTTTTGTTTACATCGTTGTTTACATTAATAGTAAGGATAAGTTTCATATTTTCCCTCATGAGGCTGAGTGTCCCCTAAAGAAAGACGGACAATATCCCTGAATCATCCAAAAGATCCACCAATCACCTAAATGGCTCATTAGCACATATAGCACTTCAATGACTCACATAACAGCCTCCTGTATTAAATCATCTGTTTCGAGAATAGCCCTGTGCCTAACATGACTCGCGTACAGTTTGAGTCATCTACGCATGCCGATTGCCAAGGCTTCGGGTCATCATCGCTGATTTACGTCGTCCGGACGTTCCAACCCATTCTCCTCGGTGTAATAAATGTCGTGGATGTTAAGAGTCGGTGGGCTATATTAATATTCAACGAGGAATTGCCAAATCTCTATAAATAATATCAATGAAATGTGAATAATCATACGATTCGCATCTTCATACAAAGAGCCATGAGCGAGCCTCTAATGCCCCCACCCCCAAATGTTCTAAAAAAATCCATATTTTATTACAAAACTAACATACTAGAGCAATGAATAATTGTGCTAAATTATGTGATTTGTAGCATAATTGCATTCATACACCATTTGCAATATACATGCCCCCAGATAGATCTTAAGGAGAAGAAAGAAGAGGTCAGGAAGATCCCTCACGACGCTCCGCAGTAACATTACTTGATAATAGTAATAGTGGAGATTGAAAGAGAGAGAGAGAGAGAGCGAGAGATAGGAGTTCTCGAGGTCATTTCCACTTTAATCTCCGGGTAGGATTGTAGGAATGAGTGGTAGAAGTTATGATCAGTTAGTTTCTCATAAAAAAAGACAATGTACCAGGATATTGGGTGTATTAAGATAGGTATAAAGGATTTTATTGGTGATTTACTTTTGTTCTAAGGACTTTGTACTGGGAGAATCGGATGAGCTTTGGAGCGATTTGCTATCCCCCAAATGTTCGAGGTCGCAAATCCAGATAGAACTGTCTTCCCTTAGTCTTTTTCTACATTCTACTATAGTGGTCTATAGTATAGTAGGCTATAGCATAGTATAGTAGACTATAATAGCATAGTATAGTAGACTACAATAGCATAGTATAGTAGACTATAGCATAGTATAGTATACTATATCATAGTATAGTATACTATAGCATAATATAGTAGACTATAGCATAGTATAGTAGACTATAATAGCATAGTATAGTAGACTATAATAGCATAGTATAGTAGACTATAATAGCATAGTATAGTAGACTATAGTATATTATAGTAGACTATAGTGGTCGCATAAGTGATTCGATATATCCGTAAGTTTAAAATTATAATTCTAAACCCCGTAACTCAAATCCATTATAGACCAAAATAAGAAAGAAAATTAGAGAAAATCTTAAATTTATCCTATAAATGGAAAAAATCCCTTACCGGGATATTATTAAAAATTATAATTAATTACGGGGCCAGATACATCCTGCTTATCAAACTCCTCAGAATGATAGGTCCGGTGGCTAATCTAGTACAGGGCTAATTTATCTGAGTAATTGCCTCCTGGCACCTTGTATAGGCTACAAGCCCTAGCTAATAAATCAGGCCAACGAGCCATTTACCTGGATATGATCTTGCTTGTAGGACAGCATTTGCAGTCAGGGCTGAAGTTATATATACTAAAGGGACATATATATATGTTGTAGTGGATAAGGCGACTGATCACAGATTGATACTCAAAGTTAAGATGCATAGAAAACGCACTATGTCAGGCACAAGACTGTTCCTTTTATTGATACAGGTGTCAGCCATCGCCGAAAATTTCCGTACTACTTAGTGATGTTGAGGGGAAACTTCGGAAACTGGTGAAGTCTCTTAAAGCCACAAAGCTGATTGCTGTCTTGTAAATGTATCAGCTAATATTTGCTTTACGTTGTGTAATCTTATAGGAGTTTCAAGTTAAACGGAATAATTATGAGACAAAAGCACTATTAGGTATACCTGGCCTTATGTTATGTTAATTACAACAGCAACAAAGGAAGAACCCTCTTTCTTACTAAGAAAGAAGTTCAAACTAGAATAAAAGGAAAATATAGCCACAATGAAGTTGATGAAGAATGTTTTGAGGCACACAACATGACCCACTAGAGCGACATAAGATGAAAAGCCTTATAAATAAATCAATTAATTAATATCATAACGAGTTCACTTCCAAATAAAATTCAATATTATTTTATAAGAGGTGTAAAAATTTATTTTAGAATTTATAACTGCAATTCAAACCGGTAACTATCAGTGAATTTCTCTCCAGCATCTAGATGTTATTGGTAAACGTTTTTCCATGATCTTGTATTTCCTCGTCTCAATATGTTTAGAAATCTACGATTGACGCCTAAAAGATGGTGAGAATTACCACGAATTAAAGGAGTCAGATCGTCAGTTTTATAATGCTAAGAACAAGTGGAAGGGGCTTGAGCAGAACTGTATACCTGCCTCGTGACTTCAAGAAGTCACTGATGGTTCCCTGTTATTTTTTAGTAAGCAGCCACATCCCTCTGAGACCATCACTCCAAATCCTCCCTACTTCCCAGAATACTATCCTTTTCTTATACATATATGTCACAGCTATAGCCCCAGACCCCACTCGTCCCTAGACCTTCCACCCAGTATGTAGTAACGTAACTCATAATATTTGTATATACCAGTGTTTTGCTTGTACTTCATAATAAAGCTTTTATTTTAAAAGACTCTCCTCTACAAAGATTATTTAACTGTCGATAAAGCCTTACAATCGATTGTACTGATCGACACTATTGTTTTCATTCCCCATTGAACATTTTTAAAATAACTAAACTCCATTTCAAAACGAAACACACAACCATTCCTCGTTAGATAAAACATAAAAACTTGCATTTTCCATATATTACCGCACCTATAGACAATAAATAGTGTTATAGATTAATGTATCAACATATTTATATACAAAGAAAATCCCGTATTTATTTCTATAAATAACAGTCAAATGTAATTCAGTAAAAAAGTCGAAATACTAGCGTGAAAAGTACTACAAAATAAAAAATATCTGAAACATCATTATTTCCATCCATTACAAAAGTGAAAAGTATTGATTTTATTTCTAATTGAATGAATCTACTCTTTAAATTAACACTTTTCAATTCATACAAAATTACTGGAGACCTCCCCAATACACATTTTTAAGCTATTACCCTGTTGGGAAAGCCACCCCACCCCTGTAACCATCGATTGTTTAAAACAATTGTTAATCGATTATTGAGACTCGATAAGTCGACTAGAGCTGAGTTAGGAATTTATTAAAGCAAGCACCTGGATTTGTTAAAGCCGTATACATCAGATACAATAATCACTATAGAAATATAAAAAACAAATTATTGGTTGAATATGAAAAATAATTACAGACCGGATTCGAAACTAAGAATTTTCATGTTGCCGTTCGGACGCCTTAACCTCTTGGCTTGCCTTACTACTAGTCCGCATTTTCATTAAGATCTAATCTCCATTTCTCTACTCATTTTAGTAATAAAATAGAAAAAGTACGAAAGAGGTCTTACCGGCTATCGCACTTGCTGAATGATATATAAATGTGTCCTCCGGCCAGCTCTGCTGTACGGTGCCCCGCTATTTACCCACTTGACTGACAATACAGCCAAATGTCTCCAACATTTCCAGAATGGAATCACGCGAAAAGTGGTCCGACATACCTCTCTCGAGAGGTTGAAGAACGCTGACCTGCACCCGGTGTTTAACACTATGGCCCCACCACCCTTCCCGCATCGATGGCAACAGACTCGGGGAAAAAATTAGTTTAGGAATTATTATGTAAGTTAGTTTTAAGTTTTTTGATCAAAAATGTGAGCCCCACCAACTTATAGAGTATTCAAAGAAGTCAAGTACATTGTGTATCATTTTACTTGAATTAATTATATAACTTTTATGAAATTCAGAACTTGTGTAGAATATAACAATGGTACAGAACATATAAATTGTGATATGTGAATAAATTCGCCTGAGAATCTATCTATAACGAATAATAATTTTGTAATTATTAAGGGGATTGAACAAAAAAAAAATTAAATTAACAAATCATGATGATAAATAAATTAAATAATAAAATTTGTCACAATATATATAAACGGGAAGTCCCAATAAAAGATATGTTTGTTTTCATTGCAATCCTGTAGATTATCATTCTTTCTAAATGGAGTTAGTGCCGATTTCATCATTAAAAACATATCTTTAGTAAAGTTATATATAAATATGTTGTGATCAAAAAGGTGAGCCCCATCACCTTGTAGAGTTTTGTCAATGAAGCCAATTACATTGTGTATCATTGTACTTCTATTGATTACATAACTTCTATGCAGATTCAGACCTTGTATAGAATGTACCGATGGTACAGGGCATATAAAATGTAGGATGTAAATAGATTCACCTAAGAACCTATAGTAAATAAAAGTTGTCTTTTTTTTTAAGGGGATTAAAAAATAAATAAATAAAGCATATATTTATTTTTAAATAAATAATAACTGTGATCGTGTTATTAAGTATGATCCAATAACTCTTCTAGTAATATCATATAAGGCTTATACAATAAACAGACTGAGTCATATGGAATTATCATTAAGTCAACAACCTATCTGGCTGGGAAAGAACAATTGAGAAACACAAGTCAATGTTGTACTTTTGATTAGAAAAAAATGTTTGGTTACTGTTAGATTTTTGTTTTTTTCGAATTGCTCTCAATATTGGAAATCTCGATCCAAAACGTCCCATGCTCGAGCTTCAATCCTTTTCAATTGTTATTCTAGTAATTAATTATAACTATATTACTTTTTGTTTGGTATTTTTTTTAAACAATTAATAATCCACTTTATGTAAAATAAAGGTTCGTTCTACTATTATTTATGTACAATAAGTCCACTTGTTCGAAATGCTGACCTACTTGAGTTATAATACTCATAATTTACTATTTTAACATTAGTGAATTTGGTTGTTCCCAAAGGTGTTTCTCACGTCTTCTCCGGGATCAAACCATTCATGGAAATGATGACGGGGAAACCCCCCCCCCCCACTCTCTAATAGCTTTTACTTAATTCTTCTGATAAATTTCAGTTACTATATTTTGCAAATCAACACTTCTGTTTTCTTTTCTTATCTACCACTAAGATGTACGCGATATCATTTAAAAGCGTGTGGTCCATCCAGATTAATATGGTTCTTTTACTCGGTATTAATATTGTTCGGTTATCAGTGCGTGCATAGCGAATATGCATACAAACGAACGAAGTCATTTATAATATTAATAAATAGACAATAAGCTTGTTTTAAAAAATAAACGTTCCCTCATTAAATAAAATGTAAAAGAAACTCAGAAAAGTAGGGGGCTTAAACCAACTAGCATAAGGCTAAAAAGGACGGAGGATTAGCCAGTAAAAAACAGAGAACTTTAAGCGGGATCCTGGAGTACAGAAGGGGGTAATGGGGCATCTCTCCTGGAGGAGGAGCAGGATTTGTACAGGACGAGGAAGCGGTGAAAAGATTCATTATTTATGAAAAGCTGCTAGTGAGGGGGGGGTCTCAGTCCTTAGGGCCCTTTGTGCCAAATGATGATGCCTCCAGGGCTTAGCTAAATTTAACAGGCTCGCTTTAGTTCTCAGCCAGGATATAGCGAATAGGGACGGTGTATAACTGTATATATCAAATATAACTTTTAATGATATAAAATAATATTCAAAATGGTCTTGAGCAAAAACAGAAATTTCCAATTGATAACTAGGCCGTTAGTTAAATAATCTTTTAAAAGAAAAGTTTTATTATAAAGTACAAGCAAAACACTGGTATATACAAATAGTAAGAGTTGCCTTACTACATACTGGGTGGAATGTCTAGGGACGAGTGGGGTCTGGGGCTAAAGCTGAGACATATATGTATAAGAAAAGGATAAGATTCTGGGAAGTAGGGAGGTTTTGGAGTGATGCGGTCGCTTTCTTAAAAAATAACAGGGAACCATCAGTGACTTCCATGAAGTCACGAGGCAGGTATACAGTTCTGCTCAACCCCCTTCTACTTTTAGCATTATATATAATATTAGCATTACAATATTCTTATCATTGTAAAACTGATGACAGTTTTGCCATATTGATTCTGAACATCCCGTTTTGAGCAGCTTTTTTGCCACGTATTATCTGACTCTCATCATGTTGTTGTTTTTTTCAAATACTAAAGTTTTGTGTACAAAAAATTCAAATAAAGGATTTTACACCTGCCCAGGAGGCACCCTTAACCTACCAAATATTCAATAAAATGTTTTAAAATTAACCGTTTTTAAAATATTGAACAAATATAATTAAATATTTAATGAGTTTTGAGGAAGGTCAAATTTAATAATTCATGAAATGAGTCTACGACCAGCTCCTCGCTTATTATAATTTTACGAAAAAAACAGTAATAATGATAATTTAGCTTTAGTGTACTCGTAGAGCACGGAATAAGGAGTACACACTCGCTCCAAGAAGTTAGAAGGTGGAAAATGAAGCTACTTGATGCTACGACTGATTGTTAAGGACCAGAACGTAGTAATATCTGTTTTAGTATTTTCTAAATATTTTCACTATTAACCCTATTTAGTTACTAATTGAGTAACAAAAAATAAATATTTTCCAGAACGTTCAACAAAAGGTGTCAAATTAAAGATAAGTGCACTTTATATACATGCGTAAAAAGTATTGCCAGCCTAAGAAAACTTGTATTATAGACAAAAACAGACGATGGTCTTTACCTAATTTTCCGCAGCTAGTAATCACTAATAAGCCAGCACAGAAAAATGACGAGGAATGCCCATCATTTTCCCTTTAATTATTATCCAAAAACCTTACATATCATTTCACAATGTTGTGAATGTGACTTCATACATGTAGTATCCTCGTTGGGTGTGTCATTTAGATTCAATTAAACTCCCCTGAACTCAGACTATTTTAAAAGTTTTAATTTTAACAGTATTTTATTACCTGAAACTTGAACTTGGCTACCCTGCCTCGAGTGCCTACGACTTTCCCGGTACGAATTCTGGCCAAGACTCAGGCCAGACTAACATTTAAACTTTAGTATTTCACCAGCATTCGAATGCTACGCCAGTGTGAGCAGCAACATATCCGATGAACCCACAGCTACGTGATCTGAACGTTGAAGTTATTTCGATATCATTTGGCCAGCAGATGGGCCTTCCTCCGACATTTTCTATTTGAGGTCTAAATATTTCAACCATTTAGGACACGGTGGGATGTTCTATCTGTTGAAGTACGGAGGACAAACGTGTGGGCATCGATCACCAGTTCGGAGAGGACAATTCTATACAATTTCTATAAGCTATGAAGATTGAAATTTATATCCATTAAAACGATGCAATTTATTTCTACAAAAAGACTTTAGAGAACTGTACAGACTACTTCAAAAGAAATCCCATCTCTCAATCGAAAACAAATTACTAATTT
Organism: Acanthosoma haemorrhoidale; assembly: GCA_930367205.1. NCBI lineage: Eukaryota > Metazoa > Arthropoda > Insecta > Hemiptera > Acanthosomatidae > Acanthosoma > Acanthosoma haemorrhoidale. Next base: position 104,376,634 of record OV884015.1, on the reverse strand, counting down.
ACAAAGTTATACATAAGCCAATCTGGACATACGGAATAGAGCTATGGGGGACAGCAAAAAAGTCAAAAACAAAGCGTATCCAATCCTTAAAATCAAAAGTCCTGAGAACAATAGTAAATGCCCCTTATTACGTCAGCAACAAAACCCTTCATAACGATATTAATATACCTTACATTCTTGAACTCATCCCTTCCAAATTAATGAAACTCCTTAGTAACATATCCAACCACACAGTCATTGCACTGCACCACTCATCCCTATAATCCTCCTCGGAGACTAAAACGGCAGTGACCTCGTGACCTGCTATAAACGCGTGACAGTGGGAGTCCTAGCAATGGTCAGTTTCTCCAATCATGTCCTGAGCGTATGTGGCTCTCGCGCTATTCGTCAGTCTCCACTAGTGATACGGCTGACGGAGGAGCGTGGGAGACTTCCCAGGTCTGCGCTTCCTCTTTCGCTTGCAAGGGAGGTGACAACCATGTGGATTTGGGTGGTATCTGGGCCGTTTGTAAATACTATATGAATGAGCGACTGTAAAATTTTAAATATGGTATGAATGAGATCATTTATCACAATAACTTATTGCCCACTTAACTTATTAAATTTTATCATAATAATGCTGTTGTCTAATCTAATCAATTTAAATTATTCGTTGCTTTGTACTGAATTGAACAATTTTGAGAACAAGTTATTATTTAATATAAGCTAGTTGAATAGATAAAATATCCAGTAAATTAAATAAAATGACGTACATTGATAATAACTTTCAATTTACTATTCATTTTTAAATTACTTTAATTTTTTATTTGAATCATCAAGTAGAACTTGTATGTGTATAATTTATTTCTACATGTACAGTGGACTGTAGATTATAACTGAAAGCTGGTGCTCGATTTGGCCAACAAACGAATCTGAATTGATTAGTTTTGATGGTAACGTCAACTCGTCTTCATCTAACCCAAACAATCGGGGTCCTTCAAAAGTATTATTTCTTCCGATTCTAACAAATAGGACCTCATCTAGGAACTGTATCTGAAGTAAATCGATATATCGTGAGTTATACTGCATAGACGTTATAAAGATTTAAAGCTATGTATTCTTGTTCATAACCAAGATAACATTTAGAAAGTGCCCATTTTTTACTTATATCCAGTTCTGAGAGGACTTCGACTGCCACAGGCAAAAGTCTCTGAAGAAGTCCCACCCCCGGGGAAGTAATTAGAAGTTAGAAGTCATTAGCAGAAGACAACGTTTGAAAAGCCCAACTTCCTATTTGCCTGAATTTTAGTTACTTTCAGTCACTATTTAAAAAAAGACATTTTCACTAACCAAGATTATTTAATAAAATTAAAAATAAACAATTTCGCTTGAAAATACAGTGATACGTACTCACAAAAATTAGTAAGTTCTTGATTAATTTATCGGTATAAAGATCATTTTGTATTATATAGTGCATTTCACATCATTTAACAATCGCTTATAGACATTAACTCATAGACAAAAGACGCAAATTACGCATAAAAAAAAACATTTTTAAATTATTTGTAGCACGGTATGATTTATAGTGTAATTTTTTTTTTTTAAGTTGATAACGGCAGTATGAGTAGCAAACAGTGCTTTTGCGTTAAATTCATGATACTATTTTTGGATTGACACCTAAAACTAAAATTAAAATGCTTTCGACTCTCCCCCTAATTTTAAGTTAGTATTTTTTTGTTTCCTTAACCCCTTTGAATTTTACAATGTGAAAATATGAACAATCAATGAACAAGAACTGACAAATGTTTCTCCTTACTTTGCTATGCGAGATGCATTTGGTTGCAGAGGTTGGGTTACATCTATAAGATTGAAGTTAAAAGGAAAAGACATAAATACATTACAAGATGATGGGGCAAAAAAGTGGGAGAAAAACTTACAAACTAAAACCTAAACCTAGAACCTAAGACTTAAGCGTTCCAGCCGCGACAGCGTCCTGCCATCGATAGGGGGACGGAGCGGGGGTTATCGTGTTAAACACCGGGTTTGTCAGGTATGCAGGGAGTCGAAAAATTTGATATGTCTACGCTGGATGAATTCATTTGAGTTCCGTAGGCAGCTCAAAGATCTCGTGAAGCTCCCTGTTGCTCCGCTGCTTGAATGAAGTACCTCTGACCACTTAAGTTAGTAAGAAGATACCCGATACAACACTCCCGCCCTTCGTACCAACCCCGCCAATCCCTGCATTCCTCCATACGACTGAAGCCCGCAGGAAGAAACAATGTTCCCGCCACCTAATGATGGAAGAAGCCCTATTGTACTGCCGATAGTGTGTGTCCCTTTGTCGGCATGTCAGTGAGATGTGTCTGTGGATCCGAGTACCGTTGTCGGCGAATCACTTATCCACAGCACAATTATTGTATGTAATCAATCATTGGAGAGAAAGCATCAGTGGCACATATATCGACACATGTAGGCTAGTGGAGTTCTCTTGTAGAGTGTGTAGTGCCAGGATGTCTGTTTGTCAACTTTGTCTTAATATTTTTTTTTTTTCTTTCTTAGCTCTCAAACTTATAAAAATAGGATGTGGAAAAAATAAAGGAAACTTATTTTGGGCTAATGAGTGCCTTTTACATTGAAACTTCTTTATTACGATAAAATTACAATCTGCCTCATTGGGAAATACCATATTTACAATTTTCATTCACTCGGTCATTGATACAGTATTTACAAACAGCCCAGAGACCTCCCAAATCCACATGGTTGTCAACTCCCTTGCATGAGAAAGAGAAAGCGGAGTTTTGGGCAGTCCCCCACGCTCCTCCGTCAGCCGCGTTACCGGATACGAGCCACTGGAGGCTGACCAAGAACGCGAGAGCCACAGACGCTCAGGACATGATTGGAGAAACTGGCCATTGCCAGGACTCCCACTGTTACGCATTTATATCAGGTCACGAGGCCACTGCAGTACAATGACTGTGCTAGGGGATTAGGGTGGTTGGATAGGTTACTATGGAATTTCATGAACTTGGAAGGGATGAGTTCTAGAATGTAAGGTATGTTAAGATCTTTACAAAGGGTTTGTTGCTGATGTAATAAGGGGCATTTACTATTGTTCTCAGGACTGTTAAGGATTGGATACGCTTGATGTTCGACTTTTTTGCTGTCCCCCATAGCTCTATTCCGTACGTCCAGATTGGCTTAAGTATAACTTTGCAGATTAGTAATTTATTTTCTATTGTGTCCTTCGAAGTAGTCTGTACAGTTGTCCAAAGCGTCTGTTTAGTTCTTGTCTAATTTAAATTGAATTACTTTTATTCAGTTAGGTAACTAATACTAGGTTATTAATACTACATGACCTGCTGCCTAACACAGCCGTGGGTAGATCCAGCGAAAACGTAACTTCACAAAGGTCACAACCTTTAAAATGGTTAAATAATTTCACGAAATAGCATTTCTCTCTGCCAGGTAGAAATCGAAGGTTCGCGGGAACTGTTAACCGAATTACGAGTTAAATCATTTCTTATTTATATTTGGGCTTTTATGGCATCATTTTATGAACCGGTTCCATCCACCATGTTCACCATTGAAGCCAACAGTCTAAACGACAGCTTGCAAAAAAAAAACCGTACACAAAAAACAAACGGACTAATTTCTAAATTAGATGGCCCACTAGACACAGCAGTAAATCATATCGTATACAATGAAGGATTAATTTGTCAACTGGCGCTTCGCGAGCAGAAATAGTTTTTCGGTCGACAAAAAACCATCAAACGTCGGTGTTTTTTGCTTGTTTTTTACGCCAAACACTGTTTTTCGCGAACAGCCTAATAAAGTCCCTGCATGATTTACGCCGGGTAGACGAACTCATCTATTCATCAGAAAGATTCTGTCATCATACAGAGGGTCTGTTTTAAAAATATCTTTGCTAATTGCTGAAGGGAAGCCATGAACAAGAAAATAGAAATAAAAATTATAGACGATGGTACATTCTTGGTTTGTTGAGCGAGTGAATGAAAATTGTAAATATGGTATGAATGAGATCATTTATTACAATTACTTATTGCCCAATGAGGCAGATTGTAATTTTATCATAATAAAGTTCATTTTATAAAAATCATTTCTATTAATAATTATTGACCAAAGAAAAAATAGACCCCCTGAATCCAGTTCGGATCTCGACCAAACGAGATAAGTCTTCCACGACGACCACAACTAGAATTGGCATTTTTAAGAAATCTACAATTCGTTCTATGAACATACCCTTTCTAACATGTGATACCCTCCGCTAACCTAAAACCCCTACAGCTGAAGGTAAGCTAATACCCTCCCCGTGTCTACTCACACTGACTGAGCATTAGGCGGCCATTGTGAAGGATCAGGCATCTGTTCCATTCACTAAGTCGCCTAAGGCATTCACTGACCACTTATTATTTTGGCATGGGCGGCTCGTATTTCAGCATTTGCCAAAAAAAAGAAAAAGTGGTTTTTCTATCGCAGAAGTATTCAGCGCATAGAACCCACGACCACTCTCTCCAGTTACCTGCATCAGCGAATTCCTAAGGATTGATAACTAACCAACAGTCCCCAGAGAAATGTATAATTCAACAGTCCACGCCTCCAGCACATTCCATTATACCCGAACTAATACGCCAAAATTTATGGTTGTATTCATTAGGTTCATAGAAATCACCTAAAGTCCTGACAAATAAACGGAAACTTCTATCAAAAAGGCTGAGGTTGCGAATAGGATATTTTAATTACCAACAGTAATTACAAACGATAAAAGTCTTGTCTACTCTTGGCAGGATTAACCGAAGATAGTAATCACTGATAAAGTCTCTAAAAAATTACAAATATTTATAGTTAATACATATTCTTTTTTTTTCAAAACCCTTCATTTAATATACATAGAGTGAGTTATAGATTATATACACGATATCTTTACATAAATGAACATCAAGCTAACTATATTTACTGTAGCGTAGCTACACTTTATACAATCTGTGAGGTTTAAAGATTTTTTCTATGGTAGGCTGATGTACAGAATACGAGGCGTGTGAACATAAAAAGTGATAGGGCTCACCTTAAGAGTCAATTGTGCTAATACTAATCTCAATCTACCTAACTAACTTAATCTAGTATTCCCGAACAGTCTGTTGCTATCGATACGGGTATGGTGGCGGGGTCATAGTGTTAAACACTGGGTTTGTTAGGAGCTGCAACTGCGAATCTATTTACAATTTTTTTTTTGTATTTCCTGTAGCGTCTGTTGTAATGGAATAAACAAGTATAATGATGCTTCATATTTATCATATATTTTTTATAAAATATCAAAACCTCTATATAATGTAGCGACGTTACAGGAAATACAAAACCATCTTGTAAATAATTGTATATAATTATCTGTAAATTTAAAGGGGCTATGAGAAGAAGAAGAAAGGGAAATATAAAAAAAGAAAAAAGGGGGAAAAAGTGCAAGCCTTCCCCCCCCCCCATAGCCCTTTTAAATTTACAGATAGTTCTATACAATTATAGATCCTTAGGCGAATCTATTTACAAATTATTTTTGTATTTCCTGTAGCATCGCTACATTATTTACAGGTTTTGTTATTTTATTTTATTTTTTTCTTTCATAGCCCCTTTAAATTTACAGATAATTATAGATCTATAAGCGAATCTAATGTTATTTTATTTTTTTTATTTTTTCTCCATAGCCCCTTTAAATTTCCAGATAATTATATAGAATTATAGATCCTCAGGTGAATCTAATGTTATTTTATTTTATTTTTTTTTATTTTTATTTTTTTTTTTCCTAAGCTCTCAAAATTATAAAAAATAGGAATGTGGGAAAAATAAGGAAAATTATTTCTGGCTGGAAAGTGCCTTTCACTAAGGGGAGACCCCTATTTGAAGGATTTATGAGAAGGATATGGGGTGTGGAATGCCTAGAAAGGCGGATGGAGTCAGGAAGGTAGTGAGAGTCTACCAATGTTATTTTATAAAAATTATATAATGGAATAAACAAGTACAATGATACACATTATACGTGACTGAACTGACTCTAATAGAAGTGATGGGGCTCACCGTTTCGATCAAGTACAAGCCTATTTATTTTATTTTTTCTTAACCCCTGAATTTATTAGCATTAGTGCAAGCCTTCCCCCCACCCCATGCCCCTTTAAATTTACAGATAATTATATATAATAAGCAAGCCTTCCGGAAATTTCTGCACTTTAAGTAATTTAGAAAAACTAATTTTTGGGGAAGAAAATATTAAATATAAATTAAAACGATATATTAGCAAATAAGGTTTCCCTTTAACCTTGTATCTAAAAACGCTTGCTTATAGATGGATGGTGTTAGGCTATGTAAATTCGTTTAGAATGAAATATTAGTCCTGAATGGGCGTACATAAATAATGCCATATAACAAAATAACTAATTAAAGACTAAGTAATGGTACTTGGACAGGACCCTCACTTCAAATCGATTTGAGTATCATCTGTTGAACGGCAGCCAAAATGCCTTCCCCTTCATACAGCGCGGGAGACATCCCTGGCACTCTGCCTACCATTAATTACTGTTTGTCTTTGCAGGTACCGTATATTTTTGGAAGTGGAGGAGCCTAGTGTTCAAACCACTCTCATACAAAAAAAAATTATATATTGTTATGATATTTTAAAATGGTGATTTTAAATGGTGCTTATATAAAAAATCTCGGAAAAAATTGAGATTGAAGGTCAAGAAGGCATCGGACAGAAGCGGGAGAGGTGAACCTCCAGAGGGTCGTTCGCGGTAGTCGTTGGTCAGACACAGTTAGACGAGGTGGCGTACCCAAGCTGGCCCCTCGTGGTCCTTTTTCATTTTTCACCAGATGCGACAACAAGACATCTTTACTTTCACTCAGCATGAAGACAGCGAGACATTTTTACTTTCACTCAGCATGAAGACAAATCAGATCAAGCATTAGAAGATGAAAAACGAAGATACCAACACGGAGAAGCACTGGCCAGTTTAACAAAATTTTAAGTACGTGATTATATTTGTATGTCAATTTTTAGCTGTAAATGTTTGTAATAATAAAATCAATATTCCTTTTGCCAAAAGTTTCCTAAAATAATTAACAGAACCCTGAGATAAAGTAAAAGTTATAAAAGTTTGAATATAAAGTTTTTATATAATTAAAATATGATTATTATTTATAAAAATAAGGAAATATTAGAATAATATTTACACAAATCTCCATTTACAAAAAAATTATAATCCTATCGACAACCTAGCCCACTTGAGTTGGGCTGCAAGTGAAATAAATTACGTTCCTCTTTGGAGTTTTGTACCCAGCACATATAAAGAGTTATTTTCAATTAGTCACGCTAATGACTGACAGGATATAGGATTATTGACAGGAAGCAAATTAATAGCGTTGCTTTGTTCATTGCTGCACAAAAGGAATACGATTGTCGTGTAGGGAACTATTACGTTCGTATTTTATCGAATACATTACTACACGATATTTATAAAAGTTTGGGGTAAATGGGTCGTTACTAATTTTCACAAAAGGGAGTCCTAAATAAACAGCAGTATTCTCAATAGTGCTGACTCCAGCCCATGGGCCAGACATGTCTAGTGATTACGCTTAGCAACAGATTAAAATAATATGAAAATATCTATATCTAAAATGTAAATAAAATAAGCATTTCTCAAAGAATACTTAATAAAGCTGTAAATTTTTTACTATTTATATAATTTTTGCTTCAATATGAAAAACCCAGAATTTCATATCTTCATGCTTGAAGTTCAAGAACTACTTCGTGTACTCGCAATAACCTACCACTATAGGGAATAACTATTTGTTATTGCTATTTAATTATTCTAAAATAATATGTTTTGTTTTTTGTTGCAGAACTTTGTAAGGAGATCTGGTGTACTTACGAATTGAAGACTAGAAAATTAGAGAGTACTAGATGTGAATAAATAACTGTCACTTATATAAGTTGTTTTTTTCTGTCCTTTACATTACAAGTTACATTTCTTATGGCTTACGTTCCAAATGATAATATTAGACAAACTATTAGCGGTATATTTAAGACATGATATCGGCTTAGGTCGGTGAAAGAGATATGTCATCATTTACACAACCTAAGCTAAGACAGTTAATACACTCATTAATAGGTACTAACGGGAATCAGTTTCTTAAACACTTTTATCTCTGAACAAAATGTTTATGGCAGTGCAGCTAACAACGGCTAAAATTGAATTTCTAACGTATTTTTATTTAATTAAAGGAATTTCCTTTAATGAAAGAATTGGAAAGGGAAATTAATATCAAGTAATTTTTACTGGACTCATGAGAAAGAATACTTACTTATGATCTGCTATGAACTGCTCGGTATTTTTTACAAAAAACATATCATTTTATTTGTTAAACAATATCGATCACTGAGAAATGTTTTTTTAATAAAAAAAATGTAAATTAATAATTACAGGCAGTACCACCATTGGTGAAACCAACTAATGCAAACAGAAGCTAAAGAAGCTATTTAGCAGAATCTTGAATTGTTTCAGAACTGGGACTTGAGAAATCATTTTAATTAGCGAATGATGACTTTTGCATACTTTCCGATTATTTTATTATACCCAAAACTAATCATTAATTCATTAAGTTGGACCGCTATGGTAAAACATACGACAAAACACGACCAACGATTCGCACGTTAGTAGTTAAGTTCCAGCCTAGGTTCTAGCAGAGTTAACTTGACATTTACAAATCACAGAATGCCACTGTTGTTTCGGTCCATTTAGTCAATTTTCAAAAATAATTATCAGACAACGCTCCAAGATAAGTACTCCCAGTACCTGTTGATTTGCAGGAGCTGTAATAAAACATGGGACATACTTCTCTGAGAAATCGTCAATTTTTTTTTCCAAAATCTAAAACCGTTATTTATTTGCGTATCCTTGGAGACAGTGAGTCTCCTAATAGGATCTGTATGAATATTTAATTTAACTACTAGTCTTCATGAAAAAAAAAATTTAACTATAATTCCATAAAACGTAATTAATTACTTAATTCAAGATGTGACTCCCATCGCTTGTCTGAGGACTATAGTCATTCAATTTTCGTGCTAATATAAGCACTATTGCACTGTCTTGTGGCTAAGAGGTACTTCAGAAGGTTTGGCATCTCGGCCGGGTCTACAAGCCTAAACATACTTTCATTCCATCAAGACCCCATACCTCATAATTCACCTCTCTGAAATTGAGTGTTGGTTATAATCGATGGGTTATAAAAATCTATGAGGTAAAAAAAGCACCTAGCAGTCTTCTTTCAATTTTTCCCAATGAGGCACAGAGCGGTGCCTCAGACTCAACAACGACGAAAGACTAGCTTGGAGCCCACGTACGATTGTAGCTTAAGTGACGGTTCGGACAAATGTACCTGTCGATTGCTCAAGGGGAAAACCCATACAAAATGAGAAACGATAATATTCATATACTATGGGGACAGGAAAGTAATGTCGTTTTTTTTAACATTAAATTCAAACAGATAAATTTTTAACAATTTTTTGTTTTTGATCGATGATGTAATCACCCTCGTTATCAGCAACCTTTTGCCATCTAGTGTGCAAATTTTCAAGGCCTGATCGATCAAAATCAATTGGTTTTTGAGCAAAATATCTGGAGATGGCATTTTGCACATCATCCAAATTTTTTGCCACTTAGAAAATGTAGTGATCAGAATAAATGGAAATCCGATATCGGGCGAGTACGGTGGTTGAGGCAATACCTCCCACCCCAATTCATTAATTTTTTCCAGGGTTCTTGTGGAAAAAATAGGCGCAGTGAGGTCTTGCATTATCGTGTTGCAGAATAACGCCTTTTTTTCTTGACAATCGCTGGGCAATTTTCAATTAAAGATTGATTTACTCGATCCAATTGTTTACTGGAAAGATCTGCATTCACAGTTTTTCCAGGTATGAGCGTTAAACGACCCCGAGAAAACTCCACCAAACAAACAAAAGCGCCTTTTTGGAGTGTAAAGTTGGCTTAGCTGTACTTCGTGCTGATTTATGCGGAGAGAGATTTTTGGATTATCATAGAGGACCCATTTTTCATCGCCAGCCTCACCCACCATACTCACCCGATATTGCGCTATCGGATTTCCATCAATTGCGATCGCTAAAATTTGAAAATTCCACTATTGAAAATGCCAAAATGCCATCTCCAGATATTTTGCACAAAAACCAATTGATTTTTATCGATTCGGCATTGAACATTTCCACACTAGATGGCGAAAGGTTCCAGATAATGAAGGGATTTACATCATTGATTAAAAACAAAAACTTGTTAAAAAATTTATTTGTTGACTTTAATATAAAAAAAAACGACATTACTTTCCGGTCCCCCTATTACAAAGCCATTCACCAGACCAATCTCGATTTACGGATTTGAACTATAGCGAACACAATGCAACGAACTGCCCTCAACGACCGGAAGGTTTTGTGGCTAGATACCCGCCCTTCCTTCCCTAGGTGTTGGCAAGAACAACGGACCGAAATAAAGAAAGGACAATAAAGCGAAGAAGATGCGTGAAAACTATGAAAAGAGGAATAACCACAAACACTAGCCCACGCAGAATTAGCATTCAGGACATCTGCCCGACACCAGCTGGATTTATGGTCCTATTGAAGTCTCCAGCGAATGGGTTCTGTTGCAACCAGCTATTTAAGTATTTTCTACATCACTTCAACGGGGCGATTACATTGGAGCGAGGAATCGTCTGGCACGGCGAAGGAATGCGGAAGGGTTTTAAGTATTAGAGCTGAATAACGAATAAAAAAAGTTTTGTGTTTTTACGTTGACAATCCGGCACTGACAGATATTAAAATTGAACGAAAACTTAGGATATAATTGTTGTACAGATATTTATGAAATATATCATTCAAACCAGAGCAAAGAGGAACTGTCTTATTAAGTAAGGTATATATTGCCTTGACCTAACTACGCCTAAAAATAAAAAAAAATGTATGTTTATTTGAAAACACCCCTTAATAGTCCAGATAACGAAGGGAAAGTAGAGTTGTTGGGGGGGGGGGTGTCCTGTAGAAGATACTAAATGTCCGCTAGGGTGTGGGATGAGCGCGAGAGGGATGGGGTTTAAAGGTCAATTTTTTTCATTTACTAAACCATCTCGCAAAATACTGACATTAGAAAAATTATTATATATAAAAATAAATTACACAAAATTGCCTATAAAAATGCCCTTATTTATTTTTTTCCGTTGAGTCAATGCTTAGGTGATAGCAAGGATTGAAAAAAAGGAATTTTCACTAACTAAGCAGAAGATTTTTAATAAATACGCCAATATTAGGTAAAGTGAAAAACGTTCCACACATATATATATAGACGCATATAACACATGCACATATATATAGACGCATATAACAAAAAAAAAAAGGCCCTTTAAACCATCCACACACAGTGACCAAAAATTCGAACTGTATAATTTTTTTTGTTCTATTTTTCCTTCGTCGGACTATAAAAAAAATACTAATTACTTTTGCTAATATTAGTGTATTAATAAAAATCCTTAGCTTTGTTCAATATTTTTTTTTCTAATTAAAAAACCACTATAACGAAAATTCCTGTACTCAACGCAAAAAATGAATAAGAAAGTTTCTTTAAGAAATTTTCTTTACTTAATTAATTTTTTTATAGAGTACTTTTTGCTAAAATACTAGTTCCCAAGTTTTTTTTAGAAAACTCGAACCGCCCCACCCGTTTCGTATGTTGTCTTCACTCTCCCCAACGTATATTATACCAAAAATCAGGAATATTACATATTTTTTTAATCGTCATATTTTGGCATTCGTTGCCTGGAATAATCCAGTTATGAAGTTATGAAGACCGGTTTCTAAGATATGTGTTTAGTTAATATTTTGTACAAAATTGTATTTTGTGATATACCACAATGAATATGGTGACGTTACATACTTTGTTTAAAGTAATAAAATTTCTTCATTAATTAAGTTAATTAGTGTTAGTGATGTGGCCACTTGCATGTTCATAACTCAATCAGGCGATGCACGGAAACTATAAAAACGTCATAAATATTAGTTTCATTGTGTTTGTGTTTTTATGTGCCTAGATCCCGACAAACATGTTATTAATCCTGATGTCATGACTTTGGATTTTGTAAACTCAACTCGATCAAAAACGAAGTGGCTTTGATAGTTACTCTCAATAATGTTATATAACTCGAATTAGGGCGGGTGGGTTAAGATGGCCTACAGACGGAGGCATTCCTAATTCACGGAGCTGTGCACAACGGGATTCAAACCCAGACCCTCCAAACCACGAAGCGGTTAGCAACAACCACAGCACCATAGCTCCCAAAGCATGTTTGATAATTCACAGTAACAGACGTACTAATTCGTCGTTCATTAACATAACGTGTAATTAATTTAAACTAGCAGATGTAGACCTAGCTCTCCTCATTCCCAAGACGGCAATGTTAACACCCTCTGAATAGAGCATGAACCATCTCCAGCCTCCAGACAGCTCACGTAGGGATCTCTAATGGATCCGTAGGGACCATCGAGGTCTTAGGGGATTCGAGTATGTTGAAAGGTAGAACACAGGTTTGAATCACTAGAGCAAAAGACTAGGAGATTTTAAGAAAAAAAACCTGTAATTTACACAAAACGAAAATAAGTACAATAATATATATATATACAATAAGACAAACCAACAAAAAGTTGCTAACGTGAGAAGATAAAAGGTAGTGAACAATTTTGGATTTGAATACTAGAAGAAGTGTTAGGCATGGATTGGCGTGAAGTTACAGAGGTTTTTTATATACAAGTTAGAGTGAGCCTTCAATGAAGGTAATTGGTTATTATATTTTCTATAAGTTGAATTATGTACATTTATAAAAGTACAATCTACACCGAGGGGCTAAAGAAGTGGCCCCCTGCAGTGATTGTACTGTTTTCCAATCAATTTCTTGTTAATGTCTCCACATACTTCTAGAATAAATAACTGGCCTGATGAAACAAATTAGGAATATTAAAAGTATAAATTGAATAAAAACCAGTGGTATTAAGCAATTTTAAATTAATAGGGTGTGTTTCGTTTTGAATAAATTCCTGAGCGATAATATAATTCTTCCGTTAGGGCAACCCTTAACTCCTGAAGCGAATTTGGTAAATATGGACGTCTCTTTATTCGTCTTGACAACTCGTCCCAAATGTTAATAACAAATTGATTGGAAATCAGTCAAAATACTGCAGGGCAGGGTGGCCACTGTTTTTTCTTCTCAGTGCTACATTTTACTATGGCACTAAACACCCTTAAAAAAATAAAGCCAAAACATCCTAACTATATTTATTACATATTTAATAAAACTTTATAAATGCAATAATAATAATATTATTATATTAATGAATAAATATAAAAAAACAATTGTACTAACATTTACATTTATGTAGCCGTTTTAGTCCTTTATTATATACGTGTTAGAGCTCCGCACGTGCGCAGACTCAGCGGAGAGGAGACAATTCCATAGTACAATTGTTTTCTTTTAAATACAAATATCTCAATTACATTTTTTTTATACACATATTATTATCGTTTCTTTCTTATACAAATATTTGGCTTTCTTTTTATATTTATTCATTAATCTACTAATATTATAATAATTGTTTTTATAAATTTCTACTTTATTAAATATGTAATAAATATAGCTAGGATGTTTTGGCTTTATATTTTTAAGTGTGTTTAGTTTTAAGTATGTTAATATAATATATAATTTTGTATACTGGACCACATAATTAAATATCCCTATTTTCCCAAATGAAAATAAGTTAATCACACATTGTGGAGAGGCAAGAATATTTCTATCAAATCGATGGCCGACTAACCCACAATCGGCCCAGTACAACTTTTAGCTTATCCTGTCTCAAGTCACTGGAACGAGCAACCGTGGTCGTTACCATAATTCAACTGATGGACATAGACTACAAGAGGCGGAAGAGGGGTAGATATGATGTGGTTAGCAAGCGGTAAGCAATTAAGGGCCAGCACTAGGTAATGACCATAGGGCGAAGGCACTCCCAGTACCTGACGAAGGGTGCGGTACCTTACAATGGAATTGTCTTCCCACCGCTGAGTCTGCGCACGTGCGGAGCTATAACACTGTCATACTTACAGGTTTTACCTGACAACAGGTATGGGCTAATTTTCTGCCTGTCGGCGTATTTAATAAAATGTGCCTCATTTGTCTCACTATTAACACATCTCAAGTCATATTTCAAAGGGTGCTTAACGTTAAAGATTGTACCGCAAAGGTTAAAGATAGCAAATTTCACATCATAATATGATAAAATTCTTGCATAACAATAGTATTCTTCATTATAAAAATAAGTGATAACATACCGTTCGAACTATGGTAACAGCAGACGTATAAGTGAAATTCAGAAACTCACCTGTGAAGAAAAAAAAAAAATTATTATGCTGAATTAAACAACATGCATAAAGTAGAATATATTGTTGTTGTTTTTGTTGGATCGTATTATATATGTACATATATAGTAGAGTATCTTTACTACTTATCAGGCACTCATGTTTCAAATAAGAACATAAAAAAATTAAAAACACTTTCCTATATTATGAATATATCCAGCTAAAATAAAATAGAGTGTGTCACTTTGATAAATAGATTACTAATAGAAAGATATATCAATTTTCAAGGCAATACCTTAAAAGTATTTTAGCACTGTCTCCTGTTTTGCAAACGGTTCCGGTAAAAAAAAAGAGTACACGATGCTATTAGAGATTAGTTACGAAACCTGTTTTTTATTTCATAACGAAAAACATTTAAAAATGAAATGCCAAGGGATCGCAGTTGGCACTAACTATATGTAATAGTATGTGTGAGCAAGTTCATTCATGAGTTCATCATTCATGAATGGTTCTATTTTTAAAAGGTAAAGGCTGCAGATGGTCTGAATGTGTGTGTATTCAGGACGATTCGGTTAAGTTTGAGTAGTGCTGAGAACGGATATATAAATAATAAATAAATTTAAGCACTTTTCAGTATTGACATAGAGCGACCCCCATAGAATATATCGAAGTGCAATAAGACTATATAAGGTAAAACCATTCTGTTCTATAATGTATAATTTATACTAGCGTATCGTCTATACCGTCCTAAAGTTATAAAAAATAAAGTGGTACTTATTCTTCTTAATATCACGTGAATAAAATTATACATGTTCCAAAATGTTTCAGTTTTTTCTTGTTTTTTTTTTTAATCTGATATGATTTGTTGATTATCATGTTGTATTACATAGCAGAAGTTATGTATATCCACGTCATTTTTATCAAAGCTACTTCGAAAAGTAACGGTAACTTAAATTTATAAAGATGAAGACAGTATTATTTTAAATACTAAATCAGGATGAACTGTGCTCCAGTAAATAGCATACAATAATTTCAATAAATTCGTATTAAGACCTAAACAGCGATCAAGCTCTGAACGCCTCATATTTACACAGTGAACGCTTTACTACTTATTTAATCACCTAGCACAGTCATTACACTGCACCACTCATCCCTATAATCCTCCTCAGAGACTGAAACGGCAGTGGTCTCGTGACCTGCTATAAATGTGTGACATTGGGAGACCTGGCAATGGCCAGTTTCTCCAATCATGTCCTGAGCGTATGTGGCTCTCTCGTCAGCCTCCACTAGCTAGTATCCGGTGACGATGATGTATATAAACAAAAAGTAATATACATTTTCAATTCTAATTTCAACCCTAACTATGTCTGAAAGGAACCTGTATATCATTAGGAACTTCGATTATATAATTATTATTATATCTCACTTTCTGAACTGTGTTCCGGTTTTAGTAACGAGCAGTAGCTGTTACAACAAAACTTTTGGTAGTGATTAAATCAATAGAGGTCCTGGCCTTCTATCCCCAATTCTGCCAATATATTTTGTCTTGAGCTGATAATTATTAATAACGATGAATAATGTTTCGCCCCCCCCCCGATATGTAATAATATTTAAAGCATACAGACAGACAAAAGACCTTCACGCATATGCAACGAATACGCGACACTTTCCTAAAATACAACAGCTAATTATTTTTTTTTGGCAGTACGAACTATGAATTAGTGGCCCGACTGTCCGAATAAACTGGATTCTAATTTTATCCTGAAGGAACCGGGGCAAGGGTGTTTTTAATTAACAATTGACCTTTAATCTCGCCTTGATTATTTTCCCTCTTTAATCCACCCCCCCCGCCGTTTAGGGCTCTTAATAAGAGCTATCAAGTTTTATAATTTGCGGGCCCGCTATTAAAAATTCATTTGCAGTCTTTATAGGTATTTATAACACAAGCATTCGTCATTAAATGTGACTTTCAGATGACTAATTTTTAATATGCCCTCACTAATTTGAATCTCAAAATTTAAAGATTCTGTCCCTGTTCACATAAAACGTACATATAACAAATATAGATGTTTTCTTAAAAATTTAATAAATACTGTAATGATATTTGTAACTAGAATCGACTTCACCGAGCTCCGAGGGAAAAAGCTAAAGCTATGACGATTAAGCCCAAATGTTGATTAGAGTAATCGTGACAAACGAGACCTGACCAGAACGTCAACTAAACATTCTTTGTTAGAGTGGGTTCATCTGACTAATTTTTGGGAATGTGCAAAGTTTCCTGACGTTATACCATCGCAAATGTACTTAAATATCAACAGATTCAGATATCTACAGGAAATATCTATTGTTTGAGTTTGATCAGATCAAATAATTGTCAATTAATAACATAGAACAATAGAGAAAAAAAAACGAGAAATTACATCCCTGCAATGGACACACATCAGACGATTTTGAATTGTTTAAAATTTATGAGGTCTCTACCCTAACTTCTCTTGGGTTGTTTTGAGGGAGACTGGGGTAGCTACAATTTTACGTAGATTTTTCTGTTAAATATTTCGTTAGGTTAGTAAATGATGTAGTGTGCCTTAAACTACTTAGTAGTTTGAGAAATCCGTAGGTCATACCTTTTGATGGATCAGCATATTTGGAATCAGTATGTCTATTCGGTTTGGTAAAAGATTGTACGCCAGCAGCGGGAATTTTCGATTGTACATCCTAAAAAAGGAATCGTGTCTAATTAAATGCCTCTTTACTGGGTATCATTTTAGGATCTTTACAACATTTTCAAACTGAAGGTGAGCCCCATCACCTAGCATTATATTCATTTCATTGTATTTTTAGCCACAACCTGTATTGTTAAGTAACCCAACCTCCTTCGAATGCATCTGAGCATAGCAGAATGAGGAGAAAAAATTGTTAATTCTTTGCTCGTATTTTTACATATTATATACAAATATAATATATATAACCGCTTTAGGTTAAGGAAAAAAAAAAAAAAAAAAATCTTTACATAGTCTAGATCACTTAACCAAGAAAAATTCCAGCTTTGGATGATGACCTGATTGATGCCTTGGTAGTCAAATGTGTAGGACATCGAATGACTAACACGAGCTTAAGCATTGCCAAAACTCTCTTCACTGAGACTCGCCAAAAGACGTTGTCAAGAAAAGTCAGTGAGTCCTATTTGTATTCAAATAGTAAGACCTCTGTATTTTCTGGCCAAGGGCATTATTGTAGTTCAAATTTATCAGCTTCATAGGCTCGTTGGGTTATGTACAATAGTAAATTAAATAGATATTGTCAAGTTGAGTTTTCCCATCACATTTACAAGCTTAATTGTTAGTTATTCCAAAATGTCTGTCGAAGTCCCGTCACTAGTATGAATCGCTATCAGTCTCTTAGTAAACTTATGTAACTTTTCATCGAACCCCACACTGACTGTCTCTTCTCAAAGCCTATCCTCGAAAGAGAGAAAGTTGAGCAAGATATGCGAACAGTGTCAATAGCTACAACCTCCATTAACGACCATCCATCAGCCCAGGAGGGCCCTCCAAAACGTACTCCCAGACCTACCCAGTCACCGCTCGGCGGAGGAGGTGAAAGGTGTTCTTGGTCTTATCTTCTGGATCTCTTGTTGGGATGAGCAATAGTCCTACCAGTAAACGACTCACGAACTATTACCAAGTGTTAACTTTCAGCTCGTAAAAATATATTAGCGCCATAAATCTACAGCAGTAATATTCCTAATTTAATAGAGTAGAGGCAAGGCTCCCTCATAAAAGATAAAATGGTGTGGATCCCATCCCAGCTCGCACTAAATGTAATACAGTATTCAATCACCCTGAACAAACCAAAAAAAAATATATTTGTATTTTAAGAAAGGAAATCTGTTCAACATGAATACACTAAAGGCCATATGGAGAATGGTCTTTATTTCCACACAGGGCAGAATGTTGGGAATGTAAAGGAGCGATAGAAAGGAAATGTTGAATCGGAAGTGGATAACACACGGACCGGAAGGACACCAATTTCTATCAATACATCAAAGGAGCAAAGGAAAACAAAGATGTCTACCGAACCAACTCAACCTGTTACCCACTTCTGACCACTTCTGTTAAACACTCGCTCCCTAAACATACAACACATAAACAAATAGATAATATTCAAAAATATTATGAACCTTCATTTATCAGTTTGATTGATTTTTTTTATTAAACATTTAAAAACGTTATTTTTTTTTATATTAACAAAACCCTTCATAAGGATCTTAATATACCCTAAATTCTTGAACTCATCCCTTCCAAGTTCATGAAATTCCATAGAAACCTATCCAATCTAACCCCCTAGCACAGTCATTAAACTGTTCAACACATGCCTATACTCATCCTTGGTGACCTGCTATAAATAAGTGACAGTGGGAGTCCTGGCAATGGTCAGTTTCTCCAATCATGTCCTGAGCGTATATGGCTCTCGCACTCTTGGTCAGCATCCGCTGGCTCGTATCCGGTGACGATGTTGATGGAGAAGCGCGGTTACAATCAGGTAGATTTGGGGGTATCTGGGCTAAATATATAGTTGATAATGATATTTTTTCATGTTAAAAATTCTCATTGCGGTACAAATCCCGCTATTGTTAATAATTAATGATCAAAGAAAACAATTACTGGCAGATCGGGGCTAGAACCCATCAAGTATGGTCTTGAGTAGTTGGAGTTCTTAACAGAAGAAAATTGATGGGGAAATCGTCACCTCGTGCAGGTGAGCTTATTTGGTAAAACAGCAGGCCGAGTATTGGTTCCAGCGATCGATACCTATCAATAACTGACATTGGAATTGCTAATATATTTTCGAATTTTCATTATTCATGGCGATATTAGAGTTGTCTTGAGGAAAATTCAATGTAGTCTATCCTAGTAAGTAGATTATATCATTTTTTTAAACCTAGTGAAATTGGTCTTGGGTAAGCGTGAAAAGCAGTGGATTCTGTGATTACATCCAAACAGCAATTTATTCTTCGGCCATGGAGGAAACTTATTGCGTTAAATACATGTCCACTTCGAATTCGTACCGTTGTATGTACTGTCTTTTAGAGAATAGTAGTAAAAGGTACGCGTAAAATGAAAAACTAAAAACAAAAGTAATAAGTTTCAAAAAAAAAAAGAAGATCCCAATAAACTAAACAAAAATATTGTCATTAAATATCCCCTAAGTCCACTACTACTTGGTTTAACACTAGAAAGAAACAGTGTTTGTAGAGCTCATATTAACAATAATATAGACATTGTTATTATGTTGAAAAGAATATTTTAAAAATATAAATCAATCTTTCTTAAAAAGTTAGAGAAACGTCACGGACTTTTTTTAAGCAGCATTGTCATTTACCTATTTGAAAGTAGAGCCACTCCCCTCGTGCTTGGCAAAGCATCTTCCGGTTATCGCCCTTTACCGTTACCTGCGGGCCTAGAAGGGGCAAGAGACAAAAAAGCTGGCGGAAGGCCAATTAGCGGCCACTAAAGAGGATTAATAGGCTGGATAAGCTGGAGCCGCTACCTGTGGCTGGAGGATCAGTCGGCGGCCATCTTTCATCTAAATCAGGGGAGGGTTCATCGCCGAGCTTATCTCTCAGATCAGCCGAAGCGAATTAATGAAGTGCATTGCGGAAAGAGTTACTAAAAAGGAGTATGAACTCCAAACGATGATCTGGCAGCTTCACCAATCTCTGAACATGGTTGTGCTAAGTTTATAGGACAGTGCATCGTATGCTATATAAATGGTAAGTGAAACATTTTAAAAACTAACAACTTTAGTATTATTTTAAAATGTTCTCACATTACCTTCACCCTCCGCAGCAAATCTTGTCCACTAGTTTCTTTTAATTCCATTCGTCTCCCTGTATCTGAGAGTACTTAGGCTTCCATCTTGACAAACGGCTGACATGGAACCCACACACGAGGCTAAAAAGACAAGAACTAAACAGACGCTTTGGACAACTGTACAGACTACTTTAAAGGACATCCCATCTCTCAATAGAAAACAAATTACTAATTTACAAAGTTATACCTAAGCCAATCTAGACATACGGAATAGAGCTATGGGGGACAGCAAAAAAGTCGAACATCAAGCGCATCCAATCCTTTCAATCAATAGTCCTGAGATAAATATTAAAAGCCCCTTATTACGTCAGCAACAAAACCCTTCATAACGATCTTAATATACCTTATATTCTTAAACTCATCCCTTCCAAGTTCATGAAATTCCATAGTAACCTATGCAACCACCCTAATCCCGTTGCACAGTCATTGAGCTGCACCACTCATCCCTATAATCCTCCTCGGAGACTGAAACTGCAGAGGCCTCGTGAAATGCTATAAATCCGTAACAGTGGGAGTCCTGGCAATGTCCAGTTTCTCCAATCATGTCCTGAGCGTATGTGGCTCTCGCGCTCTTGGTCAGCCTCCGCTGGCTCGTATCCGTTGACGTGGCTGACGGAGGAGCGTTGGAGACTTCCCAAGACTCAGCTTCCTGTTTCGCATGCAAGGGAAGTGACAACCATGTGGATTTGGGAGGCCTCTGGGCTGTTAGTAAATACTGTATGAATGAGCGATTGAATGAAAACCGTAAATATGGTATGAATGAGAACATTTACCACAATTACTCATTACCCAATGAGGCAGATCGTAATTTTATTATAATAAAGTTGTTGAAAATAATTATTATTTTAAAGAAATGCCGGAAGCGTGGTAATATTATATATCTCTATTTCCCCACCGTAGATGGATATGCATTGAATCCAGTCTAACTAAAAAACGGTAATGCATTTTCTAAATTAACACCGTACGTGCTTAGTTTTTAAAAGTGAGTTATCGTTGAAAAATTCACACCACAGTTTACGGAAAAATTCCGAATAATTTGTGCAATTCCCATAAACCTCTTTACCATGATCGCTATTTTTAATCCGTCTCGCGCCAGATTGGTATCCTTTAACGTAATCCCCATCATCGCGTTGCAGTTTGGTTAAGTGGTTCTGTTTCTCGGTCACAATCCTGAATCATCACGAAATTATACAAAGTTTAAACATCTCGAGGTCCTTTGTTGGACAGACCATTGGACAAAATCTATTTGTCATTTGACTAAAAAACCAATCTGGGACATAGCGGAGTTTTGAGACACGACTAAACATCAGATCCTTTGAAATCATAAGTCCTCAGAACAAAACATAATGGCCCTTATTACGTCAGTGACAAAACCCGGGTTCTCTCCTAGCTTCCGTTTCCTCTTTCACATGCAAGGGAGGAGACAATCATGAGGAGTTGGTCCCAGGGCTGTGTTAATTTGTCTATATCGCAAGTAAGAGAGTGAGCGCCGAACTGTAAATTAAGTTAATTAGGTTACACTAAGGTCATTCATTAAAATTACTTAATGCCCATCAGGGTATTTTCTAATTATATATCAATATATAAATTAAATCAATAAAACATTTTCTAACTAATAATAATAATAAACTGTTTTTACTGATATGAAAATTATTATAATATACTTATTATAATATAATAATGTTTTAATAATCAGGAATAAAATGCGCACTAGAAACGTGAACTGAAGGAATTTATCACTGCAACGGATATAGGCTGGTAGAAGAAGACAAGTCAGCTGTTTTTTTCGGATTTCAACAAGACTTCTGCGCTCTTAAAATATAACAAGCGAAAATTTATATAATATAAATTTGACTCTTTATAAAAAAAAAGAGAAAGTGAGCCAAAACCAGAAACAGCCATTATGTTTGCTGAATAAGAGCCAAGTAGAAACATTGTTAAAAGTAAATTTCACTAGAGCAGCGATAAGTCAGCCTGAGTAAGTAGGTGCCAACTGATAAGGCCAAGTCTCTAAAAAGTCCGCAATGTATCGTGTACTTACAACAGCTTACTCTTATCAACTCCTGTCTTTAAACAGGTACTTCATTATCTAACGGCTCTTCTTAGTGTTTACTTTTAATTTATAGTTAACACCCCATTAGAGCGAAATAAAGCCTTAAGGAGCAATCGATTGCAATAATTAAGAATCACTATTGGATAAAAGCACCGTTTCTTCAATAACGTTCGTGTATTTTTTATTTCAAAAATTACTGCTAAACAATTTTTTTTTTTTAAATAAAAGTACTCTTAACCATCGATAGTTAAATAATCTTTGTAGAGGAGAGTCTTTTAAAAGAAAAGAAAGAAAAGCTTTATTATGAAGTACAAGCAAAACACTGGTATATACAAATATTAAGAGTTACGTTACAACATACTGGGTGGAAGGTCTAGGGACGAGTGGGGTCTGGGGCTATAGCTGTGACATATATGTATTAGAAAAGGGTAGTTCTGGGAAGTAGGAGGTCTGGGAGGGATGCGGTTGCTTACTTAAAAACAACAGGAAACCATAAGTGACTTCCATCAAGTCACGAGGAAGGTATACAGTAGAAGGGACTTGCTTCTACTTTTAGCATTATATATCATATTAGCATTATAATATTCATAGCATTATAAAACTAATTACAGCTTTGCCACATTGAACACGATTTTTGAACATCCGTTTTTGAGCAGCTTTTCGCCACTTCTTAAGTGACTTTCAGCTTGTTTTTTTTCTTCAAATACTGAAGTTTTGTGAACAAAAAATTCAAATAAAGGATTTCACACCTCCCCAGGAGGCACCCTTAACCGACCAAATATTCAATAAAATGTCTCAAAATCAACCGTTTTTTAAATATTGAACAATTTAAATATTTAATGAATTAATAAATTTTGAGAAAGGTCAAATTTAATAATTCATGAAATGATTCTACGACCATAGAGCATATTATAATTTTACGAAAAAAACAGTAATAATGATTATTTAGCTTTAGTGTACTCATAGAGCATAGAATAAGGAGTACAGACTCACGCCAAGAAGTTAGAAGTTGGAATATGTTGCTGAATACGTCTGACTCCAATTGCCACCAGTGGACTCTCACCACTGTACCGAAATAACCAACCTCCACCGAGGCTTCCCACACCCCTTAATCCTCTCACACTACCTTCAAGCAGGTACTCCTAGTATAAGGATCCCATTAACCTAAATATTCTATATTTTTCCCTCATCCTGAATTTCTAACTAAAAAGCTTAGGGAAGTGGGAAAAAAAAAAAAAAAAAAAAAAAAAAAAAAAATCTGAACCAAATTGTTACCAGAACGTAGTAATATCTGTTTTAGTATTTTATAAATATGTTCACTACTAAGCCTATTTTTGTTTATAAAGCTTGAAAATCATAGAGAGTGGAAATATGATCGGTCCGTACCTATTCAAAAGTAAAACCTCTCACATCTGACTTAACAATGTTTGTTTAATTTCAGTAGATTTTTTTTTGATGTCGTGTAATACTTTTGACGAGAACAGTGTGATTAGTAATTTCAGATACTGATTTGTTAATAATAAGCACTTCCGTTCGCCTGATACTGGTAAAAGTTCGGTGTTGTTCGTATGTATTCGGGTCCAGTGGTGTAGGCGAATTTTTCTTGTCGACAAGGGCTATAAGCATTTATAGTAGTATTATCTATGGGTTTGACACCTGGAAAATCGATTTATCGTTTTAAAACCCAAAGCCTATTTGACGTTTTTTTTTTTAAATATTTTTCCTACCGGTGAATTTGATAAATCCAGTAGCATTGGTCACTACGACCAAATGCGGAGTATATTAGATATAATGACCAATGTTAGTGTATAATCTTGAAATTGATTAATTCGACCTTAACCTATACATTTTCAGATAAATCTCAGGTCGTACCGAATCGGTGGAGTCGGGGACTCGGGTACTAATCCCGGAGATTAGCGAATATTCACAAGAGGTAAATCGCACATTTATCAGGATCAAAACGATAATTTAGCGGAGACGAGAGTAAATCAGAGGTACATAATTAAGGAACTATTGTCAAGGACTGGACAAATGTCAAGCGCTGAGTTGCGGATTATGTTACCGCCGCTAGTGCGTTTTAAATGATTTATTTCCGCTCTCCCTCACTTTATACTTTATAAGGTGCTAATAAAGATTTATTTCATCTTCTTCGCCCCTCAGTTTGTCCGAGGTTGTTAACCTTTATGAGGCGAACGGGGCTTTATCAACGCTCAAATGTCAACTGACGCGTGTTATTATCTCAAAGGTTGTAAATACGGGGACAGTTCTAGGTGCGATAGGGACATTTGTTCTCACATCTTTGTGTTATTTTTATTTTTTAATCCTCTCTGCTATACAGCAATCGTCAGTTTCACAGATCCGGTTCCAATGATATACCGTATAAATGCTAATTCAGTTTTTGTTTTTTTTTGTTGTTTTTTCCTAAGGGGAATTTTTCGGGTTTCGTTTAAACCCGGCTGCTGGTCTGCTGAAAGTGGACACGAGAAATTTCACACAGATGTCTGTCTCATTTTGGACATTGGAAAGAAATGAAAAATACAGTCGTCTAAATAATACATTAGTATGTGTCAATAATTAATTGGTAGGTGATACAAAAAAACAAAACTTTTCTATAATTTGAAGCAAGGTTACAAAAAAACTTAATTAAAAAAAAAAACATGTATTGCCTAACCTGGAAATTACAAAATTGCATAAATCCAGCACACTTTCCTTGGTCGAAATAGGCTAAATAGCTTAGTAAACAGATCCTTACCATTCGCAAAACATGTTAACAGAAGGATAATTTACAAAAAGACCCCTTTTTTTTAATCTAATGCCCAGTTTAAGTTACAAAAATAAGCTCACTCATTACAAATAATTCTTTTAAGCTTTGAATACATTAGGCTTCAATTGGGTTAAGTTGAACAAGCAAAACTAGTCAATTGCTCTTTTCTCAAACCGGAACATATTTCAGGAAGTGTCCCTGAGAACAATAGTAAATGCCCTTATTACGTCAGCAACAAAACCTTTCGAAACGATCTTAATATACCATACATTCTCGAACTCGCCCCTTCCAAGTTCATGAAATTCCATAGTAACCTATCGAAAAAACCCTAATCCCCCAGCACAGTCATTGCACTGCACAACTCATTCCTATAATCATCCTCGGAGACCGAAACGGCAGTGGCCTCGTGATCTGCTAGAAATGCGCTCTTCGTCAGCCTCCATTGGCTTGTATCCGGTGACGCGGCTGACAGAGGAGCGTTGGGGACTTCCCAAGAGCCCGCATCCTCTTTCGCATGCGAGGGAGGTGACAACCATGTGGATTTGGGAGGGCTCTGGACTGTTTGTAAATACTGTACGAGTGAGAACATTTATCTCAATTAATTATTGCCTAATAAGGCTTATTGTAATTTTAGCACAATAAAGAAGTTATATATATATAGAAAGTGTGTGTTCGTCGCGAGTGAAGTTATTATTCACCAACAACAATGTTTGCCTACAATGAGTAATTTATTGTATACTCATTAGCGAGTTCTTATATTCAAACCAACAACGAGATCTATCATCAAATTGGCAACATCATTAACACCTGATAATGGCGCTAATATTGCGGGTAATAAATTATTGGTTTGCGGGCGGACATATTTGAGTAAAACATTAATTAATACGGGAAATAAGAGATTGCAGTAAATATTCTCCTAAACGCCAAATACACCAAACATGCACTTATAGATACAATAGTGTAATATATTAAAGTTAATTTTCAACCCAAAATTTAGATCATGTTAAGTATAGCATGCATACATGTATATACATATTTATATTTCTTCCTACATGTCTAGTGTATTAATCACAATTAAAGAGACATTTAACTTCTGAAAATGCATAAGAACTGCCAGTCTCGAGGGGGTGTTCTTTCACGAGTCCCTTGGCGAAATGCCTAACGAACAGCCATGAAGATTAATAGGTCCGGTAGGAAAATTAGCTTTGTTTAATTTTTATAACGATGGAGAATTAGAAATGTAAAGATTGATAAATGCTTTCGTTTACTGCGAGCCGGAAGTGAAATAGATGACCAGCTAAGGGGGAATTTTGTCTGGCTGTATGTTTGTATCAGAAATACAATACTAAATAATTTCGGTTTTATAGCGTAAAATAAAACTCAATTTTTTCTATACAAAAAATGAACTTTACTCAGTCAAATATCATCTCTTCGATGACCTTTTGCCATATTTCTGGTAACTACATGATCCTGCACTCGTAGTACTTCTGGTCCTTATCAGCAAAAAACTCAACCAAGTGCGATTTTACCTCATCGTTATTATTGAAATTTTTAACATTTAAGAAGTTTTGTAAACTTCGAAATAAATGATAATACGATGGTGCAAGGTAGGGGCTGTATGGGGGATGCGACATCACTTCCCAACCAAGCTCAATAGTTTCGTACGTGTTGCTAAAGATGTGCGACGCCTCGCAATGTTGTGGCGGAACCCTAATATCGAGTTTCTTAACAAGTCCAAGACGTCTTATATCATTTTCATAAAGGTTTGTGTGTGATATATTTAACTGTTTTGCAATCTCTCGCACAGTTATAGGACGATTGGATTCAATTATGGCTTTCATTTTGTCATCATCAACTTCAGAAGGTCGACCAGAACGTTGTTCATCTTTCAGTGGAAAATCACGTGCGTTCTGTTCAAACAATCAACACCATAAACTTTACATATCTCTTTGTGAGCCTCAGCCGCTTTCTAGCCTTTATGAAAACAAAAACGTAAAATGTGTCAAAATGCTTATTTTAGCACTCCATGTTGAAACTGACCGTAAACTGACAGTTGTAAACAAAATTACACGGAATTTCTTTCTATAGCAACCTAAAGGTATCGACTACCAAGTCTCAAAAGAAAAAAATTCTAACCATGAAAATAGAATAACGAAACAAAAATAACGCTATCTACTGGTGCAAACCCAATAGAAATGTGAAGAGTGCATTATAAAATTCCATAAAAAGCACTAAATATTCCTTAATTATTGAGTTATCTTACACTGTAGCCGATTACATACCGAGTAACTGTTTTGAGCTTACATCTCTACAAAAGACTACCATGTAGCTCACACATGTCATTGAAAATACATGAACTAAACAGACGCTTTGGACAAATTGATAAACTACTTCGAAGTACATCTTATTTCTCAACAAAAAAATAAACAACGATTTAGCAAATAACGAATAATAGAACTCCGATACCGGGCACATCAAATCCTTTCAATCGAAAGTCCTGAAAACCATAGTTTATACCTATTATTCCTTCAACATCAGAAGCCTTCATAACGATTTTAATATACCACATATGTTTGACCTCATCTCTTTTTAAATTCATCCAACCACCCTAATCCTCTTGCACTTCATACGTACTCCTTAGAGATTAGCAGTAGCCTTGTGGCCTGCTATAGATCCATGGTCGAGGGAGTACTGAAAATAGCATCTGACGGATACGACAACTCGGCGACTCCAACAATTCCAAAACGGTATACTGATGAAAGTGGTCAGACATACTTCATTCAAGCAGCGGAGCAACAGTGAGCTTCACGAGATCTTTGATTTTCCTACTGTGGATGAATTCATTCAACGTAGACATATCAAATTTTTCGACTCCCTACAGTACTTGAAAAACCCGGTGCTTAGCACCATAACCCCCGCTCCGTTCCCCCATCGATGGCTTATTGCTTTAGTCATTTATGTTTTAGTATGTGAGTTTTCCCAAATTTGTAAACCGAAGGTGAGCCCCATCACCTAGTCCAGCCTATTGATTTTGCAAATTTTAACTGTAAAAAGAAAAATGTTTTTCTAATTCTACCCTCCTTCAAATGCATGTTATGCAATGCAGAAAGAGGAGCAATAAATCTGTAAATTTGTTCATGCTATTGTTCTTTTGGTTGTAAAAATGTTTAAATAAAGGGGTTTTGAACAAAAAAAAATACTGACAATGGCCAGTTTTTCCAATGTTATGAGCGTCAGTGGCTCTCTTTTGGTCGGCCTATATTCGCTAAACGGCAGATTCCGATCCTTAGCTTAATTTTTCGTGTGAGAGGATCGGGAGGTTCAACGCCTGTGTTTGTTTGTGTGAAACACTGGATTCTGAACTGTAAATAAGGGATGAATCATATCATTGATAACAATAACTCAATTTCCACTAGAGAAGATTGTGATTTAACTTCAATACAAAAAAAAGTTTTTGTAAGCCACTATTTCTATAATAATTTTTTTTTTTTTTTTTTCAGTCCTTCACCCTCCCCAACATAGAAAGCAATTTCTTTTCCCCCGTGCACCACGAGACGATAAAGGAGCATACCTTTGATGTAAACTTCATCAGCAGGAAAGTTGAAAAGCGCTAACGCGTGAAGAAAATGGGCCACGAACCACTCGCTTTGGGAAGTGCAAACATAAAAGGCAGCGAACACAGAGAGGGCAGTAAAGTTGGCCAAAGGAACGCCTAACTCAACCTTCATTCTTCCCTCAGCTAACAACACACCTCCTTACAGACTATAATAAAATCCACTTTGTCTAGACCAACAACGTATATGGCGAGGGAAGTCTTCATACCTACCTATGAGCTTCATATAGTTTCATCTTAGTAAGGGGAAATCTTAGAGTCTCGTCTCGCCGTGGTTTGCAGATTTATAAGGCAATTGCCTGCCTACAAGTTACCATAATTTTTTATACAGGCGTAATCAAGATTTTTTTCCTTATGAAAAATATAAAAAAAGTAACATATTCAATATATATGTATATAATTTTTATTGTGATAAACTAACAATCTGCCTTATTAGGCAATAAGTAATTGTGATAAATGTTCTCATTCATAAAGTATTTACAAACAGCTCAGAGATCTTCCAAATCCACATGGTTGTCATCTCCTTTACACGCGAAAGAGGAAGTGGAGTATTAGAAAGTCCCCCCCACGCTCCAGATACGAGTCAGAGGAGGCTGACCAAGAGAGCGAGAGCCACAGACGCTCAGGACATGATTGGGGAATCTGTCCATTACTAGGACTCCCACTTTCACAAAATTATAGCAGGTCACGAGGCCACTGCCGTTTTAGTCTCCGAGGAGGATTGTAGGGATTATTGGTGCAGTGCAATGACTAAGCTAGAGGATTAGGGAGGTTGGATAGGTTACTATGGTCTTTTATGAAGGGTTTTGCTGCTAACGTAATAAGGGGCATTAATTATTGTTCTCAGGACTTTTGGTTAAAAGGATTGGATGCGCTTGATGTTCAACCTTTTTGCTGTCCCCCATAGCTCTATTCCGTATGTACAGATTGGCTTAAGTATAACTTTGTATATTAGTAATTTGTTTTCTATTGAGACATGGGATGTCCTTTGAAGTAGTCTGTACAGTTGTCCAAAGCGTCTGTTTAGTTCTTGTCTTTTTAGTCTCGTATGTGGGTTCCAGGTCAGCAGTTTGTCGAGATGGAAGCCTAAATACCTACTGTCTCGTATACAGGGCGAGGAATAGAATTAAAATGAACTAGTGGAGAGGATACTGTCTGGGTAAGGTCTGGGTGGGATGACAGGATTGCCATCGAACAACGCGAAGTCCTTGTTGAACAGTGGAACAATATAATAAAAAGTAGACTTGTTCCTATGTAGATCCCCTCTCTTCCCTGGGTCTATTGAAGCATCCTGTCAACTATCCGAAAATTATTTCACGTTGATAGATAACTGTATAAAAATTGTAAAATAACGTTTTCTGGCAGACTCAGATAAGCAGAACAAATTAATTAAAGTGGTGTATCTGGTAAAGGTGATAATGAAACGATTAAAATGCCAACTTTGGAAGGGAATGAAGAAATAAGAGAAAGTAGGTTGACCACAACTGTAGATCGTTGGCACAAACATAAGTACTGCAAATTAAAGAAAACCAAACGAACGAGGACGAGTCCATTAAACAAGAGACCGGGGGAGCAGGCAGCCAATCAGAAACTAGTATATTCAATGCCTCTACAATATGTACATTATATTACACAGCCAAGTTGATTCAAACTAATAGATGCCACGCATACTTATATATGGTAGTAACATTGACATATGTATTAAGGATTTAATTTATGTTTAAATCTTTGTTCTAGCCTATGAGAATGGCAAAATTTATTATTGTTCAAAGCCCTCAGGACAATAACATTGTGAGTAGACTAAAATATCCTATATATAACTAATTCATCTCGCAACCGGCTCACGATCAGAAATTAATAAAAAAAAAAATTCACCAATTATTATGTGAACGTTCATAATTTTTGGGAAATGATTTCTACTTTTAAAGTGATATTTTAAAATAAGGTCTAGAGCTTTAATTTTTTTAAGGAAATTTCATAAATGAATCTTCTCAATAAAAAATAAGAATACGAAACATTCATCATGTAAATGAGGCATAACAAAAAGAAAGCACAATTTATTTACTTTAAAAAGCTATAGCTGGAATGTAAATTCACTTCGGAGCGGTTCTTTATATTTTTACAAGAAATCAGAACCTTCCGATGAAATTGTAACTTTTCCGATATAGAAGGAGGAACTTAAGAAAAATCTTTCTGGGAAAATTCAACCATCTCTAAAGGAGGAAAACTTTCCTGTACTATTGTACATAGGTGAACGGGAAAACATATATATTTGCATCATATCTCTATCAATAATTGTATATCATTCCTTTTTTTTTTTTCTAAGTCCACTATTATTGGTTAGTCCAAACTAAAAAAGGCAAATATTTAAAACTAGATCGGGGCCCGAAATTAGGACAATTTTACTATATTTCAAAGAAATCCAATTTTGAAAGAAGAATTATGATAGCAGAAATAAAATATACAAAAGTAAAATTTATAAACTGATCATTAAAAAATTTAAATCAATCCTGATAAATCAAACAATTAAGATTGTTCGTTACGCCTGCGAATATTATTTTAATAACAGCCAAGATAAGCTTTTTGGTAAACTTTTGTCCCAAAAGATGATACATACTATTAATCAGGATCTTTAATTTGATACTAATCAATCAATATATTATTATTATGATAATAGGCTAATACTTATTTTTTATTTACAAATAATTGGTCGGTTTTATTTACAATATTGGAGCATCAAACCTGGGCTAACATGAAAATATCACATCCCTTAGTAAAACACTAGTTGATTTAAAATTGTTAACACAATAGCAGTGTTTTCATTCCAACCGAGAGGCTACTGTTTAAATTTCACGTATAATAAATAGCTCCATCACTCGGAACGGGCATGATTGGCAAAGAAAACATAATTGATATTAGGTAGCATGCTGGAATTCGTTAGTAGGTGAAATTATTTGTTTTATTATTGAAATTAGTTGTTTTATTATGCATTATAAACACATATTATTACTAAACAAAGAATATACGACGACCCTGGAATAAGTATTCCTGAACTTGAGACTGGTGTGCTATGCGTTATAGACTACACGCTACGCCTGAACCAGACCGCTATTTGAAATCTGCAGACTTAATGAATGCTTTTCCATTCTTCCATAGAAAAATGGTAATAACTTCATTCACTTGAAACAGAGAAAGAAAATATTGTATTCTTTCAAAGTAAAATTGGGTAGAACCTCTCCGTAAAATATGAAACTAAAACGAAAAGCTGTTTCATATGAAATGAGCTCTAGCCATTTTAAAATAATCTGCTACAAAATGTATGCTGAATTTGAAATTGATATTCATAAGTATTTTTAACGGGCTGAAAAAAACGTGTTTTGCACGAGGAGTCCGTTATTCTGTACTACAAGAAACCTATTTTGTCATATCTCACTAAAGTTAAGATTATTTCAAGTTTGAAGTTGAACAAGTAAAATTCAAAAAGCTTGGGAAAATGAGAATTAAGTCGAACAAAGAATTAAGTTAACATAAAAAAGTTTCAGAAGTTACATCCTAGCATTGACCACATTAAGTACTTGGGAACCGAAACGGAGATATAAGCAACTCATTCCGTATTTAATTTTTCATAAAAACGACGCTTTGTTATACCGCTCCGAGTGACAAAAGCTACCACTAATGTAGCAATAAAAAAAATTACATAATTAACTATAAAACAGTAAAAAAGTCAATATGTGACTTTGGCTAAAAGACTTTTGTTATCTACGTGGTTTGAATATAAGTTGTCGTTTTTTCCAAGATATAAAAAGGCTGGTTCAATCTCAAATCAAAAAAGGGCAATTTAATTTCCGATGCAGTTCAGGTTGTTACGAAAGTCATAAAGCATTGTTAATTTTAAAACAATTAAATTTTTTTTCAAAGTCCCTTTAAATTTACAGTTAATTATAGATCCTCAGGCGAATCTAGTTAGAAATCATTTCTGTATTTCCTGTAGCGTCGCTATATTATAGACAGGTTTTGTTATTTTATAGAAATTATATAATGAATAAACAAGTATAATGATACACATTATACGTGACTGGACTAAACTGACTAATAAAGGTGACGGGACCTCTTCCAAAAATTAAGTATTTATTTGATTATTGTTATGTACTTCAGAAGTGCTTTTATTACCATTGGGAAAAGGGTTGAGTGTAAAGAAATTTCTTCGGTAGAAGGTGAAGGAGTGCTGTATCGAAATAAAATAGTGCTTTGGTTCAAACCCTTCAATGGTGGCAATACCAGTCTTTTAAACACCCCGAGAACAGATCATCCTTCAGTTGTCGACGATGAAGAATTACAAGAGAGTGTACATAAGTCAGGAGCCCTATTTGACTGCACAATGATTAACGATTACTGTATATAACCACTACATATGTTAATACCACCTTAAGTAATTGTACGTAAGCGATGCAGCATGAATAAGACTAGAATTGATTCGACTATCAGCGAATTATCTCATGAGAATGTTCATTGAACCGTATGCACTAAAGTTTATTCAACAGGAGATAACACAAATCAAACAAGAAACTAAACTGTACATTCGATATTGCAAGTCAAGGATACTGATAGCTACTAAATCATTCCATTCGATGCATACATCATGTTTGTTAAAGTAATGCAACGAAACTGGTAGGGTTATAGTATATAATATCATGTTTTTCACCATTAATAACACAATATAATAAATTAGGAACTGAATATCGATAGTTCTAATCATACAACAGCCGGATTTTATTTCGCTGACCGGAGCCAAGGAAAGAATTCAATGAAAATGAACGAATAAATATAATATTATAATTTATAGCCGAAGACAAGGAAATGCCAACGCATACAAACATGACGCTGAGTCACGTATTATTCATCTCGCATTTCCCACTATTATTTTTTTTTTTGGAGGAAATAACTCATGTTTTTTTTAGTAACCTGAAGACAAAAAAACTAATCCTTGTAAGACTTATTAATCATAACAAGAAAAGGAAACGGTGGTTTTTTCTTCTAGTAGTTTATTATTAGAATATTACATATAATATACCATAATATTATAAGAAAAAATATCCTTGCAGGGCCGGGAGTCGAACCCGGGAACACCCCAATATCAGGGGGGGGGGCTGTAAACAACTGAGCTACCCTACCACCTTCCTATTGTGAATTCTCTTCAGCCATAGAAATGTGCAATTTAAAAAAAGTTAAGTTAAAACATTTATAATATTTATATGCCAGCTCTAAAAAAATTAATTTTGGGGCCACGCTATGTTCCCACATTGTCCTACCATGACGGGCCTGACCCATCGGTACATCGAGTAGCCTTTGGTCGAAGAGAATTCATATTGTGAAGGTCGTTTGCTTAATCAATCATAATAGTGGGATCCATACCAAAACGAAATATACTGTATATAGTTAAATAATCTTTGTTGAGGAGAGTATTTTAAAAGAAATGAAAGAAAAGCTTTATTATGAAGTACAAGCTACTAAACACTGGTATATACAGATATTAAGAGTTATGATACTACATACTACTGGGTCGGGTGTTTATGGACGAGTGTCTGTGAACAAGTGGGGAATGGAACTAAAGCTGAGACATACGTGAATATGAGAAGGGTTGTTTCAGGAATTGGGATGGATGCGGCCACTTACTAAAAAAATAACAAGAACCACCAGTGACTTCCATGAAGTCCCGAGGCAGGTGTACACTAGAAGGGGCTTTTAGCATTATATATAATATTAGGATTACAATATTCTAAGCATTATATAACTTATAGTAACCCTAGTAATAGGGTAAAGGAGAGAAACCGGTTCACTGGACGACGGAAATATGAATTTTTTATTTTTATATAGACAATAAGATGTGGAAAATGTTCTGAGACGTTTCTGGACTAAGAAATTCATAAAAAACTTTTTAAATACTATAAAAAAAGAAATGAACTATATAGAAAAAAATAAGACTAAATAAAACTACAATTATATTTTATTTAAATGCTATCATTAACTATCCAGCCAATTTGTAACTAATATTTTCATAAAAGTAAGCCTATGCGTAATATAAGTTATTACGATTAAAGATTGGTCTAATAATCTAACGGTGGACTTATAAATGTACAATTTCATCCGCTCATCTCGGTATCAAAATATATAGGCATCTCCATTTCACTACCCATTTTAGTAAAAAAAATAGAAAAAGTACGACACAGGTCTTACAGGCCGAAACGGTGAACTACTTGCTAACTTCACCAAGCTTGTCGCTGCGTCTCAAACTGATAATCTATAATCGCCGGCCAGATCTGCTGTACCTTGCCCCGCTATATACACACTTGACTGACAATACAGCTAAAAGTCTCCAGCAATTCCAGAATGGGATCATGCGAAAAATGGTCCGACATACCTCTCTCGAGAGGTTAATAAACGCTGCACCCGTCGGTTGGTGTGTCGTCGGTGGGTGAGGTTATCCGCCGGAGACACATCACGTTTGACTCGTTGCAGCACCTGACCAACCCAGTGTTTAACACCATGACCCCACCACCCTTCCCGCATCGATGGCAACAGACTGTCAGGGGAAAATTATGTTAAGATTTTGATGTTATTTGTAAGTTAGTGTATAATCTATACTGATTTCCATAATTTATAAAAACAAGTGGATATAAAAAACTTCTAAGAAGAAAAGTCTGATATTTGTTGATGGTGTAGGGTCAGCTAGGCAACCCGACAAGTACTGTAATTATCATTGGCTCGGTTGAAAACGTTTAGGTAGAAATCAATAAAGCTTTGAAGAGACAGAGGCGTATTATTTCTTAATCAATTTTTTAGCTCCTCGTAGTCAATAAACTGTCTCAATATCTCTGAGCTGGAACGGTTTATTTAATCAGCCATCTCTCTGAGCGATCCAGTGAGTTTAAGCCACCATATTAATTCAAGCATCGGGGACTGAGGAAGTGGCGGTGAAGCTTCCAGTCGGTGACAATTCGCATCGCTGGAGACGTTCCTTTTTAATCTCCGGAGTGGTCTTCCCCTCTCTCTCGGCGAATGGTCTTTCTTAGTCGCTCTAAGTACGATTTCGAATCGGCCAAAGTGAAGCTCTCGTGTGCTCAAGTATCTGAGGAAACGGTGGAGGGCTTACAACCCTTTAAAGAAAGGAGTAGGTTCCCATCTTAATTAAATATCTATCTCAAAGGAGAGGTTCTACTTTTAGCCAGGCATAGTCTAGCTGACTATATGTGGAACAATAATGATCTTTTAAAAAACACCTTGGGACGTGCTTATTACCCAAAGTATAAAAAAATAAACAAGTTAAAAAAGATTCAATCAATTCCAAAAAAAAAAAAGTTATGAAATTGCATAATCAATACTGTATTTAATTCGAAACTGATTACAATTGGTACTTCGTATTCGTTACTAATATTTTTAATTTTTTACTTCAGTTATAGTTTATTAAATGCAGTATAATTAACCTTATATTTATGGAAGTAAACTAAATTCATCGAGGGATTTGAACCTAGAACTTTTGAATTATGAGTTAGTCAGTCTTACTACTAGAGCGTACCTTACAGCGTTGGTTCACGTCGGGGGAGGGGGTATTTGATTGCTCTTGGGGGGGGGGGGAGTTTTGTAAAGGTGATCTAAAACAAGACAATTATAAATAAAATAATATTAACAGCAGTGTATAAAACAAATATAGCTAAATGTAGGTAAAAAAGTAATGGACATCACCTAATGGAGAATGAGCTGACAAAAAACTTTAAAAACCTCTTTGCAATATCCTTCGTATGGTTCCGACTGCTATTGCTTGTGTATGGAAAAATAAAAAAAGTGAAGAAAGTTTCAACGATTCCAAAAAAACAGTTATCAAATTGCATATTCCACAAGATATTTAATTCGAAACTGATTACGATTGGCACTTCATATTCATACATATTTTCAAAAATCCGATTCAGTTTACAATTGATGAGAACATTTTTTTTGGAAATAAACTAGAAACGTATCGTTCAAACATAACGTATAACAGTATCGTTCAAAAGTTTTCTGAAACTGTGATTTATTTTCATTGCCAATTATCATAAATATATTATGTATTATAAAAACAACATATTTTAGGAAAATGCTTCGTGTTACGGAACTTAAAGAATAAAGTTAAAACTTTCTCAAGTCTCAGATAATAGACTATTTGTAACATGTAATTGTTTTGTTTTTTTATTCCTGGTTGAAAACCCATAAATATCCTTTTTCAAAAATTATTTCCAATACATTGCAAATAATATTGCAAACTTATAATAACAGCTGCTCTTTTACCTTTTTTTTTTTAATTACTTTTTGTAATAAACTAATAAATAGTTGTTTCTTTTTATTAAAAATTGATTTCAGTAAACTGTAACTCAGACCCGGTCCACGTTTCAAACATCGGTTCTAAACAATGTATGTACTTAATTTGGTTTTAATTATTTATATGATTTAAAAAAAATAAATTAGTATTAAATTTTTAGTGAATCTTTTTATGGTCACAAGCGAACTTTACCCGGACGGCCTTATACTCCTTTGAAATGAACGGGTTTTTTCACACCGACTCGTACAATTAAACCAAACTTTCTTAATCAACAAGGCGCAGTACTGTGGCTCACATCTAATAAATTTCCTTGTCTGAACTCTTCGGCAATAGAAGTAGCCGTCTTTTGGAAATCAACAACAGATTTCATGTCAATTTTTTGAGTAGTTTTAAGAGGCCTTCTATACTATAGCTTGCTCGGTCACTCAAATCACCTCCGTATTATATTTCTTTAATAAATCACTTACAGTATTTTTACCGACTGACGGCTATACTTGCATGATTTGTATGAACCATTTTAACTAAATGAATGAAAATATTGTTTTGCAATAACTTAATAAAGATTAGTGGGTAAAGTAAGAAACAATAAATAAACAAACGTTGTCTTCACACGACCTTTGAATGCGATGTAAACAACCGTCCTGAAACTTTTGAACAAACAAAATTACTCGTACCGTAAATAATTTTCATAATTCAAAAATAAATTTTATTTATCTACTATTTTTAAAAATTAATAATGTTCTTTTTTAATTCTGTTAAAAAAAAAGTTAATGCTCATGATAGTTTCTGAATATTAAGAAATACATGACCAGTCCGAAATCTTTTGACCACTACCGTTTGTGCGTTTTCTCCTGAAGGTTCAAGACCAATGAACATTTTTTGTTGTGAAATATCTCTTTGTAATTTGATTTTAAGTTGCATGATTATTATTTATATAGTTTCCCAGACACAAAACAGCCTCTGAACTAACTAAATCTATTACTGATGAATTACAAATTAGCATTGTAAAAGTAAATATGATAATTAGTTATTTACATGCAGAAAAAAGAGAAACAAAAAACCTTTAACTATGTAATGAAAATATTCACAAGCAATATTTTAGAGAGAGTTTTAACTTTTTTCTTTAAGTTCCCTAGCACAAAAAACACAGTATTTTCCTAAAATATTTGTTTTTATAATACATAATATATTTATGATAATTGTTAATGAAAATAAATTACAGTGTACGGAAACTTTTGAACGATATTGTTTACGTTTCCAATTTATTTCCAAAAAAAAATGTTCTCATCAATTGTAAACTGAATCGCATTTTTGAAAAGATGTATGAATATTGCCAATTGTAATCCGTTTTGAATTAAATATCTTATTGAATATGCAATTTGATAACTATTTTTTTGGAATCATTGAAACTTTCTTCACTTGTTTATTTTTCCATACACAAGCAATAGCAGTCGGAACCATACGAAGGATATTGCAAAGAAGTTTTTTGTCACATCGCCAACTTTAAGGAACTCATTCTCTATTAGGTGATGTCCATTTCTTTTTTACCTACATTTAGTTATACTTGTTTTATATAGTGTTGTTAATGTTATTTTATTTATAATTGTCTTGTTTTAGATCACCTTTACAAAACTCCCCCCCCCCCAAGAGCAATCAAATACCCCCTCCCCCGACGTGAACCAACGCTGTAAGGTACGATCTAGTAGTAAGACTGACTAACTCATAATTCAAAAGTTCTAGGTTCAAATCCCTCGATGAATTTAGTTTACTTCCATAAATATAAGGTTAATTATACTGCATTTAATAAACTATAACTGAAGTAAAAAATTAAAAATTACAGGCAAAATTAATTTAAATTAAAAAATTTTTAAAAAAATTGAATGAATATTTTATGTTTCCATATTTTTAGAAAATGTACTCTTTTGCGGATAATTCTGAAGAATAGCATTTAAGAAAGAGTACGTTAGATTTTGGTTAAGTTTTTTGATTTCACTGTATAAAATGACTACGAGATTTTTTATGTAAAAATAAAATAATAATTTAAATTAAAAAAAATAGGCAAAGCCCAGCTCATAATTTTACCTCATACCCTTGTTGTTAAGCTCAAGCAGCGCTGACGGGTACGAAAACTAAAAAATAACACATTTTGATTTATTTTGGGAAATACCTTGACGGCGGTGGAAAAACTACCGTTTGATTGGGGAGCAAATGTCAAGAAAATTTGACTTCCTATGTCGATTTTCAATAAAAAAAACTCACTCATATCGAATTGCACAGTCAACTCACTACTTGTTTTTGTTTTTTTGGCTGATTAGTTATCATTTATTATTATTGTACTCATGTGAGTAAAGAATGAATCACATGTGTGATTCAGTGACATGTGAAAATAAGGAAACCTTTAGAGGGCATTAGTAAAATTTCAACTAGGAGCATATGTTACAGGGGATTACTCTCTCTTTCTCAGAACTGGACACCATTAAAGGAATGTCTTTCAAGAAATCTTACCAATAATTTCTCGGAGAGTTTCTCATATTTTTACATAAACTCTCTTAGTCATCATTTTATACAGTTTTTTTATACAGTGAAATAAAAAACTCAATCAAAATCTAACGTACTCTTTCTTAAATACTATCCATAAGAATTATCCGTAAAAGAGGACATTTCTAAAAATATTGAAACATTAAATATTCATTCAATTCGGATTTTATGTTGGGTGGTCTTGACAATGGAAGTTTATATTCAAACGACAATAGTTCCTCATTAATATATTCAAAAAATATTCAAGGTTATTACAAAAAGCCAAAGTGGGCTTTTGTATTATGTTTATCAAACGTTTCATGATTGGAAGGTTGCGGGTTTCTATCGTCTCCGGTAGGTCATTGAAATTCACTTTATTTGATCGATCAATGATTAGAAGCAAACGCGTAGTGAGCTAAATAACCAATAGCAATTAGCTATCTGTACTAGGAGTCCATGTTGCCATGGATACTGGCCCTCGACTATCCAAACATCCTGAACCAGGAATCTAACCAGCATCCAAAAATAAATGGTGGTTATATAAGCAACGTTTGAGGACGTGTTTGTTTTCGGAGTCCTTCTTCTTCTAAAGGCAACCGAACTGACTCTTCTCCAGTCAGTCTTAAAGGAACACTCCTAAGAGCCAGAGCCAGGTGACTAAAAACACACCGTCTCTGGAACCGCTAAACCTCTGTTTATGACTTCACAGTTAAATATATCTTATTTTAGTAATATAATACATGTATATAGCATAAGATAGTGTTACTAAATTTTTTTAATAATGATAACATTAAATTAAATCGAAAAATGTTTCCATTTATCAGTTAATATTGAAAGAATTGAGAAAGCACAGTTGATTTGCTATGCCTAATTGTTAGACACAAGAGATTTCCTTATTAAAGATTTCCTCAGTTATTGGAGGTGATCTATCAGTTATTGGAGGTGATCTATCAGTTATTGGAGGTGAGATAAATGTTCTCATTCATACCATATTTACAATTCATCATTCACTCGCACATTCATACAATATTTACAAACAGCCCAGGGGCCACCCAAGTCCACATGGTTGTTACCTCCTTCGCATGCGAAAGAGGAAGCGGAGTCTTGGGAAGTCCCCCACGCTCCTCCGTCAGCCGCGTCACCAGATACGAGCTAATGGATGCTGACGAAGAGCGCGAGAGCCACATACGAAATTTCCAATCCTAGAAAAAATTTTCCAAAATTCTACTCCCTTTTCATTTCAAAATTAATATTTAAAAAATGTAAAATGATGATAATATATAACAGAGTAAGTATTTTTTTTGAGGCGAAAATTCCACGATTTGCCCACTTTCTTTTCCTTCATCACCTTATTGACAGAAAGAGCCACAATTTTCTTAGCCTCGAGAAATATACAATAATAAATAAATATTTTCCAAGCAGCAAGCGTGTTTCTGTGTAGTAAGGAGGCGGTAAAATAGAAGTGCTTTGAAGGTTTGTAGGGATGAAGCATGTCGAACATTAGGAGCGAGGGAATTCCGAAGAGTGGTAAAGCGTGCAAGAAAGAAACAGCCGAATGTTGAAGTTCTGTACGAAGAATTATTAAGGCGAGAGAGATCTTCTTTTCCGATATGAAGAAAACTATTAGATATAGAAATTGGACTGTAGGATATTGTATATATATTATTACGTTTTTTAAAAAATTTTAATTTTATCTTTAAATTTTTCTTATCTGAGGTTTTAAGGTTCTGCTAATAAATAATTATTCTGACAAAAAGGTGAATTTAATATTTCAAATAAAAAAAAAACTTAAATTAATTATATTAATACTTGTCTATAATTTTGCTTCATATTCTTCTTTATTTCTCATTATTCATCTTCAATCAAATTAGTACTTCTTCTTTTCGTGATGGTTCTCTTCTTTTCTGCTTTAAGTCCAACAACCATTAACTAAAAGAAGTTTTTACTACAATCCCTATCTTCAGATAACATGTCACACGGACTGACCATAACAAGAGTGACTAACGTACTGTTCACCTCATCACAACACAACACAACAGCCATCTTGCTTTCTTTAACCTTCCTCTTTTGTTTTTTAACGCCTTCTTGATACAAGGTTAGATTAAATCTTTATACATAAATTTTACAATATCTAATATCACAACAATATATCGTCAGAGGGAGGCACAGGGAGGTGTCATTTTTAAAATTATACATATTGGAATGTAGTATTACACGTGAAGAAGACGTCCTAAATCAGCTGCTACAGTACACCACTGTTTCTCCAATATTTGGTAGAAATAAATATAGACTGAATTGATTCCTTGGGCACTGAAGTAGGCTATCCTTATCCCTCCGAAGGACTAGGGCAGGTAGTACCAAGGGCCGACAAAGGTGCTGTAGCCAAGATCCATAACTATCCCACTGCCCTCAGGCAATGCACCTCATTACTGACTGTGGCGGTCCACTTCATACTGTTGGTTTAGCTGAGTAATTTATGTTGGCTCTTATTGTGTCTTCACGGCTGTGAAACTTATGTTCCAGTCCAGGGATAATGAGGGACTGGTACTCAGGGGCTTAGCAAAGAAGGTGGAGTATGGAAGGGAGACAAAAAACAAGTCAGTTCTGCCAACATCTACAAGAGGACGACCCACACAAAGTAACTTGGCTTCAGCGCCTTAGTGGCCAAAAAATAGCTATAAAAAAGAAGAAATATTAACCACAATAATGCTGAGAAATCTACCCCCTTAAATAAAGACAGTTCTATTAAAAAGTTTATCAAAAACCAGTCTACTTTTTAAAGGATTTTATATTTTAGACAATGTGAGATGACTGGACATAACAATAATATGTTATTAAACTTTTATTATGGATAAGACAGAGGTTGTTTTATTGGATTATTAAATTTTTTATGAAGCAGTGTATTTTCAAAGTGTCGGTACACAGCTGACAGCAAGAAAGTTTGGTTGTGATGTGGATCCCGCTATGCCACGATTGGGATACGAACCTGGGTCCTCCCCAAAAGGGGCTCCTCCTATCGTATTGGGAAGAACCTCGACTCGTGCAGGTTAGCACAGTTGGTAGAGCCCCTGACAAGATATTTTGAGAGGTCCAGGGTTCGAGCGATGCTTGCTCAAATCATGGTAGTAGCCAAATATAATTGGGCATGCTTGATGTTCATGGTAAGCTGATTGGAACCAAAACCTTCATGCCATGAATTGATGAAGTTTCAAAAGCGAGCCTAACCAGTTGGGTTAACTGAAGCAGAATTTTACTTCAAAGCACAAAACCACAGATCGCTCGCAATCCGCTTCGCAATAATCAGCAGGAGTGGGTGATATCTAGAGAAGTTACTCATCTGCCAACCGGCTTTGAAATTACAAATATGACTCAGTTTCAAAATTTAAAAAGGAGGGGGGTTTCGGGACGATAAAAATATTGAATCATACATACTCTCTTAATTATGCTTTTTTTTTTTTGTCTGAGTTAAAAAGATACTTATTAACAAAAAGTTTTGACAAATATATATTTAATGTTATGTTTTTAAAAGCTGATCCTCAGGTCGGTTATTTAGTTTTAAAATTTAAATAAATTAAGTGACACCGACCG
Source organism: Acanthosoma haemorrhoidale (assembly GCA_930367205.1). Classification (NCBI taxonomy): domain Eukaryota; kingdom Metazoa; phylum Arthropoda; class Insecta; order Hemiptera; family Acanthosomatidae; genus Acanthosoma; species Acanthosoma haemorrhoidale. Next base: position 104,333,435 of record OV884015.1, on the reverse strand, counting down.
GACTGGTGAAGAACCAGGTCTCTCGTGGTCTTCAAGATAATATTTTACATATTGACGTGAACTTTCACTGGCTTGTATCCTGGGGATTTATCATACCTGTATCACTCGACCATAACTAAAAGTTATATACCACAGGTCCAATTACTGCGGATTTATGTATATCCCACCAACTTTAATATGCATATTGATTCATGAATTCAAGGCAGCTAACTACATCTCTCCTCATTTACCAACTACACTGTTTTGAGTCTCGAAATTTTTCTCACTTCACACACCTCGCTTCCATATGCCTTCTCAATCCTATTCACTATCTAAGATACATGACGACAGGGTTTTATTATATTAATATTACGAAATCAATTAATACAACAATTTTATAACTAACAGATCAAGTTTTTTTTTTACTATTAACCTTGTTTTTAAAATATGAAATTATGAACTAGCTTGAATGTTTTCTTTAAATACATCTTAATAAGATCAAAGACGTAGAAAGGGAAGAAAAATTATCACTGTTTGTCACATGAAACTTATCGTCTTATCACAGTATTGTCATCAAACTCTGTACCTGTTTGAAGGTAGAACCCGTGCCTACAAAATAACAGCTAATAATAGAAATCGGTATGTTTAGACATTCTGCGGGACGGATCCCAGACTATTTTTGTTCCTCCAGGATGTGTGGGAACTGTTTGCTTACATCAGCCGCAAGTCTTTAAACCATCAAGTGTATCCAATCCTTTCAATTAAAATCCTGAGAACAATAGTAAATGCCCCTTATTATGTCAGCAACAAAACCCTTCATAACGATCTTAATATACCCTACATTCTCGAACTCATCCCTTCCAAGTTCATAAAATTCCATAGTAACCTATCCAACCACCCCTAATCCTCTAGCACAGTCAGTGCACTGAAACACATCCCTATAATCCTCCTCGGAGACTAAAACGGCAGTGGCCTCGTGACCTGCTATAAATGCGTAACAGTGGGAGTCCTGGTAATGGCCAGTTTCTCCAATCATGTCCTGAGCATCTGTGGCTCTCGAGCTCTTGGTGAGCATCCACTGGCCCGTATCCGATCTTCCCAAGGAGTAGAACTCCTGTGTTTATGGGATAGTAGTTAGAATATTCTAAACAACAGCGGACTTGGAAGAAGCGGTTTGAATGTTAGGACTGTAGGATTAGGAATAGGGTCTGCAATTATTGCCCATTAAGGCAGATTGTAATTTTATCATAATAAAGCTGTTAAATAATTTAAAAAATTATTTTATTTTAATCTTACGCCAATGCAGTACTTTCAGAGTTTGAAAGAGTAATCAAATCTAGTAGTTTGAATAATTAAATGGCATCTCTAATAAATCCAAATAAATTATTGTGTGTATTGATAAATGTATAGATATTTTTTTACACTTGTATTTAAAATATATCCTCGGAATCGAACATAGCAAGAAATTATCGCTACAACATCCTATCTTCAACAAGACCAACGATACGAATCCATCATCATCACCATGCATCATCGCCGGTTAGAATTCCGGAAGTTACCATACATTCGAGTTAATGAATCCAAGTCTCCAAATGGTGAAGAATATATAACTAAAAGGATATCGAACCCTTCCTCAAAATATCCTGCAAAGGCCATAAATTTTATAGCAGTGGATGGATAGCAAGATCAAAAGACACGACATAGGACAGAAATAGGAGTGTGACCCAGTGGCGGGAGAGGTGCGTGCAGGAATAGCCCGCGGGATCATGCTGTCTCCTCTATCTGCTGGCCACTCCTGGTCCCCTGCCAATGGCTGACCTAGTCGGCTCTGTAAACAGGCAGTTCATTTTTCATCTCGTCTTGGAGGATGTGATATTTCCGGGGGTTTTCTCTGCTGTAGAGGTGAAAGCGAGAGGAGGATAATACAAGCAAGAAGAAATGAGCTTTACGTTCAAACAGTTTCTTCTTCCACTAACGAACGATCCCATAGCAATAATGACTTTAAAACCACTCACAATAATGGCATAGCTCACAAAATTGCATTATTACAGGAGGGGTGAATGAGGAATGCAGTGTATTGTGGCTAAGTGAGGAAGTAGACTATTCCGAAATGAAATTAAAAAAATACAGATTTTGTAGTCAACTTTTGATAAGCTATATTAATTGAGAAAATTAAGATTCCCGCCATAAAACGGGTAAATTATTGATAATATCTGTTCAGTTTATACGTCCTTCAACATGTTATATAAATTCCAAAAAATAGAATTTAGTTCAGAATTGATGCGAAAAATATTTTAGATGTCCAAAATAAAAATTAATTTAATTATGAGGCTAAATGTTCCCACATTACCTTTACCCCCTGCCGCAAGTCCTGTCTACTATTTTTTTTTAATTCCATTTCTTTTCCTGCATCCGAGACAGTACTGTACTTAGGCTTCCATATCGACAAAAGGCTGACATGGAACCCACATAAGGCTTTAAATACAAGAACTAAACAGACGCTTTGGACAACAGTACAGGACATCCCATCTCTCAATAGAAAATAAATTACTAATCTACAAAGTTATACTTAAGCCAATCTTAACATACGGAATAGAGCTATGGGCGACAGCAAAAAAGTCGAACATGAGCAACAAAATCCTATATAACGATCCCTTCCAAGTTCATTAAATTCCATAGTAACCTATCGAACTACCCTAATCCCCACAGTCACTGCACTGCGCCACTCATCCCTATACCCCTCCTCGGAGACTAAACCCTCCTCGGAGACTAAAGGGGAAGTGGCCTCGTGACCTGCTATAAATTCGCGACAGTGGGAGTCCAGGTAATGGCCAGTTTCACAAATCATGACCTGAGTGTCTGTGGCTCTCGTGATCTTGGTCAGCCTCCGCTGGCTCGTATCCGGCCTTCCCAAGAATCCACTTCGTCCTCCGCATTCGACGGAGGTGAACATTATATGGATTTGAAAATCTCTGGGCTGTTTGTAAATACTGTATGAACGAGCTTGTGAATGAAAATTGTAAATATGGTAAGAACAAGAACATTTTTAACACAATTACTTATTGCCCAATAAGGCAGATTGTAATTTTATCACCATGAATAAATTCTAGAATCCTTGAATTGTAAGGCTAACGATTGTCGGATCAATTTTATTTCGCTTTTTATCGTGAGCCCGAAATAGAGAAATAAGCAACAATATTTCGTAGTCTCTCGACAATTTTTTTTCAAAACGACGAACCCTGAATTATTGTTTAAAATAAACAAAGTGAAGTTCTGTGTACTCTGATGTATAAACTCACTTTTTTTCATAATATATCATAAAAATGAAGGCAGGAATTCTTTGCCTCTATCAGAATGACTTGTGAGGCCTGATCAGACCGTTTGGAATGTCCATATCTAATCTACTGCATACAGAATACAGTCGGCTTCCAGCCCTTGAGTTCGAATGCGAGCTTTTAGGCGTAAATGTATTATTTCAGGAATTTCCTTAGGGCCACTTTAAGGATGAATGGTATAACTGTAATAAATGGTAACAAGATTTTTCAGGCAATGAACCCTAATATGTCCGAGTTTAATTCCAGCATGTCAGCTCCACATATTACTTCTTTGACGGCTGAAAGAGAGCCCTTTCGCCCTTAGCAGTAGAGCCTAAGCCAATAAACAATTTTCAAGCCACTAATGGTATTATATCTTGGAAATTTTACTCAAGTCAGAATTTAATTTTAGGAAACAAAGTTTTCTTTCTTTTCATTTAGACTAGGCTAGAGTATAGACAGGAATAGCCCGACGTTTGAAACCCTGACCAAAATGTTGTTTGACCCACACCACTCTTAATATCCTTAAACATATTTTCAAATTGGACGATGTAGAAAGTCATTTTTTAAGCAATTACATATTGCACGAAATTTAGATTTCACGGTAAATTTAGCCTGCTTTATAGTGAAACTATAAATATTTTCAACGAAATAAAAACATTCTAAAAATATTACTAAATAAAAAATAATAATTCCATTTTAAGATAAACATGAATGTGATTTTTTAGGCGACAAGTGCTAATTTTTTAATTGTTATTTTTCAAATATTCCTCAAAAAAAATTTAAAATATGATTCCAGCTTTTTTGTTGGTAGTTTTTCTCTTATATCAATCAACAATTACTCCCTCTTGATTGATTTCTGAAGTTCTATTGAATTATATTTATTAACAATTGCACTCAAAAGTAATTTCTCTACCGCGCCCTATTGATTCATATTATATGAGAGTATTTGCAACCACTGCTGTTTTATTTAACAATTTTTTTTTTTTTTTAAAGTCTGATTTTATCTTTTTTTTTTGTGATTATGATGAGAAACCCCCCAACATATTCATTTATAATAGTCTTAATCAGCACGATAAGAATTTCAATTTTATAATATCCTACTCAATTTGATCTGGATTTCTTTTTTGATTACGGTGAAATAACTTGAGGCAAGTTGTATATACCATGGTTTGACTTTTAGTATCATCGAAGTATTACATATTTTATTATTAATCATGGAGATCTATTTATAATTTTTATCAAATATTTAACTTTATATAGCTATTTAATTAATTGTTTAGTAATCCTTAATTATGCTAAGTAGAAATGAATATATTTTTTCAAGTCGTTGCCAATCACAAAAAGGACTAAACTTTGTGACTGTTTGATCTATGTGTTATTTTTTCTCTTTGTATTCACCAAAAAAAGTTGTTTTCAGAAAAGTACTCGCTGAAGTAAAACCAATATTTTTTCCAACGGGCTAATTGTGTTGTTTCTGTCTTCTTTTTTTTTGTTCAACAATAACAGGATAAAAAAAAAACTGGAGTAGCAATGAAAAGGTCCCCCGGATCGGATACAGCAGGTGACGAATATTAATGCAATTATTTTCAGGACTACATTTCGTTCACGGAGGGCAAAGAGTAATTGATTCCAGACCCATCAATGGAACATTCGAATGAGATAATTTTAGAATATAATTTTTTTTTAATATTTAGGAGACATTTGAAGATAATAGATGACAAATAATTCAGGTGTAATATTGCAGTTAAATCGGAATCAGTAGCCCCGTAAAATATGATATACTTTTAATATTATTAAATATTTTTATTTATATATATATATATGGATATAACATTTAAATATATTTACACCTATGTGTATATAAATGAAATTAAGAAAATAGAAATCTAAGAGGGTGCCGCCACCTTAGATTCTTCAATTATTGACCGATGAAAGAAATTCTAAAAAAATAAAAATCTCTTTTTTACTAAACAAATATAATTTAAATATAAAAGAGTTCAAAAATCTAAATAGGCCATTTCCATTTTCTAGCTTGTTTGTTTAAAATTCTTAAGAATATCATTGACATTTTTTTTTGAGAAAAAATATTTAATGTGTTTTTAACTAAATGACAAAAACAACAACACAGTCAAATGTCTCCGGAGCTGTGTTTTGAAAAATCACTTTTCTTTGTTGAAAGTTCAGAAATATTGAAGCAAGATTTCAGCGGCGACAGAATAACACTCCGACAGACAGGCGGAAGACTATCCTGAGAATCTGTTTGAAAATAAAACCTAGTTTTATAGTTTTAGAGAGCTCCCATACTTGAAAGCAGTTCCCACAGCATTTGGATCAGAGCAGGTAAAACTACAAATAAAAAAATCCGAATTATTAGACCCAACCCTCGTTCCAATACACCATACTGCTTCGATATGACACTTACTAAAGTTATTATCTTGTTTTTTTTTCCCCCATATTAAACTAGATAACACAACCAAGAGCGAAGACAAATACAGAAAATACTATTTAAAAAAAAAAAAAGTCATAGTAACACATTTCAACATTTATTTTATGAAAGGTTTTTCTCTATATTAATACATATTATATGGAATTTGTATCTGTACGCATGATATTTCAATTTATTTATCTTTTAATTACATACCTTATTACTGTTTTAAAATTCAAACACAGAAAGAGAACATTTATTAATCTATATAAAAAATATAGTAATTAATTTAATTGTCTACTGGTTTTTATTGGGGATATTGTCATTAAATTGTAATATTGTAAATTGGGTTTTGAACTATGGAACTATTGTCAATTGATTGATGTTCGTATACTATCGATTGTTTATAATTCATTCTTGAAACTAACGATTTTTCAATAAGAATAAACATCATTTTTTTTTTTTTTAGTTTTTTATATTTCAATGATGAAATCAAACTACTATTTAGTGTTTTCTATTGAAGAGGCTTTTAATATTTTTACTGTAATTTTTAGAAACAAATAATCTTTTTCCTTCGTTTATTTCTTGACACAATATACACTATACCTATGTGCATGTACATAAGTTTATAACACGACAATTAGTCTTGCAATGAATGGAAATAACGCAAGATATTATCTATACGTTGACGGTTGAAATGGCGTTTGATAGTCCCATTAGGTTTGACGGTTAACTACTGGGACTATCAAAACGGTTAATTGATTAATGGATTGTATGAAGTAGAGAGATCTAATGCGATTGATTTTGCCATATTTACTACCATTGATTGACACCACCAGAGTGTCCCTAAACTAAAAAATCCATTTATTTATAAGTAAGGAAAAAAAGAAATAAAAAACCTACAACTCAAAGACTAATTTACAGTGCTCTTTAAAAATAAGATTGCCGTCTTAATGTATTTCTGCCTAGTTGATACATTATGCGCATACATTAGACATTGGATGCATTACCCTTCCTATTAAATTATTATTGCTACTTTACTATGTTATAAATAAAGACTATTTTAGCAGTAACATATAGCTGGGAGATTGTAGTAGGCCTAGGTGAATCTGTAGTTATTCTTAGCAAATTTATTCTGTATTTCCTACAGTTTAAGAAAGTTACTAGAGCAGGTCATTCTCCAGGATGGCATCGCAGAGTTTTAAATAGCATTTTATAAATGTATTAGTTTATATTAAAAGTATATGGTAATCCTATTAGGTTGGACGGTTAATTGATTAGTCGATAGTATTAAGTAGAGAGTTCCTATCCAAATGATTCGGTCGAAGTTACACTGGCAAACAAATACCGTACTATCGTTGACCTGTAAGCGGCTGCGTGGACTCGATCTCAGGTGTAATCATACTTACCTCTTCTTCTTTGTCACCTTTATTTTTTAAACATTCAATTCAAATTTACTTATACCCGCTAAATTTATCAATTGAAAACGACTAAACATTTTTTATGAATCTGTGCCTAACTAGAAATGAATATATAATTTCATTTCTTATCACTTTTGCCTACTATTAGGATCTGATAAGCCACACTGCTGTCAGATGCACACATGAGGTTGTTAAACCCGGCCAATATGTCTACTCCTTCGGTTATTTGTGGCTTCATAAATGCCTCGCCATTGCCCTAATGTGTATTTGATAATTCCGTTAGAGATAAGTTGTTTTTTTTCATCTTTATCTTTAGGCATAACAATGTCACGGGTGAGCTCTCGAGGCTGTTAAATATTTCTCAGGGCAGCCCATCTAGACAGAGAGAGAGAGAGGAAGATTTTCAAAAATTCAAAGCCAGCTTACCCAGTGATTGGCGTGGCTCAGCAGTTTCCTCGTTTTTGCCATTGAAACTCCCCGACAGGTTCTTTCAAATTAGCTAATGCTTTTATAGTTATTACGCTAATAGCTGCAATAAATAAAACAATAATAAAACCGTCGAATATTTTTCAGTGAAAGTATTTATAAACAGAAGCATTTATAAATGATAATAAATACTATGCCATGTGCCCATAGAGTAAATTTCGTACAGTGTTTGCCGGGTCATTTTCCGGGATGGCATCGCAGAATTTTGAGAAGCATTTTATAAATGTATTACTTTATATTACAAGTATATGTTAGTTTACAAGTTTTGCAAATGAATGCAAACAACAGTTTGACGGCAGCCTTCAGTGTTCCCAGTTCAGTTAGGTAAGGTATTGATTATGTCCTAGTTTAGGGTTAGGTCCTAGTTTAGGATTAGGTCCTAGTTTAGGGAATAATTTAGACTTTTTGTAATCACAGTCCTTATCTATCCTCAACTATGGTTAGAAAATCAGAATATTAAATTTAAATTAAAAATAATAGTTGAGAAAGCTTCATAGCCATCCTAAATACTAAACAGGCAAAGGATAAATATCTGACAGGCAAGGAGAATCAGTCGACCGTCTTGAAAGTATAGCCTTCACGTTTCTGCTCTACAACTACCACTTATTTAACTATTCTATCTAATTGACAGACATTTATTAAACGATGTTTTAAGAAGTTGCCTCATGCCCCCGGCAGCCCGCATTCAATTTTCTGTTTGTTCCATAAAAACTTTTAGGCGTTTTAATTTTCCGTCCGAAACACAAATTGACACTACCGGGACGAGTCAAGAGGAGAAATTTCCCTCAAGACAGTTTTGCACGGCTTGAACAAAACTTCGATAATAGTTTGAAGGAAGCGAGTGATTCCACTTTCTGGGAAGTTCATCAGGAGGGCTTTACAACTTCTGCAGGGGACTTGTTGTCGTCTATGCTGAGACATATTTCATGGCAGATTGAACTTTCAATTTTCTCTTTAGAGCGAGAACAATATATATAAAAAAAAAAAAAAAAATCAATATTATATTTTTAGATATCAACCGCTCAAGTTATTTTTTTTAATGTAGCAATCAGTAGTTGTTATTTTTGTTAACAATTTTTATTTTAAAATCTATTTAAAAAGAAAATTCTAATGATGTTCCAAATACGAATTTAAGCTCTTTTAAGTAGCGTAAAAGAGGACTTTTTTCATCGCTCATCATGGAAACTTTTGACCTCCAGATATGATTTTTTTCAAAACTGATCCAAAAAAAATTATATTCTTTAAAATTTATCCCTTTTAAAATGACCAAAAAAAATTAATATTTCTTTTGGAGCCAATCGGTAGAAACACTTCAGCTGATTTCTCCTCTTCTTAACCATTATTTCTCATCACCCTCTAAATGCAATATTCTCCAGATCAAATCAGCATTCGAATGTTACTTTCTATCTCTGGAATTCTCTCCCTCCTAATATTAATGTACAACATATTATTTATTTACTTTTAACTATTATTTATGCAATACTTTTTTATACCCCCATTATTACTAACGTTTTTTCTGGAATGTTGGTGTTTTTTTTTCGCAGGGGGGGGGGTTGATGTTTAGTTAACTGAGTGTTTGCTCTTTAAAATATAACGCAATAAATAAACCCCGTATGCGTATGAGACCACTTTTATAATTTGGTCACTTGATAACACATTTATAACAAGTTAGTTAATGTCAATTATTGGTAGTCTTGATAGATTTCCGAGATGATGTAGTAGATTCTAGTTCGTTAGGACTCGTTCAGACAGTCAGACAGAAGCAATTACAGTTGTGGCACACGGTCCAGAACGGATATAACAATGGAGGACCGAATAACGGAGAGAGAAGTGGGGAATTTGTAAACGTGACGGAAATATGAGAGTTGGGTTCGCTGTTCGCCGAACCACCCCAAATGTTCGCGGAGACAATAGGAGGGTCGCCTCGAGAATACTTCATCGCTGGATCGATTATGTCCAAACTATCTACAACTATATCCAGAGGCAATGGAATCGCTTTAATATAACTCGTAGGCCAGGGTTGAAACTAAAAAAGCAAACGACTTAGAAAAACATTTATGATTTAGCTTTACGTAATGGAAAAGATACGAATTATATAACTGCGAGTGCATCCTATATCTAATTTAAATGGTTAATGGAGTAATTTCTGCAGAAAAATACAACGAATTCAACAACAAAAACATACATCACGATTAACAGTATGAAAATAAATTTTCACATAGATCAAAAACATACCACACAAATCTCAACGTTTCAGTCGTCTTTTGGACAAAAATTACAAGTATATTTAACACAGAAATATCTTAAAATAACAAACAACGAACAAAACTTATTAATTCATTGTAGCGACCGCTAACTACATAAGATTAATCACCCTATACTCTATTGCATATATATTGTAAGCAAAAGTAAAATAACATCAACTAAATGTATTATAAACAAATATAAATCATTTTTAATGTGTTAAGCAATAAAAGGCGGAAGCCAACTAAGTCACACGAGAAAGGGTCATAAACTTAACAACCCTTTTAGGGGCCTCTCTACCTCCAGGGCTTGTCCCCGGGTCGGGTAAGCAGGCGGCGGTCACGTGTGTGCGTGTGAACCACCGCCGGATTAGACCCTTGCAGCCTCCCAGCAGGAAGTAGAGAGGGTACTTAAGGCAGGGCTCCTGGCCCTGTTAGTTCGTCTTCTCGCGACCTTTACTCGGTGACGCTTGCTTAGTTTCCGCCCGAACTCTGAAAACTTGACTAATTCTTTATGAAACCTCTGTACCTCTTCTCTTGAACATAGTGCATTGTCGGGGCACATACCTATCATAAATGGAGTCAGATAGTAACGCCGTCATGGAACGATTGTCCAGGTTATAAACTCGAACAATCCGCACTTGTCACCAGGGCTAGTGTGATCAGGCACCCCCTAGTGACGACCAGACATTCATCATTAAAAAAATCATATAACAAAAGTCTTAAAATCGACCAAATAAGAAACATGGTTATACAAAAAAATAATGGATATGACTACTTAAACAAGTATATTCCATATGTTTTTTTTCTAATTATATATTTGAGTAAAGAACACATTATTGATTAAAAAAAGTTGCACCATAAACACTGCGCACGTATCCTTCCTCTGCGTACAATCTACTCAAATATTTCTTTGCTAATCAAAATTTTAGAATAATAAACCAATTTTTTTTTATTTAATTTAAATAAACCGAAAATACTTTAAACAGTTAAAAATGCATTGTTAAAGAACAATATCAGGGTCATTTTGTTTTTAAAAATACTTACTGAATTGTTTTTAAAAATTAAAATAAACAGATATTTTTGAGGCGAAATACTTCATGGTATTTTTTATAACAGGTCAGTCACTGAAAATTTGCCTTTTAAATGGGTAAAATATTTCGCGGAAAACTACTGACAAAAAATTTAAAAAGTTAAATATCTTCTGAAATTGAAGATGAGTGAAAGCTTACAATTTAATATTCTTTGCTGTAAGTGCCACTGAAAGAGAGACAGTTGTATGTCGGTATTGATATTATGTCAAAAAGTAAAACTTGGAGCTTTCCCAATATGTCTATTTTTTTATATCCCATACTTAGGACTGTAAATTATAACACCTTTTCCATTTGTATTAGTCTATTGTTACATATACCGAATTGGTAACTTCATTGAATAATTCGAAAATAAAACATAATTTACAATCAAAACAAACATAGGAAGATTATATTAAAATTAAAAAAAAACAGAGCTAATTCATGCCAAGTTTAATTCCCCCCCCCCTAATTTCAGTACTTGGCTTAGGTAGTTACTGAATGAATATATGTTTATAATTTTATATAGATTCGACCATTTTCGCGATCACTGCCGTAGAATACACGCAGACCCAGGACAACCGCAGTCCATGTCAGTCATGTTTGAAAGTAAATCCTCTCCCTTCATCATGATCAATCTTTAAGCGACTAATGATGCAATCATGTAACAGTCATGTAAAATTCCCCTATGACATGCTTGTTAACAGGAAATGTTTACAATGTTCATTTAGTGGAATGACACTATTGCCCAATGACTAAATTAGAATAACTCATTTCATCATCGGCCAAGAGAAACCGGAAAGGCCAACACCACAACCAGCTGTTGTGCCAAAAACCTCTCCATGAATGAAAATAGAGATTATTCATGAATGAAAAACGACAATAATTGGGTCAAGTACAATGAACAATTGTGCATCGCTATGCAGTCACCTCATGTGTCCAATTGACGGTCTGGGCCTTAGTCAACAAGTTTCCAATGCCAGTACATCAATGAGGGAAGTTAGTAGTGGACGTAATCATTCGTTATGTCATACAAGCATCAATTGACAAGCTCAAAGGGAGAAACTATAGTTTTTATAGAATTATTTTATATTTCTTTGTCATTTTATACCCTTTATTGATTAATGTGTGTTATTGGTATTTTATAGTTTTATATATGTGTTTTATTTAGTTTATTTACGTATTATATTTTACCCTAATACCCATAGCTTCAATGAGACTGATAAAAAGTACTGTTTACTCAGCAACTCACTGTATTTGAAGAGCAGAACATTATTATAAAAATTTTTTAAAAATAAAGTGTTTGTCTATCCAGTTTGTCAATCATTGTTAAAATGATCCGTTCCATCTTAAATTTTAATGATATATTCCACGCGAAATATGCCCCTTAGTTCTTGGTTAAGATAGTCTAAAGAAGAAAAAAAAAAGAAAAGATGAAATAACGTACTGTTAGGACCAAGGTAAGCCAATACAGACTACTGCCAGGGAAGTCAGCTAACTAACAGGGGTGTTTGTATCTAAACCCTTATGCTTCTTTGCAGACCATAAAGTCAGGTATATCATTACAAGCAGTAAAATATTCAAAAATAATACAGCCCCTTGCACTGATGATACAAGAAGAAATAATAATAGTATCTACAAAATATAAGCAGTTAAAATTGATTCAAATGATACAAAAACTCTTTATTACATAGAAAGGAGAAATAATATAAATGAGAGCACAATTATTGCACAATAAAGGAATTAACAATCAAAATATAAATAGGTGACAACAACAAATACAATATATATTTACAAACTACGTACTAGAATTTGTTAAATCTTACCTAGAATACAAAATTTGTGAAATCATTAACCTTTAGCGGTACGAAACAAATCTAAACTAAATACTAACTTGTTATTAGAACAAAATACTACATTAAATACACCAGTAAATTACCCTATGAAACAATACAACAACGAGGGATATGAAACGAAAGGTGAGCCCCATCAACTTTATTAGTCAGTTTAGTCCAGTCACGTATAATGTATATCATTATAATTGTTTATTCATTATATAATTTTTATAAAATAACAAAACCAGTATATAATGTAGTGATGCTACAGGAAATACAAAAATAATTTGTAAATAGATTCGCCTGAGGATCTATAATTATCTGTAAATTTAAAAGGGCTATGAAAGGGAAAAAAAAAAAAAATAAAAGGATATGAAACAATGAAAAATACACACATAATTCCTAAGACTTATAATATATATACACACAATTCCTAAGACTCCGCTTCCTCTTTCGCATGCTAGGGAGGTGACAACCATGTGGATTTGGGAGACCTCTGGGCTGTTTGTAAATACTGTATGAATGAGCAAATGAATGAAATTGTAAATATGGTATGAATGAGAACAATTATCTCAATTACCTATTGGATTCAATTTCCTTTCATAAACTAATAACACTATGAACTTAACCTACATACTCCATAACTAATATTTTTAAATATTATTTAACTAATATATTTTTAGCTAATATTTACAAACTAGGACATACAACGCTTTCACTTTCACTCTTAAAACGTCTACCATTTGGGCAGTCTCAAAAGAAAGCACCTACTAACTTGAACCGCCGATTGACGGCAAAGGTGGAAGAATTGTGAGCCAGCTAATTCTTTGATATATTAGCGAACACAAGGTAATGCAATCTTCGGATGATCTAATAAATAGAGCTAATAAGAGACACATACATGTATGAGTAGGTAAGATATTGCTTCTGTAGTTTATATGTTAATGTTTTGACTTCAAAGGATCATCTGAGATTAGCTCGTGTCAGCCATTGACTGCCTGATGGGAGCAGTCTGTCTTGTCGATATTAAATGCGCGAAGGGAAACCAATTAACTTTGCAAATGTGCTATATATATATTACAGTATTCAGTCCAATCTCGGTATTAATATTCCCTGACCTTTTCCCATGCGTAGAAACTTAGGACTTTTTCAGGTGGAACACGCCTTACCACTCAAATAACACAACGTGACGTCACTATATAAATCAATAAAAAAAAACAGGAGTTTGGTTTTAATTTCACAAGAATCTAATTTGCATAACTGATTAATTATAATAATCCTATCAAGGGATTTGAATTTTAGCTCGAGTAAAAAAGTAAATTAAAAATGTCTAGATAAAACTTTCTAACAGCAGAGGAGGCTAACATCTAAGCGGAGACTTAATGCTCCGAATTTTAGCTAAAAATTACCATGGCTTTTTCTTTTAATGGTAATTTTCTTCAACAATAAATTAATATTTAAACTGTTCTATTTTTTTCTTTTAATTCGTTTGTATAATCTATATTTTGTAACACAATTATATATATATACATATAAAACACTCCGCTTCCTCTTTCGCATGCCAGGGAGGTGACAACCATGTGGATTTAGGAGGTCTCTGGGCTGTTTGTAAATATTGTATGAATGAGCGATTGAATGATGAATTGTAAATATGGTATGAATGAGAACATTTATCTCAACTGCCTATTGCCTAATAAGGCAGATTGCAATTTCAGCATAATAAAAATAAAGAAAAACAAACTTTCTGTGAAAAAAAATCTATTAATTTGAATATATATTCAAGTATTAATAATTATACTTAATAAGCATGTTAAGTGTCAATAAGATGTTAATGACGCAATTAGATCAAATTTTATAGTAGGTTTGATTATTTAATTGTATATTCTTTCTACAGACAATTAAATTCTACAGACAAAAAACAAATGTATTGCGGCTTGTACGAGTTTTCTTGTCCGTTCGTCCATTTGACCCCCTCCCCCCCATAGCCCCTTTAAATTTACAGATAATTATATACAATTATAGATCCTCAGGCGAATCTATTTCCAAATTATTTTGTATTTCCTATAGCGTCGCTACATTATATACATGTTTTGTTATTTTATAAAAATTATATAATGGAATAAACAAGTATAATGATACACATTATACGTGACTGGACTGAACTGACTAATAAAGGTGATGGGGCTCACCTTTTTGATCAACCTTAAAACTAACTTACATACTAATTATTAACATGATTTTTCCCCACCATTCGGTTGATTGTAACATTTTCTTTTACACAATATTATGTAAATATTTATTATTTATTTACCCGGAGGGAATATATACATATACCAAATTTAATTTTTTTTTTTTTCAATCAAGTAATTTATGCAAACTGGAATAATTGATCTCATAAAAATATGTCTCTTTTACACCATTTGCGATTTAAACTTAAAAGACTCCTTAAATCTCTGGGCTAACATCTTCTTGACAAGGGTTTTAAGTAGAACAGCGTGGTACTCAACCAGGGTAGATGAGTTCGTCAAGAGACTCAATGACGGACAGTAGCACTTGCCGGTGGCGGACGCAGGACTAAAATACCAAAGAGCATTTGGCCTAGGCAAGAACTACTTTTCGCTGTTCCCCAATGATTTATTTCAGCTATTCGTGTCTCCTTCTAGTCAATAGTTGTATAATGCTAAGAATGTTATAATGCTAATATTATATATAATGCTAAAAGTAGAAGCAAGCCCCTTCTACTGTTTACCAGCCGCGTGACTTAAAGGAAGTCACTGATGGTTCCTGTTATTTTTAAGTAACCAAACGCATCCCTCCAAGACCTCCCTACTTCCCAGAATCTTATCCTTTTCTTATACATATATGTCTCAGCTTTAGCCCCAGACCCCACTCGTCCCTAGACATTCCACCCAGTATGTAGTAACGTAACTCTTAATAT
Source organism: Acanthosoma haemorrhoidale (assembly GCA_930367205.1). Lineage (NCBI taxonomy): Eukaryota > Metazoa > Arthropoda > Insecta > Hemiptera > Acanthosomatidae > Acanthosoma > Acanthosoma haemorrhoidale. Next base: position 104,317,721 of record OV884015.1, on the reverse strand, counting down.
CTGCATACAGCAGTGTTTTGATTGTACTTCATAATAAATCTTTTCTTTTAAAATACTCTCCTCTACTTCCTTTCGTCGAGTATTTTTTTCCAAAAGCGGTCATATTTGAGGAAATTTGAGTCACTTGTATACTGTTAAGGCACCTTAAATCCCTACCTGAAATCTTTCTTGTTTTTCCAAGGCGCAAGGCTTTCCCGTTTTTTTTATTTTTCATTTGTGGACAGGTTCAATAAAATTCAAAACGTCAATTCATTGTAAGTTGACCACTCTAGCCTTCTTTTATTGATGAAAGACAACGTTTCACTTTTATAAGTGATTTACATATCACCGATAAATAATTAATAAAAACGAACCACCATAAGCCACATATAGTGGATATTAGTCATTATTTTATTACATGAGGTGGGTTGTTCCAATACGCGTTAAAATTAAGCATACAAAAATCATAAACATAGACTAATGATTAGGTTACTGTCCATAAAAATAAAACCACTTAGTTTTTCCAAAATACTTAAATATTTGTAGACTGAGTGACCATAAGATTGCTAACTACCGCACCTACAGTAATAATTTTAAAATTAACATTAAATATTCGTAGTTTCGTGATCTTAATAAAATTTTATGTGCAGTTGTGTATTTTAAATCGTTTTATATTGTCATACAATGTATGCTTCCATTAATATATTATAGAGTGGGGTTTTACCAATACACCTTCAAATATTACTTATGAGTTTAGCATTACTAAAGCTTTTGAGTATCACTGATTAATTTTGTGTATCTTAGGGGAAAATGTTTCCAAATAAAGAATATTGTGGAGACATTAAGCAGTTTCATTAATATTATTCATCAACAATCGACATAATTAAGTAGACCATAAATTTATAAAAGGTTAAATATAAAATTTTTATATTTTACATATCCAATTCGATCAAATTACAACCTTCTTAATAACCTATAAATAAAAAGAAAAAGTTTTTTGTCATAGCTAAAAAATCAAATATATTTTAGATTTTAAGTTGCTATATTTTCTTTAGCAAACTAAATCTTTTAAAGTTTTCTTTTAATTAAACTACTAATACAGTTAGTGATTTCAAATATCTACGTTAAATTCTTAATTTTTAACTTAATACAAAGCAAACAAAAAACAACAAGTTGTTGAGACTGGATTGCTAGAAGGGTTTGAGAATGACCTGCCAACGCTGATGCCCCGCGGACTAGCGGACACTTACAGAACTAAGCATAGATCTTTCAACTCAATTCTTAGATATCTTAAGTTGTGTTTTATATAAGTACATTATAGTCTTATAATTTTTATTACGCTCAATAAAGTATATTGTACTAATCTTAATTGAATCTAATTTGAATACTGTTGTGATTTAAAGCAAAGTATGTTACTATGCGGTAATAAATAGAAAACCGTCACTGTATATATCTGGAAGAGGTAACCTATACATTAATAGATTATTGACAAAATGTAGATTCGCGCCATAAGCACTGACTTGAACATCCAAAGTTCTTTATTAATTATTAGTTAAAGGGAAAAGTTAATTAATACAACCGGGACTAGGACCTGGGACCTAATGGTTCTGAAAAGGCGCCCGCCCGTTCCTGGAGACAAGAACTGCATGGCACAACTGATCATTGTTAAGAACAAAGAAACGAACGGAAGAAACATAAACCCGAAGGTGAGCCCCGTCACCTAGTGCCTTTGGATTGCATAAGTTTGTTAACAACAAAAAGTATGTTAGTTTTTAATTATGCAATCCTTAAAATGTATAAGTTATGCAGTAGAAGGAGCAACCCTCAGAAAAAATTATATTCTGTTTATAATAATAATTTTAAAAAAATAGAGTTTGAGGGGGAAAAAACACCAACAATTTCTGCACCCATCACTTGGTCTGGCGTCGGCGTTCATCCACCGGAGATACGTCAATTTTTTTGACACGTGGCAGCACCTAACAAACCACACAATGACCCGACCACCCTTCCCGCATCGATGGCAACAGACTGTCGGGGATCAAGTTAATATTTTGTTGTTAGATGTAAGCTAGTTTTAAGCGTATGATTCATGAATGTATAATGTACATTATACTTTTGTAAAAATATTAGTGCTCAGCAGCTTAAGTATAAGTTTTTGGTAGGTTCTATACTTGTAAAAATCACAAATTTCAATTGAATATTACTAAAAATTGTATAAAATTTAGCCAAGCTACAGGACATATGATGACCTGCTGTGAATACATTCATTTATGTAGAATCTATACTGATCTCAATAAATTTATAAATAACAAGGGGATATGGGGGAAAAAAATAACAAAACCACAACAAATGTTTACATTATTTCTTAATTATCTGTTATAATTTGGAATATTTCCGATTTGGAGCTATAATGAGAAATTTATTTTTTTAGTTTAATGAAAGCACTGAAATTATCCAAAACTAACTAAAATAGGTAACTATGGTTTTGTAGTAAGTGGCCGAATTTAGATTTTTTTTAATAGCTTGTATACTCTTTCGATATACGCCCACTTCTTTGTACGGGAATGAAATAAACTCACTACTCATCAGGGGATTCGAACCCAACACCTTCGTATCATGGACCACTACCCGATTCGAAAGATCAGTTGCAATTTTGTATTCACATTATAATTATCCCATTCAGACTGCTGGAGCCTATCATACCTGTAGACAAATTTAGTTGCAGCATGAATTCCATTATTATTAATGCGTTTTAGCCAAAGAACAATTTGACTAGTCAAAACGATAATATTAAATTATCTTATATTTTCATATAATTCGGTGACAAATGGAAACTAGGGCTCTTTAAAATTAAGGGTCAAATTGCGTCTCACGATGTTTGCCTCTGGACCCAATGTGTGCATTTTGTAAAGTCTTCAGGAGAGTTTCGTCAAAGAGAATTTCGTTGTTATGGTCGCACTACGTACTGGATAGTTGAGTTGGCCCAAGCTAGTCTCGCTGTCGATCCTCAACCATGTCAGTGTATTTTTACTTCGGCCAATAATCAGGGCCGGATCTAAACGTTTTGGGCCCCCCCCCCCTGCAAAGCTTCACAAACAGCTCCTCAAACTACCAGGGTTCCTGGGGGGGGGGGGGTCATTTTAAACCAAACGCTTAGAAATCATATTTTACACTATTCTGGCACTTAAAATCTACAGGAAAGTGTGGGCAAGTCTTCTTAATAATTTTTTTTTTTTCTTTTGTTCCATTTTGTCATATAAGAATTGAAGATTACTCAAAATCACTATAAATAAACTTTCTTATAATTCAATACTCCTGTTGTGAAAATTCATGAAAAATAATAAACTCGGTTTTTCCAACTACTTGTTGGGTGGACCCCACGTCGCGACCATGCTATAATAATCATTATTATCGGTGGAATACATACATAGATTTAACTATATGACAACCAGACAAGGCAATAAGCGAGATCCTGAGAATTGTGTTGTTATTTTTCGACAGTCCGATGATACCCCACACACACCATCACCCCAGATGAATCTACCGTGTCGTGAAACAGAAGACGGAACTAAAACAGAGATGCCGTGATCCGCGGAAGTGCCATCGGAGGTGTGAAAACACGCCACTCAGGAAGACTTAATGACAGACATTTGCTCACAGTAATAGCTTTCGCTCAGTCTCCAGTGCATGTCTCCAGCGGCTCCAGGCGAGCTTCTCCAGGATCATAAGAAAAATATTCGAATTCGTAGTGAAAACAAAGAGACTGTTACTAAGATCATATTTATTAGCTTTGAGTAAGACATGTAAGTTTTCTGAAACGGAAACTACACTATTTTGAAAATAGACTCGGAATAGCACCATTGCGATGTTTTAAAGCATTAATTTTGCACGTTTTTCACTCTAAATAAAATTAAAAACAGCAAAATCGAAATTTAAAAGACGATGTTTTTATCATTTGCCCCAATAATAGTGATTTTTATAGTTGAATGTGAATAAAGACTCTGACTCTTTCAATCGGACAATAGAAATTTGGCTGTTTGAACGGAATAATTGCTACAATACAAACAGCAGCAGGGAAATGCTGTCCTCCAGGGGCAAGGCTGCTGTTCGGTGAATTGTTCATATGACGGTTATAGATTGAAAATAAACATTTTCTTTATTATTATTGTAAATCATGTTTTCTTCTTTAGAACGAGGATGAAAGGTTTATTACATGAATTATGAACAATCCGAGGGAATTTGTTGCATGTGAGTTGTGCGCATATGCGCGCCCTGACTAACAAACGGACATTATTGACAATTATTTTTAAATTCCGATTAGTTTTTAATGATAACGAAAAACATAAGTATTTACTCTAAACGACTTTTGGAAGATCAAAAATATCAGTTTGAATGCCGTCTTAAGCGGGATGAAACTCTCGGTAAGCATTCCACTGCCATTAAGTCGTCAGCGGCCACTCTTTATAAAATATTTTAGCCTGAAGTAGGAAATGATCTCTTCAAAAGTTAAACCAAGTCTATTAAATTCCATAGTAATATATTCAACCACCCTAATCCCCTAGCACTAAATTATAAATTAAAAATTATGTATTTTTTTCTATTAATGTTAATTTGTAGTTTTATACTCCTTTCACACAATGCGGTTTTGACCGCACGGCTTGAGGTACATTTATTTCAGACTGCTAGCGAACACATGCCTCCGGTGACGTACGTATCAATGCACTACACCACTCATCCCTACAATCCTCCTTGGAGACTAAATCGGACGATCGTTGGTGACGTGCTATATCCAGTGAGAGTACTGTCAATCATGTCCTGAGCGTATGTGGCTCTCACGATCTTCGTCACTGGCTAGTATCCGGTGACGCAGCTGACGGAGGGGCGTGGGGAACTTCCCAGGATTCCACTTCGTCTTTCGCATGCGAGGGAGGTGACAACCATGTGGATTTGGGATGACTCTGGGCTGTTTGTAAATACTGTATGAATGAGCGAATGAATGAAATTGTAAATATGGTATGAATGAGAACATTTATCACAATCACTTATTGCCCAATAAGGCAGATTGTAATTTTATCATAATAAAGTTGTTTATCTCTCTATCGAAAGTTAAAAAATTATGTATTTTTTTCTATTAATGTTAATTTGTAGTTTTATACTCCTTTCACACAATGCGGTTTTGACCGCACGGCTTGAGGTACATTTATTTCAGACTGCTAGCGAACACATGCCTCCGGTGACGTACGTATCAATGCACTACACCACTCATCCCTACAATCCTCCTTGGAGACTAAATCGGACGATCGTTGGTGACGTGCTATATCCAGTGAGAGTACTGTCAATCATGTCCTGAGCGTATGTGGCTCTCACGATCTTCGTCACTGGCTAGTATCCGGTGACGCAGCTGACGGAGGGGCGTGGGGAACTTCCCAGGATTCCACTTCGTCTTTCGCATGCGAGGGAGGTGACAACCATGTGGATTTGGGATGACTCTGGGCTGTTTGTAAATACTGTATGAATGAGCGAATGAATGAAATTGTAAATATGGTATGAATGAGAACATTTATCACAATCACTTATTGCCCAATAAGGCAGATTGTAATTTTATCATAATAAAGTTGTTTATCTCTCTATCGAAAGTTAAAAAATTATGTATTTTTTTCTATTAATGTTAATTTGTAGTTTTATACTCCTTTCACACAATGCGGTTTTGACCGCACGGCTTGAGGTACATTTATTTCAGACTGCTAGCGAACACATGCCTCCGGTGACGTACGTATCTTGTGGCCTTTTTTTGTAATCATTCTAAGTCTATTTTGTTCCAAAATAAATGTTTCATAAATTACATTTTATTGACAGTGATCCATCGTATTATCAACCCCCGAAGAAAACTTGCTACAAGACGTAAGGAAAGGAGTAATTACACACAAGCTTAGAACTTATTGAATATAATATTCAATTTCCTTCTTATTAGATTTTATAGTGTATATTAAATCCGGCTCGAGCCCCCAGAAAGCACATTTCAACCAACCTAAGCCACCATATATACCAGCTTTCGGTTTTACGGTTTACTCGGGGGGGCAGCATAAGGACATAAAAGAGCATAATGAAGCCCCGGTGACCCGATTAAGCGCCAGAGGACTTGGCTAAGTGCGGGCGGGAGGAATTAAAGCCCGCTCTCCTGTCAAGTGTAAAGTATAAAGGAGGAAATTGAAAAGCAGGGTTATGTGCGTTAGCACCGGCAGGTCGTCTTCCGGCCTTAAACCAGCTTTATTCATCATTTATGCCTGCAAAATGTTTTATAACAGGCTATATATATATATATATTATAAGTTTTTAATAAACAGTTTTATAGTCAATTTAGACCCCACCACTATTACAAAATATCAACAATAAATAAAATATTATATATAAAATACCAACACCTCTCTATCGTCTACCCTCAATTTATTTTATAATTATTGTCAATACCGTAGTCAAGTACCTTATAAATAAATTAATAGAATAGGAAACCAAAAGTTTAAATAATGTCTTAACCTATCCAACCACCCTAATCCCATTGCACTGCACCACTCATACCTATAATCCTCCTCGGAGACTAAAGCGGCAGTGGCCTCGTTATCTGCTATAAACACATAACAGTGGGAGTCCTGGCAATGGCCAGTTTCTCCAATCACGTCCTGAGCGTATGTGGCTCTCGGGCTCTTGGTCAGCCTCCGCTGGCTCGTTTCCGGTGACGCAGCTGACGGAGGTGCTTTGGGGACTTCCCAAGACTTTACTTCTTCTTGCGAGGGAGGTGACAACCATGTGGATTTGGGAGGTGTCTGGGCTGTTTGTAAATACTATATGAATGAGCGAGTGAATGAAAATTGTAAATATGGTTTGAATGAAAACATTTATCACGATTACTTATTGCCCAATGAGGCAGATTGTAATTTTATCATAATAACAAAAAAAAAATGTCTCATTGACAACTGTATTAAGTTACTTATGAGATATAGGAAAATGTATATTGTAGTCACGGTTTGCATCATAATAAAATAAATTGTGGGTTGACCAGAGAGGGGTATCCATTTATTAAGATCAATAGTCCACAAGACAGTCAGTCAATAATGTAGAGACAGTTAGGTGACTAGATGTTACCCATTTATTCATTCATTTAATTATTTATTCTTCCATTTTTATTAGAACCTTGTGTACTTATTTATACCATTTTAGTTAATAATTTAATGTTTTATTTACCAAGCAGATTGTTGAATTTTTAACTGTTTTAACCATTCCGCCTTTAATCGTTGCAATTTAGCTATGTACAAATATTTTATTACGTTTTAATTTTCTTCCCACGCATTACTATTTCTATTGGCGGTTGTCCAGAATGTCACACGTGTTGTCATGTCACCATTTCCTTTCGTATTCTATTAATTTATTTATAAATACATTCCAAAAGCCTCCATGAATTTCAGAATGGGATCATGAGAAATGCGGTAGGGCTTACCTCGCTCGAGAGCTTACTCGCTACAGCATTTTTTTTTTTTTTTTTAATATTTCAAAACCCCTTTATTCAACAACATTTTTACAATTTATGATCAAAATTCAATGAACAATATTTACAATGTTCTCCTCGTGCTGTATGCGCAGATTCATTGGAAGGAGGTTATAAAGTTACAGCACCTGACAGATCCAGTATTTAAAACTATGACTCCACCACACTTCCTGTATCGATGGCAACAGACTTTCGGGGAAAAATAAGTTAAGATATCGTTTGTTTGATGTAAGCTAGCTTTAAGTTTTATGATTCATAAGGTGAGCCCCATTACTTTTTAAACATGTTTAGACAATGAATGTATAATGTAGATTATACTTTTGTAACAATCACAAATCACAGTTTAAAATTGTATAAAATGTAGCCAAGCTACAGGACATATAATGAACTATTGTAAATAGATTCATTTATGTAGAGTTTCACAATTTTAATAACAAGAGCTATGAAGAAGAAAAAACCAAAAGCGCCTATGATATCGACAAAAATGTATCATTTATAAGATTTAACATACATTTACCCCAATTGAAATAGGTTTATATTAAACAATATTTTAGGCAAAAATATATCTATACGTTCTGTCGACATTGTTTGATAAATATTCAAGAAATCCTTGGCCCACACCCAGCATACTTCAAGAATATTTTTTTATTTAAAAAAATAAAATTTAATCAATAATCGATAAAAAACAAAAAACAACCAGTTATTGCAGCTGTATAAACCATCTTTGGCTGGCTGTCAGACTGACTGTGATAAGAAATATGAAACGGTACGAAACTGATAATTACCGCTCAGGTATCAGATTCAAATTTATCAGATGCAAATAGAATAATTTACTTCCTTACTAATGCTGCGTACATTAATTTTATACACGGCTGTAAATGGAAGAATTCTCTCCAGTAGCTCTACAATCAATATTTTATCTGGACAACATTCAATTTGCATTTTTTTTTTTCTCGCGCTGAGTCGTATTTCTTATTGAACAGTAAACAGAGCTGCAAAAAAAAAAAAAAAAAATGGAAATACTTGTTCAAGTCCACTCAAGGAATTTTCTGTTGTCAATTGAATATGAGAGAGATATACATAAAGGTCATTCATTCTTCAAGTAATAACGACTGGATTGAAATGCGAGAATAAATATTTATTCGACTGGTCATTCAAAAGTGCATAATAAGCATTATTTGCGTTTCGGCAGGGTTAGAAAAAGCTTTAAGAAAAAACAAAATGCGGTAAGTTAAAAGGACGTTGTTGTTTTTTTTCCCTTAGACGACTGACGCACGATAAGCTTTTCGAGAAAGAGCAGCACTTCAGTTTGATAAGGCTCGTGCAGGAGTGGAGAGGAAAAAAAAAAAAAGAAAAAAAAAACCTACTCGAGATTTCTGTACATTGAGGGCTTAAACTTAAACATAAAGTGTGTCACTTGTTGCAACCACTAGTGAATAATAAATATGAACAAACAACCTATTGCCATGGACGAGGCTCAAACTGCAGCAGCTACCAAGTGGTTCCTTCAATGGGGGTTCGCAATAAGGGTTATAAGTTGATCTTCAAATACGACCACAAACATAAGATGTTCCGCAATTATCTGCAGGGGGTGGGGGACTTCTTTCAACTAGGATAAACAGTGATCTACCTGTTTTGAACATAAATACATAACCTAATCTACAAAGTTATACTTACGCCAATCTGGACATACGGAATGGAGATATGGGGGACAGCAAAACAGAACATCATGCGTATCCCCATTATAATAAGCCCCTTGTTACGTCAGCAACAAAACCCTTCATAACGATCTTAATATACCCTAAATTCTTGAACTCATCCCTTCCAAGTTCATGAAATTCTGTAGCAACCTATCCAACCACCCTAATCCCCTAGCACAGTCATTGCACTGCTCCACTCATCCCTATAATCCTTCTCGGAGACTGAAACGGCAGTGGCCAGTTTCTCTAATCATGTCCTGAGCGTATGTGGCTCTCGCGCTCTTGGTCGGCTTTTTGGAGGAGCGTGGGTGACTTCCCAAGACTCCGCTTCTACTTTGGCATGCGAGAGGGGTGAAATCATGTGGATTTGGGAATTCTCTGGGCTGTTTGTAAATACTGTATGAATGAGCGAGTGAATGAAAATTGTAAACATGGTATGAATAAGAACATTTATCACAATCACTTATTGCCCAAAGAGGCAGGTTGTAATTTTATCATAGTAAAAATTGTATTATCAGAGCTGCAACATCACCAAACTAAGAATCATTGCAACGATTGGTGATTATGAAATACTGTATTTTGAAGAAAAAAAAATCATATTGTATTACCTACTTAAAATGCATTTCTGACGAGGAGTCAAGTCATTTTCATCAATATGTATATACTTTCAATTAAAATTTACCAGAGGTTAAAAAACCAAAAGTAAAATTCATCTAGGCAAGTCCATCCCGTCGTCTAGAAACGTAATCAATTGTATCAGACCAATTTTTTTTTATTTTTTTTTTTCCCCCCCTCACATATTGTACTCAGTTGCCAAGTGACAACAAACAACAACAACAAACAAGAGTGAACAAACAAGTGACAAAAAATCTGGCAGAAACAACTAAATAAAAATATTAAATACAAAAACAAAAGCCAGGAAATATATTATAATGAATGAACCGTTTCCAGACAAACGAAAGTCTCTTCGGATGGTGAGGAGGTATTGGAATAGAAGAGCTCTGAAGGTTCGTAAGGATGAAGCATGGCGGTTATTAGGAGCTGGGAAATTCCAGAGAGTAGTAGAGCGAAGAAAGAAGGACCGATCGTATGCTGCAGTTTTGTGGACAGGAGTATAAAGGTCAGAGAGACGTGTTCCGGGAGTGGACTATGTATATATTAAGGGGGTGATACGAATTGATGCTCACCCTAACCTTGTTTTTTAAGGCTGATACCGCACTACATACAGATATACAGACAAACGAAAACACAAAAGTGTTTGAAAGTGAAGCCCCTATCCTTTTGAGTACCGTGAAAATACCGTCTTCAATTCTCTGTTTTTCCAGAACTGTGGAGTTTGCCTTGGAGAGTGTCTAAAAGTGGATATACAATTTAAACTTTTCATTAAATCGAAGTGAGTTATAAACTCTTCAAGGAATATTTGGCATAGTGAGTTAAAGAGACGTGAATATTTAATCAGAGCAGTAATCCGATTAAGAAGAATCATTATCTATGCCAGACCAGCAAGTGCTGCCTGACTGTGCAACTTGTCCCGGCAGCCTCAACTGTAAATGGTCAATCGGGCCACCACCGTTCACTAAGGGTAGAGGAAGTACTTTGAGGCTTTAAATTGTTTTAATTTTTAAGTAAGCATAAAAAAAACAAAAAAAACATCACGTACCTAGCACAATAAAAAGATTTTTTATAACAAGTAATTCACGTTTTCAGCTCGAACAGGAGACCCGCTGCAATAACTAGAACAGACTAACACCGGCAAGGTGGTTCTGGTTTTGACAGAAACCCTAGAAAAAGACACGTCATTCCACTAACTTTCAAGCACGATAAGTAAAGGATTTATTCCAAATAGTTTGAAAAAATCGTCTGTCTGTCAAGACCCGAAGTTTAGTTTACTTCAAAGGAAACTTTGTACACAGATGTTTGCATAAATTTAATTTTTATTTTTTCCCCCTAAACCCCTTTAATTAATTATAACATTTTTAACAATTTACCAAATTTCAATTTACAAATTTCTCCTCTTTCTGCGATGCGCTGATGCATTCGAAGGAGGCTGGGTTACATAACAATAACAGATTGACGTGAAAATTACTGTAATGTATAAATACTAGATTAGGTGATGGGGCTCACCTGTTTACAATTTAGTATTCAATAGAATTTTTTTCTTTTTTTTCCTTAGCTCTCAAATTTTTAAGATTATGGATAAGGGAAAAATAAAGGGAATTTATTTGGGGTGAGCGGATCCTTTTACTAGCAGCACCTGTTTTAAGGTGGAGTGAGGGAATTAAGGAGTGTGGGAAGCCTCGGTAGAGGTGTAAAAGTCCACTGAAGGTTGGGCCTAGAGTCTAGGCATGTAGTGCAAGCTCATTTAGTTGGATAGCAGGGGTGCCCGTCAGGGGCTTGTAGGTATTGGTAGGCCAAGGGCCGTAATGTCCACCATTTGGTCTGTTTTCCCAGATCTACAGAGTTGCCATCTTGCCGGTAGTGGTGGGGGTGTCAGGGATTCAGTAGACTTAATATGAATCACTGTTCGTCTATTAGGTTTAAATTAATGATATCAGGAAGTTGAACAAAAATAAGAACAATTTGGGTGCGATTTGTCTAATTACTACTATTTTTTAATAATTAAGTTAAACAGTTATTTAAGAAGAATTTTTTTAAGAGAGAATATAATGATTCTTTTTTCATGTATAAAAAGATTTCAGCCAAAATGATTTAAAAATCGTGAGATTGCATTCCACAATAGTTTTCTTGAAAGATCTACTTTTAACTTTTTTGGGCCAATTACTATTCCTCCAGCCACATTACCGCAGAAGCATTACAGGCTGAGAAGATTGTGAGAGCCGCAGCCGCTCCGGGCATGGGGGGAGAGAACACAGGACATTGTAATGACTCCCACCCAATAGTGGGCTATTAAACCCAGAGATCTCAGGGCCATTTCCAATTCCAATACCCGAAGAGAAGGATAGTAGGGATGTGTGGAACTATATAGTCCTATTGCCGTTGTATTAGGATGTTTGGGTAATTTTGTTTGGGACTTTAAAAATTAAGACGGAATGTGTTCAAGGTTTTATTTTCTTCTATTCTAAAGACTTGGGACTGGTTAGATAGGTTTGGTGTAACAGTAATTTTCTGTTTGGTATCCTCTTAAGTTGTCTGAAAATTTCTTAATTTGTAGAAGTGTTAATATTAATATACATGTATATATAAAAAAAAAGTAATTACATATTAACTGATATAAAATTTAATAGCAATTATTACAAAGATGTTAATTCTTAATATCCTGCGTGATAAAATATCAGAGGGAGCCCTCGTATGATCTGCTGGTAATTAATTACAGTGTAGTGGCTAAGGTATGACAGCCCGGCTCATAATTTTCATGCCCTTCAGTTAAGAGCACACACTGGATCATAAAAAATCTTTCATATTCGGTAAAAGCGTTTATTAAATTAAAAAAAATAAATAAAAAATAACTATACCCAGATGACTTCTTATTGGATAGCCCTCGACTATATATCCGACTAGGCAAAAAAAAAGTTGGTAAGTGGCGGCATTAGGTCAGTAGCAATTAGGAAGCCGACCTATACACCGGGTTGCCCGTAGCCTGTGTAATTATCATTTAATGATTTTTATTTAATTTATCTTTCACGTTTTTCTCACTGAGGAAATATTGATCCGCATTATGAGGAAATAATAACAGCCTTGCACGGCCTTCTAGGGGTCAGGCGAGGCAACCTCCTTACAAGAGAACGCGGGAGGCAAAGAGCGAGTCCGAATGTCGAAAAGAAAATAGAATTTTCACACGCTCGCAGCTCCGTGAATTATAAATGACTATTTATTAGACGTTATGTATTCAGAATTATTGTCAACATAAAAACAAATCAACAGATAATTATCTCAAAATATGAGCTCGTCATACTTTTATAGGAACTATGCAGCAACGAATCACAAATAAAAAAATGTAAAATACAATTCCTCACTCAATATGGCAGATTTATTTTTTTAATTACCAAGTTATTAATTAATTATTTGAATTAATTATCCTTTATATATTAAACAAATCAACAAACCTTTATTTCTAATTTTGATATTCTAGGTCTAACAAGGAACTCGAAATGACTAGAAGAGACCGTTAAACATTCTAATGGGGAAAGGCATAAAAAATGACTTCGTTTTACTTTTACTTTTGTCTTAACAATCGATTAAATAACCAAAATTTGAAACATTGGCCATAATACGCAATTATTCGAAACGTATGTTTTCCGCCCCCAAAGAACCCGTTTGGTGTGGCAGTTCTAAGAGGATGGTTCTTTGTGAACGTGAGACGGTTCCAGAAACTGGTGACAAGCTCTGAGGGAGTTTGTTGAGGCAGACCCGACGAAAAGTACTCAGGAATCGGCAAGTGAACTTGGAGTTTCCCAATCCACAATAAATCGTGGGCTGCATCACTTGGGAAAAGTGAATCGCTCATCAAGAGAGGTTCGCCACGAGTTGACCAATGAGAAGTCACGACGTGGAAATTTGTCAACAACTTTTCAAAAATCCATTGAAAGTGTTACTTGCAATGAAAATTGGATGTATTGGAGAAACACTTAGATCAAGAATTTGGTGGCGGAAAACATACGTTTCCAATAATTTAAACTTTAGTTGTTTAACCAATTGCTAAGACTAAAGGCAAAACGATGTCATTTTTTATGACTTTCCCCATTAGAATGTTTGACGGTCTCTTTTGGTAATTTCGAGTTCCCTGTTCGACTTATAATATCAAAATTAAAATGATAAGAGTGCAAGTAGCCTGCTGCGTATTTTGTAATTACGAAGGCATGATTCATTTCAAATGGTCGAACCATTGATTGAGACCTTTGTAGTGATCAGTTACAAAGATTGTAACGTAATGAAAGACAGACTGGACATGTTAAACATCAGTGTAAACGCCGGGAAGACCGACTGCGTAATCTTCTCCCTCCAAAAGGGGAAAAAATCCTTACTAAAATCGTATAGTATAGGAGGGCAAGAGAACTCGCCAGCTTTCTCAATGCACCATCTGGGTATAAAAATGGATAGGCATCTCCATTTCTCTACTCATTTTAGTAATAAAATATAAAAAGTACGACACAGGTCTTACCGGCTTTACCACTTGCTAACTTCACCCAACCTGTCGCTTCGTCTCAAACTGATGATATATAAATGTGTCCTCCGGCCAGCTCTGCTGTACGGTGCCCCGCTATTTACCCACTTGACTGACAATACAGCCAAATGTCTCCAACATTTCCAAAATGGGATCATGCGAAAAGTGGTCCGACATACCTCCCGAGAGAAGTTAAAGAACGCTGACCTGCACTCGTTGCTTGATGTGCCGACGGTTGATGAGTTCATCCGCCGGAGACACATCAAGTTTTTCGATGCGTTGCAGCACCTCACAAATCCAGTGTTTAACACTATGACCCCACCACCCCTCCCACATCGATGGCAACAGACTGTCGGGGAAAAATTAGGTTAAGAATTAGTATGTAAGTTAGTTTTAAGGTTGATCAAAAAGGTGAGCCCCGTCACCTTTATTAGTCAGTTCAGTCCAGTCACGTATAATGTGTATCATTATACTTGTTTATTCCATTATATAATTATTATAAAATATCAAAACCTGTATATAATGTAGCGACGCAACAGGAAACACAAAAATAATTTGTAAATAGATTCACCTGAGGATCTATAATTGTATAGAATTATCTTTGAACTTAACTACTACTAAGAAGTTAAAATAATTTTATTTTCGTAAATAAAAATTAACAGAATAAACTATGGCTCGTGTGGACTATCCTGTTACGAGATATCGATCCCCAGGAAGGCGGAAAAAAAAGGTTAATTTTATTTGTTTTTTTTCTAAATTAAAATTTATGTTTGCTCAATTTATTCATAGCCAAGAACAATGTTGTTTTGTGTTGACAAGGTGCATAATAATATTTTTATGTAAATATTGAAAATGAATTGATCCGACTTCCGATGTAAATGAGCGCGTTTATTATCTTTTACAGGGCATAAATATTGTTAATTGCTTTTTAATTGGCGCTTGATAGAAATGATAAATTACTTTATAGCTTCGATTAGGCAAGCGATCAGAATGGAATGCAAATTGACAATTACCCCTCCAATGAATTACTACGTAATGTAAACACTATACATGTCAGATAAAAAAAACAGTAATGGATGAATTGTCCATTGGCGAAAATACGAAAAAAAAAAACGTCTGTCATTCACAATTCGAGTTGATAGTGACAACTTGTATCGTTAAGTATTATATTTATCTTCAAGCGTTTTAATCAATGATAATTTATGTTCGAGTTGCATTTCCATAGCAGGGGGGGATTATCATTGATTGACATATATCTTATATGTATCATTCGGAGTCTCGGTGGGGTTATACATTCGAAAAAGTTAAGCCTTAAAACAAAACGTGCACGCTTTATGAAAAATTATGGCTATCTCATAATGCCTCCTAGACATAAAGAATAAGCGTCTGCCACTTGTATTTTAAGAGGCTGATTTGCCGCCAAATACATAATATATTTAAGTCGTCTTGAGGAAAATGGCAGAAATTACGGTATATAAAATAATAGTACAGTTTGAAAAAGCCCAAATGCCTCTCTTAATCCAGCAAGGACATGATTTTTATTGTGCTAAAATTACAATCTGCCTTATTAGGCAATAAGTAATTAAGATAAATGCTCTCATTCATACAATATTCACATACAGCCCAGAGGCCTCCCAAATCCTCATGTTTGTAACCTCCCTCGCATACGAAAGAGGAAGCGGAGTCTTGGGAAGTCCCCCACGCTCCTCCGTCAGCCACGTCACCGGATACGAGCCAGCGGAGGCTGACCAAGAGCGCGAGAGCCACATATGCTCAGGACATGATTGGAGAAACTGGCCATTGCCAGGACTCCCACTGTCACGCATTTATAGGTCACGAGGCTACTGCCGTTTTAGTCTCCGAGGAGGATTATAGGGATGAGCGGTGCCGTGTAATGACTGCTAGAGGATTAGGGTGGTTGCATAGGTTACTATTAAATTTTATGAACTTGGAAGGGACAACTAACTTTTAATCGAAAAACAAATTTTGAAAATTTATTAATGATTACTAGTTGAGGCATACATACAGTCCGATTGTTTTGATAACATTTACTATACAAAGAAAACTGAGCAATCCCATACTCAACAAAAAATAATCCAAATGTACAATATACGTGTACTATATAGACATTTATATAATTATCATTAAATCAATTTGACTACAGATTGTAACTGAACTAAAACATCTTTATTTAAAAAATTCCGATTTGTTTATACAGCATTATTAATTTGACTGGAGGAATTCATTCATACTTAACAATTCACTAAGAGAGTTAGGAGAACGCCCGGAAGGAGCAAGGCTCTCTCCACAGTTTGACTAAAACCAGAGAGGGCCAGAGAGCCACAGACGCTCAGGGCACCGAGTGGGGATGAATCCAGTCCTCGAGCCCAATGGTTTAGTTGAGCTAATGAATTTAAAAAATGCCAAACTAATAGTTCTTGTAGAAGAGGAGGTCCTGAGTTCACTTGCCGGCCACGTCACCGTATTTTTTTATTCTGCTAATAATTAAAAAAATATTATCGCTATTTGGTGGACAATAGTTAGTAAATCTGATATCGTAGAAAGATATATACTGAGCAGATATTGTGTTGCCAATTTTTGTATTTTTGAAATTAACTGCCACAAATCGGATACAGACATCAAAATTAAATACTCAAGATTTCACAGAATGAACTTCTACGTAACTGGAGCTCATGCAAAAGAAAACTTATGTTCCGTAATTCTGTAGTCGGGTCGAGGCATATCATGAGAAGCATGTAACATATGATTCGCTAATCAATTAGCGATATTTCGCTGATAAAGTTTGCTGAATTTATTTTATTACTGGTCTATGCCATGTTACTTCCTTGTCGTCACCCTTACGAATTGGAAGATTATTGCCCTGTGCAAATGATAAGGAGGTCATTCAAATGTCCAGAAATGTATAATTGAAAAAAAAAAGAAATTGGGTTCAAGCTGAGATCAAACCGCGAAAATTTTCATGAAACGATATCCCATTCATTATTTTATATATATATATATATATATATATTTTACTTGGCGCTGCAATTAGCCTCAGAATCGCGAAAGTTATATGAAACAATTTTATGTGTAGACTCTGTTTTCGTTGTTGGTTCAAGTTCAACAATGTTTTAGAAGACGACATTGTCAAAAAAAAAAAATTTTATAGCTGCTCAAAGAGGTTTTTTCTTAGCACCTCTTTAAAATGTTAAAAAATGGTTTTATTCGATACAGTCAGTATTTATTATAGAACGAATGTGTACGTGCTCATAAAATAGAAAATGCAGAGGGGGGGGGGGAAATGACATTGAGATATTTACTTTAATACAGTAGTAAACTATTTAATTTTTAATTACTTTTATCTAATTCATTTTAAAACAATCCTTAATTAATTAATTACTTTTTATTATTTTTCATAGTGCTGATTTTTTTTTTTTTAATACCATTTTTGAGGCACAACGAAGGAACTGCCATGAAAAACTCGCACCATGACAATTGTCTTTAATTTGATAACTTAATAGAAATTATAGGAAAATCTATTAATTTTTTTTTGGCACCAACTAATCAATTGACATGGCATTTCAATACCAAATTTCCATAGTAGTCATACAAACCTTAAAAAGTAATTAAGTACTCTCTGAAAATTACTAAGAAAGCTATTCTTAAATATATTAACTTTTGCAAATGGCAAAAAAAAATATATACTTAAAAGTTATTAATTCTACGATCGTGAATACCACAACTGGACAACACTTATTAGATTGCAGATTAATAAAAATCCGAATTATACAGAGATGATTCAATTGATGAAATGTTCTGTAAGGTTTATTTAAATATGACCCCTGATAAGATGAATGGCTCAATAGTTATTTTAAGAAATGTGTTATTTTTTTGTGAGAGATGATTTTATTTTAGATTTGTGTGTGTTTTGGCAATTCTATGGAAGTAGTTTTTATGGTAGACTTCGTATTCGAGAAGGAAGGGTGAGGCTTTACTTATTTCGTCTGTCTGCATTTCATTGATTAGTTAGCCAGGTTACGATTTACAATGTCATTCAACGATCCCATTTCAAATACAATGAATGAACGGAAAGTATGAACGTAAAATTAAACCTCATGAATTCATGAATGAACATTCAAATGGCTATGACTTTTTTTCGCCCCCGGTGTGTTAAAGACCAGTAACGCTAAAATAAATTAAATATATTGCGAAAGTTTTATTTCTTTAATTCGAGTGGAAACATACACAACGACGCGGCTTTCGCACAAAAAACATCCACAGACATTCTACTTAAGTATGTCAAATTTTACCTTTAGGTTTCGTTCGATCTGTGAAAGTACTGTAAAATAGCAGCAACTTATTTAAGTCATTAATTATTAATGAATTACTTAGTAATTCAGAAGGAAATCTTTCATAGTGACTAGCGAATCAAATTGAAAAACCTCGACGATCTGAAAAAGGTAAAATATATTCTGAGTTTTTAGTTTTTAGTGGGCTGTGTGATCATATTATAAAATCCATTAAACTTAACTTAACTCGTAACTTTAAACTTGACATTTATTTGAATTTCTCAAGTGTATGTCATCCGTTATAAAAAAAATTTTATTTTTAATTTATCTCCCTGTTTTGTTTTTTTAAACTTATTTATTATTAAAATACTAATTAATGTTAGAGCCTACTTTTAATTTTATATTTTAATTTTATATCTAAATAGATTATTAGCATCTTATGGCTATATAAAGATATTGTATATTTTCAATTATTTATAAATACGTGTACTTTTTTTTTAATTGTTTGATATTTTATTTACACTGATTGTAAATTTAGCTGACGCAGACACTCTCAAATAATTATAACTCACATTGGGAGAAAAAAGGGGACACGAACCTAGTATTTTTATTGAGTAGAAGTATTTGTTGAGAGATCGGCTTGGGTTTATGGGCAAAGAGGAGTTAAGTTTTCATCAATTTTACTTAGGGCATACTATGTTTGTCTGCAACGAGAAAAGAAAATTTTAAATATGATTGGTGAATATTATTTAGTAACAAACAATACAAAAACGAAAATTAGCTGGTAATAAGTGTGGTGTGAGTAAATAACGAATTGATATTAATATGTAACAGTTGATAAGTTTGAATTACAGGAGTATGAATAATGGAGGAAACGGGTGATATGTGATATCACATTGTTGTTATATCTAGCTAATTTCGTTTCAATTATTTTCTAAATAATTATTTTTTTAATAATTGTTACCAATCATGTTAAACGCCTACTTTATTTTTTTTGTTATCAGGGCCTGATTCAAAAGTAGAAATTTGATGACAACCTACCTACCCTCATCAGTCTAAGTCGATGACAACAAAGTCTTCTAATCATTTATTATAGCTAAGAATTTGCTATTTTTATTATTTAGTTTTTAATATTCTGATGGCATCCACTCACCGATGTCGTATAAGGACTCCTCTGGTAGTTGTCAGCCTGCGGTTCCTCGTCCTCTTCTTCGTCTTCCTCCTCGTCGTACTCCTCCTTGAGCTCGTGGAGGAGGTGGCTGTGGCGGACCCTGTGCATCGGCTCCGGGGTGCTCACCACCTCCGAGGACCCGGGCGGCTGGGGAGACGACCCTCCGTCCATCCGGTCCAATAGGAGGTCGAGGTTGGAGAGGTCGCAAGCGGCGACCGCGAACATAGAGAGCATGAACAACGCGAACATGACGGCTTCGTGAGGCCGACTGGTGCTCCGGCGATACGGCCGAATGCTCGCTGTCCGAGCCGGCCCGAACTCAGCCGAACCCTCCCGAACCTCTTATCTCGCCTTCATCTCAACTGTTTGTTTGTTTACTGCTGTTGTAGATCCCATCTCGGCTACATCGTTAGCTGCTAATTGACGAGAGCTGCGCCAAATTATCCTTTAGACCTTTGTAATTGTCCTATCCAACCGTAATTTATATATATTTTTATAAAATTTTATTTGAAGAAAAATACAATCAAGAGAAATAGATAATTGTGATAAGTGAACTCATTGATACCATATTTAAAATTTTGAATTTACACTCTCGGTACAGTTTTTACAATATTCAATTAAATGAACATATGCTGTTCATACAATATAGAAAGTTTATTCCACGATCTAAGGAGTACGAGGAAGAAAGCGAAGAACCGCAGGAGAAGAACAACATAGAACTAAATCATTTATACCAAACAAAAATAACTAGTACATTATAAAGAAAAATGACAAAGTAAAATTAATTCAAATCTCTATAAAAAAATAAATTAAAAGCATTCAGTAAATAAAGCCAAAAACCTTTGAATTAGTACAAACAATATAATACGCCATAGTAAAAACCAAGGAAAGAGCCAGCCAAACATCTGAATACAAATAGTAAAAATAATGAAATAAAAATATGAATATAAAGAATAAAAGTATGAAAATATAATATAGAATAATGAATAAATCGTTCCCAAACTAGCAAGTATTTGTCTGGATGGTGAGGTGGTGTTGGAATAGTTGGATTTTAAAGGTTCATAAGGACAGATATTAGGAGGTAGGGATTTCCAGAGGATGCTGGAGCGAGCGATGAAGAAACGATCGTACGATGGAGTTTGGGGGCAGGAGTTTACAGGTCAGGGATCTTGTGTTCCGGGAGTGGGCTGAGGATTTGAACTGTAGGATATTGTATACGAGTCTTCTTATTTTTTTTTTTTTTTTTGTCACGGAAAGGCGTTAAAGACCACGCGAATATCATTAATTTCGGTTCTTTTTTTGTTTTTGTGTTTCCTTACATTTTTCCCTCATTATCTCTACGTGCTTTTGTTTTCTTTCTTCTGTCCACGCGACTCCCTTTTTCCATTTTTTCTTTCCCACAAGAACCTTGATTTCCTTCAGTCTTTTCCTATATCTTTCTCCACCCGGACAATCCTGGTCCGTTATGCCTAGTCTTTCAGTTTCTTCCTTCATCTGCTTGGTGTATCCCCTTGAGCTTTTGTATTCTCGGATTTTCTGGAATATTTCCTTGTTCAGTCTTTCCGGTGCCATTCTTACCATATGTCCGTGAAATTTCAGTCTCGTGATCCTTATGTCCGTTTCTAGGTCTTTTGTGTCTTTGTAGATTTCTTGGTTGGATCTCAGTCTGTATCCTTCTTGTGTCTTTTTGGGGCCGTAGATCCTTCTTAGGATTCTTCGTTCTATTCTCAGTAGTTTCTCTAGACTGGGGAGGCATGAGGTTTCCGTCTCATATAATATTACCGGTTTAACGACTGTGTTGTAGTGTCTTATTTTCGCCCTAATGGACAGGTTTTTATTGTTATATACGTCACTGGTTGCAAAACGTAGTCTCTCTAGTTTGGTGATTATTTTTTCACACTTTCTTTTTCCGAACCGTTGCTACATATAGTCTCGCCCAGGTACTTGTTGTGTTACTTTTATTGGTCCGTATTTGGTTTCTACTGCTTTCTTCTTGAAGTCTGGGTCTGTAGTCATTAGTTCTGTTTTTTTGTATGAGATTCGTAGACCTGTTTTTTCGGCTATTTCTGTCAGTGTGTTTATTTGGTCGATAGCCTCTTCTTCTGTTTCCGCTAAAAGAGCAAGATCGTCTACTATGCTACTAATATACTATACTATTCTTTAATGTAGACATATTAGCATGATCCAGGAATCCCCCAATACCCCTGCAGGACTGTCACCTGCCCGACTTTGGAGAAGGAGGCAATGGGAAACCCGAAACCCCCCGTGCTACTCTGGCAGCCGTATCACCGCTCCATTGGAGCAGTGGATGCTGAAGAAATGTTTCCATCAAATTTAAAATAGTATCAAATTAAATATATAAACGTCGTGATTGATAATATGTAATATGTGTTGAGGCTTTAGTAGAATAACAAAACATCCGTAAAAATAGTTTTTAATAATTTAATATTCATTTCTTCTCTTCATAAGTCCTTAATTTTGTTTACAATTATTCAAAAATACAACTTAGTTCATATTTTCTGTAATGAATTGTCGGTAAAGATTAAAGAGAACTGATCTATGGAATCATTCAGCGATTCTGTTTTAAATAATAGCAAGTAAAGCCAAAGGAAATAATTATAATAAGCAAAGAAATAATTGTTATAAGTTTCGAGTAATAGCCCCCCCCCCTCGTCTGTTAATTGCACATCGTCTAAAAATGGCAACACTGATTTACGGTGAACAAAGTGGCAACACTGATTAGTGTCAAGAAAGTGAAAAAAACAAACGCAAGCCGGTGAGAAAAAGAACAAATGAGTGAATATTCGGAAGCGGCAACAGGTTTTTTCTACTTTGCTCACTACCCCATAATGAGTGAGCAGAACAAATATATAGATAGCATCCACAATGGCTGGATAAAGGCGAACTTTCTAGAAAGAAAATTCTAGAACAAACGAAATCAGAAGTCAAAAGAAACAAGACCAAACCGCGCCAAAAACAGATAGCACCAATTTTCATTTCGTACAATTTTGTTCTTAATCTTAAGTTCCGTTTGTTAAATGTCTTTCCTTTTTTTTTTTTTTTTTTTTTTCTGTAAATAATATTTAGTATCAATCCAATGACTTTTACCCAGTGTAAAATAGTCAACTTACCAGTTTTTTTATTAGTAAATATGAATTCCAATCCCTTGGCAACTTACAATTGAAAGTCTGAATGCATACAATAGTGCGCACTAACTGTATTTAATGTAATGATTTGTCTTAACCGTACGGAAAAAAAAAATGAAATAGCTTCTCAGCTGTAACTTGGAGAAATGTGCACAACTTGTTTTATATTTTCAGTTATTGTAAAGTGTGTCTCCAGAATTAACGCAAGATTTGATTTAAATAGAAAACACAGTTTTTAGTATTTTTTTTATTGAATTATAAAGTAAATAGGATAGGGTTATTTATGGAATAACACATCGGGCAAATGGCCTACACGACTTCGCTGGCACATACGCACCCTTTTGTCGAAAATTTCCATGACCATTTGGCATAAATGTGGTTGAATTTCGTTCATGCGGCGTTGAATTTCCTCTTTTAATGCACGGGTGGATGTGGGCTTGTTGACATACACCTTTGACTTCAAATAACCCCATAAAAAGAAATCTAAAGGTGTTAAATCACACGATCTAGGGGGCCAATTCTGAAACGAGAGAGTACACGACCTGGAAATGTCTCATGCAGTATTTGAATTGTTTCATGGGCTGTATGGCATGTGGCGCCATCTTGTTGAAACCACATATTGGCCACATCAATATCATCCAATTTCGGCACAAAGAACTGTGTTTACGACGCCGAATTGATGTTCCTGGATTTTCAACAACACTCTCACGCACTGCTTGGATATTGACATTTGAACGGCTTGTTTTTGGACGACCAGTGTGTTTAGTGTCTCCAACTGATCCAGTCTCCCTTAACTTTACTGCACAAATGGCGGACAATTCAAATCTTGCTTTAATTCTGGGACACTCTATATCGTATGTGGGCAACAGCCGGCCCGCTGTAAGATTTGATCCGGCCCGCGAGACATTTTGAAAAACCCAATTTAAAAAAAAAAAATACACTACTTACTCATACTCATGGAATCAAGTGAGCGAGCAAGCCGAGTGGCGGTGATCATCAAAGAGTGAGGCGGCAAACATCAAAGTTCAAAGCCATTGATGTTTGCCGCCACACTGGCGGCGCAACAAAGGATTATTGCTTCGCAATTGTATTGTTCTACACTAGACGATTCTAGATCATTCCTTCATTTTGCCTATATAAGCGGGTGGATGGCCGGAACTTAGTTCAGTCCTATTCGAGCTACCGTGGTGATAAGTTTGCTTTGTGACTTTGTGTGCATCTTGAGTGCTTACTAATTATACCTATTTTCTTATTAAGTTTATCGAACGATAAGTAAATGAAAATGATGTCTGGTGGAAGGAAACGAAAAGTAGATGCAGAGGGTCGCCAGTTTCAAGAAAAATGGACTGAAGAATTCTTCTTTATCTTGCACAATGGTAAGCCTATTTGTTTGATGTGTAATGAATCCATTTCGGTGATGAAAGAATTCAATATAAAGAGGCATTACTCAACTAAGCATCCTACGCTGCTCTCACTGACAGGACAAATAAGAAAAGACAAAATCCAGAAACTTACCGCAAATTTGGAAAAACAGCAGCAAATATTTCATAGACAAAGAACACAACTTGATAATGTTGTGAAAGCTAGTTTTATAGTTAGTTCAAAATTGGCAAAGTCATTGAAACCATTTGCCGAAGGAGAATTTATCAAGGAGTGTATGTCAGAAGTTTGCAGTGTTTTGTGTCCTGAAAAGAAAAATGAATTTGAAAAAATTAGTTTGTCAAGACGAACCGTTGTACGACGTATAGAAATGATGGCTAATGATATAAAAACAACATTGACTGGCCGTATGACTGGTATTGAATCATTTTCCATAGCATTAGACGAGAGCACCGATTTGTCTGACATAGCTCAACTGGCTATATTTATTCGAGGTGTTGATAAAGAATTCACTATTACTGAGGAATTGCTTGCTTTACAGCCGCTAAAAGGAACCACTACAGGAGAGGACATTTTTAATGAAGTTCAAAAGGTATTCACAAGTTTTGGCTTGCCATGGTCGAAATTAGTTGGAGTATGCACAGATGGTGCACCTTCTATGGTCGGCTTACGTAAAGGTTTCATCGGAATTTTGAATGAAAAAGCAACTGAATTAAATGTGCAAAAAGATGGTTTGATAGTCCTTCATTGCATTATCCACCAACAGAACTTGTGTTCTAAGTCCATTCGACTCCAGAATGTTATGAATGTGGTAGTAAAAACCATCAATTTTATTCGATCCCGAGGGCTTAACCATCGTCAGTTCAAGGCGTTTTTGGATGAAATATCAGCCGAGTATGACGACGTAACATATTATTGTGAAGTCAGATGGCTAAGCAAAGGGAAAATGCTGAAACGGTTTTACGAGCTTAGAAATGAGATAGCAGAATTTATGCAAATAAAAGATAAACCACTATCTGAATTGAGTGACGCAAAATGGATATGTGACTTAGCATTTCTTGTCGACCTTACAGGCCATTTGAATGATTTAAATTTGAAACTTCAAAAACAAGGACAGTTAGTAAATGATTTGTACAGCCATTTGAAAGCGTTTCAGAACAAAATCCGCTTGTGGGAGGCACATATGCTGTCTGGTAACAGTTACCATTTCACCACGCTCTCTGCGTATGAAAATATTGCTTACGCTCAATATGCTGAAGAACTCAAGTTACTGTCGGAGCAATTTTCGATCAGATTTAGCGATTTCAAACACATGGAAGACTGTTTCAATTTATTTGCTACTCCAACAAAAAGTAATGTACAAAATGCTCCAATACACTTGCAAATGGAGTTGATCGAGATTCAAGAAAACTCACTCCTAAAATCTAAATTTGAAGACGTGGAGTTGTGCGATTTCTACAAAAAATACCTCGAAGAAGACCATTTTCCGCAGCTTAGAAAATTTGCAAGAAGATTGATTTGTGCGTTTGGCAGTACTTATAAATGCGAACAGTTCTTTTCATTGATGAAAGTTAATAAATCAAAACATCGTACAAGGCTGACTGACGATAATTTGGAAAATTCTTTACGTCTTTGTACCAGTGGAATTAATCCAAACATCGATGAATTAGTTTCCCAAATTCAAGCTCAAGTGTCTCATTGATTTCGGTGTCGCTATTTAACTTTCGTAGTTTGTAACAATTCTAAATTTAACGATTTAATTTAATGCTGTAGGTACCTATTTTTTCATTTCATTTTGTTATTTTAATAAATTTTGTTGTAATAACATTGTCGTATTATTTCATGGCTGACTGATATCTATCGCTAAAAATTATGAACACTACTTTAAAATGCACTACTTTTAAACGCGGCCCGCGAACGTATTTGCACACTAAAGTTTGGCCCATAACATGTCAAAGGTTGCCCATACCTGCTCTATATAATGACGAAGGCTTCCAAAGGAGCTTACATTACTAGAACAGCTTTGGGGTCTTCAGCGCAAATATTAATATTAGATCAAAAAGGCAGTGGCACTAGTTCCGTTTAGTTACCTTCCGGTCCTCCAGGGGCTATTAATCCTCAGAACTCCGGCTTAGCTTTGCTTAATACCGAGGGGACAATCCAAGCACCTAGGGACTTAGAAAGGGGCTGTCCTACCACGAGGGTGGCCTGAAAAGTTTCCGACCTAACAAAGCTTTACACTAGCTTTTATTTATTTTATTATCATCTTCATGTTGAGGTCGGAAACTTTTCAGACCGCTTGTGTATATATCTATATTCACAAGTTAAACAATTAGAAATTAAATTCCTGCTGTTAATTCATTCATAATTTAAATTCTCGACATCTTCATAGATGATATGATACGATGATATGTTCATAGATCATCGGGATCAAAGGTGTCCCAAATTATAGTCCTTCATGATTTAAAGGTTTTCGGGTTCAAATTTTTTTACTAACCCTGAACTGTCAGCTGTCGAATTATATTTTTTTAGGGTTCCCAGCACTTTACTGCACAAATGGCGGACAGTTCAAATCTTGCGTTAATTCTGTAGTAAAGAATCGATTTCGGCTGACTACGCTTTTATTTTCTATAGACTAAAGGAGGCACTAGCCCCCCCCCCGCAAATAGGTAAACATTTAAAGGTAAAGATTAATAAATGGCTATTTGTTGGTACGATGTACAGGATAAGCAAAGGACTTAAATAAGGCTGATTCCTTAGTAAACTTCTCATCAGTATATTATAAGCTTGATAAATTCCTCACTTTGAGCAAGGAAAATGCTCACAACTCCCAAAGTTTCACTAGTGGATCAAAAAAAAAATTTCTCAAAAATAAATCGCATTCGATTATTAAAAAAAAAAAAAAAGAAAATTTAGATGAAGGCGGGAACTCTGACATGATTTTTAAAAAATATTAAATTGTTCTCAAATCTGTTGGTTCAAAATTTTTCTTGAAAGGTGACAACCATGAGGACAATGGTTGCTAACTGTTGACGTGCGGCTAACTCTCGTGAGAGACCTCCCTACAGCATAACTAGGATTACACAACTGATTCAAGGTAGAATTTTTCCAAAAGTGGTTGCTAAAGTGGAAAAAATAACCTATTTCAAAGCAGCACAATTTTTGGTGTAATGGTAAACGTTTCACTTGACTTAAATAATGCTATGCTGACTATGCTATTGCCCCTCTTATTGCCCTGAAGCAGGCCAGACATTTTCAAGCAGCTAACAAACTGGTGATCCTCATCACCTAGTGAGTGTATGTGTTTTATTGGACTTGTATGGAAAATGTATTATATTTTATGCACTCCCTCAAATGCATCTATGCAGCAAAAGGAGAAAGATGTAAATTCAAATTTATTTATTTATTTTTGTTCATTGTATATATTATCAATACAGAGGTTTTGAAAGGGGGGAAAAAAACTAACAAATTTCAGTAGGTGCCACACATACAATCCTAGTGATCTACCCTGTGTTGTTTTACTGAACTTAAACGGACAAACCACATCTTATCCACCAAAGCGTAGCGTACACTGATTACAAGTGAGGTTCATAGGCAACTATTTCACACTTTAGAAAACTTTAAAACACCGATGGGCATAGGTACACCACACAATTTCACCGCTCAAATACAAGAAACAATTTTTTTATTTTTTATTTTGATTATACTTAGGAACAAATGCCAATTCATGTTATTTACCCATCAGACATAAGACTACTTCAGAGACTTACTGACTGACTCAATCAGTAAATGCAGAAATTCAAAACAGAAAGATTCGAACAGTACACATCCCAACTAACAGACCAATCGTGTTGAATGGCACGCAAAATTTTCTATCAAATAAAAGTGGCGAGGACGATACATAGATGAGAAGTGACGAAGAAACTTCATGCATACATTGATGACCATCTTCATTCTTGACAAATCTTCAATGATCTTGCTTCTTTACAACTATTGTCTCATCCAAAACCATTTTCACAATCTCAGGTTAAAAAAAAACAACCTTGCTACGATCTCAACATTCCTGTAATAATTCTTAACCTTCTTAAGAGCAATAATTGTTCTTACACTCACAGTTCCGTTCTGATTACAACATACTTCCCACCCATCTGGAAATTCTGTTTTTAAAATGATCCGAAAGCCATCAAATGGCCCATCTCATAATAGACCAATAGTTCTTCTCCCAACTTCCAAAAAAATTAATTTATATTATAATTATTTATATTATTTAACACCAATTAGGCTGAAAGATATCGCATTCGTAGATTGTGGGTACTGCACAGAGTAGTAGACACAATATCAAGCAGTTTATTGTGCAACTGTTTTCTGTTTTCCTTGGGAAGCCTTTGACAGAGTATAATAGCATGATGGCCTCCTGTGGAAACTCAAAATAATTTTACCTCATCCTAGCTACATAATCTTCCTTTTATACCAATCTTCTCCTTTCTTCCATATCAACTATGATGGTTATATTTCTGCAAAAAAAACAGGTGCCCCACTTTATTCCATATATACTACTGAGATTCCGACCAACTCCAGTGGTCATTAAATAAATTAAGAATAAAAATTAGTAAAAATAAAAGTTCGCATGTAACTTTAATGCAGAACAAATCATCTCCACAAATTATTTTTAAACCAAATGTGATACCAAACAAAGGCAAAATACTTATATGAAATGTTCATACACAGACAAAATGACAGAAACTAAATAAATATTACAAACTTCTTATTCATTGACAACAGATTAAAATTAACGCTAAATTACAAAGGACTTATTTACCCCACAGAATAGCATGAGCAAATAAATGGGACACACTCGTTTCTGAGCCTGAAGATGACAGCATGTCGAAAACCCTCGTTAAATATAAATATTTTGTGGAAGCTGGGAAGTATTACTCGAGAAATCTATAAATTTCATTTTAGCATTCGACTTATTCCAAATGCACTTATTCACCGAAATGATGTGATCATTGCAAAACACTCACTACTGCTATTCACTCCGGACATTACCAAGTGTACAAAAGTACAATGATATGCAATGTCTTAAATAAAGATTGTGAACGCCGACAAGTCTTCTCATGTCGCCTTCACCCTCAGTCGCTTGTCCTGTCCTTAAGTTTTGCTTTTCAACCAACCAACTCCTGTTAACTAAACTAGACCACCTACAATTGACTTGTACTAGACATCTGTGGGGGCCCCACACTGTGTCCGAGTGACAAGAAACTATTATGTGGTTCAAACAACATCCCTGCCTCATGTACAACTGTTCAAAATAACAATCAAAAGCAAGAGACTGATCTACAATGACCCGCCAGTACATTCTGTCCCTGTCTAATTCAACAGGAAGTTGCATCTTGTTGTATAGCCTTAATTGATGTAGCTCTATTTTCTTAGATACCTGGCCTCAATCTGTTTATATTATTTGTCCCCAGTCAAAAAATGTAAAAAAAATTACACAAAATAGAAAAGAAATATTGATAAAGTTTCGAGTTGAATAGAAAATATATAATGAAATATTGCCCTATATTTCAAATTATGAATTTGAAGAACTATTTTTTGAGATGATACCACTTATCCCCTCTACATGCTACCCACCAAGTGGACCACTTCTTAGTTGGTCCTCGATCTTAAGACATGTTTCTTTTTGGTTCCTCTTTTGCTATGGTCTTGATCTTAGCAGAACTTTTTAATTCGGAGGTGCAGAGCAATACATTTATTGAGGGTTGACATTTGAGTCAAAATCTATTAAATACACATACAAGAGCTTCCACCTCTTCAAAATAGAATTTACCACCTTAATCCCAGTGGCCATTTTTTGAAATAACATAGTCCATTTGTGAATTAAAATACATGAGAAGTCTCATTCGGCCAACTATTAAATAATTAAGTAAAATCGCCAATCAACGGTGACCTCACAGTGTTGTCAATGAACTGGATGGTGCAGTGATTTCAATAGAAAGTCTTTAGCATCCCCTCCCCTATTCCCGTGATCTAAAATTTTTCAGCAGCGATATCTTCGTGCTTGACAATGGATCATCTATTAACTAGTCGCTAATGATTTTGGAATTGTGATACGAGAATAACAATAATATAATGTGACAACACACTTGCTAATATTGGAAAATTTGCCCTACAAGTAAGGGCTAGAGGAGTCTGCTTTCAAGGAGTAATTTAAACCAGGTGCAGCTGAATCGGAAACTGAGACTTAAGTAAGAAGTCCATTGATAGTTTTACAAATTAATAATTACTAATTTTGACTAAAATTTGAATCAAGATTAACAGTTTAATTTTTAAATCAGTATCTTACTTAATGTGTGGATGAAAACTGTAAATGCAGAAAATTTTCTTATATTTTTCAAATGAATGAGGATTGGTTTGTTTATATGATGAACTAAATAGGTAAAGAATACATTTTTTGAAATAAAAACATAATTTCTTATTACTGAACAAAAACTTGGATGAGTAAAAAATTGTGTGTGTGTATGTAATATATTAATAATATATAAGCTGTAATTCCAAAGATCTCAAATTCAAAGGAAACAAAAAAAAACCCATCTTACCTCTCACCTGGAGTGATAATTGTCACCTGAAAAAAAAAAATTGATAAATATTTATTTAATATTTTATTTTATTAAAAAATAGGTTCTATGCCTACAAAGTTATTATTTTGAATGTTTCTTTATTTCCAAATTCATTGTCTATTACTATTTCACATTATCGTAAATATTTTAATATTAAAGGAATGGACAGCTCTTTCGACTAAACTTAATATTTTCATATTTTATGTTATGGTTTCTTAGAATTATTCGATAAACAATTGTTTGGAAGAAAGGAAGTCACTAATTTGTTTTTAAATCAACTAAAGATTTCAAATTGATCAAGAAATCTGTGCACATTTTACTTTTAAAAAAAGATGAAGTGAAAATAATAAATTGGTAAAAACAAAAAAAACTTCACTTACCCCAAGCTTCTTTATTCCTTGTAATCAGCATCAATGTTGTTACTCGAACCACTGACACACATCCGAAATTAAAACACTCAATCCTAAAAGGGCACTTTAACTCCGTGTACTAAACCACACAATATTAAATCATACCATTCAACTGATACCGAACAGATTTTATGCTACCGGTATTAGAAGGTGAACCTGAAAAAATTCACATACTTAAATAAAAAAGAGATGCAGCTTATCTTCTTGAGTTCTGAAGTTGAAGAGCTAAGTAATTGTGAATTTACAGTGTGCAATATAACAAAAATATTTAAATAAATAAAAGATTTTATTATGTTTTATTCTCAGATAATTACCTATTAGTTTTTTTTCTCCAAATAATGATTAATTTTGACTAAATTTGTGAATCAAGATTTACAGATTAATTTTTAAATCAGTATCTTACTTAATTTTAGAATGAAAACTATAATTGCAGAAAATTTTCTTATATTTGTTAAATGAACGCTGATCAGTTTGTTTATACAATGAGCTAAATAAGTAAAAAAGTATATATTTTTTAAAAGCATAGTTTACTATCACTGAACAAATGTTTTTTATGAGTAAAAAATGTCTACCATTTTGAGTGTATGTAATATGTGTAAGCTGGAATTCTGAAGATCTGAAATTCAAATAAAACAATTTAAAAAAACTTGCATCTTACCCCTCACCTGGAGTGATAATTATCAACAGAAAAAAATACTTATTGTATTTATAATAATTAGCATTTAATGCAGTGCCCTGTAAAAATTGAGCCTTGGCTTTACAGACATAACATCAAAAAAAGTTTGATATGAATTGTTGCTAATGATTTTGAAACAGTGCCATGAGAAAAACAATAATATAATGTGACAACACATTTGCTAATATTGGAAAATTCACTCTATAAATATGAGCTGCAGTATCCAGATTGGCTCAAGTATAACTTTGTAAGTGTAAAGCTAAAACACAAGGCAGCCATTAGAGATTCAGAAATGACTACCAGCTTCCTGTTGGTTTTCAGACTCACTAAATTTTCATTGCCTTTAATTTTACAAAATTTTAATTTTTAAATGTCTAAGAACAAAAATAATAACAATATATTTCCTTAAATTAATTTAATAAAATTATTTTGTGTTTTTACTAAAAATTGTTGGCTACTTATAATTTCTAATAGCACATTATCAGATATTTATTTCTTTATTTTAATATTTATGGAATGCAAAAATGTTTTTTAATTTAGATTTAAAAATTTTAAAATCCAATAGTCTATCCAAAAATCTTACCAATAACAATAATAATTATTTAGAACCTTCCCTCTTTCCCTCCCTCTGCATATTCTATTAGATTGTATGAAAAGGTGTTAAATCTGTAGAAAGTTCCTTGGCTGATATAAGTGGATTACATCTAAACAAAAACAATTGCATAGAGAAAGGACACAGTATAATATTTTGGTTTAAGATAACTTATATACTCAAGGGCTATCTACAGATTTAAACAATTTTCTAGTCTGTTATGTTATGTAACTTCAGTGAGACTGTGGCAGACAGAATGCAAGAACAGTAGATGGAGTAGCAGGTTCGAAAAGAAGCCCTCAATCAAGGGCTAGATGAATCAGCTCGAGTGCATCGCATTCAATATTCATTTTACAATTTATGGTCCAATGTCAGTTCATAGAAGTACTACAATCTCATTTAATTTCAGTTGGATCTAATAATGATTATACAAAGTAATATTTAATATATTATTCTTTTACTTTCTTCATATTACTGTTAAGGATGGAGACTGTACCTTACCTTGGGATAGCTGGATTTCCAGTTGATAGAGTAGGGCATATTTATATGGGAATAGTAGTAGTGATCTTAGTATCTAAAATTTCAAACAAATCATAATCACTTTTACTGTGTTTGTATTATTAGATTTTCAGCATTCTTATTTTTTCTACATGTCATGCCTCGAAAAGGGTGTTAAGCAATAGATAATCTGCCTTTCTCGACCTAATCTTTAGTTTAAATTAGGACAATAAATCCAAACGAACTATACCAGATTTATATTAGTGGAGACAGCAGTTGATAAATTATTAACATCCATAAAAATTCTCTATTATTCAGGATAGAATTTTCAAACTTCCTTGCATTTACAATTCTTACAGAAAAAAAATTATTTAGTATTCATTGGGTAGAAAGTACAATGGTACATCCTGTCTAATAGTTGAACGTATGCAATCGGAGTATATCTGTTAGCTGTGTATATCTACTTGTTGCCAACATATTATATTACTTACCAAAGCCTTCCACTCCATCAGACAATTCCATGGGAGCCAGAGCCTACCATGATCGGTGTTGTCGTGCCTACGATGCCATATGGTCCATGTCTACAGCCCTGATGTTTCTAAATGTCTGCTTCGTCCTTCGCCTCTTCAGCATGTTAGTGCCCAACAGATTTCTTCATATCTTAGCTATCAGTAGTTATTAGATTAAATTTAATGAAAGGAAAGAGTGTCTCCCAGAATATTTTATTTTAATTAGAAGCACTTTTGAAAATCAGATGGTTATCTAAAGATTCTCGAAAGCTCTTATTGCAAATAAAAAAAATACTGTTGGAAGACATTTTATTGAATCATTGAACCCTCAACCAGCCAATAAAAAAATAGAATGAATTGTCCATAGTCTTTCAAATTAGTAAGATATGTTTGGGTGTTATCTACACTAGTAAAGGCTACCTTACGACAACTCTTACTTTGGTGGCAACTAAGTTTTCCGAGGCAGCACCTAAATATTTATTACAAAACCATGATGAGGCAGGCCTACAGAAAAAAGGTGGTACTCCTGAGTAAATTGTTGCCACTTTAGCAAGCTCTCCCTAGGTTTCAGGGTTAGGCTGTGTAGTGGTGAGTGTTGTTTTGATTTTATATAACTTTTGGTATACATAATGATTTTTGTAATTTTTACTGTAACTCCCCCAAATTGTAATTTTGATAACATATTATTTATATAATTGTATTTTAAATTTTGAACTTTTTAATAATTTTTTTCTTGTTTTATAATTGTCACATCGTGAAGATGACAGATAAGGGGTGATAAAAAGTGCTTTTATCAGTAAAAAAAACGAACATTGATGTAATTCAAAACATTAAGTCCCCGAATCATATGAATAGTTTGTCATGTCGTGGCCAGCAGAAATGTATTTTTTATCCCATGCTTTGATTTTTACCTTTTTATGCATGGAACATGTTTGATTGGTTTGCTCCCTTGCTTGCTAAATCATTTTTATGACATGTATTCACAAACAGTAGCGGGAGACCATTGTACTTATTGACGCCCTGCATACTTATCAGGAAACCAAGTACGTTGCAATATTAGGCAGTTAACATTATCGGTTATGCAAACCAACGCCATGCAATGTTGTGGTGGCATGCTTGAATGTGCTTTGCATATTCTGAATGGGGAAAAATAAAAAAAAAACTATGAAGTTATGAAGCATCCATGCATGACATGAGTTATAGCTGGTAGTACCTTCATTCATATTATTACATTGGCTTAAAAATATGGTATTATATATTTAAGAGGAAATTAACAAATAAGAGTTGAAAAGGAAAGGATTTTCAAATGAATAACATTAATAAAATATATATTTTAAACAATTTAATATAAAAAATTGTACATTTAATGTCATGAGTAATTATCAGATTACATTTTACTTACTTAATATATATTTTTTTTTTTCTTTGCTAAAAAGAGTCTCTTTCATACCATATATTTAATTATTGGAAGTGTGTGCGCAAACAAAGTTATTTTTCTAGCAAAACCTTTAATCATTGACTTGCTTGGTTTTCCTCTCTTAAACACAGTCAACTGTATCTTGTTACAACTATATTGTATACTAATTTTTTTTTTTTTTAAATAAGGAAGGATTTTTAAACGATTACTATTAAAAACATTTAGTTTATTATCTATTTACATTTTACTTAACTATTTTTTTCCTTGCTGAAAGGAGTCATTCTTTTGTAACGTATATTTAATTATTGGAAGTGCATCAGTAACTCATTATGAGCAAACAAAGTTATTTTTCATGTTCATAAAAATAGAGGTTTTTTTTTATATTCATTTAAAATATCAATATTCAGAAGATAATAAGAATGATACAATTACTGTTTTATGTATCTATCTATATGTTGTTCTGCTTTTTGTTTATGCAAAATACTTCGAGAAAATAAATCATAGCTTATAAAATTATGCGTTTTCTTTTTTGCTATTGTATATAAATACCCACGTCCTCATGTCTGAAAAATAAATATTAAATCATAATAAATTACATTTTCATCCACCCACCAAGCTACACCTTTGGCGAATAAAGAAATGGTCATAATAATGAGGAAATATACTAAGAATGGTCAACAATTTAATTTCAATATAATTCAAATTTTATGAATTTGGAATGAATGCTTTACACAGCAAGGATCAAATTGTAAGCTATTCTTCTTCTTCTTGTTCCTTAAGACCTTATCAGCTAATTCTTCAAGTGAAGCGATAATTATGCAGCAATATAATTCCTATGACACTAAGGCAAGTGGTTTACATGAAACATCCTTACAATTGTACATCTTTTTTGATAATAAGATTAAGTTTTTATTGAGCAGTTTTTAGGGTTAATTAATTAAATAAAGAATTGCTCATCAGATAGGCTAGGGTCGGAATTCAATATGGATCAGCCCAGGCGGCACCACAAACTATTGCCTATCCCGACCGATGATAATCTTTGTTGATGATGATTTCGGCAAGAACCTTATAAAAATAGTTAAAGAACTAGCAGGATAAATATGTTGAAGAAGTATATAAGTATAGATAGATAACTATGAATGATAAGTAAGCGTACGCTTACAGGACTGACAAATATAACAATGAGTATATAGAATAGAATAGTTTATTTATTGTTCAAGAACTCGTTTATTACAATTTACATAAAACAATTTTGTGACTATTTACACACAGTAAACGTAATAAACTAAAAGCAGGATAAAATGCAATAACAAACAAATTAATATGAAAATAAATTAGTTATAATCTAAAAAAAAAATTGTAAATAAAGAAACAATAACACAACTATGAATATAGTTAATACAAAGAAACAGCAAAATAATATTTTTTTAAAAAACTGGTTAATTATTTGCCATCCCCAGGTACAATAATTAATTAACATTCAGTTAATTTTATGTTAGCAAACCACACATATATACACCCCACAAACTACAGTGGCAGCACTTTCTTCTTATTCCTTTTATCTTAACACTACCCTTTAATACGACAGGTCTACGTCTAATCGATTGACAAGCTTTAACAGATCTATAGCTACAATGAGTATTGCATTGATGGGAAGATGCATCTCTGCTATGTCACTATTACATTCAAAATTACCAGAGTTGCAACTGCTTTGTAGCTACAATGAGAACCTTTGATGGCATAGTTAATAAATGAATTTTATTAATGGTAAGGAAATTGAAACAGATGGTTACCGACATCTGTTGGATTGCTCAATATGAGTTGAGGTTAGACCCCTAGATTCTCTGATCTTTTCCAGCTT
This sequence comes from Acanthosoma haemorrhoidale, assembly GCA_930367205.1. Lineage (NCBI taxonomy): Eukaryota > Metazoa > Arthropoda > Insecta > Hemiptera > Acanthosomatidae > Acanthosoma > Acanthosoma haemorrhoidale. The sequence continues at coordinate 104,280,811 of OV884015.1, read as the reverse complement.
GTTCACTGTCACAGTAACTTTAGTATTCAATTGACAAGCTTCAACTGATTTGTAGCTCCAATGGGGACACATAGACGAAGCTCATAAGTATGCCGTGTCACATGTGTTTCTTCAACCAACTAGCTTGTACCGATTTTCAGATGAAATGTGAACATTGTATACGCTTATATTTGGAGAGGAAGAAGAAGCTTTTTTGTTATTATTTGATGTTATATGATTCTTGAAAATCAGCTTGTAATACTTTGTAGTATGGTGCGACTTTATATGGTTCTTCAAATGATCAGGGCGCACTGTTTTGTAACGACAATGAGGACATTGATGGGGCTTTCCTTCAGTATGGTGTACCATTATATGATTCTTCACATTGACAGCTTGTACTGCTTTGTAATTGCAGTGGGGACATTGATGAGGCCTTTCTCCAGTATGTTTAGCCATTATATGATTCTTCAAATTGCTATAATGTACTCCTTTGTGGCTACAATAAGGGCATTTAAGGGGCTTTTCTCCAGTATGGTGTGACATTATATGAAACTTCAAATGATCAGCTCTTAGGGATTTGTAGCTGCAACGGGAGCAGTGATGAGGCCTTTCTCCAGTATGTTTTGCCTTTATATGATTTCTCAAATTACCAGCAAGTACCGTTTTGTAGCTACAATGAGGACAATGAAGGGGCTTTTCACCTGTATGTTTTGCCATTATATGTTTCTGCAAATAATTATAATACACTGCAATGTAGCCACAATGGGGACATTGGTGGGACTTTTCTCCTGTATGTTTTGCCAATATATGTTTCTCTAAGTAATTATATTGCACTGCTTTGTAGCTACAATGAGGACATTGATTGGACTTTTCTTCAGTATGTTCTAATGTCATATGCATCTTTAAATTATCAGCTTCAGGAACTGAAACAAAAATTAATATCAAAGAAATAAGAACAGAATGTAATTGTATATAAATATAAATGTGGGTCTTATGTATATATATACAATTTTTACTATTTTATTTTATTTTTTATACTTTACTATGTCACTAAACTTGGTAAATTTCAGCGGCGACTTAATATTGTCAAGGAAGCCACATCATGTAAAATAAACTTGTGTAAGGGACATAGTCCCAGAATGATTAAGATATTATTATTCTCAGCGATGAACATGGCAACAGCTCTCAAGAAGCAAAAGTCAAAACAGTACAGAGGTGAAAACATAAGGGTTTGGGGTTTCGAAAAAAAATCAACAAACCCTACTAGCAAAGAGTGTAAGAAAATGTTAAGAATACTGATTATATCAGAAATGAAACATTAAGATGTTTGCTGTAAATGCAGTGGCAGCGGTATTAGTCTAGAAAGACATAGATAGAAGATAGACATTTTAAAATTAATATATTGAGGAATGCTTTAATGAACTCACCATCATTAAGGATTTGTTGCTCTTCTTCGTCTTTAATGTGGATTGGATCACCTATGAATGAGAATAAGATATCAGTTACTTGTAAAACATTATGTCTAAAGAAAAAGATTTTAGAAGTAATGGAACATTAATGTCAGCAATCAACGGTGATGATCTCACACACTGGCATACATTAATGAGAATTTATATATTGAGGAATGCTTTAATGAACTCACCATCATTAAGGATTTGTTGCTCTTCTTCGTCTTTAATGTGGATTGGATCACCTATGAATGAGAATAAGATATCAGTTACTTGTAAAACATTATGTCTAAAGAAAAAGATTTTAGAAGTAATGGAACATTAATGTCAGCAATCAACGGTGATGATCTCACACACTGGCATACATTAATGAGAATTTATATATTGAGGAATGCTTTAATGAACTCACCATCATTAATGATTTGCTCTTCTTTAATGTAGATTGGATCACCTACGAATGAGAATAAGATATCAGTTACTTGTGAAACATTATGTCTTAAGAAAAAGATTTTAAAGAAAAATAGTAAACTCACCATCATTAAGGGTTTGTTCCTCTTCGTTGTCTTTAATGTGGATTGGATCACCTAAGAATGAGAATAAGATATCAATTACTTGTATAACATTTTGTGTTAAAAGAAAGTTAAGAATATTGATTATAGCAGTAATGTAACATTAATGTCTGCAATCAACACTGATGATCTCACACACTGGCATACATTAATGAGAATTTATATATTGAGGAATGCTTTAGTGAACTCACCATCATTAATGATTTGCTCTTCTTTAATGTAGATTGGATCACCTACAAATGAGAATAAGATATAAGTTACTTGTGAAACATTATGTCTAAAGAAAAAGATTTTAGAAGTAATGGAACATTAATGTCAGCAATCAACGGTGATGATCTCATAAAATAGCATACATTTGTGAGAATTAATATATTGAGAATGCTTTAGTGAACTCGCCATAATTCAGGATTTGCTCTTCTACTTCTTTAACTAGGATTGGACCACCTACGAATAATAATGAGATATCGCTTAATAAAAAAAAAATTAAATGTCTTAGAAGATTTTAGCAGTAATGGAACATTAGGTTGTTTGCTATCAAAGCAGAACAACAGCTCACAGTCTAAATAATCTCCCAATATGGTAGACATTTGTATGTATTTAGGATATTCTCATACCAGAAGGGGAAGAAACCGCTGGTGACTGTAGTAATGCAGAAACATTCCTCCGCTAACAGCATAGTACATTGCGGTGATAAAAATGGACTGGCACCTCCGCTTCTATGACCATTTCCCAAGAAAGGAATACCAGGTGCATACAAAACCTTACAGGCTCTCTCACTTGCTAGCATCCCCCAATTTATCACCATGTCTAAGGCTGGTTGTATCCAAGAGCATATTCAGGTAGGAAGCAACAGGTAAGCGGCTCCAGTAATTTCAGAACGGGATACCTAATGAAAGTGGTCCAACATACATCATTCCAGTAGTGGAGAAATCGTGAGCTACATGAAGACTTTATGCTGACAGTGGTGGATGAATTCATAAATTAACTCTAAAACCAAAACCTAAATTTTTGTTTATTTAGTATGAACTTACTGTCATATTCTTCTTTAAATTCTTGTTTTCTGCCGTCAAAACATTCCTTCACATCTGAGAACACAAACAATCAAAATAATTGTTAATCTTACAAGGTGATTTCATAATTTCTTTCAGTATTATCAATGAAAATAAGATTTACTAAATATTGACTCGAAATTTAAAATTCTTATTACTATTACTATTACGGCTGGTCTACTATTAGGTTGTTAGAATTTGTAATGCTGTACATCTCAACCAACACAACATTCTCCAGCTTCAGAATAATGCTTGGGGACAATCATAGAATACTAATGCCATCAGTAACTTGTACCTAAATAATTTGTTATAAAGAAATAATCAGGAGTGTGCCTTTCATCAGCACATTGCACATTAACAAGAGGGATGACAGAGTAATTTTTAAATCAACAAACGCATTGTTACTTAACAATAAAATATGATGAAGAGTATATTTAAGGTCTCTTGGTTAGAAAGAAAGGAGTCCTCCATTAATTGGGCAACAATGTATTTGATATTTTAGGAATAATTTATTGCTTTCGCTAAGAAGAATTGAATAAACAATAATACTTTTTCCTGTTGGATCCATTGCAAGCAAAATAAATATATTAACGAAATTGTAATTCAAAATCAAATCCAACGACTGCAACTAAGTAACAAGCGAAGCTTTAAGTGGGCATGAACGGGTCATTAGAAGAACGAATCCCTTCAATCAACAACCTCAGTCCAAAGAGTATATATTACTGCTCAGTCCACCAGGAACATGATCATAATTTCAAAAAACCTTGTATTATGCACATACATCTGAGTTAATTAAACAATTTTGTAAATCGACAGAAAATGTATGTTCTTTACTCGGAGTAGGTCCCAGCCATGTTCATAGATGACAAACAACGCAAAGCGAAACGCCTAAGTTCCTCATTAAAGTCACAGAAGTGAACGAACACTACTCAGGCTCGCAAAAGAAGGAGCTTAGTTTCCAGGCCTGTGTCAATCAGAAAAGCGAAATTCAAAAACCTTCTATTATGTAAATACATCTGAGTTAATTAGGCAATATTGTAAATCAACATAAAATGCAGTAAACAAGATTACTCGGAGTAGGTCTATTCTCTATTCTAAGTTTAGTTACTATGGTGAAAGAAAAACGAATGTTTAACCCTTAAAAAGGTTTTTATTAGCTTAAACATCAACAGCAGAATAGAGTGAATTTACAGAAGGTAACAATGTTATGAGTCAGGTTAGACAAGGTAAAACAATACAAAGTAGGGAAAGTTTCCCCCACAGGAGTGGGATTAAATCACCACAGTTACTAATTATCATAAATTGTTAAACGATGTTTTGAAAATATTCTAAACTTCTGAAATGTAATAACGAAGCTAAATGGATCGAAAAGTATTAATTGGAGTTACACACATTTAGTCTCATTTTATGCAGGAAAAACTATAAACGTTTCTAATTAAAAGAGCTAACTGTTACAAGTTTCAAACTCAGGCAAACTAGCCATGACTTAAAATATGTAGAGTAAGTTAATTAAATCATAAACAACATTATTTAACAACGTTATTTAATCCTTGTTTTGATAACAATTGTATGTAAGATCAACTTGTAAGTAATATGGTGTTTATTACAAAACTCCATAATTCAATTAATAATACTTGATCCTGTACATTAAAAATCTAATTTCATAAACCACTTACAATATAAAAACAAAACATGAGTGATAAATAACTTATTTGCTGATTGAGTGATACATTTCATTCTCCTCATTTTAAATTTCGCGGTCTGGAGTGAAGTTAAGAAAGAAAATATTTGCCTTAAAAATCGACATGCAGCACGATCTATTTATTGTATACATTCGGAACTAACTTCAAAAAATTAACTAATTTAGTGAACCGTGGCGTTACCTGTTGAGTGAGAGATAAACTACGTACTAGTTTAAAATGACTCGACACGCAGCGCTACCTGTTTGCAGACAGTAGTAGCTAAACAGCAATATTTGGCCTTTTTTAGAGCACCGTGGCGTTATCTGTTGAGTGACGGATGAACTACGTACTAGTTTTAATTGACTTGACATCTAGCGCTACCTGTTGGCAGACAGTAGTAACTAAACAGCAATATTTGGCCTTTTTAGAGCATTGTGGCGCTGTCTGTGGAGTGGCGGATGAACTACGTACTAGTTTTAAATCACTCGACATCTAGCGCTACCTGTTGGCAGACAGTAGTAACTAAACAGCAATATTTGACCTTTTTAGAGCACCGTGGCGCTTTCTGTTGAGCGATCAGAGAACTATATAGGTGCCTGGCCCTGTCTACCTTGCTAGAAAATTTTAATTTAGTATCAGGTCTTCAGAATCCCGCAGGAGCTAACCACTTCTAGTCAGTAGTGATTAGTTCCGCCACTGCTCAACCGACAGCATCACGGTACTGACTAGAAGTGGTAGCACCTGCTGGATTCTGAAGACCTGATACTAAATGAAAATTTTCTAGCAAGGTGGACTGGGTGCTGCCGCTTAGTTAGTTTTCCCGTCACTCAACAGGTAGCGCCACGGTGCTCTAAAATGTATAAATATCGCTGTTTAGTTGCTACTATCTGCCAACAGGTAGCGCATCATGTCAATATATTTAATGAAATACTTTTCTTTTTCTCTCAACAGATGGCATCGTAGTGAATTAAATTGACTATTTTTTATATCTAGTTTAGAATTTTAGCCAGTAGATCGTGCTACATGTCAATTTCTTTACTGTTTTATGGAAATTTTATATATTTGTTTTAGGAGAATTATCCGATTTCATTAATATATTTTAGAAATGATTCAAAATAGGTGTTTATGTATAAATAATAATTAATATCAATGAATGTAAACTTTAGACCCCCTCGGGGGTTAGATTATGTAAAACCACAGGAATTATTAATAATTTGGCTGTAAAATATTTCTGAAGGTATAAGTTTATCCATAATTTACTAGAAATACTAAAAGTCAACCAAATCAATTCTTTGTATGTACCTCTTGTACTTATAATAGTTTTAATTATTGTTAACATTTAAAATTGGGTTATTTGATGAATTTTATCGGACATAAGTACATTGAAAATTCTATTTCCTATGACTGGCAGATAAGGATTCCTTGGAATTAAATCTAGTATAACATATCTAGTTTTTAAATTATTTATTTTCAACAAAAATGAGAAAAGGCAACTTTCACTTTTGTAATTTTTTCAGGCGCTTGAAAAGCTCTGAAACTAATTTATTTGATATTAGTTATTCCAATAAAAGTTATATATTTATTTAATTTTTACAACAGTTTTCAACAATGAAAAGTAACTTTTGAATACACCACTAACTATAATATAAATGCTTTTTTGCCCAACTTTCCTTTAGGCTGAATCGGTAAAGATATTAGACAAACATTATTAAGAGGACTGGTTGAGAATAATGAAAATAAAAGGACAACTCCATGGAACTAAAATTTATTTAAACCATCACATATTTAATGGAAACTTATAACCTAGTTACAAAAATGTTTATCAATACACAAACATACACACACAAAAACTATTCTATACAATGTAGTTTTCCTGCCGCCTGACAGATAACACCTCAGTACTAACCTCAGTTAGCTCCTGAAGACCTGATACTAAATGAAAATTTTCTAACTAACAATATTCAAAATTAGCAACACTATTGAGCCAAACACCTTCTTGGGTTAAATTGTAGTTGGATGGAATAAGGACATTGTTGAGGTTTTTGTAGAGTACATTATGCCATTGTATGTTGTGACCTTATATGGATCTTTAACTGATATCCCCCCACTACAATGGGGACGACATTGATGGGGCTTTTCACAGGTGTGTTTTGGCATAATATGATTATTCAAATAATTAGAATACACTGCAATGTAGCTACAATGAGGACATTGATGGGGCTTTTCCCCAGTATGGTGTACCATTATATTTCTTCAGTTTTTTTTTTCTTACCTCTCAAACGTCTGAGAAAAATAGTGAAATCTGAAAGAGGAATTTATTACGTTAGTAATGTAGGATATACCTATCTATGGCAGTTGCTTCAATCGAACATTCTGTATCTGTATCCCGTCTTTCCCTGGGGTTTTGTTCCCCTTGGTGCGCTGGTCCTGGTGGGTTGGGTGGGGGTCTGAGGGCCAGCCAGGCTCAGTGTGTCAGAACTAGTTCTCTTTTCTATTAACTGGTCGGCCATTCCTAATACCTGCTCTGTTAGCCTGGTGAGCTGGAAGGCCAAATTCGTGGTGGCGAGCGCCAAAGAGCATACCATCATAGTGAGCATAGCATCGTTGTTAGCAGTGGGTTGAGGCAGGGGTGCTAGGAGAAATTCTTCCGGAGCCCTGGTGTTACATAAAGCTACCTGGGAATAGGAGGCAGTCTGTCGTGGTAGAGGGGGGGCAGGCATGTGAGTGGTGTTTTTCCGCCTGGCTGTTATGTTCTGAACCTTTCTCTCTATCTCTGCGGCCTGTAGCATTAGTAGCTGGTATGTGCACTGCTGGAAGGAGGCAACGTGGTCTCCCGTGCAATTGAGGGGGCTTAAGGCGCTACTGGGGTATCTGTATCCCGTCTTCCTCTGGGGTTTTGTTCCCCTTGGTGCGTTGGTCCTGGTGGGTTGGGTGAGGTTCTGTGGGTCAGCTAGGCTCAGTGCCCCATAACGGTCGGCCAATATGTCTGCCTGCTCGGCGCTAGGGCTGGATTGGCCAGTCTTACGGTGCTCTTCTTGCCTTACCGAGTTTTTCCACTCGGCCATCAGGTACTTTACTTGCCCTGTTAGGGCATTCAACTCTGGTTTCAAGTCCCTGTTTCTGGTTCTATACCACCTGTTTTTGACATTGTTGCGCTGTCTAATCACTTGTAGGATGTATTCCGGTAGTGTCCTCAAAGGAGGTGCCGGAGCCAATTTCCGTATCGAGGTGTCGGCCGTTGTATGATACTTCAAATTACCAGCAACTGATTTGTAGCAGCAATGTGGGCATTGAAGTGGCTTTTGTCCGGTATGTTTATCCATTATATGTTTCTTTAAACAATCAGATTGCACTGCAGCTGGAGAACCTGAAACAAAAATTAATATGAATGAAATGGGAACAGAATTACCACTGGCAAAAAACTCAAGTGTTTCTTAAATTTATTCAATGGGATATCTCCTGGTTTTCATTTTCATAGCTTAATGCATTAGGGTGTGTATTTTTTTTTCATATTTATTTATGTCCCCTATTCCAGCGTTCATTTTCAGACAATTTCTAGAGACAAACACAGCAATGAATATAAAGAAGAAGTGCAAATCAATTAGTACTGAATTTGAAAGCTAAGTTAAAACAAATAATTTCTTTTATTTATTTAACTATACTTCCCCTCCCATGGGGAAGTATCGAAATTGACAATAAACGTTATAGAGATACAGTAATAGTGATCTGAAATCTTATTCATATCACATTCGGTTTCAATAATTTGTTTTTCGGAAAATCTTTTTTTTTTTTGGAATGAATTGAATTATACTTTACATATTTAGTCTAATTCTCACCAGCATATCTGTAACTCATATCCAGATTGTCGCCAACCAAGACATGAAAAAAATGGAAAACTTGTGTTTCTAACGCTTCTTTAAAACGCTTTCTTTAACGGTTTCTAAACGCTAATTGAAAAAAAAAATTCTACTGGCAGATGCAAACAATCTGCATTGTATCCCATCTTGCCTGAGACTTCATGGAAACCATGGTAACCAATGATAAATATCTTTCTTTCCTACTTTGGCATCAGTCTTTGCTAACCATGTTATTAGGTTGGTGCGAATGAAATGTTGGATTCTTAAGTGAATATATTAAACTGCATATCTTTTTCCCAAAGCTGTTTATTTAATCAAAATATGCTCCATTTACTTCAATACACTTTTCCCAACGAGATTTTAATGCATAGATGCCTGTCTTGAAGAAATTCTGATATTTAGAATCAATGAACTCTGATATGGCATTTTTCAGACTGTTTAGCCCGTAAAAACAGTTATAAGTGTTTAAATAAATGAAAGTCGGTTGGTGAAAGATCCGGTGAATAAGGTGGGTGCTGCAAAATTTCACATTTTAATTTCGCAATTGTTTTGTTCGATGTATGGGGCCGAGTGTTAAATCGGGTTAGCAATATTGAGCATACTTTCAAGCGATCCAGCTTATTTCGCTCTGTTAGTCCGTGCGGTATACACTTATCCATTTTTTTCACCTTGCCAATTTCAGAAAGATGTCGCAATATTGTTGTATGGTCAACTTCGATTCTGGCAGCAAGTTCCCTTGAAGAAACAGTTGGATTCGTTTCCACCAATGCTTTCAAAACATCATTTTTCACAGACGTTTCGGGTCTTCCACGCAGTTCATTTTGCAGCGAAAATCACCAGACCGAAATTTTTCAAACCAACGCTGCACTTTTCGATCGTTCACAGTATTCTACTCAAATGCCTGGTTTATATTGCATGCAGCTTTTGCAGCATTATTACCAAGTTTATACTCATATAAGAAAATTACACGAATATCAGTTGAATTCATATCGGTGCAAAATTCAAAGCAAATAACAAAAGGGAACACTTTTGAGAAAATCTTCTATGCTAATATATGACTCTGGCAATGGACAGTACGATCATAAACCAGGTTATGTCAAAAATAAAAGCATAGTAAAAACCGAGAGACAAACGTTCACATTTAAAGAAAATCCGACATTTCATACGCACCAAACTAAAAATTAAATAAATGCCGAGACATTTAGGTCATTCTAAAATGTACCCTTTTGTCTTTTACTTTGGTAAGAGCATGAATATTTACAATAGTGATATTTTTTTATCTTCCTCTAAGACACTAAGTTTTAGTAAGCTCACCATCATCCAAGATTAGTTCTTCTTCTTCTTTAATGTGGATTGGACCACCTGCGAATATGAATATGGTATCAGTTACTTGTAAAACATAGCATCTTAGAGAAATTAAAAATATTGATATTAGCATCAAATGAACACTAATACGTTTCCTATAAATACTGAATAACCTCACAAGATAGTAGATATTTGTAAGAATACATATATTGAGATAAAGCAATGAAATGTCTTAAAAGAAAGACACAAATATTGATTATAGCAGTAATGGAACATTAATGTCTGCAATCAACACTGATGATCTCACAAAATCGTATACATTAATGAGAATTAATATATTGAGGAATGCTTTAGTAAACTCACCACCATTAAGGATTTGTTCCTCTTCGTTGTCTTTAATGTGGATTGGATCACCTATGAATGAGAATAAGATATCAGTTACTTGTGAAACATTTTGTCTTAAGAAAAAGATTTTAGAAGTAATGGAATATTAATGTCTGCAATCAACACTGATGATCTCACAAAATCGTATACATTAATGAGAATTAATATATTGTTATGATATTTTTTAAATGGTGCTTATGTAAAAAATATCGGAAAAATACGAAATTATAAGTCAAGAAGGCATCGGACAGGAAATGAACCTCCTGACTGGTCGTATAGAGTAAGTAGTGAGAAGTGGGGGATGAACCTCCTGAGTGGTCGTTCGTAGGGAGTCGTTGGGCAGACACAGTGAGAGAAGGTGGCGTACCCAAGCTGCCCCTGATGGTCCGTTTTCATTTATCAACATCAGGACAACTTTAAAATCAACCAACATGAAGATAAGCAGATCGAGCAAAGAGTGATATGAACAATGAGGATACCAACGCGAAGAAGCGCTGGCCAGCATAAGAAGAAATTAAAAGTACGTGATGATATTTGTATGTAAATTTTTGTTTGTAATGTTAGTAATAATAAAATCAATATTCTTTTTGCCAAAAGTTTCCTATATAATTAACAGAACCCTGGATTAAAGTAAAAGTTTGAATATAAAGTTTTTTTTTTTATAAATAATTAAAAGAGTAATTAAGAAAATATTACAATATTTTGGCGCCCGAGAACAGGCAAATGTTAATATAGGAAATCTGGCTAAAGGATTATAAAGAGTGTCACGAAAATTGTGTTAAATTTGATAAAGGTTAGGTTAAAAATTGTATTGGTGATTAAGATTCATATTAATAGAATTCAGTCATGGAAAAAGATAAGCATAGTGTAAATATTAATCCAAATGAGCAAACTATAATAGATAGATACGTAGATAATAAAGAGAATGAGTTTTACAATAGGCAACCACGTGCTAGTACGAGCGTATCAAACAATGATCAAAATTTTAGTTTAAATGAATCAAGTCGGGAGGAAAGTGAGATGCAAAAGTTATTTAGGTTAATGATGGAAAATATGAACAAAAAATTTGACGAAAATAATCGTAAATTAGAAGAAACTAAAAGTGATATGGCCGAAAATAAACGTGATTTGGACGAAAAATTAGACGAAAATAATCGTAAATTAGAAGAATTTAATGAAAATATGAACAAAAAATTAGACGAACAGAATCGTATATTAAACGAAGGTTTTAAAGAACAGAGTCGTATATTAGACGAAGGTTTTAAAGAACAAAATATGAATGAAAATTTCGAAAAATTAAACAAAAGATTAGATATCTTTGAACAAAGATTACAAAATCCTTTCAAAGAATTTAATGTAAACCTTGATAAAGAAACGGATTTAAAACCGGAACTGGGAAATCAGATAAATGATTTCAAAGAAGATAGATTAGAAACCGAAAGTAAACTCGTAGATTATGAACGGGAACTAATTAAAAATAATTTAGATACACATATTAATGATAATAATGACAGTAAAAAAGAAATCAGTGAACAAAAATTACAAAATTCTTTCAAACAGTCTGATGTACAACTGGATGAAAAAATACATCCTTTAAAAAGGGAAATTAAATTTGAGAAACAAAAAACGTGCATAAATAATGAACCGGTAATTAATCCTGATGTAAGACAAATAATTAACGATAATGATAATTTAGAGATTCAGCAATTTAGAAATTCTGATTCAGTAAAAAATATAAGTAAAGTAAAAAGTATAATAGGTAAAAGTTTGAATTGGAAAAGATTCCAATTTAACATTTTATATCATGCTAGTGAAATTTCCTTTGGCGAGTTCAATAGGAACAACATAAAAATAAACAAATGGAAAGAATGCAAAAATAGCTCCAGAGATGTTTTTAATACAATCGAATATAATTATAAAAAGAAAAGAAAAAAAATAGCTATACCTTATTATTACGAAATAATGGTAATCGGATAAATATAAAAAAGTAATTAAAAATAAAATAAAAAATTTAAAATTAATAGAAAAATCTATTATTAAAAATTGGAAAATAGGCATATGTAAAGTTTGAAAATTAAAGTTTATTATAGTGTAAAATCAAAGTTGAAATTATGGTAAAAGACATTGAAAAGCTTGAAAGTAAAATCAATTGAAATAATTTATTATTAAAATAACATCAATCAGGATCGTGTAAGAATTTGTACAATCGAGTTTGTCTATATGTTAAAATCTATCTAAAAACTTGAATTGAAGTTATTGTATTGTATTAAAATGGTATGGTGTTTATCTGTACAATCAAATATGTTAACATCTATAGAAAAAATTGAAATTTTAAATTCATTAAAACCTTATATGAAAATAGTGTCAATCGGACACATGTAAAAACTTAAAAATTGAAGTTTATTCTAATGTTTAAATGTTGGTGTGTTTATTTGTACAATCAAATTTGTCAATATGTTAAAATCTATCTAAAAACTTGAATTGAAGTTATTGTATTGTATTAAAATGGTAAGGTGTTTATCTGGACAATCAAATATGTTAACATCTATAGAAAAAATTGAAATTTTAAATTCATTAAAACCTTATATGAAAATAGTGTCAATCGGACACATGTAAAAACTTAAAAATTGAAGTTTATTCTAATGTTTAAATTTTGGTGTGTTTATTTGTACAATCAAATTTGTCAATATGTTAAAATCTATCTAAAAACTTGAATTGAAGTTATTGTATTGTATTAAAATGGTATGGTGTTTATCTGGACAATCAAATATGTTAACATCTATAGAAAAATTTGAAATTTTAAATTCATTAAAACCTTATATGAAAATAGTGTCAATCGGACACATGTAAAAACTTAAAAATTGAAGTTTATTTTAATGTACTAAAATGTTAGTATGTTTAATTTGTACACTCATTGGTAAATGTTAAAAGGTATTTAAAAGTTTGAAATTTAAAAGTAATTAATACTTTATTATAAAGATATTGCCAAACCAGCAATGTAAAAACTGGGAAATTATAAATTGATGGCACTAAAGTTAAAAAGCTAATATGTCTGTAAGGTACAATTACATTTGTGATGTAAATGGTTGAAATGAAATATGTAAAATTTTGGTGACACATAATCTGATATTGTCATTTAGTAATAAGAAAATGCAAACTGTCAAAGTGCTAAAAAAGTGAATAAGTGAAATCAAAAGTAAAGTGGAATGAAAAATTTTTATCGACAAGCTCAAAAAATTTTTAAATCGGAGCGGACCCGAATGTTATGATATTTTTTAAATGGTGCTTATGTAAAAAATATCGGAAAAATACGAAATTATAAGTCAAGAAGGCATCGGACAGGAAATGAACCTCCTGACTGGTCGTATAGAGTAAGTAGTGAGAAGTGGGGGATGAACCTCCTGAGTGGTCGTTCGTAGGGAGTCGTTGGGCAGACACAGTGAGAGAAGGTGGCGTACCCAAGCTGCCCCTGATGGTCCGTTTTCATTTATCAACATCAGGACAACTTTAAAATCAACCAACATGAAGATAAGCAGATCGAGCAAAGAGTGATATGAACAATGAGGATACCAACGCGAAGAAGCGCTGGCCAGCATAAGAAGAAATTAAAAGTACGTGATGATATTTGTATGTAAATTTTTGTTTGTAATGTTAGTAATAATAAAATCAATATTCTTTTTGCCAAAAGTTTCCTATATAATTAACAGAACCCTGGATTAAAGTAAAAGTTTGAATATAAAGTTTTTTTTTTTATAAATAATTAAAAGAGTAATTAAGAAAATATTACAATAATATTGAGGAATGCTTTAGTAAACTCACCATCACTAAGGATTTGTTCCTCTTCGTTGTCTTTAAGGTGTATTTGATCACCTATGAATGAGAATAAGATATCATTTACTTGTAAAACATTTTGCCTTAAGAGAAAGTTAAGAATATTGACTATAGCAGTATTGGAACATAATGTCTGCAATCAACACTGATGATCTCACAAAATCATATACATTAATGAGAATTAATATATTGAGGAATGCTTTAGTAAACTCACCATCATTAAGGATTTGTTCCTCTTCGTTGTCTTTAATGTGGATTGGATCACCTATGAATGAGAATAAGATATCAGTTACTTGTAAAACATTTTGTCTTAAGAGAAAGATAAGAATATTGACTATAGCAGTAATGGAACAATAATGTCTGCAATCAACACTGATGATCTCACAAAATCGTATACATTAATGAGAATTAATATATTGAGGAATGCTTTAGTAAACTCACCATCATTAAGGATTTGTTCCTCTTCGTTGTCTTTAATGTGGATTGGATCACCTATGAATGAGAATAAGATATCAGTTACTTGTAAAACATTTTGTCTTAAGAGAAAGTTAAGAATATTGACTATAGCAGTAATGGAACATAATGTCTGCAATCAACACTGATGATCTCACAAAATCGTATACATTAATGAGAATTAATATATTGAGGAATGCTTTAGTAAACTCACCATCATTAAGGATTTGTTCCTCTTCGTTGTCTTTAATGTGGATTGGATCACCTATGAATGAGAATAAGATATCAGTTACTTGTAAAACATTTTGTCTTAGGAGAAAGATAAGAATATTGACTATAGCAGTATTGGAACATAATGTCTGCAATCAACACTGATGATCTCACAAAATCGTATACATTAATGAGAATTAATATATTGAGGAATGCTTTAGTAAACTCACCATCATTAAGGATTTGTTCCTCTTCGTTGTCTTTAATGTGGATTGGATCACCTATGAATGAGAATAAGATATCAGTTACTTGTAAAACATTTTGTCTTAAGAGAAAGTTAAGAATATTGACTATAGCAGTAATGGAACAATAATGTCTGCAATCAACACTGATGATCTCACAAAATCGTATACATTAATGAGAATTAATATATTGAGGAATGCTTTAGTAAACTCACCATCATTAAGGATTTGTTCCTCTTCGTTGTCTTTAATGTGGATTGGATCACCTATGAATGAGAATAAGATATCAGTTACTTGTAAAACAATTTGTCTTAAGAGAAAGTTAAGAATATTGACTATAGCAGTAAGGGAACAATAATGTCTGCAATCAACACTGATGATCTCACAAAATCATATACATTAATGAGAATTAATATATTGAGGAATGCTTTAGTAAACTCACCATCATTAAGGATTTGTTCCTCTTCGTTGTCTTTAATGTGGATTGGATCACCTATGAATGAGAATAAGATATCAGTTACTTGTAAAACATTTTGTCTTAGGAGAAAGATAAGAATATTGACTATAGCAGTATTGGAACATAATGTCTGCAATCAACACTGATGATCTCACAAAATCGTATACATTAATGAGAATTAATATATTGAGGAATGCTTTAGTAAACTCACCATCATTAAGGATTTGTTCCTCTTCGTTGTCTTTAATGTGGATTGGATCACCTATGAATGAGAATAAGATATCAGTTACTTGTAAAACATTTTGTCTTAAGAGAAAGTTAAGAATATTGACTATAGCAGTAATGGAACAATAATGTCTGCAATCAACACTGATGATCTCACAAAATCGTATACATTAATGAGAATTAATATATTGAGGAATGCTTTAGTAAACTCACCATCATTAAGGATTTGTTCCTCTTCGTTGTCTTTAATGTGGATTGGATCACCTATGAATGAGAATAAGATATCAGTTACTTGTAAAACATTTTGTCTTAAGAGAAAGATAAGAATATTGACTATAGCAGTAATGGAACAATAATGTCTGCAATCAACACTGATGATCTCACAAAATCGTATACATTAATGAGAATTAATATATTGAGGAATGCTTTAGTAAACTCACCATCATTAAGGATTTGTTCCTCTTCGTTGTCTTTAATGTGGATTGGATCACCTATGAATGAGAATAAGATATCAGTTACTTGTAAAACATTTTGCCTTAAGAGAAAGTTAAGAATATTGACTATAGCAGTATTGGAACATAATGTCTGCAATCAACACTGATGATCTCACAAAATCATATACATTAATGAGAATTAATATATTGAGGAATGCTTTAGTAAACTCACCATCATTAAGGATTTGTTCCTCTTCGTTGTCTTTAAGGTGGATTGGATCACCTATGAATGAGAATAAGATATCAGTTACTTGTAAAACAATTTGTCTTAAGAGAAAGTTAAGAATATTGACGATAGCAGTAAGGGAACAATAATGTCTGCAATCAATGGTGGTGATCTCACAAAATCGTATACATTAATGTGAATTAATATATTGAGGAATGCTTTAGTAAACTCACCATCATTAAGGATTTGTTCCTCTTCGTTGTCTTTAATGTGGATTGGATCACCTATAAATGAGAATAAGATATCAGTTACTTGTAAAACATTTTGTCTTAGGAGAAAGATAAGAATATTGACTATAGCAGTAATGGAGCAATAATTTCTGCAATCAACACTGATGATCTCACAAAATCATATACATTAATGAGAATTAATATATTGAGGAATGCTTTAGTAAACTCACCATCACTAAGGATTTGTTCCTCTTCGTTGTCTTTAAGGTGGATTGGATCACCTATGAATGAGAATAAGATATCAGTTACTTGTAAAACAATTTGTCTTAAGAGAAAGTTAAGAATATTGACGATAGCAGTAAGGGAACAATAATGTCTGCAATCAATGGTGGTGATCTCACAAAATCGTATACATTAATGTGAATTAATATATTGAGGAATGCTTTAGTAAACTCACCATCATTAAGGATTTGTTCCTCTTCGTTGTCTTTAATGTGGATTGGATCACCTATAAATGAGAATAAGATATCAGTTACTTGTAAAACATTTTGTCTTAAGAAAAAGATTTTAGAAGTAATGGAATATTAATGTCTGCAATCAACGGTGATGATCTCACAAAATGGGATAGATTTGTGAGAATTAATATATTGAGGAATGCTTTAGTAAACTCACCATCATTAAGGATTTGTTCCTCTTCGTTGTCTTTCATGTGGATTGGATCACCTATGAATGAGAATAAGATATCAGTTACTTGTAAAACATTTTGTCTTAAGAGAAAGTTAAGAATATTGACTATAGCAGTAAGGGAACAATAATGTCTGCAATCAACGGTGGTGATCTCACAAAATCGTATACATTAATGTGAATTAATATATTGAGGAATGCTTTAGTAAACTCACCATCATTAAGGATTTGTTCCTCTTCGTTGTCTTTAATGTGGATTGGATCACCTATGAATGAGAATAAGATATCAGTTACTTGTAAAACAATTTGTCTTAAGAGAAAGTTAAGAATATTGACTATAGCAGTAAGGGAACAATAATGTCTGCAATCAACGGTGGTGATCTCACAAAATCCTATACATTAATGTGAATTAATATATTGAGGAATGCTTTAGTAAACTCACTATCATTAAGGATTTGCTCTTCTACTTCTTTAACTAGGATTGGACCACCTACGAATAATAATGAGATATCGCTTTATAAAAAAAAAATTAAATGTCTTAAAAGATTTTAGCAGTAATGGAACATTAGGTTGTTTGCTATCAAAGCAGAACAACAGCTGAAAGTCTAAATAATCTCACAATATGGTAGACATTTGTAAGAAATATCATATGATATTTTTATTAGAAATTCAAATTTATTAATTAGATTGATTTTAAGAATGGAGTTTTCAGTTTAGAGGTAGTGTTTTGGACATTTACACCTATAGTATCCTCTGGGATTTCCAGGAGATTTGTGTGGTAGGTAACCATAAATATCAGCATTTAGGATAGAGATCAATCTGGGTTAACACGATCATGTTCAGGTGCGCCATCACCTAACACACACTTCCAACACCAGGACAGAAACCGCCAGGGCATTATGGGATCAAACATTTCTCCTGAGGAAAGGGATACAACTCGCCAACCTGTACGATTCTTGTATCACGTTGTGGAAGATACTAAAGACAATTCTTCTGAATTATTTCAAAGAGTACTGATCAGATAATGACATCATCCCTCCACAATAGACAGGATTTTAGGATATTCTCATACCAGAAGGGGAAGAAACCGCTGGTGACTGTAGTAATACAGAAACATTGCTCCGCTAACAGCATAGTACATTGCGGTGATAAAAATGGACTGGCACCTCCGCTTCTATGACCATTTTCCAAGAAAGGAATACCAGGTGCATACAAAACCTTACTGGCTCTCTCACTTGCTAGCATCCCCTAATTTATCACCATATCTAAGGCTGGTTGTATCCAAGAGCATATTCAGGTAGGAAGCAACAGGTAAGCGGCTCCAGTAATTTCAGAACGGGATACCTAATGAAAGTGGTCCAACATACATCATTCTAGCAGTGGAGAAATCGTGAGCTACATGAAGACTTTATGCTAACAGTGGTGGATGAATTCATAAATTAACTCTAAAACCTTAGCAAAACCAAAACCTAATTTTTTGTTTATTTAGTATGAACTTACAGTCATATTCTTCTTTAAATTCTTGTTTTCTCCCCTCAAAACATTCCTTCACATCTGAGAACACACAAAAAACAAAATTATTGTAAATCTTACAAGGTGATTTTGTAATCTTTCTATTCAGTAGTATCAGTGAAAATAAGATTTACTTAATATTGACTCGACATTTAAAATTCTAATTACTATTACTAGCATGGCTGGTCTACTATTAGGTTGTTAGAATTTGCAATGCTGTACATCTCAACCAACACAACATTCTCCAGCTTCAGAATAATGCTTGGGGACAATCATAGAATACTAATGCCATCAGTAACTTGTACCTAAATAATTTGTTAAAAAGAAATAATCAGGCATGTGCCTTTCATCAGCACATTGCACATTAACAAGAGGGATGACAGAGTAATTTTTAAATCAACAAAACGCATAGTTACTTAACAATAAAATATGATGAAGAGTATATATAAGGTCTCTTGATTAGAAAGATAGAGTCCTCCATTAATTGGGCAACAATGTATTTGATATTTTAGGAATAATTTATTGCTTTCGCTAAGAAGAATTGAATAAACAATAATACTTTTACCTGTTAGATCCATCGCAAGCAAAATAAATATATTAACGAAATTGTAATTCAAAATCAAATCCAACGACTGCAACTAAGTATGTGGGCATGAACCGGTCATTAGAAGAACGAATCCCTTCAATCAACAACCTCAGTCCAAAGAGTATATATCACTGCTTAGTCCACCAGGAACATGATCATAATTTCAAAAAACCTTGTATTATGTACATACATCTGAGTTAATTAAACAATATTGTAAACCAACAGAAAATGTATGTAAAAAGTATGAGAAATATAAAAATAAATACAGGGTTTTATAACAAACGTTGAGATCATCCTACTTAGGGGTCTCCCCTTAGTGAAAGGCACTTTCCAGCCAAAAATAATTTTCCTTATTTTTCCCACATTCCTATTTTTTATAAGTTTGAGAGCTTAGGGGAAAAAAAAAAAAAAAAAAAAAAAATATAACAAACAGGAACATGCCACTCCCAAGGTTATTTCAGTTCCACGTGGAAAAACCATGCACATAATATGTATATACTTAGTATATATTATATATATATATATATATATATATATATATATATATATATATATATATATATATATATATTTTTTTTGTTTTTCCCTTCTTATAATCACTGATAACTATCAAGGAAATATAATTCTTCCTAAATTTTTGACCACTGGTTGTATATCAAATATAATTACAGTTGTCCCTCGATAATCCGACAGGTAAGGGACCAGGGGCGTGTCGGATTACCGAAAATGTTGGATTATCAAAGATGTTTTTTTCTCAATGCATTTGAACAAGTTTTGAATGAAGTTAATAAAAAGTCAGTTTTCTTTGTTATTTCTTGGTAAAAAAACTGGGCTTTTTGTTTCAAAATGTCTCCTGAAATAGGTGCATTCCGGTTCCGTTGCTGTTTAAACCAAATAAAAAGAGCGTCTTCGACCTCGGGTAACTCGATAGTCCTAAGAGTTTTTCTGTTCATGGGTTCATCTTCAACAGACTTCATGAATTTTTCAATTTTTTCCCTATTTTTCACAATATCGTAGACAGTAGGTCATCCGATGTCATACACTTTAGATATTGCACTCGGAGTTTCACCACGGTCTATTCGTTTAATAATTTCCCATTTTTCAGATAAATTTAATGTTTTATGTTTACGTTTCACACTTGTGCTTGCCATTTCTAAACTGTCACTACACGCACAAAGCAAACAGTAAATACAGTCAGCAGTAATACTGAACGTCCAATCTACACGACAACTGCGTACTGTACTGATCTGTCCCTGCGAAATGAGTGTATAGAGCGGAGGGGGAGATTCATGTCGGTGCAGGCTTGTATGTATTGTTCCAAGAATTGTTTACAAAACAAACAGCCGGTAAGACCTACTGGCGGCGCGTCGGACTACCGAGTACGTCGGATTAAAAAGTGTCGGATTATCGAGGGACAACTGTAGTTTCTTAGTTACTTTCCAAGCACTTAGCAATGTAGAGAAAAATAAATTTCTCTTATTTTTTCTACAAAGCAATACAATTTTGTTAAAATATTGTAAACAGGCATGTATATTTCATTGCTACTTAATAATACTTTTTTGAATGTTTATTAAAGATCCACAGGAAACTTACATAAAAATTATCACATTACCAATAATGTAGGTGTTAGTGTTTAACCTTCTACAGGGAAATCTACAGACTTAAACAAATTGGCAAGAAATAGAATCTTGCACGCGGAAATAAAAATTTGCATTTATTATACTAGAGTGTAGTAAAACTAAGGGTTTCAACAATGAATAGCAATTCTGGACCACCTCTTAATCATCTGGATCACTTTTTGAAAAGCTTTCAAATAAGAAATATTTTAGAATAAATGATGGACATGTGAGTGTCTGTAATCTAATATAGATAAAACTTGTTTACTTCAAGGTTATATAAGAAATTTCAAGGAGTTACGATCATTTTTTAATAACAAGAACATTAAATATGGAAGCTAACAAATAAGCATCATAAAAATAAAAAATGATTGCTTGGATAAATAGGATAGTAAGTAAAAACATAGTTAAACAAGTTACATACATATAGTCTCATTTTAAATAGGAAAACTATAAACATTTCTAATTTAAAGAGCTAACTGTTACCAGTTACAAACTCAGGCAAACTAGCCATGACTTAAAATATGTAGAGTAAGTTAATTAAATCATAAACAACATTATTTAATCCTTGTTTTGATAACAATTGTATGTAAGATCAACTTGTAAGTAATATGGTGTTTATTACAAAACTCTATAATTCAATTGATAATACTTGATCCTGTACATAGAAAATATTTGCCTTAAAAATTGACATGCAGCAAGATCTATTGTTTACATTTGGAACTAACCTAAAAAAATTAACTTATTTAGTGCACTATTTCGCTTTCTGTTGAGTGACGGAGGAACTACTTACTAGTTTTAACTTGTACTAGTGCAGCGCTACCTTTTGGCAGACAATAGTAACTAAACAGAAATATTTGGCTTTTTTAGAGTACCGCGGCGCTGTCTGTTGAGTGGCAGAAGAACTAACTAGACGGTTGGCCCAGTCTGCCTTCCCCCAAATCCTTCTTTATTGATAAGTTTTACAATGAACATAAAGTTTTACTCACCTTCAGTTTACAATTGGGAAAAAACTAAAAACTAAATCTAAAACTAGAACCTAACACTAAAGCGTTCCTGCATCGACTATAGGAAAATAAAAGGACAAGAAATCCATGAAACTAAAATTTATTACAATTTATTTAAACCATCCAAAAAGTACTGGCCGACCATTACATTAGGAATATTACGGCTAGGACGGGATACTACCACATGCCTCCTCCGGTAGTTGCTGAACAGAACCACATGTTTGTATCACCGAAGCAGCTCAAGGTGATTCTTCGCTGGTGTCAGGGAAACCGAGCACCAGGGCACGACAGGATACAAACAGTGCTGCTCAAACAAATGCCGATGCGAGGGATAGTACAACTAGCAAACTTATACAACTCTTGTATGAGATTGCGGTACTTTCCTAACACATGGGAACAAGCCATCTTGTTCCCATTACTTAACCCAGCAAAGAGCGGAGATCACCCAGCCCACTACCGCTCAATCAGTCTGCTACCACAGATGGGGAAAATCTTTGAGAAATTCTTTTGAATTATCTCAAAGATTACTGCTCGGAAAACAATATCATTCCGCCAGAGCAGACTGGATTCCAATCCAGTATGAGCTCAGAGCATCCCCTTATGAAGGTACAGTCAGAAGTTAGCCATAACATGAATAGAAACATAGCCACGGCTATGATATCCCTAGATTGCACCCAAGCATTCGACTCGGTGTCTCACGGGACACTGTGTCAAATGAACTGCGACCGGGAATGCCCGGAGCAACTCTATTCAATTCTGGCTAGCTTCCTGAAAAACAGATCGTTGCGGGTGCGGGTGGGTGATAGCTTCTCCGAAGCTGTGCCACTGACCTGTGGAGTACCCCAAGGCGCCGTCTTATCCCCTGTACTATTCAACGTATACACGTCTGAGATTGTCGGAGCCCGGTACAAAAATACCACAGTTACTGCTTTCGCAGATGACATAACGGTGTACAGTAGCAGCATGAGTGCCAAGGTAGCTCTAAGACAGGCTGAAGTAGCCTGTAGCCAGATCAGTGAGAGATTGGGGAGACTCAATATCTCTGCAAACGTGGGTAAGACTGACTGTGTAATTTTCTCTTTCCAAAAGGGAAAAAGCCCTCTCCCTACTAGTTACATAGTAGGAACGGAGGAAAATTCACCAGCCAACGACCTACTATATCTGGGGATTAAAATGGACAGACATCTCCATTTTAGTAACCATTTTGCGAAGAAGTTGAAGCTAACACGCACGAAGTCTTACCGGCTTACGCACTTATTAACTTCCCCCAATCTATCACTGCGTCTCAAGCTATTGATATACAAGAGCATACTAAGGCCTACTCTGCTGTATGGTGCACCGCTATTTCGTTATCTGACGTATACGACAGCTAAGACACTCCAACAATTCCAAAACGGTATACTGATTAAAATGGTCAGAGGTACTTCATTCGAGCAGCGAAGAAACAGTGAGCTTCATGAGATATTTGAGCTGCCTACGGTGGATGAATTCATCCAGCGTAGACATATCAAATTTTTCGACTCATTATAATATTTAACAAACCCGGTGTTTAACACGATAACCCCCCCTCCGTTCCCCTATCGATGGCAGGACGCTATCGCGGCTGGAACTCTTTAGTCTTAGGTTCTAGGTATAGGTTTTAGTTTGTTTTGTTTAGCTTGTTTTAGTGTTTAGTGTTTGGTGTCGGTGACAAGTCGAAGGTGAGCCTCATCACCTAGTGTTGTATATGAGAAGTACTTTTAACAACAACAAAATTTATTATATTATGCACTTCTCCAAATGTATGTAAATGCAGGAAGAGGAGAAATCTGTTCATTCATTCAATTATTTTATTATATTATTTTGTACTGTTATAAAATAAAAAATATATATTATAATATTATAAAAAATAAAAATATATATTATATATTTTTTGAGGTTTTGAAATAAAAAATAAAATCCAAAAAGTTTTTCATTAAACAAACTTTTTTGTTTCAAAACCCCTTTTATTAACATTTTTTACAAATATATGGTCACAATACAATGAACAAGATTTACATAAAATTCTCCTCTTGCTGCATATTTAGATGCATTTGAAGGAGGGCAGAGTGACAAAACAAAATTTCTTTTTACAGTTAAAATCACAACGCAATGTGTACAGGACTAGGTGATGGGGCTCACCTTCAGATTAAAATGAGGGAACTACAAACTAAAACCTAAGACTATAGCGTTCCTGCCATTGATAAGGGAACGGAGCGGGGGTTATCGTGTTAAACACCGGGTTTGTCAAGTACTGTTGGGAGTCGAAAAATTTGATATGTCTAGGTTGAATTAATTCATCCACCGTAGGTAGATCAAAGATATCGTGAAGCTCGCTGTTGCTCCGTTGCTAGAATGAAGTATGTCTGACCACTTTCATCAGTATACCGTTTTAAAATTGCTGGAGTCGCCGAGCTGTCGTATACGTAAGATGGCGAAAAAGTGGTGCACCATACAGCAGTGTGGGCCTGAGTATGCTCTTGTAGATCAGTAGCTTCAGACGCAGTGATAGATTGGGGGAAGTAAATAATTGCGTAAGCCGGTAAAACTTCATGCGTGTTTGCTTCAACTTCTTCGCAAAATGGTTACTAAAATGGAGATGTCTGTCCATTTTAATCCCCAGATATACTAGGTTGTTGGCTGATGAGTTTTGCTGCGTTCGTACTGTGTAAGTAGTAGGCAGCGTATTTATTCCCTTTTGGAAAGAGAAAATTACGCAGTCAGTCTAACCCGCGTTTACAGAGATATTGAGTCTCCCCAATCTCTCACTGATCTGGTTACAGGCTACTTCAGCCTGCTGCTACTGTACACCGCTATGTCATCAGCGAAAACAGTAACTGTTGTGTTTTCGTATCGGGCTCCTACAATTTCAGACGTGTACATGTTGAACAGTACAGGGGATAAAACGGCTCCTTGTGGGTACCCGCATCGATCTGTTCTTTAGGAAGCTAGCCAGAATTGTATAGAGTTGCTCCGGGCATTCCCGGTCGCAGTTCATTTGACACAGTGTCCGTGAGACACCGAGTCGAATGCTTGGGTGCAATCTAGGGATATCATAGCCGTGGCTATGTTTCTATTCATGTTATGGCTAACTTCTGACTGTACCTTCATAAGGGGATGCTCTGAGCTCATACTGGATTGGAATCCAGTCTGCTCTGGCGGAATGATATTGTTTTCCGAGCAGTAATCTTTGAGATAATTCAAAAGAATTTCTCAAAGATTTTCCCCATCTGTGGTAGCAGACTGATTGAGCGGTAGTGGGCTGGGTGATCTCCGCTCTTTGCTGGGTTAAGTAATGGGAACAAGATGGCTTGTTCCCATGTGTTAGGAAAGTACCGCAATCTCATACAAGAGTTGTATAAGTTTGCTAGTTGTACTATCCCTCGCATCGGCATTTGTTTGAGCAGCACTGTTTGTATCCTGTCGTGCCCTGGTGCTCGGTTTCCCTGACACCGGCGAAGAATCGCCTTGAGCTGCTTCGGTGATACAAACATGTGGTCCTGTTCAGCATCTATCGGAGGAGGCACGTGGTAGCCCGTCCTAGCCGTAATAACCCTAGAGTAGTGGTCGGCCAGTTTTTATGCCTGTTACTTAGCAGTTAGAAGATTGTCGCCTT
This sequence comes from Acanthosoma haemorrhoidale, assembly GCA_930367205.1. Classification (NCBI taxonomy): domain Eukaryota; kingdom Metazoa; phylum Arthropoda; class Insecta; order Hemiptera; family Acanthosomatidae; genus Acanthosoma; species Acanthosoma haemorrhoidale. The sequence continues at coordinate 104,255,191 of OV884015.1, read as the reverse complement.
CGTGAAGACGGACTGTGACTGACTTTCAGGAGTCCCTCAACCCTGTTTGTTGTGGTATTGTACCACAGCGTGTGTCTCGCATTGAGATCTCCCGTGGTTAGGCCTCTGCGCGCATGCGTGTAGCAGGGCTGAGTACTCCCGGAGAGACGCGTACGGTCTTCTCTATAGAGCGGTGAGGTAAATGGGTTTCCCCAAATTTATCTTAACTGTCAGGTGGTGAAGCTTGGGATCAGTTGTAGTCAGTGGTGAAGCCCCTACCTTCTAACAGTCTGCTTTGCTAGAAAGTTTTCATTTAGTATCAGGGCCAAATATTGCTGTTTAGTTCGTGCTATTGGCAAACAGGTAGCGCTGCATGTAAATTTATTTAATAATTAGTACGTAGTTCCCCTACCGCTCAATATATAGCGCTACAGTGCTATAATAAATATGCCAAATATTACTTTTTTATTTTTTGTTAACTCCAGGTTTGATATTTTTTAAAAATTAAATCTAGATGATACTGATATAAATTCATCTGCGAATGGTTCTTTTTAGTGTAATGGAATGCATAAAAAATCTTTTATCGCTCGTTGATAGTTTTTTTTTTTTTTATACTACTGCATGTTAATTCATTTAATGAAATAACCCCTCCTCACATTATCTCACTCTCTCTCTCTCTCTCTCTCTCTCCTCACATTAGTGGAGTATTTCTAATTTTTTTTAAGGATACCTTTTATATTATTTAACTTGTTATAATTTTAACTAAATATTATCTTTATATAAGTATGATACCAAGTTTTATTTAATGTACCGTTAGTTAAACTAAGAGATATTCAGCAAAGGCAAGGTCGAGAGTGTACTTTTAATTATAATTATTTCTATATAAATGTCTCTACAAAAGCAAAGCTGAAGTTTAAAAAAAATGGCTCTTTGAATAAACTTTAATTTTGTATTGTTTATATTTGGCTCCTTTGGATCCTTCCAATGACTTAGGGTACAAGAATAGAATTTCTACGAAATAACACAGTGATGACGTCATGGTAGTTATGGTTCCCGTTTTCCGCTGAATGAATAAATAAGTTCTACCTCTTTGCACTATATTTCTGTAAACAGAACTTTTCTAAAAGGTAACATCACTTGTTATTGCTATGGCATGAAAAGATTATTATTTCATAATACATTTAAAAAATAGAAATAAAAATGGTTCTTACCAAGGAATATAGAATATGTATGCCCCTTACTGTGGAAGAAGTGAGTTTAGTTTTAGTTATTAAATTGTTTTTTTTTCCTGCATGAGATAATATAGAATTAAGTGATATTAATATTTTGTTGTTATATGTGGCTAGTACCGTATAGGGCAGCTGTATATGATAGCCAAACACAGTTACCAACAAACTGAATCGGGGCAGGGAGTCGAGATCATTACTAACGAGGAGTGCGAAGATCCTAAACATGGAAAAGGGCAGTATACCGAAAAACGTATACATCTAAATGGGTAAGGAATATTATGTCCGATAACGCAGCTTTAGTTTTAAAATAATTTGAGATTTTTGGCAAAAAAAAAAGAAAACTACTATTCCTTTTTAAAAAAATCTAGAAATGAAAGTTATTACTGAATCTATTTCTGTTATAATAATAATTATTCAATAAGCCTGAAATTTAAAAAATATATACTACCCAACACTATGAAATATGCAGATAAGTTTTTGTGTCAAGTATTGATAAGAAAAAAAATGTGAAATAAGTGAGGCTTATTTAACTTTTAAGCTCTCTTATTTCAGAAGCTATTTAAGAATTGAAGTTCTGATTTTTTTCACGTCGGAGATGGTAATGAAAAATGATTCCAAAGATATATAAAAAAATAAAGTTTTACCTGACAACACTAGAAATTACTTGTATAGTATGTTCTTGCTTATTTCAGTAGCTTTATTTATTTATTCATATTTTAAATGTTTTAGTTGTTTGATACCTATTTTGTTTGTTGAAAAACTGATTTTTAGATATCAAAATAATTTAACTAATTAAATGAATTCGGATAGTTCTTTCAAGATTGCTTAATAAGTTTTTAAGAAACTCAGGGCGAGTTCCTTGAGTATCTATCTTGAATTATTGAAGATATTCCAAATTTGAAACTTCATTAAAACATATTACATAATTCTAAAAATTCATAAATCACAATTTTTTTTACAATATGTCTTTCCATGTACTAAAGTATTTACCTGTCTCCGCCTCTTAATATATCAAGAACAAATTAAGTAAGTATCTAAGATATTTACTTCTGAATTACATATGATTGTCATATTAAACTGGCTATAGAAAATCCACCGGAATCATTCCAATCTTTTAAGCTAAAACTCCATTTAAATTATCAAAGTCCTGTTAGAAAATGACTTGTCACATAAAATTTATTTTTGGTGGCCCTCCAAATTATATGCAAGAAGTTATTCTGGGGAACATCCGTTTATTCCAATTTAAAAAATATATCTTTACTCCTTTGTATGATTCATCTGATTTCTACGGATGATCTTCCTTCCAAAATTGGCACGTCAGGTAGAGTATGTGAACTGGCCATATTCTTCAAACTGTTTTCTATTGCATTGATAGCTAACAATTCTAGTTAAGTAGTGAAGAGCCCTTTTGATCATCTTAAGCATCAAGAATATGGGTGGTCTATAATTTAGGTAGAGCAGTTCTCTCTTCTCATTTTGAAGACATCCAGTGGTCTTCAAAATGAGAAGAGAGAACTGCTCTACCTAAACTATAGACCCTCTATAGAGAGAAGCCGTGGCAATGAAAATCAGAAATTGCTCTCTGTGCTATTATAATTCTCATGAACTTCGTCCACCATACTTATGCAAACATTTCCTCTCACAGCTAGATATTGTTACCGTTTTAAACTGTGATCTACCACACTATTTATTGATGTCCTGTTAAACATGCATGGAAAATAAGTTATGAATTTGTTTTGGAAAGGTCTTGTGAGCTCTGATTTTTAAATTTATATTATTGAAATTGTGTAGCCGTTTCGTTTCTGATATGTGCGGTTCTATTATATTATTTTTTTTTATTACTATCTAATGTCAATAGTTACTTATAATTTACTAAGTAGTTTGAAATGGTGTTATTGAAAATATTATCCTTTTAAATCGTAAAATAAAATTTTATTATTTTTCCCTCATTGTCATCAATCAATTTCAACTTGTTTTGTTTTTACTGATATATTACGTACCCTAAGCACCTAACTCTGACCAATGTCGATTATACTTTGTAAATATTAATTTGTATATTAAACTCCATTCTTGCTAGATAAAATATAATTTGTGTTATTAATGTTCTACATGTGCGTATAATTGCATCAAATTGGCTTTACAGGCGCTTACCATATTGGTTGCAAGCAGTGCTTCCTAAAGTGTTTTATATCACCGAAAAAGCCTGGAATTACTACCCGTACACTATGACAGGTTGGTCATTTCATTCTTATTCTAAATTTTTTAGTATAAGTTTTATTTACTTTTCCTTGGTATAATTATATTACCTTTTTCATGGCGTGACTGTTCCTGTGGATGTATAAACCATAGAGTACACGGTATGTCTCTTCTAATATATATATATTTATTATTTTTTTACTGTTCATAAATGTAATTAGAAAATTATTACTCCATCTAATAATTATTTTGTTTTACAGTGCTCATTTATTCCTAAATTTAGTATATTCATTCAAACATCATACGAGGACAATAACGGCACGAATGACAATGTAAGTATGTGGGCTAACATTTTATTAAGTTAAGGTTAGATTATTTCAAAAGTATTTCTATTTATCAAACTTAGTGTTGTACCGTTATTCTATAGCACTGAGACGGTGGTGCAATTAGGTGGGCTTGTTTTAAACTTAATTTACATGATCCAAACGGGTGTGACGTGTTCGGTATTTACCTTACCTATAAATAATTTATTTGGAAATAAAATAAATATAAATAATTTAATTGAGGCAAATTAAACAAATAAATAAATCGATCATGCCATCTTGATTTTGAACATGGGTACTTGATATACTTAATTTTCTATAACCTATTAAACAAAATAATTGTCACGTCACTTTGCCATCACTGGCCAAACGTTCAGTATAACAGTTTGTTTGCAGCTTCAAGCGTAGCAAGCCTGCTTCCTCTGTCAGGCGCTGTCTGTCTACAGCAACCATTTCTTGTCTCGTTATTGTTGATTATAAATTTAATAAGAAAATTAAAATATTCAGAGCCACGGCCCTCCGAATCGTCACCATCACTTATTCCACTGCTACCTTATATATTAATATATAACCTCTTGCTTCCATGCTGGCTCCGAGTCATGCCAATTATATTTACACATAAAGTCCAAAATACTGTTTCTATGCACATTTTAAAATATGCACTATTGACTTCTAAGCGTTTTCTGTAAACTGAGGTGCCTTTTTTTTTTATAGGATTTAGAGAATAATTTTAAAATATAACTATTATAAATACAACATACTGCCAAATATTTATAAGTGAAATCAACTGAAAAGACTAACAAAGCTATATTATGATGCAGTTAATTTTTTTAAATAGAATTTTACTTAATTTAATTCAAATGAACCTGTCAGATAAGTGTAATATTCATTTGTATTTTAATATATTTCTAGTGTTTAAATTTAAGCGAAGAAGTTTTAAGAGAACGGCTGGTGGAAGTGATTGACATTGTTTATGATGAAATTAGCCCCAGGCACTTTAAGGAAGAAGAGGTAATTAAAAATATATATCATTAATTTAAAATATATTATTATGTTTTTTATCTTTTTTGTTTAAATGATTTTTTATCTGAGGTTTTATAAAGGTTCTGTTAATATAAAAAAGAATTCTGGCTTAAGGATAATTGTTTGATTACAAATGGATTCATGAATTTAATATACATATAAGCACGTGCGTGATAAAATTACAATGTTAAAAACTAAACTTAAAATGTAGCTTACTATAATCGCGACTGGCCAGTTTTACTAAAATTGTGCGTCCTTTTCTGTTGCGTGATTCTTCTTTGTGCTTCGTTGTCATCTTTTCTTCTTGGTAGCCGAGCGTGGTTCTAGATACTTGCCTCGTGTCTCCTCCGACGATCGTAACGGACAAGACTCACCTTGTCTCGTGACCGGGTCAAATTGAACAAGACTCTTTTACCGTGGGCTCATCCTTCGTATACCTTTCCGCTGCCTTCTTGAGTTTTTAACTTTTTTATTTTGCAATGCCAGTTGTCTTATTTTAAAGTTAACAAATCTAATATTAAAATATTTATATTTAATTCTTGATATTATTTATATGATAAATATTAACATTTGATATAACGCAACAAATAATGTTCATTCCTTCATAGCCATGATCTACGGTTTGTTTACCACCATTTTACGTCCGCTAATTTTGAGTTTATATCGAAGGTAATATCACAAACTCACAGCGTATAAATATCACAACCTTATTTATGAGGTGCATGCTTGAGAATGTGTCTTGATACAGCTTCTATCTTCAAGCTCGGTATTGCAGAATTTCAGTTAATAAATTAATGTGTAATCCAAAGCAAGCAAGACAAGAGCATAGACCAAATGTTACACATAAGATGTGTGCGGGTTAATGTCTTATCCGGGAGAGCTTGGGGTTACTTTATAGTGGCCCTAGGTTACAATCTCCGGATTTCTATAACTATAAAACTTGTAGGCAACTTGCCATTCCTGTCCACAGTTAAAATAGATAAAGAAGTTAATTGTTAACAAACTATAATTTTGAAAAGTAATAATGATTTATTTTTCTTTCTGTGCTGTAGCTTATTTAAAATATTAATTAGTCATTGCCTTGCAGGATTTAAAGTTTTTCAAATCATCAAAAACTGGGCGAGGCCCTTTGACGGAAGATTGGTGCGATAAAACAGTTCCTATCATGTGCAGTTACAAAGTGGTTGAAGCTTCATTCCAAGTTTGGGGTCTTCAAACAAAAGTGGAAGAATTAATCCATCAGGTGACTGACATTTTTAGTAATTATTACTTATACATACAGACATGTCAGAATACATGTCTATGTATGCCTGGTATTGCTTAAATGTTGCGCAAGAAAAAAAGTCTTATCGGAATGAAAGTTCATCCAAAAATTTTATAGAAGAACAGTTATTGTGAACCCTAAATAATTTTGAAATTGTTCAAATTAAACTTTTTGTATAAGATAAGATGAATAACCACTGCAGTATTAGATATTGCATTAAATCTCAGTATATACCAAATTCACAACTGTTACTGAGAGAAATCCTTGCCTCAAAACAATTTTTATAAAATAAAACATTATCAAACTAAACAATTTTGGTTACAAACAAAGAATATTTAGTCGAGAAATCGCTGGCTGGCTAAATGTTTGACCATCCTGGTCTATACATTAACATGCCCACCCATATACTTTTACAGAATGCGATATAGCGACTAATATTGCTGAATAAGGAATAAGAGTAAATTTGTTTAAAATAGCAATATTTAAGCGTTAAATACATAGTATTGTATATTAAATAATATATATTTTAAAGAATCAAAAGTAAAGTCCATTTGTTTTATCATTTATGTAACGATTTTTAATGGTTTACCAAAAAAACATTGTCATTGAATGTAAAACCTGTTACTGTTATCAGTTGATCCTGTATTTGCGCAAACATTGTTGGTAACATAACCCATGCATACCGCACATAACTGGTATTAGTACATATTGCTGTGTATAGCTATTTATGCATTCCTGTATCTTTTAAATAATTTATATTTTTGCAATTTGTTGTTTTTTTAGACTATAAAAGAAATCCTTACTGTTGGGCACCGGCAAGCTTTTGCATGGATCGACGAATGGTAAGTTTTTATCGTAACATTTTTTTTTTTTTTAGATTTGTAAAATAATGTGCTTTTCAAACATAATTTTCTTTTGATTATGTCTAGCTTCTTTTTCAGGAGGGGGGGGGGGCTATTTTTTTACTATACATAGGGTGGGGTGTTTTAGGATAGTTTAAATGTTGGAGCTCACATACATCACCCGTTGAAATTATATGACAATATTCTCCTAATATTAAACCTTCAATGAAATGTATTACACTTGTCTATTTTTATTGGATAACAATTTAAAATTGTGTTTGTTTTTTAGGCATGAAATGAAAATTGAAGATGTTCGAGAGTACGAGACAAAATTACACGCAGAAACAAATATTAAGTTCATCCCCACGACCGATACAAAAGGAGATAGTGAACCTCTTTCTCCCGTCAAGTCGTGGTTTGACTGGAGCTAATTTATCTGCTTAATAAATTAATTTGATTTAGTATAAGAAATCCCTCATCAGTGTATCGTTATTTATCTTATCAAAAGATGTTTCAATTATTTATTTTACAAGAAGTTTATACTGTAAACATCACTTAGCATTGAATTACCTTTTGTTTAAAATTAATTACAGAAACGTGATTTGATTTTATCTGACCATTCATTGTAGCTTCCAAGATATATGCTATTATTATAACAAGGAAAGAACCAACACTATTTGTACAAAAACATTAAACGAAATTCAACTGATTACTGATATCTTTTTTTTTTTTTTTTTTTTGTAACGATTATGTGTTTATTATTGCATATGCATCAGTTCATTTTAAAATACACGTGATTGTAAGTATATCTGTATAACTGCCATAAGACAATGTGTTAATTTTCCATGAAAAGGACACCTGTAGTCTTGTCCTGTTTAGCTAAGTTAAACTATTTCTCGCCTTGAGTTTAAACTATTGCTTAGCACTTTGATAAATTATGCAGTGTAATAATTATGTAACATTGACAGTGTCTTGCCTTGTTTCTTCAACTTTGAATGTTTAAAAAAAAACCTATGTATTTTAGGTTGTCATATCTTTCATTGAAGAGATAAAATATTTAAAACAAGTGCATGTTTATTTGGTAGCATGAAGGCATCAGCTTGACTTTCAAACAGGTGTTCGGCAATCGTTTTTTGTTTTTTTTGTCAGTCTGTTCTACAATGATGACAGCTGAAAAAATGATACTAGGCATTTGAAATTCTATAAGTATATTTAATAACGCCCCGGGATATACTTTATATTTTTTTGGTTAATTAATTACAACTAGAAGTGCGAAAAAAAGGTGGCCTCATTTTATTGTCTTTTACCTCACCACTCCGAAGCTATTTAAGGCTTAACTTTTGTTTTTCCTCTTTGGTTGATGACACATTAAAGAAAGTATAGAAAATAAAAAGAACTCTAAAGATATTTCTGAAAATAAAGTTTTGGGAGCAAACAGTATAAATAATGTATTTAATATCATTTGAGCCGATTTAAATTAGCCTTTTATTTGTCAATAATTCAGCTATTAAAAATTTTTTTTTATTTTTTGAAAAGGTAAAGAAAACTGTTTTAACAAATAAAATGAAGTTATTAATAAAGAATAATTAGTAGTTTTTCGCCATCTTTTGAAATAACATCCCGAGTCCTTGAAAAAAAATACAATTTAGTTCATAATTGCTGTAAAAAAAGTTCAGTATGGATGGTGTTATTTGGATGGACTAGTTTAAAAAAAAAGATATGATTATATTTTGGGCCGCTAACATGGAAATTGTGTATTTTCTTGGCTTAATTATGTTTATGTAATTAGTAGAGAGCGGTGGAGGTTGGCAGGTGGAGATTATTGCGTGGTCTGTTTACACGGACATAGATAAAGGAGGGATAATACGTGCAGAGCTTGCCTGTTGACTCTAAGCAGACCTTGACGCCAACCAGGGCACATCCTAACACAACTTACCAAATTAATGACCTCTGTCACCAAAATTATAGTTTTCGCTATGTAAGTTTTTTGTTTTATTTTAATACACCACAATAGAGTAAGAATATGTTAATTTTGTATATTTTAATTTATTGTTAATTTTTAGAAATGTCATATATTTTCATTTTTTATTTGTATTTTATGTTATAACTATAATGAATACATATATTTATAAAAATGTCTTTGAGAATTTTTATATATTGATAGTCAAATTAAACAGAGATTACTTTGTTTAGATATTTGTGTAAGGCTTAAAATATTTTATGTGAATGTAATGGTTTTTTTGAGCTGTTTTGTAATACCATTGATTGATGTTTGCTTAGCAATTTTGTATAAGCAGGTAGATTTGAAATAAAAACTTTTGAGGACAACAGTAAGTTTGTTTACACATGCCTCATGAATCAAATTGCTTTCGTTGAAAAGTTGAATATTCATTTTTCTGCTGTTGAGTTATTCATAGACCGCAGTAAGAGATGCCTCATTTTTTGCATAACTGCTTATTGACAATAGCTACAGATGTAATCATAATTTACCTTTGCTTGAAAATTTATTTTCAATAACAGATGAATGATTAATTAATATATCAGAGATTCTTTACTATAGTATGATTTTAATATTTAAATGACAATATTACCGAAGTTTTTTAAAGTTTATTAGGCTCGATGTGTTTGCTCCAGCTAGTGAGTTGTGGCTCTTGTAATAGTCTTTTTAAGAAATGTGAAATGAGGACACCTGAAAAACTATTGTGCAACGGTGGCTTCCAAAAGAACTATTTAAGTACCTGCAGGTCTGTTCATGTTATGTAATTATGTTTCATTATTAGAATAACACTGAATAATCAAAATAAAAACATTTGACTAAACTGTAATAACATACAAATATAAATATTTCAATGAGCTTGTTTATTATATTCATTGTTTTTTTCAATACCTTACTTTATAAACCTTTATTATTTAAAACTAACTTAGCATGAGTGTGTGCAAGCTTCCCTGAAATTGTGGACTAGATTCAGTACATTTCTGGCATGGTTTTAGATCTGAAAGATATTACTCATCGGACATTTTTTAAAAGAAATTTTGTTTAGTGCAAACAGCTACAAGGCTGTGGGTCGGAGGGTTTATGTTAGATAAAAGGCATTTACTTGAGATTAAATAACTCGTTAAATTGGGCCGTTTGATGGCTGCTTGTCAGCAGCAAATATGTCAATGGTGAAGAGGACATTCGTTAAGTTTTTGTCAATATGTTGCTTTGGAAATAGTCATCTATAAACAAAATATAAGGAAAATATTTTAAATAATAAAAGGGGATTTTTTTTTCTTAACCTTACTTCTCAATTTATTTTATTCTTTTGGACAATTCACAACTGCTTCTTAACAATTAACCGGCTTCTTTTAACGATTAAAACAACTGACCTTAAATAACAATTATCTCTTCACCGCTGGCAATCTGTAATCCTCTCTTCCTCTAAAACTAATAGACTATCATTGTGCCTTCAAAGGCGTGAATCTTTCCAAAGTTGACATGACAAATTTATAGAATTCATTCCATTTTTTCTTGTTGCATGATGTACCAGTATGGCTCTATCTACTTTTTTTAAACAATCATACTTCTCTATTTAAACAAAGGTCAAAACTGTTTTTCACTAATTTAAATTGTTTTTGTATTATATTACCATTCTCTATTTAAAAAAATGATATGAAATTATAATTATTTCTAAATACAATCAGCTGTCTAACATTTATAAGGTATGTCAACCCAAAAGAACAAAACAGTCAGTCCAAAATTATGGTGGAGCTCAATATTTTAAATAAAACTTATTTTAATTAAAATGAACCTATAATACCACCAAATTATATATTTATTATATATAAAGTTGATATTTCGATAGTAATTAGCTTACCATCTATCTTACTGAAAATATCTGTATATTATTGAACATTAAACTTGTTCATCAATATATTCATAATAAACTTCAACTTGGTACAATTACATAAAAAAAAAAAAAAAACTTTCATGGCTGTTATAAAGTTAAATTAGAAATATGATATTTTGTGATTCTATTATTCCTTCGTAGCTGTATTATTATTTAACAAAGGAAACGAACAATAAATAAAATATGTAATTGTTAGAGTGATGATAGTGTATTTGGTTACAGCTCAAGTCCACGAATTATAGTCGTCTGTCAAGTGACGAGCAGTTCTTTTGATCCTGCATTTATTACGAATTTCCCTCATCTTTATAGACTATCTGTCATAAATTCTCCTAACATTTCAAAATTTACACAACCGTTTCCTTTACATCGACTTCAGGTAGTATTCAGTTATTTATTTTATCGATTCTCATTTCAAATTCATACTTTGATTACTATAATTGCTATAACTTTATTTTATAACATTTTTAAATTTGGCTTCATAAGTTTTCGATCTCTTACGGCAAGTTATAATTTACAGCTTGTAATTTGCTGTGTCTTTAGCTGTGTAACACCTTACATTGTTGTTTAGCTATTCACTTAAAAAAATTATTACTATTAATTATTGCCAAGCTCGAAGAAGCTCCATTTTCATACAAGCACTGGGTAATCATCTTTCATCTGTCTGTCCGTATGCTCGACTGTAGTGACGGTAAAATTGATTTAATCGATCTGAAATTTTAGAGGTATAGACCATACATTGAATATGCCAATTATGAGCTAGTTTAAATGCCATAATGGAAAGTATTAAAAAAAAAAAATGTATAAAAGTCAGTCTCTTTTTACTTAGCTTTGAGCTTCTTTTAAATTCAGAAGCTATTTAACATTTAATATTCATCAAAGACAATATTACAAAAAAGATTTCAAAGATGTTTCAAAAAGTCAAGTTTTGGGTGCCAGAAATAGTAATCTTATATCTAATGTTGTCGTTCCGATCGAATTTAACAGGTGTTTAGGTAATATTTTATTTTCTGTAAAAGTGATTTCAAGAGACCGAGAGAGTTAAATAAATAAAATAAAGTAGCTCCCACCCGCTAATACGGGTTTTACAAGAATTTTTTTACAGGTCCTCAATCTCACCAGGCTTGGTCTAGTACATTTAAGCCACAATACATTTGAAGGATTGAAACAGTTGAGAATTTTGGATGTAAGCCACAACAAACTTAGGCAATTGGACAGGCATATCGTTGAACATTTGTCTCAACTTCAGCAAATTTTTCTTCGACGTAAGTAAGCGATTCATTATTAGTCCAGTAAAAGAGGCGCCTTAACTTCAATTGCTCGGGATTTATTTATCAGGCGGTTGTATAAGACATAAGCAGTTACATAAGGTCGTGTTGGTTCTTATTTTATTTATTGTAGTATTTAAATTCCCTGGTTTAGGTTTTGTTAATTATCAGCACAAGTGAAAAATAGTTTTCTGATGCCAGAAGATGAATTGAGCATTTCCAGCCATCTGGTTTTGTAATTAACTGGAGGTAGGGAATAACGTTAATTACCAAGTACCACCAAAAAAGTTCCACATTCAAATCCCAGCATATTTATCTCTTTTAGCAAAAACTCTACTAACTACGCTAGTGCAATTTTAAAACTGCGAATTGAACCTGAATATATTCATTTTATATTTTAAAGCTGCATATATTTTATAAGAAATATTCATTAATTAAATAAATCAGTGGATTTGAAAACTTAAAAATTGACATAAAAACCTCTCTTTAGTAACTGCAAATGGTTTTAAGAAAATAATTTAATTTAGTTTTAATGAAAAAGTTTTCCTTTGTAATTTTTCCAAGTTGCAAAATCTTAGCGATAAAACACTTTGTTATCATGTATCAATAAATTTTACATAATAATATAATATAATATATAACAACAAATTGCCAATATTTTCAATTTCCCATTGTTTAAAATTTTTTATTTTTTGTATTGGGTTGTCTTTAATCAAATGCTAAATTAGTAGATATATACATTTTTAGATTAACATAAGTTTGGTTAATTAGACAATAACTGGGACTGCGATCCACATTTGAAATGGGTTCTGAACCCGCTGCTCGGAAAAAAGTTGATGGATGCAAATCAGATGACCTGCGGAACGTACAAATTCAAAGGCAAACCAGTATTATCAGTTATGTCATTTATTAAGGTTCGATCTCATTTATTCAGTCATTTGGATCTTTATGCCAGCCTTTCAGTGGACAGGATGACACGAATTCAAGTGTCCTTTGTTTATGCCTTAACATCAACACTGTCGTGGCACACATGTCTACTAACAGTGAGTCACATATTTATAAATTAACTATTAGTTGGTTATTCTGTCTACTCAAAGGCTTATTTAGGACATATTAACCTCATAAATATGATTTTTATGTTATTTTATATTAATGTCTATTAGTTAATGACTATTGTAATGTATCACAATCGTTGATTTTGGGAAATGGAAAGTTTCTAATTATTCTTTGTAGTGTCTAGGATTAATTTAAATACTTCAAAGTCCCTTAAGAAGTTTGATCCACAAATTGGTTCTCTAAAACACAATCAATTATGTGTAGTCAGTACTATTCAGTTTAAAGTGTTCAGTAGTTCAGTACTATTCAGTTTAAAGTGTTCAGTAGTTCAATACTATTCAGTTTAAAGTGTTCAGTAGTTCAGTACTATTCAGTTTAAAGTGTACAGTAGTTCAGTACTATTCAGTTTAAAGTGTACAGTAGTTCAGTACTATTCAGTTTAAAGTGTTCAGTAGTTCAGTACTATTCAGTTTAAAGTGTTTATTCTGTTTCATTTTTATTAAAAAATATTGCAGACCAGTTTGAAAGTGTAGCAACTTTATTTTTAGAACAAATACACCGTTGTCATATTTTTATTGTAATGCTTGGCTTATTAGCTCTAGAATGTATTTATAGAATGGAGGTTTTCTTAAAACTTAATACTCTTACAAAAATTTATCTTTGTTACAAATACATTGTGTTCTAACGCAGAACCTACGTAATGAGTGCCCTAAGGTTGACTCCAAGTCATGCAATTGCTCGGTAGATGTTATCGTATGGTCACCTAATAGAGACTACTTAGTGCCTGTTACAACGGTAAACTGCAGTCACCTGGGTCTCAATCACTTGCCTCACTCGATACCTTCCAATACGACGACACTCTTACTAACAGGAAATAAGGTAATGCAATATTTTCACATTTTGTTTTTTTTTTTGCTTTATTTATTGTTTAAATGTTTAATAATAGTACAATAGTATATAGTTTAATTTAAAAATGGCATAATATGTAATTTGGTTGGAGTTGACTCGGCCTCATGAGGATAAATAAATAACTATTTAAATTAAAAATTAGTAAATCCTGTTTTGAAAATTAAGGTTGAGAGGTGACACGATGAACTCTCAACACCACCTACCAATTAGAGCGACAACCTTTGATCGGTCCTTACCTGTTAATGTGGTGCTGTGCCATGGATTTAATTTATTAATCTATAATGGCTTTGCATTTACAACAATGAAATGAAACATAGGTCTTTATGGGCATTCAGAGGAAAAACTGCACCCATAGTGTTTACAATAATTTTAATTATAACATTTGCTTACAGATATCTGATGTAAGTCCGTTAGTGACAAATCCAAAGTATGTAGATGTTTCTGACATTTACCTCGATGAGAATGAGATATCTGATATTGACATGCTGGAAGGAGCTGATTGGCTGACCAAGTTTCGGGTTTTCAGTTTAAAATCAAATCAAATAACAGCTGTAAGTATTTTCATTTTATTACCTTGCCCGAAGAGAGATTTTCTTTCGCCATAGTAAAAATTATCCAATCACGATTATGTGCTTTGTTGCTATGATAAAATAAATGAATGAGTATGTGAGAAAAAATAATGAAAATAATCAGTCCTCACATCTATGTGCTTCTGTTTGATTTTAAAGTTTCTCTGTCGTAGCTCAAAAGCGATTTAAGATTTAAAGTTCTTAGTTTTATTTCAGGGCGAGGACACATTAAAGACGCAATCAAAAATAATCAAAACTATTAAAAAAAAGTTTTGAGAGTCAATAGTACAAATTGTGTATTATTTCAATCAATATTATAGCTGTTTACATTTTTGTTGTTTTTTTGAGTGATTTAAATGACCAGGATATTTTAACAAATAAAATAAACTATTGTTGGTTGAAAATACCGAGTAGTTAGTTTTTGAAACAAATGATTAGTTAGTCACAATCTTTAGATAAGTATTTGAGTAGATCATGCTGATTTCCGACCTGTACCCATACCGTGTCAATATATTTTCCTCACTTTTTACGTCCCTAATTTTTCTCGTATTTGTTTAAAAAAATTCAATTTAGTTTATGATTTATGTCTTAAAGAAGTTAATTTTGATTAAAAAATTCAACTATTACTTAATGAACATTTGAAACTTGCTAATTAGATTCTATGGTATACCGATGATTTCAATACACCAATCACTGAATATTTTCTAGTGATAGAAAAGAAAAGTGCTCCTTAAGATTAACCATGTTTTTTGGACAATAGCTAATCATCATTCCAGTTCTATTAATTTCTCTGACTGTAAATACTTACTTAATTGTATGCAGTAAATATACACTCCTGGAACTTGGGTAGAAAATCTGTCCAATTTCAAGTCAAAAGTTTTAGTAACTAAAGTACATAGAAGGTGAAATATTTTAATATGGTAAATCTTTTAGTATTAATATAAACAGAGACATTCCTGATGCATTTTTTTGGTTTCCATACTCTCTTAAAGTAGTTATAACCATTACAGACCATCACGGTATATGAGTATTGTCATCTTGTCATTTGGTAACAATAACAAAAAATAATTAGCATATTCAGCAACAATTTTGAGTAATTTCACTGCTTCAGTTCTGTTGACGTTTTACTAACAAACAAAAATTTATTTCATTTTGTTATTTCGGAAGATTCTACTCTAGGGGTGTTCAGTTTTTTCCTGACAATAGAAAAGTGCACATAAGGTAGGGAGGGGTGTCTAAAAAAGTCCCCCGGAACAGAGGAAGAAACGTCAGGAGAAAAATGGACATTCCTAGAGAAGAAGCCAGCAATAAACAAATGACTCAAAGAAGAAGTTTAAAAATCAAAAATGTTTGTAACTCAAAATTTAAAATGAGAGTTTACATTATTGAAGTTTCACTATATTGCGGCTTAAATAGATGCATTTTCGATTTGAACAGTAGAATTTTTTTATTTCAATTATATCCATTAACACCAATTCAAAACAATTTGATTTTTCATTTGAACCTAATAGCAACGTATGTTATTTACAGTTTCAAACATTCGCTTTAGAAAATGGTTTCAGAAAAAATGGTCAAATAGGGAAAATATATTTGGGCAATAATCCTTGGATTTGTGACTGCACGTTCACACCAAGTTTTAAGGTATTACCACTTTATATTTATTTTAGTAAATCGACTGTTATCTCATATATAGTTTTAAAAACTGTTCATCATAGGATTTCATAATCAAATATTATGACTTAATTGAAGATGTTGATGATGTAAGATGTGCGCCTTCTGAAGACGACGACAATTCTTTGAGATCTGTAAGTAGTTGGTTTGATGTTTACAAGTATCGAAATTAATTTAAATAAAATAAAATATTTTTAATATGTGCTTTATTTCAAGATTAATGAACTGAAGCTTAGTTCCGTCTGTGGAGTTGCGAGCTCTTATCCTTCGCCACTAGATTGCCTGAACGTGCTGTTAGCTTCTTTGATTGTTTTCGTAATTATGAAATTATTATATGACTATTGGGTTTATAAGACTTCTGGCAAGCTGCCGTGGATAATCACCAAAATCCCTTAGTGATGAAATAACAATGTCTGATTTTTATTTATTATCAGTTAGTCTATCTTAAGAGTAACTCTATTTATCTGTTTCTATGAAGCACTGCTTTGCTTGAAAAGTTAAGATATTGGGGAGGGGGGCCCTCTTAGACACTGAGCGCGTCTTAAAAATCAATTTTCATTGTTTCCTTAATAAATAAAATGTTTGGTTTCTGCATAATCCAATAAACTGAAATTTTTTTTAGACTTTTTTTGTAATTTATTTGAGGAAAAAAAAAATGGTGTCTTATTTTGATAAATATTATGGTATGAATTATTATTTTTTTAAACAAATTAACATTTCCTAAATGGTGTTTGCAAGGGAGTTGGCCATGTAGGAATTTATCTTAATTATTAAATTACTGCTGACATTATTAACGATTTACAACCAATAAACTGAAGTTTTTTTTTTTCCTTTGCCTTCATTTAATGTTTCTTTATCATATTTTTCAATGCCTCATGTGTAATTAGCATAAGTATTAAAGAAGTAACTTGCTTCATAAATTTTATAGGACTTGCAGATGTTTTAATGCTGTCTATTGCTGCGTGAGCATATTTGAAGCAAACACAACCATTGACTATTTCACTGTGAATTATAGTGTTTTTACTCATAGAATTTTTATAAATTTCTTGTATATAACAGAATCAACTGTTTGGTTTTATGTTTGCGAAAATTGAATATAAAAGGCAATCAAAACCCATAACACAAATTATAAAGTTTCTTGTGTGAAGACAATTTGATTTAGAGCTTCTTGGAAAATACAACCAAATTTTTATCTTAATTCTATCTTGTTACATTATGTCTTGTTAAATATTAAAAATTATTGGGGTGAAATATTTAAATAAAGTTATGTAGCGTGTGTAATAGTTAGAAATATTGCTTCTTACCTTGTTCGTTGATCAGTTCACATACTGTAGTAGCCACCTTTATATAAGGAGCGCAAGGCAGCTTCATGGGTGATCTGTTGTGTATTTTTTTTTTCTTTTCACAATAAATTATGCACTGCATATGTTTTTCAAATACGATAATACAAACTGTGGTTCTTATTTCTTCGTATAATTACATTAAAAGCTTTAACAGTTTATTTGATAAAATTTACAAAGAAAAGACTTATTATATATCCTAAGTCTAATATTAATTTCACACTAGAAAACATTACTATTGGATGAAAATGTTTATCATGGTATTGTCACATGCTAAATCCTATAAACGAATATACAATTTACAAATCACTTATTATGCATCTTAATTTTCTTATCAACTCTAAAATCCTGTACAATATTTACATTATAAAAAACAAACAAAAAAAACTCACTTGTGAAATACAGTTTTTCTACCTAAAATGTTAAATTTACAAATAAA
Organism: Acanthosoma haemorrhoidale; assembly: GCA_930367205.1. Lineage (NCBI taxonomy): Eukaryota > Metazoa > Arthropoda > Insecta > Hemiptera > Acanthosomatidae > Acanthosoma > Acanthosoma haemorrhoidale. The sequence continues at coordinate 104,237,196 of OV884015.1, read as the reverse complement.
TTATTAAAATTTTTTTCAAGCAATAACTCGTTGATTACATCATAATCAGTAGATGATTTTAAGGCTATCATTTATCATTGTATACATTCATTCTTTTTTTTTTATATTTACAATCACTATAATTTATATATGTACACTTTAATGAATCAGAAGATTAGTTATCTCGGAGCTGTCCATTTGACGAGCAGTAAAACTGAACTAAGCCATACAGCTGAAGATCGTTGGGCTGCACAGTTGTGCTCTAGACAGGGTAAAGCCAACATAATATAAAATTAATTTTTACATTTAATGATTTATTGTCACCATATAATGTTACCATATAAATAAAAACCTCCAATTGTTTAATGCCAAAAAGATACATAAAAGAAATTATGCAAGTTAGACTGTGAACCTGGTTTCAATATTTTCTAACGTATTCCTACATATTAAACTACATTTTTATGTTAACACAATATTGGATATAGGAAATATTTGTATAAAAAAAAGAATTAAGAATGTAACCTACTTGGGGATAAAAGGTATTCATCAAATCTGTAGATTTGATCACTTCCTATCAGATTCAAACCTCATTAGTTTTAAAATACTTGGTGAAATAATGGCTCCCAGAAAATAAAGTTTTTATTAATAAAGAAATCTTCTCTTTGTGATTATTTTAAATGAATTTTCTGGATAAGGTACACAAAATACAAATATATATATTGTTGTGATATTTGATGCAGTCAATTTAATTTATCAAGACTTTGAATATGAAAAATTAGCGGGAATAAAAGGGCAGCAAATGACCAGTAGATAGCAAAAGAGGAAATTATAAAAAACAAGATGGCGTTAGTTGTTCTGTTGAAAGGATGAAGGTTAGCCTCCTTCCGTTGGTGAGCTCATGAGGCAAATATAGTGAAAATTGTAGAAAAATGAACAATTTTTATTAATAATGATTTGTAATATGGAAGAACATTAGTAGGAAGAATAATTTTATCCAGAGAAGAAGGATCGAAGAGATATAATTGGATAATACTGACAGCATGGCATACCAAGTTGGGGTAAAAGAAGCAGAAAACATAAATAGTTATTAAAAATCTGGCCAGTCGCAAGAGTTAATAATGTTAAGGTAAATTATAAAATTTGTTGATAATTTGTAGTTTTGTATCATAGACGTGATTGTGTATTTAAATAAAATGAGGGCGAGTTTTGTAAAATCTGATTTTCCTTTTGCCAGAGTTTTCTTTTTATATTAACAAGAACCTATAAACCTTAGATAAAAAATTTAAATTAATCAAATTAGATAAAAACATAACAATATATACCTAATTCTGGGAACGGTGTGGTGGGCCCTTTGACATGAGCGAGCTGAGGAGTGTCCTCCTGTATGTCGACCTCTGCACTGCGACGATACACTGAGAACTGGGTAGCCAGGCAGCGCAGACGGAGCTTCCCGTCTCTGAACAGGGAGCTCTTGGCTTCCAGCGTGATTTCCGTCAGGCCAGTTCTCTGCTTGGTGTCCATGTCAAGCCAGCTCTTCACCTAAGACCATAACTGAGTGTAGCAAAATCTTGCAAGATGTTCAAATTTAATTCTTTTGCTAAATAACTTTGTCTCTCCACAATGATGTATGGTCACTTATTTGGCTTTTCATTGTGCTATAGAATTATTTCCTAGAGCTCTAATAAATAATAGAGAATGATAGATTACAATCTATCAAAGTATTTTACTGCGATTTAATTAAAACAAAAATTAAATTCATATGATTTTAAACAGTGTTTAAGAACAACAAATAATAAATATTTTTTTCTAATGAATGAATTTAATTATTACTCAGGGTTTTCACATTCTCATCGGTTTAATTTGAAAACTTCATCTAATACTCATTACTAAATATTTATTACAATCCAATAAAAACAGTTTTATTTAGCAAACAATAACATTTAAAAGAGCTAATACACACTGTTATTTTTTGATTCATTTATTTTAAATGTTCACAACTCTTACTATAGACACAAGCCTGCCTTCTAACATCAAATGTTTTCTTCTCAGATAATCAAATACGCATTACATTTAGAACAAAAATATACCAAATGAGTTGGTTAATTTTCAATAACCTTGCGTTGATGGATTATTTCAACCTTTGCAGTTCTACCATGGTGCAATTATTGCAAGTTAAATTGATCGTCGATGTAAAAGAACCATTTAAGGTTAAGGTTTATTTCATATGTAAAAACATATTAACATATAGAGAATGATAGATTACAATCTATCAAAGTATTTTACTGCGATTTAATTAAAACAAAAATGTTGTGTTGGGTGTTTTGTAAGCAGCTTGATCTCGCTTCTTAAGAATTGACTAATTGTTACCAGCTGCTATAGTATAGGTAGGTAAATGAGAAATGTGCTTATACTGACAATATTTGCATAAAATATACTAATATGATTAGTTGTATCTAGGTTTTTCCTTGTGTAGGCGTTAAAAAAAAAAAGAAATTAGAATAAAGATTGAACAGGTAACAATAATCACATGAAATAAATGGTTCGCCTCCTGAATATACTCTTTTTATTTTCAATAGAAACTCAAAAATGATTTTCACCTTGGACTTGAAGGTAATATTTATAATTAAAAATAATTCTATTATGTATTAAAACGGTCATATAAAAAATTATTGCAATAGACTGAGGATTATTTAGTGATTAATTAGTGTCCAATTTATTTAGTGTTAATACTCAACGCTTAACTTGACTAGTAATAATATGTACAAACCTGTTTGCCATTTATGTACCAAGTGAGGTTCGCTGGAGGAAAGCCTCCGAGAGAAGAACAGTTGGCTCGTATCCTGTCACCTAAAGAGTACTTGGTCTTCTCCACCGTAACATCCGGCAGTGCCTCAGGCTCTTCTACACACAAAGCGATGTCACTTGTCAGTATCTTTACAGTTCAGCACATCTGTCATCGCTGCCTTCTTAAGCCAAATAAATTCAAACTATTTACTGCCTGAAGGGAAAGGCTCTATTTTCAAATAGGTACAGGACAATCGACTTTTGCGTGTCTGTCTGTGAGTTAAAGGTCACAAAAATGATATAATCAATCTGAAATTTCAAGGGTATATTTAACACCACCCCGGCCCTTAATGTGGTGGAGGTCATTTTGATAGGGCTTTAGGTGTTTATACATATGTTAGGCTCTAAGGACTTAAGATGATTTTTTTTCAATAAAATTTTCTATAGTTCAATGATGCAATCAAGTTATTACAATTAAATTCGTGAACTGCTGGGAGGAGCCTATGGTTTAGCTGGCACCATACCATAAAATAGACATAAGACATCGATCTTAATCAAAAGTTTAAACAAATACCGCTAAGGGTTTGACTAAACCAAGAAGTATAGAAGGGAGTCAAATCAATCAATACTCAAGAGTTATAGTTAGGTACAACTGCTGGTGATTAGTTAATTAAACATCACTAACCTGTTACTATTACTGGAGCAGACTTGATGATGGTGTGGAAGGACGGAGCGTCAGCGGAAACTTCGCAGCCATAGAAGCCGGTCAAGTTCCTCTGCACATTGTTGAGGGTGACCACTGTGCTGTTCGACTGCGAGATCTGCCAACAAAGTAGTCTTTTGTATTGCACATAGAAATAGCAGTGAATCTGCTACGATCTCCTGAATCTGGAACGATTCACCTTAAGTGGGAATATCCCTGTCTATTATATAAGAATGCTTACAATTCATGAAAAATGTATACTACAGTACCATTATATACTACAGTACCATTATATACTACAGTACCATTATATACTACAGTACCATTATATACTACAGTACCATTATATACTACAGTACCATTATATACTACAGCACCATTATATACTACAGCACCATTATATACTACAGTACCATTATATACTACAGTACCATTATATACTACAGTACCATTATATACTACAGTACCATTATATACTACAGTACCATTATATACTACAGTACCATTATATACTACAGTACCATTATATACTACAGTACCATTATATACTACAGTACCATTATATACTACAGTACCATTATATACTACAGAGCTCAATCAAACACTCAACATTGACTGGATCAGGCTGATTACTCCTTGACAGGGAAATTTTCCCTAAAGATGAGAGCTATCTGTCCACACCAGCGAATTCAATTGTTACCTGTAGCTATACCATTGTGAAAGTACCTACACTCCTAAGGGCGTCATGATGCCAGCTGCCCGCTTCCTAGCCACTAGCATCATAACCCATTCAGCCCTTTATAAATATTGATGATACTTTAGAAATGAATGGAACAATAAAAAAAATAGAACATATGTTCAATTGGGATCGATAATTTAGTCTAATTTTCATTCACCATTGGTATATCTTGGCAGATAGATAAAAGTATTTATTTGATGTCGTCAAATAATAATCACAAACTCTAATCTTACCTCTCATCAAGGCTATCTATTGGGATGTTAGTACATTCATATGAATAGATATGCTTGAGAACTAAACAAAGAAACAATATATGAAGAAAAATAAACAATAAAATGTTATTTTGAAGATAATAAGATGTTATTAAAAAGAAAACATCATAGATTGAGAAAATGAACAAAGCAACAATTATGAATATGCATGGTATATTTAATTAATTTTTTTCTTCTAATAGCTAATATCAATATGAAAATAACTATTATACTATTATAAACAACTTTATAATGATAAAATTACAATCTGCCTTATTTAATACTTAAATAGGCAATAAGTAATTAAGATAAATGTTCTCATTCATATCATATTTACAATTCATCATTCACTCGCTCATTCATACAATATTTACAAACAGCCCAGAGGCTTCCCAAGTCCACATGGTTGTCACCTCCCTCGCATGCGAAAGAGGAAGCGGAGTCTTGGAAAGTCCCCCATGCTCCTCCGTCAGCCGCGTCACCGGATACGAGCCAATGGAGGCAGACCAAGAGCGCGAGAGCTACATGCGCTCAGAACATGATTGGGGAAACTGGCCATTGCTAGGACTCCCATTGTCACGTATTTATAGCAGGTCACGAGGCCACTGCCGTTTTAGTCTCCGAGGAGAATTATAGGGATGAGTGGTGCAGTGCAATGACTGCTACGGGATTAGGGTGGTTGGATAGGTTACTATGGAATTTCATGAACTTGGAAGGGATGAGTTCAAGAATGTAAGGTATATTAAGATCTTTACAAAGGGTTTGTTGCTGATGTAATAAGGGGCATTTACTATTTGTAGCGACCGCTAACTACATAAGTTAAATCACCCTATACTCTGGTGCATATATAATGTATTGTAATTAAATGTAAATCATGGTAAAAGTTTCTAGCAATAAACGCGGACCGGCAGTCATAAAACAAGTAACAAGATTGTCGACGGTCGTCCGCAATAAACCTGAGAGAGTGAGCCACCTGGCCATCATAAACAAGACCCTTTTAGACCGAGGGCCGCCACCCGGTGGTCATAAATCTGAAAGGGGTTGGCCACCTGGCCATCATAAACCGACCCCTTTCAGACCGTCTCCGCCTTCCGGCAGGAAGGGGAAACACTATTTAACCCCGGGGCTTCTAGCCCTAAACCCCACTCTCTCCTCAGGGCCTCTGAGTCTGTCACCCTGTCTTTCAGCCTCCTTGCAGACCCTCTGACGACTTGTAACTGTGACACTGCCGGGCCACCGCTCGAACTGAAAACTGGCCTTATTCTTTACGAAACCTCTGTACCTCTTCTCTTGAATACAGTGCATTGTCGGGGCACATACCTATCATACATGGAGTCAGATATGTTATTAACTCGAACAATCCACACTTGTCACCAGGGTTAGGTGAGCAGGCACCTCCTAGTGACAACCCGACACTATTGTTCTCAGGACTATTGATTGAAAGGTTTGGATACGGTTGATGTTCGACTTATTTGCTGTCCCCCATAGTTCTATTTCATATGTCCAGATGAACATAATTATATGACTGAACAAAAATATGACTGGGTTCTAATAAAAATAAAAACACTTGGTCTTAGCTATTGAATTTCCTTCACAGGTACCTATATTCAAAAGAAAGAGAAAAGCGATGTCATCTCCTCCAGCTCCGATCAGAAAGTGTTCGACTTCCTTCCAGTTTTGGGCCGAGTTGTGTAAGAGAGGTCTTGTTTGGTCATCTAACAGCCTTAATTATATTTATAAAAGAAAAAATGAGGAAATTCGGTGTTAATATTTCGAGATTTTAACTATAAATGTTTCTTCATTTTTTTAATTATAACCTAAAGATATTCAAACGCAAAGGGAGGAGTGTGAAGAGGACGAAGCAGGGTTGACCAGCAAATCAGGATTAGCTACCTGTCAGTACCAAAAATCTAGGTCAACTGTCAAGCCACCGAGTGACATTGCCTTCCTTTTAAAATCACATCGCATCACCGACCTCAGGTGATTACTAATGAAACTACACATTTACAATTAACATAAAGTAAAATATTCCTTAATTCTTCATATGATACACAATATACACACCAACCAAAATTAAGTAATTGATAGATAATTACACATAATACATCAGTAGCAATTTTTAAAAAAATAAACACTAATGTCTGACTTGTACTGAGAACATATCTATGTTTAGCTAACTTAACTACTGTTTAGTTCTGGACCTTCATAAATGCACATAATACAGAGAATAGACACTTCATCACTGTCATGTAAAATGGTTTTGAGAATGGAGCGTGTGTATACACTATTACAAACGAAATCTAGTTAGGATGTTTCAAGATTTTTTGGGATGTAATTTTTGAATTTCAAGTCGATTTAGGACCACTATCTCAGAAAATACATCGTACGTACAAACAGCCATATTAACAAGATAGCTGGAATCTGTTTGAAAGTAAAGCCTATACTTTTGTCGCTAGGCAAAAATGTAGTCCAACCTTCAGTTGTAGACTAACGATCACTGCATTATAGAATACTAGTACACCCAAAAATCAGTACCTCTCAATTCCTTGCAATATTTAAACGATTTTTTTTATTTTACATCGATTATCAAATACATCATATCTTACAACTGTGCGCTAGTTGACGAGTAATTAAAATATATGTTTAAAAAAAAGGTCAAATGACCTTATCTTTTTGAGTGATTGAATTTAAATCTTAAATTAAAGCTTTGTAATTAATTAAAAAAACAAACACTTGGGAAAGAAAAAAAAGAGGTGAAATTAGAGGGTAATGTCTGTGTAGGAGTGAGGCACTGCAGCATTGCTAATCTCTTCCATAACTGGAGAGGAATGGCGGCAGGAAGTGGTCCAGGGCTAAGCGATGTAATCAGAGATAAATATGTATATACAGCTAATGAGGTCTTGATAATGATCATGTTGGCAGTGCCGATCGGTTGGTTGGCTCCGGCCCAGGGGCCATCTGTTGCTGCGACATTAGTAATTACACTTTTCATATATTTTATCTCTCATACTTCATAGTTTCTAACTGCTTTCCTAATTAAGGGGATCTTTGTGTTGGAGCCAGTTCAACTACGGGCACCAGTGGCATGGCAAATTATGTATATTTAAATCAGGTTATTAATATTACCTCCTCAGCAATCGATAAAGACTCAGAAATATTACATTGTCGATTGTTGAATACAATCTGTGAGTTGTTTAGAGAATGATGATAGGTGAGAGGAAGGAGGAAGGAGCCTGGAAATATCTCTGCCATTATAATAACGACCAATATGCATTATCTCCGAGTCCACGGCTGCCTTGATCCGACCACTGCGTCCCTGTAATCTCAGGTAACAACCGCCTGAGAAATGTTCACAGCCTTTACTATCTCAGTTATGAACATTATGTCCTAGGAGAGCCCTTTAATCGAATTGTGCTTTATTGATAGTCCTACTAGTACTACATAAAAAAACTTTTTCTTTTGCAGCGCTCGTACTTCCTTCAAGGATTACCGGCTTTAGCGTTTAGTCATGTCCCTCCTGCTTCTTTGATATCTTCTTATATTATCATGTGCTCAAGTGAGTACTTTTTATATTTCCTGCACTATCTCTATAATATATCTATAATGTTTGCTACTTATTAGTTTAGGTATAATGGTATTGAGTATAATTTAAAAAAAATGACAGTATTATTCAAATGGACGGATTCTATGGACTGTAAATACGTTAATCCTATTTGTTTAGGCCACAGTTATATATATATTGTAATGAGGTTTAAACCCTCCCAGTCTAGCATACCAGAAAAGGCACATAACTAAACAGTAGTTAAGTTAACTGAACATAGCTGCCTTCTCAGTACAAGTCAGACTTTAGTGTTTATTTTAAAAGTGGTTTTGAGACACCGGAAGCGTCTTATCCTCACTTCATGCTCCGTAATTATCAATCTATCCAATTATCAACAATGGTGGATTACACTAGATGCTTTGTTAAGGTAATCGAATTAGTTTGACATTGCCTAAATTTTTTTATTGCTGTATCGTTTTGTTGCAAAATTACAACACAAACACGCGTACACTATCTAAGTTTGTTGATGAGCATTTGACTGCCCCAACAAAGTCTTAGTTCAGTTATTCCTGTCTACAAAGAAATATGTTATAAGTTTAAAACGGAATTCTCGTCATTTTAAGACATTACTGAAAAAAAACTTAAAATGTATATTGCTGAAGGAGCTCGGGAAATTATTCAAAACGACAGGGAAGGTTCTGTTAACCAGCGCACCGTATTGCTTGGTTTGTAGCTATGAAAAATTTAACAGTGGAGATATATCCTCGGAAAGGACGAAGCGGCCAAGTTTCAGTGGAATTCGGACAAACTAATCCAGATAGAAGCTACTCGCGTCCTTGCCAGGGAATGTGAAGTGTTGAAATGTTCAGTCAGTCGCCGACACGGGGAAGGTAAACAAAATCACTGGCCCTAAATGAACTTACACCACAACAAGAGAGGGTTGAAGTTTTCAAAAATCTAAAAAAAAAAAAGAAATGATATGAGATTTTTCCAAAATATTGTCACATAGTGGGTTTACTGGTGATGAGCAATGGGAGCTATTGACCAAGGAGTTCCTGGTAGATGTTCAATGTATTAACTTTACAGTGAACAGTTTGAAAGACTAGAAGAGAAAGTTAGCCAGCATTGATTAACCGTACAGGATGTCTGTTTCAGCTAGATAACGCTAGACTACACACTTCCGGTAGGACTGAAGAAAGTTGGAACATCTTCGTAGGATCGAACCCTCGCCACACCAACTGTAGCGAACTGGCCTCGCTCACTTGTTTCGATCAGAAGTTCTCCAGCTCTGGGATCGATCACCTGGCCCAAAGGAGGCTAATGGTACACAACGAAGCTATATTTTGAATATTAATTTTATCCAATATGGCAGCGACAAAAATATTTTGGATTATTTTTGGTAAAATCTTAAAAAGTTAAGCCGACTGTTCGGCTTAAATTTTCTCGTGAACAGCGTTACTCCAGATGGGCGATAAGTCCGCTTATCCGTTACCTCTAGACTACTGTCCCCGTCAGATTCTAAACGAGTAGGGATATGATCTGTGTCCATGAGATCAGGGAAAGACATGACCTACACTAGATATAGAAGTGGGGAAATCAAGAGCTCGCCTGGGTAGGACTGAGACAGTTCCTGAACTAGGTGTCGTTACAGCCACAAAAGCTGAATATATTTGATTGAGAGCCTCTATTTTAATACAGGTAAGGGCCTGTATCCTTTTACACATATCCGTTTGTATTTATATTCTAGAGGCCGATATAAAATCGTCAATTTAATCGATTTATAAATTTTTAAGTAGTCACATCGAAGTTTACTGATTAGTTTTTAACTATTAAGATTTCTTAAGTACAAGTTACGAAACTATTTAAAATTTAAACATATGATTTTTCCTTATAGTTAAAGCTGTTTTTTTTTAATGAAGGTAACGCAAAACTAATTTAATACCAGCACTTTCAGTGGCTGTACTGATATTTTCAATGAATATAATTCCATTACATTAATAGAAGCGAAAAGTTAAAAAAAAATTAATGTAACAGACAATGGGGGTGGGGGGGGGGGTGAGTAACAGATCTGACTGCTTACGACTAGCTTAAACTTTCCATTTTCATTTTCTATTTTATCAAGTTGATTATGAGATACAGGAAAATGGTGTTCTTCACATATTACAAACAATTAATTTTTGAGTATTAAAAATTATATATTTAATAGGTTCTAGGTTTTTTTTTATGTTTTATGTTTAACAAAAATAAAATGAACTGTTTATAGTAAAGAATAGCAGGCGCTTTTTTTAGTCCTGTGAGTATTTCTCAATATGACCTAGAGTATCCTCGAATCCCATAAAAAATTTTTTTCTGAATATAAAAATTATTATATTATTTTCTAAGTTATATATTATTTTATAAGTTATTGATTCTTAAAAAGAGACATTTAGGGCAGTATATTTGCATTATCGGTTGTGCCTTAAGCTTAAGTCTGTCCAAAATATTAGTGACAAAATAACATTCAGTAACGAACGTTTCGCCTGTTTAGCCATCATAAAAATTGTTTCATGCATCACGTATCAAAATTGTTGTTCTTCACCTGAATGACTACTAATGTAGATGACACCTGATGATCATTTTTGATGATATCATGTCAATAAAATTGTTGTGAATTATCGTTTATATTAAGTTTTGTCTTGATCCATCCATTAGTCTACAACGGAATAGTAATTGATCGCACGTCTGTTCTGTACTGTTGTTACAGAGGCATTTGTTGCTACCAGTCAGTTCAAAACCGTGCAAATAGCTCCAACTTTCAACATCATCGGGCACTACAATTTTGAAACAATATATATATATCTTGTTTGTATCCTTGTATGGTAATAGCTTTGGACAACAGTACAACTGTATTTCAAAGGACATCCCATCTCTCAATAGAAAATAAATTACTAATTTACAAAGTTATACTTAAGCCAATCTGGACTTACGGAATAGAGCTATGGGGACAGGAAAAAAGTCGAACTACCCTACATTCTTGAACTCATACCTTCCAAGTTCATGTAATTCCTTCGAAACCTATCCAACTACCCAAAATTCCCTAGCACTAATGACTGTGCCACTTATCCCTATAATCTTCCTTGGAGACTAAAACGGCAGTGTTCTAGGGACCTGCTTTAAATACGTGACAGCGAGAGTCCTGGCAATGACCAGTTTCTCCAATTATGTCCTGAGCGTTAGTGACTCTCACGCTCTTGGTCAGCCTCCTGTCTCTCGGTCTGGTCGGTCCGCGAGAGAATGAAGAACTGTAAATATTTTATGAATGAGAACATTGATCACTTATTGAGATCAGTTACTTATTGCCCAAAAAAAAAGGCACATTGTAATGTTATCGCAATAAAGATTTTTTTGATGGTAGCTTAACAGCTGAAATGTTGACTGTTAAATGATATTTTGTCAATAAAGATCATTTTGGAGAGACTTAAGCTTGATGAACAACGCATAGTGCAAATATGAATGTAGAAATTACTGCTCTTTATCTTTCGCCTATATGTGACAACCATGTGGACTTGGGAGGTATCTGGGCTGTTTGTATATACTGTATGAAAATTGTAAATATAGTACGAATAATATCATTTATCACAATTACTTATTGTCCAATGAGGCACATTGTAATTTTATCATTATAAAGTTGTTGTTAATAAAAATAAATAAATGATTGTTATCTTTTTGGCGGATAAAAAACTTGAAAATATTGTTGGCAGAGCTATAGTCGTCGATATATATATATTTTTTATTTTTTTTGCTTGTACGATAATGAAGATGAATGGACATAGAGCGGTGGGAGAGGCCATTCTATTGGGGGGAGATTGAAAGAGATTTGCTCAGAATTCTCTGGGCGAGGCGACAATAGGCCGCCCTTCTCTCGAGGGCCTCCGTCTCTATTTTCTTTGGACAATTCCATTTCCGATTTCACTTGGGGTAATTGCATTGGAGGCCTCAGCAGATGTTTTGCTATCGTCACAGGATCAGTCGGATCAGCCTGTCTGTCCGTATATGCTACTGCCTCAAAGATCAGTCGGCAGATGGTTCACATTACATAGACATCGTGATAATTTAAGATGCAAACTACCAAACATTACTTCAATAAGTAGTAGTTCATGTCATGGATTATTCGTTTAAGTAAGGAATGCCATGAACCATAAATTAAAACGTAATAAAGCGAAATTTACTGTAATTAACGATCTTACAAAGGTAAAGAAATAAAAACACATCACTAATAAAATCTGTTCTCAATAATGCCACAGTTAACAGCAAAGGCAGGTATGCACTGTAGGAGAGAGGTAGAGGAATGAGCCCTAGATCAGTGTTCTACAGAGTTGCTTACTTCGGTATAAGCATTTAACTCATTACGAAGGTGGTCAAGACCTTCTAGGTCCCACTAGGTCTTAGGTAAATACCTGAGCAAATGCTCGCATCTTTTTTTCTATCGCCATTTAAGCTATCTAAAATAAGCCACCTTCGGTCTACTTAAGGAGTAGTCTTGCCGGTGGAGCACCTGTTGTGCATTAATTACTTGTAAGCCGACCTCTTTGTCTTATAACTGTGGGATAACTACATTTAACTCATTACGAAGGTGGTCAAGACCTTCTAGGTCCCACTAGGTCTTAGGTAAATACCTGAGCAAATGCTCGCATCTTTTTTTCTATCGCCATCTGTTTTAATTTTAAGCTATCTCAAATAAGTCACCCGCGGTCTACTTAAGGAGTAGTCTTGCCGGTGGAGCACCTGTTGTGCATTAATTACTTGTAAGCCGACCTCTTTGTCTTATAACTGTGGGATAACTACATTTAACTCATTACGAAGGTGGTCAAGACCTTCTAGGTCCCACTAGGTCTTAGGTAAATACCTGAGCAAATGCTCGCATCTTTTTTTCTATCGCCATCTGTTTTAATTTTAAGCTATCTCAAATAAGTCACCCGCGGTCTACTTAAGGAGTAGTCTTGCCGGTGGAGCAATTTTTTACTAGCATTAATTACTTGTAAGCCGACCTCTTTGTCTTATAACTGTGGGATAACTACAATTTACTATGAATAAATTGACTCTGCGATTATAATGCAACAATATAAGCGATTGCAGCCATCACTTTAATATAAGTGGTCTGAGCTGTTCGAAAATGGACTCACTAAACTAATATATAAATTATTTTAATTTCATTTTTTTTTTTTTTTAACAACTTTATTATGATGAAATTACAATCTGCCTTTACTTAATAGGCAATAAATAATTGAGATAAGTGTTTTCATTCATACCATATTTACAAGTCATCATTCGTTCGCACATTCATACAATATTTGCAAACATTTACAAACAGCCCAGGGGCCCCCCAAGTCCACGGTTGTTGCCTCCCTCGCAAGCGAAAGAGGAAGCGGAGTCTCGGGAAGTCCCCCACGCTCCCCACCAGCCACGTCTAATAATAATAATTGAAGGGTTTGCTGCAAAAAGGAGGTAGCTCCATCCCATAGCTGTTGGGAGTTAGAAACACTTTCTTGTGTCAAAAAAAAACCTCTTTTATTTGGCACAAAAAGGATGCAGCTCCAATCGTAATATGTAAACACCATAATTGAAAGTAAGCAGCAACAATATTTTTACATAACTTAAAATTTGAATTTTTTAAACGTTTTGTTTGGTTTCCCAACAAATGGAAAAATTGGAGCTACCTCCTTTTTGCAGCAAACCCTTCAATTTCATTAATTATATTTATATTTCTTGTAAGATTTCTAATGCCACAGCCCAGAAGCTATTTGTTGGGTCGTCACGAAGAGGGCCTAGTTACCCTAGCCCTGGTGACGAAGTGAGGGTTGATTAGGCTATGACCTGGACAATCGTTTCATGACGGTCTTACTATCTGACTCCATATTTGATAGGTTTGTGCCCCGACAATGAACTAAGTTCAGGAGAAGTAGTATAGGGTAGGTAGTTTATGTGGTCTTGGAATGACCACGAATTCACACTCGGTATCTGAGGATAGGCGAAATCCCAAAGGTGTGTGTAAACCAGAGAGAGGCAGACTGGATTTCCGTGGGACACACTACTAGGTAAAATTTGTAGGGCCACGGCAACCGTTGTCCGCGAGGGAGAGGTCTCTCCCAAGGAGCTAGTTTTAGCGAGGCGAAGGCAGAGAATCCCACTAGGAGAGTGTGGGGTCTGACGAGGCCGGACTAAAACACAGCGAGGTTAGGAAGAGAGGTCCAGAGGTTTTCATAAATGAGAAGGCCAAGTTTTGAAACATCAGTGCAGTGGCAAGTTCGCCGGTAGAGAGCCGTCGTGAGAATGATTTACAGGTTTTCTTTTTTTTTATTTCAAAACCTTTTTTATTATTTATAAGTATACAATGAACAAAAATTTATATGGTTACAATTTGCTCCTCGTACTGCGATGCGCTGATGCATTCGAAGGAGGGCATAAAATAAAATACATTTAAAAAAGTCAGACATTAGACAATTAAACAAAGTTTTAGTAAATAGAGTCAACTATTATTTAAAGTAGATTATATAATATCTTATATACATGTAAAAATATAAATAAATAAAGCGATTTTGAAACAAAAAAAAAAGTCTGAAATAAAAAATTAAAGTTTATATTTTCTACGATCTTTGTTGTATTTGATACACTTACTGAATGTTAGGCTTAATAAATAAATCTTTTTAATATGGGTTCTAAATTATAAAAAAAACTTGATTTAGGCCACAATTGATATAAAACATATTATTGCTATTTATTTTAAATATAAATAATGAAAAGATACCACTTCATTTCTAATAAATTCTTCGTTATAGTCTGATAAATTATTTCTGAAATGATTCCCTTAGTGCGAGTACTTGACAATAGCAATCAATATTCGACTCTAAGGTCGCATCTTCTCGCCTGACTGTGCCTCAAGGAGCTTAAAAGCCAAGTGGAAGGTGACTAGTAATTATAATGAGAAATGTCATTATTTTCCTCTTCCAGAAAAAAAATTCTATGATAAAACAAAATAATTTAATTCATATTTCCAAACGAGACGCGATACAACTTGGTCTATTAGTCGGAATGTTTAAAGTTTTTAGAGTCGAGATAAGTTTTGAAAAAAAAACTCTAACTAAAGTAAAGTTTCAGACTATCAACTCAAAAGACATCATTAAATTTATTTACTTTGCAGGTTGGTAATGGGTTCTCACTTCAAACTTAGAATGAATATTTTTCAACCACAATTAAAATATGCCTCTACCTATTATGAGAAGTAGTTAAGTGTTCTCAAGTATTTACTATACTAACAAGGCGGTGTCAGATATCAAGCTCAGGCTTGAAAATAACTTACATAGAAAAATATTCTTTGGCATATTTGGATGTTTATCAATGGAAACTCACAATTTTCAAATTTGACGGGAAAACAAAAAAGAAATTGGTACGTTGAGACAATACGGAAAATGAAAATGTATAGAAGGATTATACCTAATGTACAAAAGAAGGTGTTTATTCTCTCCACGTTTTCGGAGGACTAGGCTGTCGTCTTCAAGGTTTCAAGATGCAAAAAAAAAGTATGGGATATATAAAAAAACTCGATACACGTTCAAGAAACGTTGTTTACAAACGGTCATAACTATTAAAACATAATATCTAAATGAAACCATATATCAATAAAAATGAATACAGTCGCAGGCAAATAATATAACAACGGAATAAAAACATTAGTACGTTCAATGTCTTGACTAAAGTTAAAACTGTTTAAAATCTATAAAGAAAATATAAATAAATTTGGTGAAATACGAAAAGTGTACCGGCACCGCAATATCAATTTAAAGTTAACCTTGACAGAATCTTTGAAGGAACTTCTTTTATTTGAGGGTATACGAGTATTGTTTGTTTTTGTCTCCCATTTAAGGGGCGATACTGTCTAACAAGCAATCCACGTATGTCATCAAATAGAAACAGGGAGAGCATGGATACAATCTTCCAGGTTCTATTTTAATAAGAAATTGAACATAAAATTGTTTTCTAGTAGAGAAGTAGGGAAGGAGGTTCACTGATATCCCACTGAAGCTCTTGCAATGTCATTTGAAAACGGCATCTGAATCGCTCTATTTGAACTTAGTGCTAGAGTTGGCCCGTTGTAAAATTCGAAAATAAAAGAGTACATTGTTCATTTTTTTTTTCAATCTATCCACCGCTCTCTGGCTTCCGGTTCGACCGTTTGTGTTTGTCATATTTGGACGAGTCCTGCCTTAGCTCCCTTTTCGGATTCTCCGGGCAAGAGATATCTCATTTATTTTTCGATCTCCCTGGGGCTACAATTTCCAACTAGTAGATGGGATTTTCGGACGTTCCCAATTATTTTTTTCTAAATGGAGTAATGAATAACGGGAACAGATCTCAAATATATCAGTTACCACCTTAGTCACAGGGCTGACAGATGTCCTTTTAAAAGCTAGAAAATGTTCCCACATTACCTTCACCCTCTGCCGCAAGTCTCGTCCACTAGTTTCTTTTAATTCCATTCCTCTCCCTGTAACCGAGTTAGTACGGTACTTAGGCTTCCATCTCGACAAACGACTGACCTGGAACCCACATACAAGGCTAAAAAGACATGAACTAAACAGACGCTTTGAAGAACTGTACAGACTACTTCAAAGGACATCCCATCTCTCAATAGAAAACTGATTACTAATCTACAAAGTAATACTTAAGCCAATCTGGACATACGGAATAGAGCTATGGGGGACAGCAAAAAAGTCGAACAGTCCTGAGAACAATAGTAAATGCCCCTTATTCCGTCAGCAACAAAACCCTTCATAACGATCTTAATATGCACTACATTCTTCAAATCTCATCCCTTCCAAGTTCATTAAATTCTATAGGAAGCTATCCAACCACCCTAATCCCCTAGCATAGTCATTGCACTGCACCACTCATACCTATAATCCTCCTCGGAGACTAAGACGGCAGTGGTCTAGTGACCTTCTATAAATACGTGATAGTGGGAGCACTGGCCTGTTTCTCCAATCGTATCCTGAGCGTCTGCGGCTCTCGCGTTCTCGGTAAGCCTTCACCACTGGCTCGTATGCGGTGACGCGGCTGACGGAGGAGTGTGGGGGACTCCCCAAGACTCCGCCTCCTCTTTTGCAAGCGAGGGAGGTGACACCATTTGGGGTCTCTGGGCTGTTTGTAAATACTGTATGAATGAGCGAGTGAATGCAAATTATAAATATGGTATGAATGAGATCATTTATCACAATTACTTATGGCTCAATGAGGCAGATTGTAATTTTATCATAATAAAGTTGTTGTTGTTATCTTAAAAGCTATAGAATATTAGTGAATAAGCCTTTAATTTGGGCGTGTAAAGACTGAGTAGCTTAGGGAAATCCTATGAGCGTGCAATTGTTCCAATCTTGGGAGTGTAATTTTGAGCGAATAAACCAAAAGGAGTCTTCGCTCAACTTAGAAGCAAATTCATCCACGGAGTAATTGTAGAATAAGAATTTTTCGGTTAAACGCCGTAAGTTCTGCTCTACGGGTTTGAGGTGTGGAATATTACAAGAGACGTGTTAGCTATGCTCCAAGCTATCATAAAAAATCACGGTGGATCCTAGGAATCAGATGGCCGAAAAGGATAACCAATAGTAGAGGATAAGAGAAACATGAAAGTAGAGCTGATTAAGAAATAAACACACTCTCAAAATGAAGAGAGACAACCTAAGCAGGCCTCAGGATTGGAACCCGTAAGGTAACAACGTGTTAGAAAGCTCAGATTGATTTAAAGAAGAACAGTGGAGAGAGAGCATCAGGGACAGAAATTGAGAGCGGTTAAGAGGCTGGCGGAATTTCTTGAGAGCGTCATGCTCCTCTAGGAATGCAAGCACATGAAAAAACAAGGGATTTAATGTTTAATTTAGAAGCTGGTGTTTTGTTCTAGCATATTGTAAATATTATGTTAACTTTTACTGTCGATTGACGTTATGTATATAACTAACCGACGTCCCAGGTGTCGGCCGGTCGGAGTGGTTTTGGCGCGAAATCACTTCTCCAAAAGAAATTTCAAGAGCCGATTCATTTGTAAATGGCATGGTAAATATGACGCCATGGCTCGTTTCTGAATGTTCATTCAAGTTTATTACTGTTGGCATGGCGGCTAAGATAGCTGTCGAGGAAGTGAATATCTTCAATCTTCAACCCGGAGATATGGGCAAGTTAAAATCACATTAAACAACTTTATTATGATAAAATTACAATCTGCCTCATTGGGTAATAAGTAATTGAGATAAATGTTCTCATTCATACCATACTTACAATCATTCACTCACTCATTCATACAATATTTACAAACAACCCAGAGACCTCCAAAATCAAACGTGGTTGCCACCACCCTCACTTGCGAAAGAGGAAGCGGAGTCTTGGGAAGTCCCCCACGCTTCTCCGTCACCGGATACGAGCCAGTGGTGAAGGCTGACCGAGAGCCACAGACACTCAGGATACGATTGGAGAAACTCTCTATTGCCAGGGCTCCCATTAGCACGTATTTATAGCAGGTCACGATACCACCCGAGAGAATCCGGTGAATAGTTAAAATCAACAGAAGGTTGCTGAAATCACCTCTAAGCAAGTTCTGGAAAATCAATAAATTAATAAACACTATATAAGGCATAGTGAAAATAGATTTGGGGAATGTTCTAGAACTGAACACAAAGGAAGGAGTAACGATGTAGCTGCAGGCTCGCTCCGTAATGTAGACATCATATAAATAATTACTTACTATCGTACAACTATCGTGAATAATGCATAATAGGTCAGAACGGGAACCAGCGAATCATTTGTTCAACAGTTCTCTCTGAATTATTATCATTAAAGTAATATGATGGTTGAGAATCACAAATTAAAGATATTAGGATTAGTAATTGTATGAATGGCCAGCCAATGTAAGCAATATTCGCTTTGAACCTGCTGAGCTGATTATGAAACCACGATGGCCGATGTGGTCTGTACACGAGTGGAAAATACTAGGCTGTGTGTGTGGGGGGGGGGGGGGCAATTAATGTCCAGGGGGAGCAATTGCAATTTCAATTTGTGCCGCAGGAAAGAGCCAAGTGGAAAATTGGTCAAAAGGCACATAAGCGTTGTTCGGTCGAGCGCTCTGTGTCGGTCTTTGTGGTTTGTTCTAGCTTCCGTTATATATCACTTATTGCTGTCTTCCTGTCACTTCCGGTCTGCCGGTCCACCATTCGAACATATAATAGGCTCACGCTAGGAACTCGTCTGGGAGAATGTTCAGATGAGAGGATTAAAAACATTTTCATAATTTGCAAGAGTAATCGAAATTGGAAATAAAAGATTAAACTCTACTATTTTGTTTTAAATGATTCGGTGGCCAAATCGGGTTGTGTTGGAACTTCTATACCTCATGCACAAGTTCTCAACAAACTCATCACCTTCCACTTCCTCTGACTCTTGGGATGTCTTCGGCTCTCCTAGATATGTTAATATCTAAACGTCTCCTGTGGGACAAATAGGAGTAACGCCCTGTAATTATCCTCGTTGTCCACCAAAGTAATTCGGTCTGATGGTTCCGAAATACTCCGGAGTCCGAGTTTGGCTCTGGGGCTGTTCCAATGGAGATGATATGCGCGCAATGTCTTCGTCTCCAGTACTAGTACAAGTACGGGTGTCCTAAACTTGTGAATCGTCCTATTATCAATTATAACAATCCATTTCAGAATTGAGAGATACTTTCAGATAAGTACAGTGGAATAGTATCTTTTTAAGGATTGCAAAGTAAAGAATATGTCCCAAAAAATTAGGTTGTGGGAAACGACTAGAAAAAAAAAATTGTTTTTAGTCTCATTCTTGCCAATTTTAGTCATTTTCAGGATATAGATGTTTCAGCAAATATACCTGAAGTATTTTAGATTAAAAACACCAAGTAGTTTATTTAAGCCAAGTAAGTATTTAAGAAATTCACTGGGATTACAATAAAAATAGCATGATATTGTTTGTTTTTTTACGTCCATTATTACAATTATGAGGTAATACATATAGTCCGGCTGGGCTTTGTTGTATCGTTTAGGTATATACGAGGGTGGTCTAAAAAGTTTCCGACCTCAACATGAAGATAGCAGCAGCCGTAAATAAAAGCTAGTGAATTTCGTTGTTCGAACAGTTACTCACCAAAGTTTCAGCCATTTTGGACGCGCAGTTGTTTCGTAACAGTCGTTTGAGTGAGTCGATGTGAGTGTTTTTATGAAAATGGACAAAATCGAGTACCGAGCTGTCATTATATATTTGGTTTGAAAGGCAATGCGCCTACGCAAATCAAAGATGAGTTGGATTCTGTTTATGGGGACTCTGCACCATCATTTACCACAGTGAAATTTTGGGCAGCTGAATTTAAACGTGGTCATAAGAGCTTGGGAGACGATGAACGTTCGGGACGTCCAAAAACTGCAACTACCGACGAAAACATCGCCAAAGTTCACCAAATAGTGCTAAACGACCGCCGAATTAAAGTGAGAGAGATAGCAGAGGTTATGAACATGTCAAAAGAACGTGTTTGTCACATATTAAATCAACATTTAGAGATGAGAAAGCTGTCCGCGCGTTGGGTGCCGCGTTTGCTCACGTTAGACCAAAAACGTGTTCAAATGAACATTTCCAACGCTCTTTTGGCGCTGTTTAGGCGCCGATTAATTACTGTGGATACACCATTATACGCCTGAAATAAAAATACAGTCCAAACAGTGGACTGCAAAGGGGGAACCGGCTTCAAAAAAAGCAAAAACTGTTTTTTCGGCTGGGAAAGTGATGGCGACTGTTTTTTGGGATAGTCATGGAGTTATTTTAATCGATTATCTTCAAAAATGAAAAACCATTACAGGAGCATACTACGCATCATTACTTGATAAGCTGAAGGCAGAACTTGCGGAAAAAGAAAATCCTGTTTCACCAAGACAACGCACCGTCTCACACCTCAGCGGTTGCCATGGCGAAAATCCATGAATTACGGTTTGAACTGCTTGACCATCCGCTTTACTCACCAGATCTAGTCCCAAGTGACTTCTTTTTGTTCCCTCATCTAAAAATTGCGCTCGGAGGACAGAGATTTGGTCAAATGAAGAGGCAATCACCTTCGTGAACGATTATTTTGCAGAGAACAACGCCGAGTACTATTTGGACGGGTCACAGAGATGGGAGCATCGCTGGGAGAAGTGTGTAGAGTTACAAGGAGACTATGTTGAAAAATAAAAAAAAATTTCTGAAAAAACGTCTTGTATCTTTGTTAGGTCGGAAACTTTTCAGACCACCCTCGTATATATATATATATATAATACAATATAGACCTCAATCTATAACTGCTAAGGTAATAATTAACAGTATACTGCTATAGCTTGTAGACATATTTGACCTACATTTATTAAATGGAGTAATTAAAATTATGCCCTGGTAATGTTTACATATGGGTTTAGTGTTATTGGCCTTTACTAATACCTCTGAGCTGTCAGCTATCCTCACTTATGTTACACTCCAGGTAATTCTAGTTATTCATTATTCCTAATTAAAACCTCTACTGAATTTAAGAAATAAATTCATTTTCTTTTTTTAATTTTCACTTAAATTTTTTTGTGAATGTAAATTTATACTAAGGTGGTTGTTACTAAGGTGAGCTTCTTGTAAAAAAAAATTATGTAATATATAATTTTTAAGAATTATCTAATGGTATAAACCGAACGGGTTATTGTGTTCTCGTTTTGAAATATAGGGGGTACTATTCGAAAATGTTCCATTTAATTTTGAAAATTGAAGGTAGGAAGCTGCACATAAGGACATTTACAAGGGCTAAGAGTAGACTGGCAGTGACAAATGGACGGCTGACAAGATGGCAGGGAATGGATACGGTTTAATTAAAATAGCTAGGCCCTAGCTCATCTCTCAGTTGTCGGCAGGGCACTTCTCACCATTCTTGTGTAGTATCGACCTTGCTCCTGATGGATCCCCGGCCCAGGGGATCTTGTTAGCCTACATCGCTACTTCATACAGATGTTATAAGAGATATGATATTGCCTTGGAGGTGGGACATGACTTCAAACAAAAGTTATATTCCACAACACCGTAAGATATGCTGATTGTGAGTTGGATAAAATAAACTAATGGGATGTATGAAGAGAAAAAAAAATATGGAAAAATTTGGATCTGTATAAGTCTGCCTGTCTACGGACCAGTATACTTGTATAACCAAGACTAGAGATTTATAACCTAGAGGCCCGAAGCAAAGATATTAGAAGCTGTGCGAAAACAGATTAAGCATGTTTAGGAGAGGAGTTACAGGCTAAGTATCATAGATAGTTTATGTGGAATGTGGTGAAAACCGTCCTGATCTAAAAGTGTGAACCCGAAAAAGGGAAACTGGATCGCTTGGGGAGACGCTACTAGGTACGTTCGTAGGGCCCCAGAGACCGTCGTCTGCATGGAAGGGATCCCTTCCAAGGATGTGTCAACTTAAGCGAGACGAAAGCAGAGAATCCCACTAGGAAGTTGTGGGGTCTGACAACCACTAAGTATAGCAAGGCTAGATAAGATGTGCAGAGGTAGTTAAATAAGAAAACCATGGTTCGAGCAGAGCAACAATCGCCAGTGCAGAGAGAGAGGGCAGTGTTCACTTCAAGTGTCTGAATTTTTTTTTTATTTCAAAACCTCTTTTATTGATAAGTAATACAATGAACAAAAAAAAAAATTATAGGGTTACACTTTCGTACTGCGATGCGCTGATGCATTCGAAGGAGGGCATAAATATGATACATTTCAATCTGTAGTAAAAAAGTCAAAAAAACACATCCACAGCACTAGGTGATGTGGCTCACCTTCAGCTTATGAAAACACTAAACACTAAAACACTAAAAACTAAAACCTATACCTAGAACCTAAGACTAAAGCGTTCCAGCCGCGACAGCGTCCTGCCATCGTTGGGGGAACGGAGCGGGGGTAATCGTGTTAAACACCTGGTTTGTCAAGTATAGCAAGGAGTCGAAAAAATCTGTCTGAAAAAGCTCAGAATTTCTGCATTATATAGGCAGGTCATTCATGTCTACAGCGTATGAGATGGCTGTTTATTTCGGCCAATCAGGGGCTACTACGCCCGTGCCCCTCGGATCGTGAACTAGTCCCCTGTCTCTTTACTGACGCCGAATATTTATTGATGAAATATGGAAAGGTTGACGGCTGTTTTCTGGTCCGCGAAGTAGGTAAGTTCTATTTTATTGTGGTGAAGAATTAGGCATAACAACCTGTAATATTTTCTAGTTGACCACAGAATTCCCAGTTAATAACAAGAAACTCGAGCTAATTATTATAATTTCAACTATTTAGCTCTTAGCAGGAAGTCCCTGTGAGCACTAGTTGGGCAAAAGTAGATTAATATTGACACCATTGCAATATACCATTAATTACCCTTTGCTGCAATAGCAGCTTCAAACAGCAAATAAGTCACCGGGACGGAAGCGTACTTAGGCAACTTGCCTGTCCTGGACTTATTACAAAGCCCTCAAATCACGTTTATTATATAATTTACAGGAGTTAAGTAATTTTGCCAAGGCACAATCATCGACGCTTTGTTTTTTTCAGGCAACTTTCTTATCCTTGATAATTCTGATTAACTAAAGTCTTTGTCGATAAGCTGGGTGTGGGGAAGGTTTCCCCTTTTCCCAACTTCCCTCGAGTTTCTTATTACAAGGAAATGAAATTTCCCGTCGGGTAGAAAATTCTCCTTCTGACTTTCCCAGAAGCGTAGTTACATGTAGATTACTATGCAAGACTTTTCCCCTAGCCTCTAAGTTATGGTGTGTTCTATACACTTTAACATAAAAGAAAGCAGTTTCTATCATGCAAGGACTGTGACAAGGGGTGTGTACTCACGTCTACGACGGCTTCAACGCCTGGTAGAGGGAAGACCCTGGTCGGTGGCGACTCCTTCGGGACGAACCTGTAGAACTCGGAGTCACCCTGGTAGAACTTGACCGAGTACAGAGGCGCCCCTTCGAGGTCGAAGTCGCAGACCAGCTGGAGGCTCTGCCCAGTCTGCACGGCCTCTGGGAGGCGGAGGTTGACGCTCTTCAGGCAGGCTCCGTCTGTAACGGGGTCTCTGATTAGGGATAGTGCAGGAGGTAGTTTGGAAGCACAAGGACAAGCTTATGGTAGAATAAATGAGACTGGTGAAATGAAATTTACAGGTAATAAAGCTGCCACATACTGCTTAGTCACGGAGTTCTTTTTCGAATAAGACAAATTATAGATGAATTTATCATTAAAAAAATGAAAAAAAAACACAACGTCCAGTGAAAAGAGCGATGAATGGAGCCGAACGTATAGCGCTAACAACAATAATCTGAAACATATATGAATCAATAAAGCATGTAAATCACCTAAACCGATTAAAGTCAATTGTCAAGTGCATCAATCAGTTATGGGTTTCGAGAACGATTTTAATGGCTTTCTGTCATAATAGTCCACCAAAGTATGCATAATAGGGAATTAAAATCCAAAAAGTAATGCGATATAGTCCAATAAAGTCCCAAAAGTAATGCAATGTAGCCCACTAAAGTCACAAAAACGATGCATTATAGTCCAATAAAGTCCCAAAAGTAATGCAATGTAGCCCACTAAAGTCACAAAAACGATGCATTATAGTCCAGTAAAGTCCCTAAATATGCATTATAGTGCAATAAAGTCCCTTAATATGCATTATAGTACAATAAAGTCACAAAATATGCATTATAGTACACTAAAGTCCCAAAAGTAACGTATTTTAGCCCACTAAAGTCACAAAAACGATGCATTATAGTACAATAAAGTCACAAAATATGCATTATAGTACACTAAAGCCCCAAAAGTAACGTATTTTAGCCCACTAAAGTCACAAA
Organism: Acanthosoma haemorrhoidale; assembly: GCA_930367205.1. NCBI lineage: Eukaryota > Metazoa > Arthropoda > Insecta > Hemiptera > Acanthosomatidae > Acanthosoma > Acanthosoma haemorrhoidale. The sequence continues at coordinate 104,212,280 of OV884015.1, read as the reverse complement.
AACGATGCATTATAGTACAATAAAGTCACAAAATATGCATTATAGTACACTAAAGTCCCAAAAGTAACGTATTTTAGCCCACTAAAGTCACAAAAACGATGCATTATAGTACAATAAAGTCACATAAATAATGCATTATAGCCAACTAAGGTCCCTAAATATGCATTATAGTGCAATAAAGTGCCAAAAAATAATACATATTAATTAGAACATTAATGTCTTCATGATTTGACGGCCTACTCAATATGGTTGATATACATATTTTATTTCCTCACTACTACTTATTTTTAATGTAACCCTTTACTTCATTTCTCATGGGTCCGGTTGAGTAAATGTAAAATGTATTCCAGTTTTGATGACATTTGATGATTTAATTATACCCTGCTTAACAAAAAAAAGGCACTTAGAAAAATTCAAATATTTGCTTTCTAATAGAATTATTTTGGCTTTCAATTATGTTTTTAATTAATTCTATACGTTCTCAGTGATAAGGGACTATAAACATGAAGGGAAACCCCAATAAATATTCACAAATATTATTTTTGAAATTTCTATTTTATTTCTTGTTTTACTGATCTCTACAAATTTAGCAAAAGGTTTTTGTTAAGTTTAATTTAATTTTTCAATTAATTTATAGCAAGCAGCCCGTGTTTTTGCTTTAGTGGAAGACGTTCGAAGCCAAAGATATGGAGTCCATGAATTGGGTTTACCTGAAACTACCGTTCTGAGAGCAATTACACGTTACCGAGACAATGCTCTGCGCAATCGCAGACCAGGGACCAGAACGGCCGCGAGTGACAGTGCGAAGAGATGACCGGTTCATAGTACTACACACGGTTTTTATCTGCTACTGAGTTTGCTCAACTTCTTCGTACACCTCAGGGATTAGCAATGTGTGCAGACACTGTTAGAAGAAGACTTGCTCGAAGATAATTTAAACCCTCAGAGACCAGGATCAGGGCCATTGTTAACCAGAGGACATCGCAGAACTCGTTTAGAATTTGCTCGGGAATGTGGACTGAAAAGGTTTGGGGCAAAGTGTTGTTTTCAGACGATTCACTTCTCTCATTATACACCAGATGGACGGATGAGCGTTTACCGAAGACCTAGTGAGCGCTACGATGAGTGTGTCACTGGTTTGATGTTGAGTTTCTTAGACTGCGAACACAGAGCTAGTTTTATTGTAGGGCAGTATAGTTTGAAAAACACACCCTGGGGGGGGGGATTCCTCATATGACGTTCTTCCATAACATTTCCTAAGTATGCAGATCAATAAACTCCCTCCTTCAACTCTTATAAACTTATTAGTATAATTATTTCATTTACCGAAGGTGATCCCCATCACGTAGTCCCTTTGCAATGTTTTAAATTTTAACCACAATCAGAGATTATGTTAGTTTTAAGACATGCACTCCTTAAAATGCATAGCATGCAGTACAAGGAGAAACCCTCAGTTGATCATATCCTGTTATAATTTTATATATTTATTTAAAAAAATAATTACCCAAGGGGTTGAGAAAAACAATTCATTTCAATGATACTTAAATCGTCAGTTTTCAGTTAATGACAAGAATTATCAATACTGAAAATAGTACATTTCTGTCTCTTATAAGAGTTTTGGACGTTTTTAACAGTTATGGGTAGTTAAAGAAGTTCACACTGATTGACTTTCAAGAAGAGTTTATTCAAAAAGTACAACGAGGTAACGGTTAGTAAAAATACTGTCTTACGTCTAGTCGGGAAGAGAGAGTGTGACTGTGTGAGTAAGTCTGACTGCGTGAGTAGTGAGTGACTGAGTGAGGACGAGTAAAATTCAGGGAGGTTTTATATAGGAAAAAATGGATCAGTGCCACCTTGGAAATATCAGTGGATGTTGCTTCAACCGGTGGGGCGTCATCTGGGCCATTGCTTAGGGGAGGGAGAATTAGTGTTGTCATACCAAGGCCTGGGTCAGTGATAAATGGGTGTTGCCTCAGCTGTTTAAGTGTCATCTGGAGCAGCTGACGTGATTTGTTGACATCCATAACTTGATGTAAAACCTACTCATGATAAGATTGAAATGTATACTGTATGGTACATATAAATAGCATATATATGAAAAGTATGTTGGCCATCCAGATAATATATTTTATGTAGAATTGAAGAGAAAAAAAAAAAACTCTTCACCAGAAACAAATAAATAAATACGCGATCTTAGAATTGGCTTGTAGCTGACTCTGATTACGGATATTATTTGCTACATTTAAGATTCTGTTGTGCATTGTACAAATAAAAGATTCTGTTTATCTATAAAATAAAGGATTCTAACCGCACACATTTATCACTGGATAAGGAGGAAGGGGAAAACGATTGTATTCTCGAATAGGGAATTGGCTTAGTTCCGACTGCGGTGAGCCGAAAAAAAAGAAGGGTATGCCAAGAATTAGGCTGAAAGGGAGGAGGCTCCAGAGGTGGAAATAAAAAAAAAAAAAAAAGTTTTAAATGTTTTCCTTCTGTTGGGGGCGGTGCATTAGTGGAACCGATAGGCCTCTGTGTGTGTGTGTGTGTGTGTGTGTGTGTGTGTGAGAGAGAGGTGAACCCCACTTTACCGATACTTCTTGCCAAACAGTAGTTTACGAACAGCCAAGGAATTTGGCCAGTCGTACGTGAAATGGCCATCGAACCAGCCATCCTGAAAATTTGAAGGGACACCTTCCCGCCTGTATAATGCCACATCCCTCTTAGAGTCACATCTCTCTTGCCAAGTACGAGAAAGAGTGTTCTTTTTAAACAATACAGAGACTTGCTGTAGATAACACAATATATGATAATTATTTATTGATAAAGTACAATAACAGAAAGTAAGGCAGAGTATCAAATTCAAAATTTAGACGTCTTGATTACGTATAATGCGGTTGGACTTAACTATAATTATAAAAAATAATCAAAGCTGTCAATACAATTTGCCGTTGTGGGGTCGAGATAATTAATTGGCTATAATATAACTAATTTTAGTTATTAATTATTTTAATGTGTTGAGTCCAAAATTAGTGATATGGCTATATATTTTCACGTTGAAGCACCTCGAGATGAAGTGTAGCTGGTTTAAACCATCGAAAGCTCTTGTAATATCATAAATAATTTTAAAAAACTGTGGACAGACAAAGGTTGTTTTAATTAAATGTTAACCCTTACTTAGTGGAGCTGCATAATTGATATTTTAATAGCTAACCTATCCTTGAAAAAAGAGTAAGTAAAAAAATCTCTTTTGTTTGCTGTCAAAATCTTTTATTTTTTTTTTTAAATATTATCCAATTTAATGTTACTTTGCCATATTTAACTTTTTAGTAACGATGCGAAAAAAAACTATGAAAGTTTAAAATTAGACCATTAAATACAGAATATTTTCTATGCTGACTCACTTAGAGAGGACGAGAATTTAATCGGTATTGGAAAAAACTATCCATGTGAAGGTGAGCCCCATCACCTAGCATTATATTCATTTCATTGTATTTTTAACCACAACCTGTATTGTTAAGTAACCCAACCTCCTTCAAATGCATCTGTGCATAGCAGAAAGAGGAGAAATTATTTTGTCATATTTTCACATTGTATAATTTAAAGGGGTTAAGAAAAAAAAAAAAAAGTTAGTTAATTTCAGGGTTCTTACTATCATTTCATCATAGCCAAAACATGGACAACAAAGAAAAACAGTTTTTGTTTTGTATTTTGTAAAATTACAGATGGATAAGATTAAACCCCGTAAAGGAGTCGTCCTCTGGAAGATTAAAAAAAAACATATGGATAAGATTATTTTTACGCCTAAGCATTAATAATTAGTTTTAATTTCCTGAAACCCAATAAAAAAAACTAGCACTGTTTAATCCCAGCTCAGAAGCTATTAGATTTTTTTTGTTGTTTATATAAACAACTTTATTATGATAAAATTACAATCTGCCTTATTGGGCAATAAATAATTGTGATATATGATCTCATTAATACAGTATTTACAAACAGCCCAGAGACCTCCCAAGTCCACATGGTTGTCACCTCTGTCGCGTGCGAAGGAGGAAGCGGAGTCTTGGGTAGTACCCCACGCTCCTCCATCAGCCACGTAACAGCCAGCGGATCCTGACCAAGAGACACCTTAAATGTTAGATTTAATGTCATGATTTTTCTACTTCTCAAGGCACAATGAAACGAAACAGTGTACATGTTAGATCCGTCCTCACGTCCGTCGGAATAATGTCTGATGCGGATAACGTTTAAAGTACAATAAACCGGTCATCTCTTGATTGTGCCACTCGCCGCCGACCTGACTCCCGGGTCTGTCCCTCGCGGTAACGTGTAATTGCTCTTTGAACAGTAGTTTCAGGTGAACTCAATGCACGGGCTGCATATTTTTGGCTTTGACTGTCTTCCACTAAAGCAAAACAAATAATACATATACGTAATGCAGGGATACATAAAATGTCAAAAAGTAGTAAGTAATAAATAAATTCAAAGAAAATATAACGCCTTTATTTTCTCAACCATAAAGCCAATATCTCCAAAAAATAAATGTATTTAAATCTAATTTAACTGAAATTTGTAATAAACAGAATTCAGTCGACGCATCTTGGCTTTACGAAGATCTATATATTAATATAAATGTGTAACATCCGTTTGGTACAAAGCAGGGAAAGTATTTTAATCGATAAGAACATTTCTGAGTGTTGTGGAATGTAACTTTTAAAAATTTATGGTTTCAATAAACACACATATACAGACAAACAAAACATCGTTTTGCCCGTGTGTGTTTGAAAGTATAGCCTTTTACTCGGCCGGAAACCAAAACCTAATAAAAATGTTGTTTTCGCTGTACAGCGAAGGGAAGGAAGGGCAAGGGAGGTTTCGTAGCATCTGTAAAAAGGAAGTGGTTTAATGGATCTTATACCAAGGTTTAGTGGAGATATTTCTGCGGTAGGTGGCGCTGATGGCGCTATCAACTTTTATGTCGGACCTGCTATCTGTGTGCCCGTCCTTCTGCCTCTCATGGCAACACAGCGCTAGTCCCACTCACCCTCACTGCATTTAATCCATATTTCATTTGCAAATTTCTATTTTTCACACTTAATGTCTAATGTTTACTAGACACAACGATCAGTAAGCTCGGTATTAGTAATTTGTGTAATTTACAACGTCAAAACTACTACACGAGGTGAGAACAAAGTTCTATTTTACTTTGATAGTTGTTAATAGTAAATGCTATTTTTTTTAGCTATTATTAATATAATACAACTTTATTATGATGAAATTACAATCTGCCTTAATACTTAATAGGCAATAAATAATTGAGATAAGTGTTCTCATTCATACCATATTTACAATTCATCATTCACTCGCACATTCATACAATATTTACGAACAGCCCAGGGCCCCCCCAAGCCCACATGATTGTTGCCTCCCTCACAAACGAAAGAGGAAGCGGAATCTTGGGAAGTCTCCCACACTCCTCCGTCCGCCGCGTCACCGGATACGAGCCAGTGGAGGCTGACCAAGAGCGCGAGAGCCACAGACGCTCAGGACATGATTGCAAAAACTTGCCATTGCCAGGTCTCCCACTGTCACGCATTTATAGCCGGTCACGAGGGCACTGCCGTTTCATTCTCCGAGAAGGATTAGCTAAGAAATAATTATATTATAATTATAAGCTATTATAATATTATTGATAAGCTAAAGAAGTAATTTCATTACAAAATCAAATTACAGATTATGAAACTACGATTAAGAACAGCGAATTGGAAAATAAAATAGAGAAGGAAGAGGAAGAATTACGAAATGAAATATTGGAAAATGAATTTTCAAAATTAGAAGATATGGTGAATATTAAGAAAGAAGTAATTTCATTGCAAAATCAAATTACAGACTATCAGCAAACAGCCAGTGATAAGGTGAGAAAATTAAATATAATTCAAAATAAAGTTTTGGATGTGAAGAAATTGGAGTTTCAAATTCCAACTCATCTTGATGAAATTTCTTTTTGGGTGAACAACATTAAAATTAATGAATGGAAAGAATTTAAAAATAGCTTCAGGAATGTTTTTTGTGCGATAAAAATACGACTTTAAAAAGAAGAAAAAATATATTTTTTTTTCCTTTTATTATTTTCATTATTATGAAAATAACACAGATCGGATATCATATAAACTGTAGAAAGTTTATACAAAAAGACTATCATTGGAATCGGTAAACCTAGTACAGCCTTTACGTATACGATATGTATTTCCTATCGTTTAAAGGAATTAATCAATTGTTTACTTTACGCTAGTATCAGCCTTGGAACTAGTTGCCTTGATTTTAAGCTAATATGGCGTTGTTTTTGTGAATTTATAATGTAATACGTATAATGTAATATGATATATAATAACGTATAAAAGTAATGATTTATTTTACGTGTTAGCATATCACGCAAATGTACTTATTGTGTAATTTTTCCTTATAAAGGATTTGGTCTGAGAAAAATAAAAAGATCGCCTACTTACACAATTCAGTGTCCTAACTAATTTTTGTTTGTACGCTCATACTTTTCTAGATTAAATTAACCACCTTAATTGCATTATTATAGAAGTAAATTACTGTTTTTCCATGTGATAAAAGTTTTCTTTTGCGCAATAATATTTCAAAAACGTGGAAACTTTAAGTTATATTAGGCATTGAAATGTTGAAAGAAATATTATTGTTTTATTTGTATTTGATTTTTTTGATCGATGAACTTAAGGTTATGAGAATAATGATCAATTATTATTTTCCAAAGAGAAGATAATAAATTTTATATAAGCATAGTTTTGTTATTTAAATGATGAACGTTAAATTTATTTTGAGTAGGAGTTTATATTGTATTCAGAAGCTGGTAATTTACCAATACAATATTCCATGTTTTTGTATGTGTAGCAGTGAATATCATTTTTTAAAAGTTGCATTGCGCAATAAATTGCGTACAAAAATTTATTTTTTTCTTTTTCATCAAAATTTCAGTTTCAGCTTAATAAGTATGTGAAATCCCAAGTGGACATCAATGATCATTAGTACTAATTTATGTTGTAGTCTATAATTATTTCCCATGGTTTTACGGAATGAAGTATAATCAAATAAATCATGATCAAATGATATCAATTAATTATAGAGGAAATTTGTAAATGGGTTATATTTTGATTGGCTAATCTAACGTGATAATGTTCTATGTTAACATTAAGTAGAAACATTTATTTTAAAAAGATGTATATTATATTTACTTATATTATCCGTTTCTAAATAATTTAGTTTTTTTTTTGGCAAGAGAGATTGGAAGCTACATTTATATTGTTTATATCTAAAAGACAAATTTATTATATGTCTTAATATTAATTATTCTTTATATTAGTTTATAATGAATGTAGTAGTGAAAACATTTCAGCTACTGGCTTTACCATTAGATAATTTAATTTGTTTCAAGTTAATTAACTGTTCTTTAAAGTAGTTATAAATCAAAATGGAAAGTACGAAATTGCTTTAAATGTCTTAAGTTTGTTGTGTGCTGTTCAGTATAAGATCTATTCACTCACATGTACACCAGAGCGAATTACTTTAATTCCATTTATAAACAACTGACTACAGATCCTTTAAAGTACAAAGAATCTGCTATTTAGGGATTATAGCAAATTTAGGATTTGGCTATTTTTATTTTTTTGGATTAAGTTGTTTACCGCTTAAGAATTAAAAGTCAAAGCATTGCACTCCCCGAGGATCAAACTAGGTGCTGCTTAAGCCTTTACATCTAATCAGCTTTTTGAAGTTAAATATTTACTTTTGGTTTAAAGGCCGTATCTGACTACCCATCGTTTAAGCTTCAGTTACATGCAAGGTACTTACACTGAAGGATTATTACCTAAGTCAACAGCTATTAAACATGGAACTAATTGTTAATTGTTTGTCATTCATATAATCTAACTATATTAAAAGAATAATTATAATTAGATAAGAGCTATCAAGTTGAAAACCTTTCCATTACAATGTAACCTATGAAATATTTCTAGAATGAATTTTGAACAACGAGATAACTTGTAATTAATATTTTATTTATGTGTGGAAAAACACTTGTAAATATCTCCTATAGTTTCGACCTGTTAACGAGATATAATTTGAGAAACTAATAATTTTAATTATTCTCGTTTGCAAGATTAGAGAGTACATATTGTTTCTGCACGAGACACGTATAAATGATTGAAGGATTAATAGAGTTCTTTTCTAGTATTTAAGCGTTTACCAATGTTATAAGAATAAAGCATACTAATATTGATTTAAGAAGAAAATGTTATTTTAATTTGTATTTATAATTTTGATTCATTAAAAAAACTACGGACTGATAATAGTAATTTTCATTTCATACTGTAAGGTGCCATTTACTAGACTTTTGATACATTTTATATAAGAGAGTTTCTTTAATACTTTATCAAATCGAGGAACCAATAATAATACTATGTTAAGTATAATTTTCCTCTTACATTTTTAAGTTATTTCTGATGAAATTTTATGTTCGCTTTATGCACTTTTGTAAAAATTATTATACGTCTGGAACTATATTTCAAACTTAAATTTACGTGTTATAATGATTATTATTAATTAAGAATTAATAATGCTAGAGCAATGTTACTTCAAGTGTGGTATCCATTTAAAATTTACTTATTATAGTAGTTGTTCTGTAAGAACAACTATGAATGCTCTGAGTGTGTCAAATATCTTAGTAAGTAAGATTAGATTCTTTTGTTTGCACATTCCCGGAGTAATGCTTAATCTTCGGGAGGGAGGAGTTAAATGACGATAATTAATCCAAAACATTGGCTAATCCATGTTGAGACTCCCCCCTATATATAGGCTGAGCCTACGGCTCTCGGTCTCATTCATGCTCTTATAGTCACGCGACTCATTTCAGTACTCATTCATAGTAGTTCAGTTATTTTTATATATTTTCAACCCAGTGTTTTGTACTTCAAATAAAGTGCTTTTTAAAAAGATCTATAACTCGTGGCTTGATTTAATTATATATATATATATATGTAAAGAAAGTAAGCTTTCTTCAATTAAATTAGCAGCGCTTTGTTATCACGCGCGTGCTTCAGTTGGCTGCCACTAGGTGGAGCTAGAGACATATGACCAGAAGGTTCTTAAAAGGTGTTCAGTGTAAACAATTAAGTAAAGTGAAACAGTGATAACAATAAACTGTAATTGTTGTTTCTTTTGTTTTACAGAGAAACAGATTACTTATTGTTATAATAAGAAGACCTAGCAACCCTTATAAAACAACAATTTGTTTATGATGTCAAAACTGCAGTTTGAATTTACGGTAGTGACTTCACCAAAAGACAGTAAAGCAAATGCAATTGCCATCACCTCAATTGGTACAGGAGATGGAAGAAGATATACATTGCCAGAAGAATTCAAATATATGGAAGACCATGTGGAGTTGAAAAAGACAAGTAAGTACACAAAGTTAGTTAATTCATTAAACAGAAGAAATCAGATAAGAAGAGTGTGGATTACAATGACAAAAGAATTAGAGGGCACATACATAGATGAAGATGGAAATCTGCAATTTAAAGATCAATATTTAGAGGAAATAAATGAAGAAAGTACAAACAAAACACAAGATCATAGTCTAAAGGAAATACTAGAGAAACTGATAGAAACAACACAGAAGAAAGATAACGAGAAAGACTTAAAAAAAATATCAGAAAAACTTCTCATAGAAACATTTTCAAGCAAAAATACTAATGCTAAACAGTGGATAGAAAGCTTTGAAAAAGAGTGTTCTAGATTTCAAATAGATAAAAGTGAGGAAAAAATTGAACTAATGAAACTATTTTTTGATAAACCAAGTTTAGACTGGCACTCTTCCACACTCATAAGACTAACAATAAATGCTGGTTGGTCTGAATGGAAAACAAGATTCTTAAAATGTTTCACAGATAATGGATGGAATAATATAACCTATGCACTATCATTTAAATATCGAGAAGGTTCGTTAACGGATTATGCTTTGAGGAAAGAGAAACTTTTGATGGATTTTAACAAAGATATGGATATAAAGTCACTTATAGCATTAATAGCAGTAGGGTTACCAGAATTTATATTGAATAGAATAAACAAGGAAAAATTAAAAGAAACTACAGACTTATTTAATGAATTGAGACAACTTGAATGTTTAGTAAATAAAAGAAATTTTCAAAAAAAACCTACATTAGATTCTCAAAAGAAATATGAAGTAAAGATACCTTGTAAAACGTGTGGAGATTTAGGTAAAGGTGTGAGATACCACCCAAAAGATAAATGCTGGTTCCAAAAACATGAAGAAAGTAGAGAAAAGAACACTACACCAAAAAAAGTAAATAACAATTCTATCCTAGATGTAGAAATATATAATGAATCAAAAAACGAGTAAACACACCACTAATTAAATTAAACATTATATTGGAAGATAAGATAAAAATAGAAGGGATCTATGACTCAGGATCTCAAGTTTCATTAATTAATAAAAGATTAATAAAAACTATAAAAAATAATAATATAGATAAGAACAAAATACAATTAAAAAAAATTAGTGGTGTGGCACTCACAAAGGGATTAGCAAGAATAAAATTAAAAATTTTCAATATTGAAAAAGAAGTAGATGTATTTATTGTAGAAAATGAGACTTTTCATGATTTTTTGATAGGCCTAGACATAATAAAGGAATTTAAATTAAGGCAAGACGAAAATCTAAATATAAGCCAAAAACAATCGCAAAGAAAAGATATAATAGAAATAAATTTTAATGAACATATTAAAGAGAAAGATTTTAAAATAAATTTAGATCATTTAGATAATGAAAAAAAATTCAAAATAGAACAATTGATAGAAGAATATAAAACAATATTTGCCAAAGACAAGTATGACATAGGGACTGTAAAAGATTATGAAGCAAGAATAGATCTCTTGATCGAAAAATTTTGTAGTAAAAGACCATATAGATGCACAATCGAAGACAGAAAAGAAATAGAACAGCAAGTGGCAAAACTATTAGAAAAAAATAGTGGGAGGGGGAGATGTAAAGAAAGTAAGCTTTCTTCAATTAAATTAGCAGCACTTTGTTATCACGCGCGTGCTTCAGTTGGCTGCCACTAGGTGGAGCTAGAGACATATGACCAGAAGGTTCTTAAAAGGTGTTCAGTGTAAACAATTAAGTAAAGTGAAACAGTGATAACAATAAACTGTAATTGTTGTTTCTTTTGTTTTACAGAGAAACAGATTACTTATTGTTATAATAAGAAGACCTAGCAACCCTTATATATATATATATATATATAAATATGCTTGCTACGAGCTAGCACATTCCCGTAGATCCCAGTTGGCCCCTAAACCAAACTGAACGCAATATTAGCACTGTGCTATGACCGACGATGCTATCAACGGGGCTATTAGTTGATCATCAGATGGGGCTCAAACATGGATTCGGCCACCATTAATTTCTGTCAATATATGATCAGGTGACCCTAGATAATTAATCGATCATCTAGGGATTTTCACAAATAGGAGAAACTGATCAATTCAACTGATAAGCAAAACCTTTAGTTATGAGCTAGTAGTTGATTCATAGTATATACTAGTTGATTCGAAACAAGTTAATTTGATCATTGAGTTTGTCCTTCTTAGAGCCCTTCTTAGAGATACCTGATACGACTTTAAACTTATTTTTTTAGAATATCTTTGAGTCATCCCGTGTAATGTTTCATGGGAATTTAAATCCGAAGTATAAATTACAAACAGCTTCTAAGCTGTGGCCTGAGAAATATTACAAGTTAGCGAAAAGTCACTTTTATTATGTTAGTATTTATTTATATTTTACTTTAGTTAATTTCAACCAACACATTTGGAATATACTTTTAAATCATCAATTAATCCTATACCATCATCGCAGAGCCTACGTAAGGGTATGATATAAGAATGTATAGTCTGGTTCGGAAATTACCTATCATCACATTTATGATAATTGCCTGTAAATGTCAATTCACTTTTAATGTAAATAATTTTATTATTCCCTTGACAGGTATAAAATGTATTGGAATGTAATCATCTCATCCTGTATTTGGTGAAATATATAAGAATAAATTTTTTTTTCTTTTTCCCCTAAACCCCTTTAATTATACCATTTTGAAAAATTTACAATGCAATTACAAATTTCAATTTAACAATTTCTCCTCTTACTGCGATACGCTGATGCATTCGAAGGAGGTTTTGTTACATAACAATATCAGGTTGACGTTAAAATTACAATGCAATGTATAAATACTAGGTGATGGGGCTCACCTTCAGTTTACAAATGTGGGAAAAACAGACTAAAAACTAAACCTACAACTAGAACCTAAGATTAAAGCGTTCCTGCCTCGACATCGTCCTGGTATCGATGGGGGAACGGAGCGGGGGTTATCGTGTTAAATACCGGGTTTGTCAGGTATTGCAGGGAGTCGAAAAATAAATAAAATAAAATTATTACAATCCTATAAAATAAGAAATACTTCACCGTTCGAGAGGTTAGGGTATTTTATGTGGCTTATCTGTACTTTTTAACGTAGGTAACGTTTTATGGGAGGTTTTTTTTTGAGGAAACACGGGGATATTCGTGCATGCGCAGCCTGACGAAACTGGGACACGTTGTCTATTTTAGTGGGTTTCAATTGTAGGAGCTTTAACAATTGTAGTCTTTGTCTCTCCACAGTGTCACTTATGCCAAATGTTGTAGATGGGACTCGAAAACGTCTTGGTATGAATAAATAAAGCTGAAGAGAGACAAAAACCTACAACTGTTTTATTTCATTGTAATGTTATACATTCAACATAAGAAAAATGTCGAGAAACATAAGTGAATCAGCAGAACCGTCTAATGTACATCTCTGTAACTTGTTCGTGTCATAACAGAATATTTACATTACTTCATCTTTGCTCTAGCTACGTCTTCGGTATCCCTTCCTAATCTCTAATATTATTATATTGAGGTTGGCAAGAAAGTAATTTTGGTTTTCTAGTGTGAAATAAAACTCAACTTTTTCTATACAAAAAATTTAATCAGTCAAATATCTTCCATTGTCTTCGATGACCTTTCGCCATCTTTCTGGTAACTTCATGATCCCGCGCTCATAGAACCTCTGGTCCTTATCAGCAAAAAACTCAACCAAGTGCGATTCGAGGTCATCGTTATTACTGAAATTTTTACCGTTTGAGAAGTTTTGTGAACTTCGAAATAAATGATAATCCGATGGTGCAAGGTCGGGGCTGTATGAGGGATGCGACATCACTTCCCAACCAAGCTCCAATAGTTTCGTACGTGTTGCTGATGATGTGTGAGGCCTGGCATTGTCGTGGCGGAACCCAAATAGCAAGCTTTTTTTTTCCCGAAGCTCTTTAGTTAGAAATTCAGGATGAGGGAAAAATAAAGAATATTTGGGTTGATCTGATCCTTGTACTAGGAGTACCTGCTTGAAGGTGGTGTGAGAGGATCAAGCTTTTCAACAAAGTCCAAGACGTGTTATATGGTTTTCAATTGTTGTGTGTGATACGTTGTATATGACGTTATATGACGATTCGATTCAATTATGGCTTTCATTTCGTCATCATCAACTTCAGGAGGTCGACCAGAACGTTGGTCATCTTTCAGTGAAAAATATCCAGAACGAAATTTTTTAAACCAATTCTGACCCATGCGTTCCGTTAAACAATCAATACCATAAACTTCACATATCTCTTTGTGAGACACAGCCACTTTCTTGCCTTTATGAAAATATAAAAGTAGAATGTGTCGAAAATGCTTATTTTTGCACTCCATGTTAAAACTGACAATTGTAAACAAAATAACACAGTATTTGTTTCTATAGCAACCTAAAGGTATAGACTACCAAATCTCTAAAGAAAAAAATTCTAACATTGACAAAAAGTGTAGACATACATTATATTTGACTATATTATACATACACACACACACACACATATATATATATATATATATATATAAAATCAACCATTGATCAAACTCAACTCTTATTTTTCGACTCCTTACAGTACTTGGCAAACCCGGTGTTTAACACTATAACCCCCGCTCCGTTCCCCTATCGATGGCAGGACGATGTCGCGGCTGGAACGCTTTAGTCTTAGGTTCTAGTTGTAGGTTTTAGTTTGTTTTGTTTTGTTTTTTAGTGTTTTAGTGTTTAGTGTCGGTAACAAGTCGAAGGTGAGACTCATCACCTAGTGTTGAATATAAGACTATGAACTTTTAACAACAAATTGTATTATATTCATGCACTCCTCCAGATGCATCTGTGAATGGCAGGAAGAGGAGAAATCTGTATTTCAATTATTTTATTATATTATTTTGTTCATTGTATTACTTTTTGAGGTTTTGAAAAAAAAAAAAAAACTCAACTCTTGGAACCGACATATCTCCCACTGGTCAGTAGGTATCTCCCACTATTCCATCGCTCTCTTCATCTGCTCCCACATCCTACACGTCAACTCCTAGTTTCCTCCCTCGGGAGCCCTCGCTTTGACTATGGCTGTGTGGTGTGTGGGGGTCTCTCGGTGGGTCTCGAAGACAAATTGAAGTGAATCATGAACTGCTTCGTTCGATTTGTCTCTTCCCCTCCTTCCGTACACAATATTTCATTTGTTCAAACCATCAATTCGCACCACCCTCTTCATATATAAACAATATTCTACAGTTCAAATCCTTAGTCCACCCACTCCCGCAACACGTCTCTTTGACCTTTATACTCCTGCCTACAAAACTGCAGCGTCAAATGTTTCGACTCCCTACAGTACTTGACAAACCCGGTGTTTAACACGATAACCCCCGCTCCGTTCCTCTATCTATGGCAGGACGCAGTCGAGGCAGGAACGCTTTAGTCTTAGGTTTAGTTTTTAGTTCGTAAGTTTCCCTACTTTGTAATCCGAAAGTGAGCTCCATCACCTACCTAGTCCTGTTTATTTGTATTTGATATTTTCACTGTAAAAAGACAATTGTATTTGTAACTCCACCCTCCTTCAAATGCATGTTGTGGTATGCAGCAAGAGGAGCCATTTTCTGTAAATTTGTTTATGTTAGTGTTCATTTGTTTGTAAAAAATTGTATACAGGTTTTGAAAAAAAACTGCAGGATATGATCGTTTCTTTTTTGCTCGGCCCACTACTCTCTGGAATTCCCTACCTCCTAATGCTTCTTCTCTAAGAACCTTCAAAACTCTCCTATTTCAACACTTCCTCCACAGCATCCAAAGAGACGCTTGCTGTTTGTGAGCGATTTAGTTATTATTATTATTATTATTATTTGTTCCGGCATTTGTGCGCCGTCCATGTCCCTGTCCTATATATGTGACAGGCCCACGGCCTTTGCAAATCTGAGGATACTGAATGGATCGATCAGTTCACATAGTTTGGGGTCTACAATGCGATCACTACCAAAGTGAAGGTATCGCCTTCTAGCTAAGTTATCACAGTCACATATTATATGACGTGCCGTTTCTCCCTCTTTCTTGCAGAATCTGCAGATTGGTGATCCCACTATCCCCAAATTAAAGAGGTGTTTATTTAACCGACAGTGACCTGTATAGAGTCCTGTCACACTTTTGAGTGTCCACCTGTCCATTGATAGAAGTGCTGAGCTTCTTCTCTTACAGGGTCCATTAAGAAACAGTTTCGAGTGTTCCTGTTTCTTAGTTTCTCTCCAAGAGAGTCTTGCCTTGTCCTCTAAAGCTAATTTTATACGCCTTTTAGCGTAGCTGAGGCTGATACCACATATGGGTTCAGGTGCAAGAGGTGTCTGTTCTGAGCCCACCCTTGCAAGGCCATCTGCCTTCTCATTGCCTGTGTGTCCTGGCACCCAGTCGATTCTAACCTTATTGGCTAGCGAGAGTGTGTTTAAGTTGTTTTTACACTCCTCAACCAAATAAGATCTGGTCGTATAGCTTCTCTATATTATATATATATCTATATATATATATATATACTATATTATATTTTCATGCTTGTATCTTTGTTTCTTTTCTCGTTTGTATGAAGCTTATGGTTGATATTCGCAAATTTTGCGTTTTTCTAAATAAATAAACAAGTTCAGAGTAGTGAAAGTTCTAATTGTTGAACAATATTTAGGTGTACATATGGATTTGAGAGATAAAGGGGGCCTGAGGTAGTCAAACAGAAGCCTAATAGGTGTGTTATAATAATTTCGTGCAGGTTTGTGTTAGTTCATTTTCTTATCGGGGGGCTGGGGTTTTGCCAAGTTAATGGGAACCTGTGTTGGCAGATAATATGCTAATCCCCTCCACAGTTAGCCGATTAGCTTTGCTCAACCATTTTAGTAAATCCATATATATTATCCCAGTTGGCAAACAGAGTTGTGAATTAATACCTCGTCGGGCCATCCATTCTAATTCAACAGGAGCCCTATCCCGATCTCTTTCAATTATTAAAATACTTGCGGAAAGAGTCCTTAACTTACTCACTTGTTAAAAGAGTCAGATTATAGCCACTGGTGTGATTTATTTGAATTTAATCCTGCTCAAGATTTCAGCCGTTGAAGTCGAAAATAAGTTATTTCTACAAATAAAATCGTTTTGTCACCTATATAGGACGAAATTAATTGTATTCTACCCCAATGGTCATAATATTGATTTTTGTGTGACTATAAACAATACCAGCTACGATATTTCAAATATTTAGTATATATTAAATATTTTTATACTGACTATAAAATAACAATCTCGGTAGATAAAAATATTATATATATGAAATACATTCCACAACCATCACAAATAATAATTACTGTGGAATATAATTTATAAAATTACAAATAATAAGATAAAATGTATTAGAACCGATTCAAGGATCGGTGCCTTGGCCATTTTTTGAGGTTCAACCAGAAATCCTTTCGTTTTCACTTGTCTGTCTGCTGTGGTATTTGTGAGTCTCTGTGAGGTTTTACATCGACTTACTATTTGCTATTAGAAAGGCCTTTGCGTGCGCGGACATTGGCGGTTACTTCAGAATCTGCACTGCTATAAATATGACGAAATAGTTGAGCAGGTGATTGATTTACCTAAAAATTGTTGAGCGATTTACCTGAGATACCTAGATATTCATAATAGGACAAAATATCTAGCTGGTAACTGCGCATCAACTGTTACGATTTTAGAACAAAATTGTTTGACTTAAAACTGGCTAGTCCCCTCTCATTAAATATATCAAAGTCATTATTTATTGCTAATATTTACTTTACGATATGAGCATACCCTGGTTATGCTTG
This sequence comes from Acanthosoma haemorrhoidale, assembly GCA_930367205.1. Taxonomy (NCBI): domain Eukaryota; kingdom Metazoa; phylum Arthropoda; class Insecta; order Hemiptera; family Acanthosomatidae; genus Acanthosoma; species Acanthosoma haemorrhoidale. The sequence goes on along the minus strand of OV884015.1, from coordinate 104,194,960 downwards.
AGATAGACTTACATTGTTTGATTGGTGAATAAAATGATGATTATGGCTTCGAAACCATAGAACGGTTACCTCCTCCTACAACCCCTTGTTTTTTTTTTTCATATGGCGTAAAACTATAATTAAAAACAAGAAGATTTTTCATGTTAAAAAGTAAGGTTAGTTATTTATCACCTCGAAGATGCCGACTGACTACTCAAGGAAGTTCTCTATAATATAATCTATGTTAACGCCACTTTGGATTGCTAACGAAAGAATATCATGTCAAATGTACGTAGTTTCTGATATGGCCACAATATGTTAATGCATATTAGTGAGGTTATATGAAACATGAAAGAACTCCATTTCTCAGTGCTTGGAAACAAATATCTTCAACAAAAGTGTCACAACAGCTTCTTTAAAATGATGAACAAACCCAAAAAAAGATTAAATTTGATAAGAGGAGATACAGTAATGGGCAAGGAGAGGGACAACTACAACGAGTACGAACCTTTAGTGGGCATTAGGGTTCTAATACGGCCTAAACCGCTGGTTTTGTCTAACTGGTTTTTGTCTAAACGATCACAATTTCAGATTAGCAAACTTCAGGTTGGACCAACTTCAAATAGAACCATTATAGCCCATGGGGGCTTAATTGGTTAAGGGGGAGGTTCTAGGCTATACTTTCAAACACCTAATGGCAATAGTTTCTTATCTTAGACCGGTCTGCGTGTACAAATCTGAAATCTTATTTTCTATTCTACGAATATTTTTTAAAATCTGAATATATTTTAAAATGGATCCTCGATCCGATTTCTTATGAAGAGTCAATGCTTACCTAGAACTGTACCCCTTGGCCTTATTTTCAGTTTTTTAAACAGTTGAATATGTTTTGCTTAAGACGCAAAAAAGGCATGGTGTGAGTTTATACAAAAACTAGCTCCTGTTTCTCTTCAATAATGTGCTTCTATCTGACTCAATGACATATTGTAACTTCAAAAACTTTTTTAGAAAAAGTAGTGGATTCAAACAATGAATTTATTATTTAATTACATTTGAGAAGATTTCAATATGTTTTTATAATATTTTTCTTATTCGTTGAAAAAGGTATTTTTTTAGTGACCGAGTCTGATTAATAAATTAAATGATACATTGGAGATTTAGTAGACTAATTACAAAAAAAAATTATATAATACACTTTTAAGCGTGATGACAAATTCACATAAGTAGTTTTAATAAAGGGAAGCTATGTCAGAGAAACTGCTTTCGAATATGTATTGTCAGTAAAAATGATTCAATTCAAAAGTGAGAAAGTCAAACAATAGGGAATAATTAGTAAGATCATAGAAGCACTTTTTTTTTGTCATACCGCGCACTCGGCTTACTTTCTGTTCTTTAAAAAGGCCCTTGTGCTTTTCTTTAATTCTTTGAAAGAAGAATGAGGGTATTAAGGTTTCAAATTATTTTTCAAAACAGGCTAAAGTGGGCTAAGTTAAGGGATTTTAAAGCAGCTTCAAAAGTAATTTAAACTGCTGTAAGTGCCTCCAAAGTTTGAAACTCCTGCTTACACTCCGGCTATGGGACCGGCTCTAGTAAATGTACCTAACGTAATTGTCTCAGTAATTATCATGGGAAATATCATTCATATTTACTCTCTCTCTCTCCTACTCTCCCTCCCTCCTACTCCCTCTCTCTCTTAGAGATGTGGGTTCCCAGAAACATATGATTCCAAATTCCACTGAATAAATGCTATAACATGTACTGTTTTCTCCATTAAATTTAATTACTAATAAAACAGAGTTTCTCTATCATACTCAATACATTATTAAAAAAGAAAAAGAAGAAGACTGGTAGTTTATAGTTATACGTGATAGAGATTTGATTGGGTGTGATATCGGATTGGGCTTAAAAATGAAAGTTAGATTTTCATCAAGTTTATTTGTGGACCGAATTGTTTCGAAACACTATGTATGCCTGCATCAAGTCCTAACACGTGGTGGTTAGAGGATAAAAGTAAGTTGTGTACGGTTTAACATATATATAAACAGGTGGAACGGAGGAAAATTCACCAGCCAACAACCTAGTATATCTCGAAATTAAAATGGGCAGACACCTCCATTTTAGTAACCATTTTACGAAGAAGTTGAAGCAAACTCGCACGAAGTTTTACCGGCTTACGCATTTATTAACTTCCACCAATCTATCACTGCGTATTGATCTACAAGAGCATACTCAGGCCTACTCTGCTGTATGGTGCACCGCTTTTTCGTTATCTGACGTATACGGTAGCTAGGCGACTCCAACAATTCCAAAACGGTATACTGATGAAAGTAGTCAGAGGCACTTCATTTGAGGAGCAGCGGAGCAACAGTGAGCTTCACGAGATCTTTGAGCTGTCTACGGTGAATGAATTCATCCAACGTCAAATTTTTCGACTCCCTGCAATACCTGACAAACCCGGTGTTTAACACTATAACCACCGCTCCATTCCCCCATCGATGGCTGGACGCTGTCGAGGCAGGAACGCTTTAGTCTTAGGTTTTAGTTTTTTTATAGTTTTCACGGTTATAAGCAGAAGGTGAGCCTCATCACCTAGTGTGCTTTTTGACTTTTTTACTGCAAATTGAAATGTATCATATTTATTCACTCCTTCGATTGCATCTGCGTATGCAGTACGAGGAGCAAATTGTATCATTGTAAATAATAAAGAGGTTTTGAAAAGAAAAAAACAAATTTAACATTATTGGCAAATATTACTTTAACAGTGTATTGTCCGATATTGCGTTTATTTAAATGGAAGTATAGTTTACTTTTTACTTCCGCAGGAAGCACATACAAGTGCCTGATGCAGACAACTAGTAGGAACGTCATACACTAATAAATAATTTGATGGAAATTATTCTTTCATGAACCTTAGCTGACACTCCAACAAATTAATCCAATAAAAAGAAAAATTATATATGAGATGAAAGGCTGCTCGTTGACGTTATGTAACATTGTTGAGATTAATAATCAATGATTTCTAGATCTTGTTTATAATGAGTAATTTCATTTATTATATATTCGTCACAAATTATACTACAGATGACTTTGTGTACCACATCCTTGTACTTCTTCATCCGAGCAGCTTCCTTGCGTTTAATGCAGTTATGCCCCCAGCAGGTCTCAGAAGAATTCGTCGTTGTTGCTCTGTGAGAAGAGTGGTGGAAGAAAGAGTCTGTATGAGGTGGTCATGGTGTCAGACCTTGATGAGTTCGTCAATCTATGGTATTTGTAAGTCCATGTGTAATGTCTTCTTGAGTACGCTTGTGATGTGGCCTGGTATAATCGATTGAGCAGCTGGCGTAGTTTCCATGTTCACTATGACTTTTAATACATTATTATTGTTTAATGACGTTTATAATATTTACTATTACGTAGTGCCGAGGCAAAGTGGAAAAGTTTGGAGTTTTTGTGAAGCTCCTGCAATTTTTCGATCAAGGCATTATGTAATTAAAAAGCAAGAGCAATTTTTTTTTATTCCTTAGGACACTTTTATATCTGTATGCGTGCTAAGATGGGGGGGTCATAAAATTTAAATATTTATGCGATCATTTTAGGGTACAAATACGATTACAACAAATATCTTTTCTAGGAGTTATATCCGTGCCAAATTTGGTGCAAGTGATTTCACTGGCTCAGAAACTTTAAAAGAACTTTCGAACGTACCACTTTTATGATTGAGTTATAATATCGGAGTGGGATTTATAAGTTTATTCCGAGAATGTAAGCAATTTTTAAATTCAGTCAGTACGAATAAAAAAAGAAAAAAAAAGGAGGCTAATATTTCTATCTCCCTCAATAGGAATCCTCCGGGAGTGAAACCCCATAACACGTTATCTCGTCCATCTATCCTCTACCCTCTATCCCTCATACCCCCCCCCTTTAGTCGATCCTTCCTGGTCCGAACATACGACCTCTAGAATTCTATTCTTCAAACTTTTCGCCAATCCCTTCCAGCATTTAAATTCCACGTTTTTATGTTCCTCCTGACGAACAAACATTAGTAGCACACATGAAAACAACACAATGTTGATTTTCTTCATTATTATGGCTTTCTGTTCTATGCCATTGCGTTCTATAATTGTTTTAATTATTTTTTATTAAATTCCTCGGATGAACGAGTAAATAATTTTAATTAGAGGTAGAGGGTGGGAATTTAATTCAAATAGAGAGTTATAGGGCCCCTTGAGTATTGTTTAATATTGTTCCGTTCTCAATGAATGTTTGTGAATGAAACGTTTGTGAATGTTGAGCTTTTAAAGTCTTTTCTCGAATGAAAGAGGCAGTTTTTTTTTAAAGGGCTTAAAAGAGATTTATTCAAAGTCCCTCTCTGACGGGGGTGCTCCATAAAGAAAAAAAGAAAAAAAAGAGGGTTAGGAAATTATTCTGATTGAAAACAGTTTTAAAATATGAGTCGGCGGGCCCGGTTTCATGGGCTGAAGAATTGTGTGAAATTTTAAACTGCTCCCTGGCTGGGAAGGATCAACTTTTTTTCAACTCCTCGACACCGGCACTAAGTTATATTGAAGCTTTAGCAGCTCTCAATTTATAACGAACCGACTCTCTGAATAATGTACCACCAGCCGCTATATCTCTGCGCCCCGCTCACTCTGCGGGAACTGCGCTCCTTCCGCCGTCGCTACTCTTTCCTATAATTAATATATCAGTCTTTCAATTGCGCTCATTGCGCAAATTAGGGAAAATTAATCTATTCATTTTTTTCATAAACCTCAACCTTCCTACAAAAATGAAATCACACCACACAGATGAATATTACTACTCCGGCCTAATCAATAAGGTTGAGGAAAATATCTCCAACATTTCCAGAATGGGATCATGCGAAAAGTGGTCCGACTCGAGAGGTTAAAGAACGCTGACCTGCACCGGTTGCTTGGTGTGGCGTCGGTGGGTGAGTTCATCCGCCGAAGACACATCAAGTTTTCTGACTCGTTGCAGCACCTGACAAACCCAGTGTTTAACACTTTTTTTTTTTCTTTCATTGCCCCTTTAAATTTACAGATAATTATATATAATTATAGATCCTCAGGCGAATCTATTTACAAATTATCTTTGTATGTCCTGTAGTATCGCTACATTATATACAGGTTTTGTTATTTTATAAAAATTATATAATGAATAAACAAGTATAATGATATAAATTATACGTGACTGGACTAAACTGACTGATAAAGGTGATGGAGCTCACCTTCTTGATCAAACTAATTCTTAACCTAATTTTCCCCGACAGTCTGTTGCCATCGATGCGGGAGGGGCGGTGGGGTCATAGTGTTAAACCGCATTCATTGAGTGGGTTCGTTGCAGCACCTGACAAACCCAGTTAACACTATGACCCTTATAACTATAACACCCCTCCAGCATCGATGGCAACAGACTGTCGGGGAAAATTAGGTTAAGAATTACTTTGATCAAGAAGGTGAGGACCATCACCTTTATTAGTCAGTTCAGCCTAGTTACGTATAATGTGTATCATTATACTTGTTTATTCCATTATATAATTTTTGTAAAATAACAAAACCGCGACGCTACAGGAAATACAAAAATAATCTGTAAATAGATTCGCCTGAGGATCTATAATTATCTGTAAATTTAAATAGTCTATGAAGAAAAAAATAAATAATAATAATAATTAACGAGTATCCATTTACGAAACTTTTTTTTTAACAGTAATCCATCCCTTGAAGATGAGCATGAAGTTGAGTACAGAATTATAATATTGTACTCCCTCTCTTTATTTTGGATTAAAGGGTCTTCCACACTCCTCCATCAGCCCTATCACCGGATATGGACCAAGAACGTCCAAAGTCAAACAATATGAAAAAAAAAAAAGCGGAGCCAGATAAAACTTTTTTAATTCAACACGCTATTCGTCAATTTTGAAATGAATAATGTACCATGTGTCCATATAAGCAGGATGGAACAAATATTCGGGAGAAACTTATTTTTTGTCATTTTTGAAAGAACATCACGAATATTTAGGGATAGAAGTGAAACAAAACCATTATATTCAAGGACAATCCACCTTCATCTGCCTCAACTGCTACAAGATTTCTTTAAAGAATAAATAACATATACTACTAGCAATAGTAATAACACATAGAATATAATAGAGAAAAAAACGTTATTCCGCACCTATGAATTGACACTAATGTTGAGATGACAAATTCACATCTGGCATATAAAAAGAACTATCACGTCATAATAAAGAAAATATACAACAACAAGGTAAAATAGAGCGAAAACCTCTATATGAATGATAATAATAATTTTTTGACTAATTTTAGCAAATAAAGTCCACAGGAGCCACCTATAAGGGACCAAAGAGACAACAAAAATATGCAGAATTCTGTATAGTATGGTATTAAATTTAAAAAAATACAATAAAGTGACAAACTGGGAGCCAACATTTATCTATGTATAGTAAACAATCAAATATAAATATTTAACCCTAAAATAAAAGTCAGGAAATATAAAATAATGAATGAGTGAATCGTTTCCAGACTAACGAGCGCCTCATTAGATCGATAGGTGTTGGAATAGAAGCGGCTTAAAGGTTTGTAGGGATGAAGCGTGACGGATATTAGGAGGCAGAGAATACCAGAGAGCAGTGGACCAAGCAAGGAAGGAACGATCGTATTCTGCAGTTTGTGGGCAACGGTATAAACGTCAGAGATTCTTCTTTTTTTTTTTTTTTTTTTTTCGAAATCTCCTGTATTGATTTAAAAGTTTACAATGAACAAAAATTTCTATTTACAATGTTCTCCTCGTGCTGCTTACGCAGATGCATTCGAAGGAGGGCATTAATACGATACAATATCAGATTGAAGTTAAAAAGTCAACATATAGACAATACTAGGGGATGGGGCTCATCTTCTGTTTACAATTTGGGAGAAAACTTACAAACTAGAACCTAAGACTAAAGCGTTCCTGCCGCGACAGTGTCCTGCCATCGATAGGGGAACGGAGCGGGGGTTATCGTGTTAAACACCGGGCTTGTCAAGTATTGTAGGGAGTCGAAAAATTTGATATATCTACGTTGAATTAATTCATCCACAGTAGGCAGATCAAAGACCTCGTGAAGCACACTGTTGCTCCGCTGCTCGAATGAAGTAACTCTGACCACTTTCATCAGTATACCGTTTTGGAATTGTTGGAGTCGCCGAGCTGTCGTATACGTCAGATGACGGAAAAGCGGTGCACCATACAGCAGAGTAGGCCTGAGTATGCTCTTGTAGATCAATAGCTTCAGACAGAGTGATAGATTGGGGGAAGTCAATAAATGCGTAAGCCGGTAAGACTTCGTGTGAGTATGCTTCAACTTCTTCGTAAAATGGTTACTAAAATGGAGGTGTCTGCCCATTTTAATTTCGAGATATACTAGGTTGTTGGCTGGTGAATTTTCCTCCGTTCCACCTGTTTATATATATGTTAAACCGTACACAACTTACTTTTCTCCTCCAACCACCACGTGTTAGGACTTGATGCAGGCATACATAGTGTTTCGAAACAATTCGGTCCACAAATAAACTTGATGAAAATCTAACTTTCATTTTTAAACCCAATCCAGTATACCGTTCTGGAATTGTTGGAGTCACCGAGCTGTCGTAACCTCAGATAACGAAAAAGTTGTGCACCATGGGATGTTCATGATTCACTTCAATTTGTCTTCGAGGCCCACCTAGGCTATACTCAAGCTGAGTTATGTAGATCAATAATGAGTAAGCTAACATATGAAATATAGTTATTAATTTCAAGAATTGTTTAGCGGATCCTGTCAGGAAAGAAGTCCTGATATATCACTATCAGATCCTTATGTTTACTTATGGTAATGGTAAATTCCAAAAGTCATTTTAGTTAGGTTTGAGCATACTTGCAAATGACATTGTGTGGCAGAATCAAACAAGTTTGCACTAACTTTCAAAGCAGCTCACTTCAAGCAAAAACCGTTATCGACTCGTAACCGTTAACAGGTTTCAGATTTTACTAACTTCTAATGTTGGATAATATCTTTTGGAACATTGCAGTATATTATATGTTTGGGCTCCGTAGACAGTAAATACGTTTTGATTAGAAGGGTAATTCAAAGTAAGAGACTTCAATGTTTTGTTTAAACTTAATGTTTGTTTGAGAGGATTTCAGCAAAATTTATTATTATTTTTTTTATAGTGATGGAATGAGTGGAAAATTGTAAATTTTTTTTCTTTCTGTTCTGATTGTTTTGGCTGGAGAAAATTAAGAAAAGCGTATGTAAATATTGTGTACACGAACATATGTTTAAGATTAAAAAACAAAAGAAAGTGTGTTTTTTCTCTTGAACAGCAGTTTTCATTTTGTTACATCAACATAGAGATAGTTTACATCAACAGAAGATAGTTTGAAGTACTATAAAGCTCGAGGAAGTGAAGAAATAGGACTTTGCGTATTGGAGGACAAGGAGCTTGGCTTAGTCAGTGTCGAAGATGGCAGAATACGGGCCTGTTCCCCTGCGAACAAGAAGTCGTTGTTTACTACAAATTTGTACTTCTCGGCCTATCTCGTCCACTCTCTCTGTGCGCATCGCCACCCTGCACTTGACAACAAGCATTCTTCTCAGAAACATCGTATCTTGACTATAAACCTTTTTCATTATTTATTATACTTTATATTTATAGTTACTAACAATCAGGCCTGGTTAAATTAACTGTTAAATTGATGATCAGTTATTTTTTTTTATTTTGAATAAAATAAATAGTTATTTATTATTTATTACATATATTTATATATATTATTTTTGGTACTTTTTTTTATGTTTATGCCTCACTGTTGGCAATTTTGTAGCGCTAACCGATTCAATCCAACATCCAGCTTCTTACAGCGCAACCGGTGCAATTTTCTGGCGTTTGGGGAATTCTAGATTCTTAAGAACCCTAGCGCGAACAATATAGTTGGCCCAGGTATTATCATACTAAGGTATTTTGTATTAAATAGCCCACTGTTTAACATGTTACTGCAAGTGTATCTGATATTTTTGAATAATTTTATTCGCGCATGTTCGGCCAAATGAAGCTTTCGCTTGTGCTAATATAGTTAGGGTTTCTGAACTACCTTCTTCTCAGTTTGCTAGCGAGCGGGATAAGAATCGGCGGGTTAGGGAAGAAAAGGCGAACGTGCTTGATCGCAGAGATGACATGAAATAATATCAGGAAAGAGATCGGAAGAGAATTCGACACGAAGGTAAATTCCAAAAGTCATAAATTGCATTTAAAATTCACGGGATGATTGGGAGAGACGGGAGATTGATTGGGCTCATGGAAATGGGAGCGGCCTCATCCCTTTACCTCTGTTCTCTCTCTCTCTCCCTGCCACTCCTGCCACTTCCCTAATCCTCTCTCCTCGTCCTTCCTCTACATCTTATCATTCACCAGACCTCTTTTTCCGGTCGGGTCTAGTGAAGATATTTACCTGATCGATCCAGTGTACCAAGGAATTTGAACTACACGGAAATTCACTTTCACCACCTAGCGGCTGCTGAAGATGACAAGTCTATTTAGGGTGACCACCTATAAAATTGGCTTTGGAAGCGAATAAGAAAATATGTGTTATTGATAAGTTTTGTAAATATCATTTACAGAGTTTCTCATTTTAAGAACATATACTGTATATAGTTTAAGAACATAATGTATATAGTTTAAGTACATAATGTTTATAGTTTATGAAAGGAAAATGGATGCGCTATAATATACTGGTGTATTAATTGGATTTATTTTTAAATCATATGTTAGCATTTAGTTTTAGGGTAAATTGGTTCTGTTGCAGAATATAAGTTCATATTTAAGGTAGGATTGTAAATAGTAAATATGGTAATAACATACAATTTAAGCAGAAAAAAATGCTAGTCCGACTATTGTATGATATTTAGCATTAGTACATCTTATTTCGTATTTGTTTGTGATAACGTATTTATGTATATAATTGAATTAATCTTAACTACTTATATTTTGTAACTTTTATTTTATTAATGATTGTTCTGGAATTAAGTTTCAGTTATTATAATTCCTACTTATAATATTAGTGCATCGGGTTATTCTTAAATTGAATACTTTACTGATTCAGCAAATTGGTTTCGAATAAACTATCTCTGTAATTAGATGACTGTTGTTGAGCTCAGTTAATTCCCTTGATTCCATTTGAGGGATTTGGCACCCGTTACACTTCGAATTATTAATTAATTAATTTTACTGTGGTGGATCTGATAGTTGCACCGCAAATGAGAGTATCCTGCACATGTCCAGGCTCGTACAGGAGTCTTCACGTAAGTTTCTTAAATATTAAGTCGATAAATGTCAATAACTACTATTTATTATCCAACAAATAATACTTTTATTTTTTTTATATATAGTGTGATAAATTTTCTCCTTCATACAATATTTACGATTTCATTCATTTTCATTCATTCTTATTATATTAAGTGTTTATAAACAGCCCAGAGACCTCCAAAATCCACATGGTAGTCACCTCCTTCGCATGCGAAAGAGGAAGCGGGGTCTTTGGAAGTCCCCAACGCTCCTCCGTCAGCTGCGTCACATGAAACGAGCCATTGGAGGCTGGTGAAGAGCGCGTGAGCCACAGACGCTCAGGACATGATTGGAGAAAATGGTCATTGTCAGGACTCCCACTGTCACGTATTTAAAGCAGGTCACGAGGTCACTACCGCTTTAGTCTCCGAGGAGGTTTATAGGGATGTGTGGTGCAGTGCAATGACCGAGCTAGAGGGTGGTCGGATATAATGCTATGGAATTTCATGAACTTGGAAGGGATTTAGTGGGATTTAATAAGTTCAAGAACGTAGGGTATATTAAAATCGCTATGAAGGGTTTTGTTAAAGTTATAAAAAATATGGTGAATAGCTAATAGTTCTAATAAATGAAATGAAAAAAAATGAGAGTATTCAATTTTAAACAATATTACTTAGCCTCCACGGAGTGAGAAAGCTGGTTAACATAAGTATATTGTGAATCCGTCAATTCAGTTTAAATTTTTTAAAAACATTTTCCATAATTATGCCCTGAGTAAAACATAAGCAGGGTAGATCGGGATGTTGCTGAATGTAGATTTGACATTTTACATCGAATGTATCATGTTTACGGCGCAGACAGACGACTATATTTTCTGAACTATGTTGTCAAGTATATTTACCTAATATATAGGATTTTAAAAAATTTCGATAACTAAATTAAAAAAAAAAGGTAAAAACTAATTGCGCAACAATGAATTAATTGATGGTCAAATATGAGTCGTCTGGGACAAGACGGCTTTTAGCTGAAGGGGCTGGCTACAGTCCCGCAGTACTTAACTGTAGTGCGGGCTAGGTCATACCTAGCGCCGTGCAACTTTAATATACCTCGCCTACCTAATATGTATTTAAGTACCAGCTGATATGAGAATCAGTAATGTTGCCATATTTGTTCATAATTAAAATTGTTTTTTGTTATTTTTACAGAAAAAAATTTTTGGTAGAATCAATTATGTACAGTATTTGTTTTGAAATATAAGTAAATACAATAAATGTGGTTTTAAAAAAAAATTAAATAGCTACACTAAATTCACGATTTTTAGTGTTGGCTCAAGGAGAATGGTATTAAAATGTCTCTCCTTTCACTTTATGCTGTAACTGCTTGCCGGAAGTATAAATGGCGTCGGCATTAATAGGCACACAGCTGAGAGCGTTAGCTGGCATAGCCAAACTGCTAAGCCCTCAGATCGGAACCAAGACTCCGTCTACTTAAGCCTAATCAAACTGATAATTCTCCGAAAACTAACTTACTATCACTTATCTATGAACTTACTAGTATATTAGGCACATAACCATGATTTATGATTATCTAACAAACTAAAAAGACTATTTTAATTAAGCATTCGCAAAAATGTTTATTGGGATCCCAAGGAATTAAAACTATTAAATTTAACATCTTTATGATATATATATTTATTTAATACATTATGATATACATGTCTTTGTGCGAGGTTTTTTTTTCTTCTTCCTCTTTAGCCTCTCTCTTTAGTGCTTCTCAGCGTAGAGGAGCATCCAGCCAGGAATTCCATTCTTCCCTATTTCCAGCTAGGTTCCTCACCTGTCGGAGGTCCTTCCCCCTCACCTTACAGAGTCGTTCAATGTAGCTGAGATAGAACATCCTAGGGCGACCCCTAGGTCTTCTGCCATCTGGGACATATTCCATGGTCTTTAGAGGATCTCTGTGGTCGTCCATCCTGATAAAATGGCCGAACACCATCTGACGAGTTTCTAGGAGCTCTTTCAGTGGGCCTATCTGCAGTTCCTGACGAATCCTTTCATTGCGAACTCCTTTAGAAATTTCATTTCGGCAGCGGTGATTCTGCTCTCCTGTCGGTCTGTTAATATCCAACTCTCAGCTCCATACAAAAGTATGGGCAGATACACTGTCTTGAAGATGTGTAGCTTCACATCTTTGCCTACTTCTCTCTGGTAGTAAACTGCATTCACCTTGTTAATCCTGTTAGATATTTCTGCTTCCACCTTCCCAGATCCGTCTATCACTGTACCCAGGTATGTGAAGTCTGTCACCACTTCTAATTCTTCTCCATTACAGTATATGTGGATATCTTCCTTCTTTCTTCCAACTTGCAGGATCTTACTTTTGTTGGTATTTATAAGCATCCCTTTTCTTTGTAGCTCTTCATACCATTCCATAACTGCCAGCTGCAACTTTTCCACAGAGTCCATAATCAATACCACGTCGCCGGCGTAGAGGAGAAGCTGTATCACTACACGGTTAAGATTCCTACGTCCCAGGAGTGTCCTGTCTTCTCTTAAAAATGGATGCCACTTCATCCATGAACAACGGTAAAAGGTTTTTTTTTACTAGAATTTATTAATTGTTTACGAAGCCCACAAGATAAATGAGCCGTTTATTTTGAAAGTGACCTAAGTCCATTGTATCTTGTATGAATTGTACAAATTGTATCTAATATGAAATATTGAATCTCACTCCTAAAGTAATATTAGTTTCTTTTTTTAAATGAAAAGATAATGTTTTAATGTTAATATTAGAACAGTTGATTTTTTTTGAAAATGGACTTAGGTCACTTTCAAAATAAACGGCTCAAATATTACTTGATATTACTTATGTGTATCATGTGTATATATAAAAAAAAAAATCATTCGTTTTAGATGTGAACAATTTTAGTCTGTACAATTAAAATAATACTGATTCATGGATTAACTAGTGCACATCTATTCTGTACACAATAGCTTACGTTGAAGGAAAATAAATAATGAAGAATTTACACTTGGACATATTATCTTGGTATTAAATTGTCTCTCTGCGTGATACTTTCCAGTATTAGTGGAAGGGGAACAGCTTCTGCAGATATTGCGCTTGCTAAGAGTTTTACGCTCCGTCTGTAAATAAAACATACCCTCCACCTGAAGAAGTTTTGAAACTACTCAACTTCAAAGGAGGGAGGACCTGCTTGAATATAAAGCTTGAATGCCTAACGAACTTTCAACAGAAGTTTGAGCATTTAGTTTCTAAACAGAAACTGGCCATCTTTTAATAGTACTTTTCATGGGCCTTCCGATTAAAACTCTTCATCTCAGGTTGTAGGGCTTTAAAAAGTTTCCAGTAAGCTACAAATATCGCGGCTCAAGGTAGAATTTGTGTATCGTTTGAATTTTAATCAGGCATTTGCTAATGAAGGTATTTACTTCTCAGAGGACCCCCGTCCGAAATGGTCCAACAGCTTTTCTTCATGCGACATTTTCCGGGGGTGCAGTCAGGATTTCTTTCCGGAAGTTGTTTTTCTTGAGGATATATTTGAAGAAATATTACTAATTACTAACGTACTACTAAAATACTTATATGCCAAGGACCCGTATTGGCGTGAACTTCCATACAGGTGCGTAGGCAAGATGTACCAGAGGTCTATGAAATAACTGTCCTTCAAAATAACCAGTCCAGTTCTTACTGCGCTCGCCCCGCTTCTCTTTGGCTCACTCTTAGATTGTCTTCTTCTCTCCGAGAGACGTCGAAATGGGCCGGCTCCTGTCCTCATTTGTCCATCCTTGGACAAAGGGAGGAAGTGCTCTTTAATTGTCCTTGTTGTCCCACAACGCAGAAAGATTCGGAAACGTTACAGAGTCATACACCCGAGCTCGTGTGTATCCTGCTCTGGCCTATTCCAGGACAGTGCAGGTGAGCACAGCGTTTCCCCCAGTCCCTTCGATAGTGACATTTATGTAGTATAGCAATAAAATAAAAAATCTTCGACACAAAATAGCCATTTAAACATATCGCATAAAATATGAAATTTCGTTATTCGATTTTAATCAATTTTCTTTCATTACTTTCGCTCCTTCGAATTGTTCTTTTTTTGTATTTATTTGTTATAATAGTGCCTCTACTGCATGGCCATTGGAAATAGATGACATTTTGAGTTCTGCTGACAAATCTTACCTATTTTAAAAATTTAAATACAGTTTATTACTGTGTTCCCTTAATCCTGAGAGACCTGTAAATTAGGACCTATGAAAAATATATACTTTTATTCAAGTTGATGACTCTCCTGTAGACTATACTGTAGGGGTGACAAATTGTCGCTTGCGTGCTTGTTGTAAAATAGGGCTGTCTTTTTTTTTTTTTATATAATCACTGATCACGAGTGTGCATTTATCAACAGGACCTCCCCCCTCCACTTATGAACTCAGAGCCCTCCAAAAAAAGTCCACGAAATTATAAAAAAGCACTGTATGTGACAGATAATAAATAGCTCCTGCTATTGCATGGTTTATTGTGACCAAACACATCTATAACGACGAAAAATTTCATAAGACAGCTATTTGTTTTTCAAAATAAAAAACTTGTCTCTTCTTTTTCTCTAACAATGTTCACTTAACGTAATGCTACAATTAACTTAGCAATGACCACATTCCATTCAGCGCACCGAAAAGCATTCACTGATGGTTTTGTTACTATCTTGCGTTTTAAAAATTTATTATAATCATTATTCCACCCCCTGGAGATTTTAAATTGACAAGGCCAACTTTAAATAGATAAAGACCAATTTTTTCTTCCCATAAAAATGTATTTATACGTTACATAAACTTTCAGCAGTACTTCTGCCACACTGCCGTGTACTACTGCCACACTTCTATGCACTACTACCACACTGCCACGTACTACTACCACACTGCCATGTACTACTACCACACTGCCATGTACTACTGCCACACTGCCATGTACTACTACCACACTGCCGTGTACTACTGCCACACTTCTATGCACTACTACCACACTGCCACGTACTACTACCACACTGCCATGTACTACTACCACACTGCCATGTACTACTGCCACACTGCCATGTACTACTGCCACACTGGCACGTACCACTGCCACACAGCCATGTACTACTGCCACACTGTCATGTATGACCAAGGCAAAAGCGCTTGTAAAATATAAATACAATTTTGTGGGAAGACAAAATTGGTCTTTATATACTGCATTTAAAGCAACCAGCAATTAAACCATAGGTCATCGACATTGCCAGGATAGGTTAGAGACTTGAACCGGGGATGTCCCTGGTGGGCTATGACAAAATATATTTTACTTGTTATTATTATAATAAATAGTGTGGTCAACAATAAATACGGCGAACAATTAATGCTAATTTTCTAGGTTATTGAGTTTCTTCTAAAACGTTTAACTGTGAAAAGGTGATTTATGTCAGTTCCATTATATGACCCGATGACGCTAAAAATGAACTAAGTGTTCACGATGGTCACGGTCCATTTCAACTGGGACTTAGGGGAGCCGCAGTGGAGTGATGAAGAGCCGGATGTGATATAGGCATTGGTCACAGTTCCGCCGAACAGGGCTTTTCAACGAGTTTCCGCTTTAACCGGAAATTAAGCGGTGGCGCGAGAGTCACCTCATGCATTTTCCATCCGCCGGCCAGGGCTCCAGTGGTGTTCCCCCTCACACCTACACTGCCTTGTACTCATCACAGCACAACTTACCAGTAATCACTTATTCTATTCATTGACAAGTCATTAAATTCAAGGTAGTAATTACCATACCCAAAATATCCCTCTATTTTAACAAAAAAACAAGTTTAAATACTTGAAATAAACTTAAGATTTGTTAATCATGTCTGGTTCGGAGTTTAATGACCTTCTGGATCACGAAAAGACTTCAAGTTCTCTATATCTACTGTTTAAGGATATGAGGAAACGTTTCATTTATTTTAATTTCTAAAATATTTAATTATTTATCTTCTTGTAAAAGCTAACAAGAACATAAAAATGATGTATTATTATTGTACATAAATGTATGTAATGAAATTTACTCTGGCTTGTATCCGGTGACGTGGTTGACGGAGTAGCGTGGGGGACTTCACAAGACTCCACTTCCTATTTCGCATGCGAGGGAGGTGACAACCATGTGGATTTGGGAGGTCTCTAGGCTGTTTGTAAATACTGTATGAATGAGCGAGTGAATCAAAATTGTAAATATGGTATGAATGAAAAAATATATCACAATTACTTATTGCCCAATAAGGCAGATTGTAATTTTATCATCATAAAGTTGTGTCATCAATAAAAAACTCTTGTTTCTGACCTTACCTACTTAAGCGTAACTTCAAGAATTTTCAAGTCCCAGCTCAGAAGGTATTTACCGTTGAATGTATTTTTTTTATATATTTCGTTTCAAAGTCGAGGATACATTATGCACATTACAACATGAAATAAAACTCCTTTTATAGCAAAAATTGAAATCGTGGAAATTAAAAATACTCTATTTTTAATGCGTAAGAAATGAAACAAACTTATTAAAGTAAGAAACATCAGTTTTCACAATAATTGGATATTTTAACTTCTAAAGACTGTGCCGTCAAAAGACCCGGGTATAAATCGATTAAGCTTTGGAAAGACAGAAGATGTTTTATTTCTTTATTTACCCTTAGGATCAGCTAGTATATTTATTAAATGCATATTAGGTTCTAGCCGCTTCCAAGTTTGTTAGCTTAAATTGTAGTAATGTTGCTATGGATACCGAATAAAGAAGTAATAATAACAAGAAGAGCGATGTAGAAGGAATATATTGGTGAGATTGTGAAGGAGTAAGATGTGCTTGAGTGACTTATCCCTTATTGGGTTAGGCCTAACTAGGGCTTCTGCTCCGCTCCTCGCCTCCCCTCGTCCCTCACCTTTCCACTTTGTCAGTCCGTATGTCTCTATCAGCCTGCATTTGTGTAGCTACAAACACCTAGATATCGTAGCAACTCGTACAATCATGCATCATATGCAGAATGTAATAAAATAGTTAAATAACAAAAAAAACTCACATAGGAATATTTTTTTTTTATTGTTCTAAAATTACAATCTGCCTTATTAGGCAATAAGTAATTGTGATAAATGTTCTCATTCACACCATATTTACAATTCATCATTCACTCATACAGTATTTACAAACAGCCCAGAGGCCTCCCAAATCCACATGTTTGTCACTTCCCTCGCATACGAAAGAGTCTTGAAAAGTCCCCCACGCTCCTCCGTCAGCCGCGTCACCTGATACGAGCCAGTGGAGAAGTGATGGAGTGACCAAGAGCGCGAGAGCCACAGGCGCTCAGGACATGATAGGAGAAACTAACCAATGTCAGGATCCCCACTGTCACGCATTTATAACAGGTCACGAGGCCACTGCCTTTTTAGTCTCCGGTGAGGATTATAGGGATGAGTGGTGAAGTGCAATGACTTTGCTACGTGGATTTTCATTTTTGGATTTTATAGTGATATTTAATTGTTTACTATATATAGATAGACGTTGGCTGCCAGCTTGTATGCCACTTTTTTGTTTTCTTTTATTAATTAAGATACATACTGCTGCATATTGTTGATGTTTTGTTTTTTTTTTTTGGCTTGTTATAGGTGGATACATCTATTAATTTATTTGCTAAATGCAGTTAAATAATTTTTATTTTATTTCATAATTATTATTATCTTTCCTATAGAGGTTTAAACTTTATTTCACAATGCCATTATTTTATTTTATGATGGAATAGTTCTTTTTATTTACCAGATGTAAATTTGTCATCTGACTACAGCATTGCCAATTTTAAATTAAGTATTAAGGTCAGCTGATACAATATAAGAATTCAAAATTCAATCAACTTTAAATATTAAGCAAATATTTCCGTAATAACTGTAACAAGAAACACAGCCGACTCAATCTCCAGTAATTTATAATGGTATTTGGTATAGCTTGTGATCAGTTCTCTGGTAGTTAAAAACCATTTTTACTGTATTTCATTATTTTTTTCCACATACCATAAAATAAATAGTGTATTTTAAAATATAAATGAATGTCAATTGTGAATGCATGGCTGATCTGGGTACCGAATTGGCTCTAAAAATCTTAAATATCTTCCAAACATTGCCTTTTTTCACACTTTCAATATTATATTTCTTTCGGCTAGATCACAGAGAGTCAGACAATCGGACTAAACATCATTGCCTAGACCCTTACAAAGGGACTATTATTTAACAGAGAAAAATGGAGAAGACGAAAGAAAAAGAAAAAAAACCAAGCTAATGGAAATTCATTTTTTTTTTTTATCGGTTTTTGTTTCGGAATTGTTTGACAAAAAGTGAAAGCCTCCGACGATAACGATCTCGTTATTAAGAACCGCAGAGAAAAAGTGGGCGACGAGTCTGGGCTTGGTTAATGAGCTTCCACCTCACCATTAACGAATTTAACTTTGTAATTTATTTGGCAGAAATTTGCCCAAGCTGTTGCCTAAGTGGACCGTACGTGCTGTTTTTTACCCGTACAGTTTTCGGCTATTGCTCAAGGTCAGCTGTTTGTTGCACCCAGTATAGTTTAAGAAATTATAAAAGTCCATTACACGTTGAAAAAACTTGAAATTATTGTTAATTGCTACTAGTTTAACCATACCTTTTTTGAAATTTTGTAAAAAAATTCCATCAATCAATTAAAAAAATATATAAGAACAACTTTATTATGACGAAATTACAATCTGCCTTTACTTAATAGGCAATAAATAATTGAGATAAGTGTTTTCATTCATACCATATTTACAATTCATCATTCGCTCGCTCATTCCTACAATATTTACAAACAGCCCAGGTGCCCCCCAAGTCCACACGGTTGTTGCCTCCCTTGCAAGCGAAAGAGGAAGCGGAGTCTTGGGAAGTCCCCCACGCTCCCCCACCAGCCACGTCACCGGATACGAGCCAGTGGAGGCTGACGAAGAGCGCGAGAGCCACATACGCTCAGGACATGATTGGAAAAACTGGCCATTGCCAGGATTCCCACTATTGCGCATTTATAGCAGGTCACGAGGCCACTGCCGTTTCAGTCTCCGAGGAGGATTACAGGGATGAGTGGAAAAAAAACTCTCTCCTTTCAAAGCGAATAAATCTTTCGCCTTTTACTAAAAAAAAATATAAGAACAAGAAGTCAAAATAGAATTATAGATTATTTAGTTTTGTTCCTTTTTTTTAATTAAAACCGCTTTGTTCTCGAGCAACTCTTGATTGTTTATTACTCGAATAATAAAATTATAAATGCACTCGCTAAATTAGTTTCATAACGTAAACTACGCTACAAAGATGTTAGGGGTGGTTAGTACAGTTGTTCACAGCAATCTTTGAATAGCTTTGGATAATTTCTGAACCGTAAGAAAGCATAGTTGTGAAGGATATAATAAAAAATAACACGGGGGAAGCCCATATGCCTTTAGCTGTGTTGAGCACGGGTTGGAAATAAAAATGTTCTTGTTTTAAAGTTGAAAAAATGGCCAATCAACGTTTGCCACACTCCAGTTTGGATAAAACACTAACGCTTTGGCGTGTTACACGGGATAGTTTACGTTTTAAATGACAACAATGTTCGTTTCTCTTTAAAAGTTTTTCTCTAATTGGCAAGCACTTTAAAACAGTCCACATATGCCATTGCCAATTAAAGAAAAACATTCGAGGAGAAGCTAACATTGGTGTCATTTAAAACGTAAACTAATCGCTTACAATTGCCTTAAGAGTGAGAAGGTTTTGTTAAAATTGTCTAAAGCGCACCTACGATTAGTGTAAGGCACAAATTTATAGATCATTGACACAACTTCTTTTGTTTCTTCAAGTGTTTTAATTTTAAAATAATTCTTCTTTGAATCAATTCCTTAATGTAATAATTATTAGCTCGTAATTTTCTGCTCCATAAGTATTCAAGATTTAATATAAAGTAACTGTTAAGATTCACTGTAGTAATTCTCATATTGGCACAGCTGTTCTTTACAGAAAACAGGGTAGGGTTGTTTAAACAACATCAAAACTATACAGCTGTTCTTTACAGAAAATAGGTTTGGGCTGTTTAAACAACATCAAAAGCTCTGCGAAGGCTTCCAAAGGAATCAGTTTTCTGAGCCAAGCTCAAACATTAACTTCACAGTGACTTTTCTCGTTTTAAGTTCTACAATTAGATTTATTCTTCTCAGGGCACGTGTGAAACAAGGCCATCGGGATCTCCAAAGAAAGCACAACTGAGGCCAACAAACATTTACTATTTGTAGTTATTACATATATATATGTTAAGCTAGTGAAACGTTGATTATTAAATGCATAAATTGGCTGGAAAGACCCAAGGCTTATATGTGAAATTTTCAATAAGCCATACTACCAAACCTATCTTATTGGTCGTTGGGCCAACTTCTTCATCACGAATAAATAGAAGTTCTCCTCTTCTCAGCCCAGAAAATATCCACCTATGTTTCCATGTTTTAATAACAAAAACCTTCAAATGGCGTCAGTTAGGAGAGGGGGGAACTAGTGCACAAAACAGCTGCAGCCACTAGGGGGCGCAGTGGGCTGCCCCCGCCTCTGACCTACCTATATAAGTACCAGATTTGGGTTTTTTCTCAGACTCTCGGAACCCGATACCTGAAGAATACTGCTCTCTCTCTCTCTGCACTGGCGCTTATTGCTATACTCGAACCATGGCTTCCTTATTTAATTACCTCTAGACTTCTATAACCTTAAGCTTGCCATCTTTAGTCCGGCGTTGTCAGACCCTGCACCTTCCTTGTGGGATTATCTGCCTTTGTCTCGCTAAAGCTAGACCTCCTTGGAGGAGACCTCTTCAATGTGGACGAGGGTCACCTGGGGCCCTACAAACTTTACCTAGTAGCGTCTCCCCCAGCGATCCAGTCTGCTTATCTTCGGTTCACACTCGCTTTTGGGATTTGGACGTTTTTCGCCTACCCTTAGATACCGAGTGAGAATTCGTGGTCATTCCAAGACCACATAAACTACCTACAGTATCTACCTTATACCTCTTCTCCTGAACATAGTGCAGTGTCGGGGCACATCTTCTGAGATCATATGGAGTCAGATCAATACAAATAAAGCTGCCCACCGACTAGGCCAAAGGTGGCGTTAGGTCCACCCGTTTTATCTCTTTCTTGACGCTCGGTGGACAGTGGCCGTGTCGTTAAGACCCTGGCCCGTGGCGGACATCCTCCCTCCTTGGGGCGATCCGACATTGGTCTTACTGCTATTTGGAGTCCAACTCGCCTATGGTGTCGAGGTGTCTTAAGGACGGTAGTGAACATGCATTAGTAAACCCCTCTTAATACAGAACTCGCCATTAATTCTGCTACCTTTTCAGCCCCGTAGCGAAAGCGAAGCCTCTCCCATCAGGGTCAGTGATAAATGTGTTATCCACGCGTATATTTTAATTTAATTGATTTAACCCAGCATCTAAAGAGAGGCGAGTGGGTATTTGGAAAGAGCATTGAATATATTACAAGAAATGAAAATGAGCTGTGAAGTATAGCGAAGATTGATTAAGAATCAAAAGGAAAAAGTAGGGAAAGGGGAGAAAATTGGAAGGGAGGGATGTGAGGAATTTAGGGCAATGGCAGGGCCTGTTTGTCGGCCCTTTGAGCTCCCTCTCAATTGATCTTTGGCTTGTTAGGACTTGAACAACGGAGCCTATAGGCTATTGGGCATTTACATTACACAGGTAATAATATAACCTATAATATATTATAGGGATCGGGTCGAGGTCAGCCTCGTGAGGATAAATGAGTAGCATTCGAATAATGAGCTACGAGCTACGGATAAGGGAAGGGAGCTAGCTAACCCTGTTAACAAGGCCGAATTTATTGTTGAGAGGTAAAACCACGAGATCCTAAGAACCTTCACCAACTGTGGCAACATGGTTTGGTCAGTCTTACTTATTCGCGAGGTGTTACATCATACATTTAACTCCCGATAGAACCGCCTTCAATCAATCTGCCAAAGGAAAGGAATTCCACTCCGTCAATCCAATCATGTCTGATTATATACAGAAGATATTACTTAAATGGTGCATGAGGCTCTAATGTGATTGGTTGATAAATATTAATAATAGGTGACTTATTGCCAATAGGTAAAGCGCTTATAACAAAAGCTTCACAAGATTTAGACTTAGTAATACTTTTTACATTTTAACTCGCTGAGTGAAACACTCCCTACTTCAGTCGGTGATCAGTGGGGAAACGAAGCAGCTACTTAACTTATAAAGCACCGAACAATCATGACAATTTCAATAAATAAAACGTAACTTAACTCTCAACAAATAGTTCTATAGTTTGGCTGTCAAAAAGCAGTCATATTTATTGCTGAAATATTAAAATTAAATTTTTTAAGTACTAGCTCACAGTACATGTATTATCATGTTATAATTATGGATTGCTAATAAATTATAAAAACAACTTTATTTTGATAAAATTACAATCTGCCTTATTGGGAAATAAGTAATTGTGATAAATGTTTTCATTCATACTACATTTACAATTTTCATTCACTCGCTCATTCATACAGTATTTACAAACATCCCAGAGGCCTCCCAAATCCACATGGTTGTCACCTCCCTCGCATGCGAAATATGAAGCGGAGTCTTGGGAAGTCCCCCACGCTCCTCCGTTAGCCGCGTCACCGGATACGAGGCTGACCAAAAGCGCGAGAGCCACATACGCTCAGGACATGATTGGAGAAACTGTCCTTTGCCAGGACTCCGACTGTTACGCATTTATAGCAGTTGACGAGGTACGCTAATAAATTAAAAAAAACTATATTAGAAGTTAAACTGATAAAAGTTAATGAATTAAAAGAATAATATAATAATATTAAAATTGATGCCGCGAAAATAAATAAATATTGGAACAACTTATATTTCAATCAATCTAATGAGTTTATTTTGAATGCTCAATTTAAATGGAACATAGGAATTATTAAAACATAAATGGAAAAATCAGAGGAACTGGAAAGTTATCGCAAGCGATGAAGTTGAACTTTATTTCAATACTTTCTAATTTGTTAGAAAGCGCTTCGTCGAATTATAAAACTTCGAGGAGAGACAAGACATTTTATTTCTTGATTTCTTTTATCTCCACAAACAGTACTAATACATAACTGTAGCAATTAGGTATTGCCCGATAACAATTTGAGTTTACAGTTTCAAGCACTACTACTTAATTAATTTTTTAGTTAGTAAAATATACTTCTTTAATATAAACACATCCTTATACTCCACGACACAACACGTCATGAACCATTGATGTAGTTGGTGGAGCTAATCTACCTTA
The DNA here is from genome assembly GCA_930367205.1 of Acanthosoma haemorrhoidale. Classification (NCBI taxonomy): domain Eukaryota; kingdom Metazoa; phylum Arthropoda; class Insecta; order Hemiptera; family Acanthosomatidae; genus Acanthosoma; species Acanthosoma haemorrhoidale. The sequence continues at coordinate 104,171,266 of OV884015.1, read as the reverse complement.
GCATGTTACTTGTTCAAGGTTAATTTCCATTTTCTTTATTCATATGTTCTTTATTCAAGTTGCTTTTGTTTTATCCTCAAAAACCTGAGTGAGCTCAGGTCTGAAGATTCCAAAGAAAAACTTCCTCGGGGGAGCTAGAAATCGAACCCACGCTTCAACAGTTAGGTGTAATCTAGAAGTAAGTAAACTAGGATGGCTTTATTCACTAGAAAAAACAACCAGTAGAATTGATAATTCTAACTCATTAACTCATTCTACACAATCGACAGAGCAACTAATTCTCCCAACAACGAAGTATATGCTTCCACTCTCTCTCTCTCTCCATCTCTCTCCCTCTCACCCTCTCTCTCTCCCTCTCTTTCTCTCTCACACAAAAAAATCAAAATTAAAAAAGATTCGAAATAAAATAATTAATATAAAATTATAGATATCTGTATGAAAAATATAAAACACTTCTTCGTTCATTCACAAAATACAAACTAGATTTGGTGCAACGTTATTCCAAATACCAAAATGCAGAACCAAAAAAAATCAGAACTCTTTTGTTATCAAAAACATAATATTTCATAATGATTTACCAAGCTCATTAAAACTTAACAATAAACCAATCAGTTAAAAAAAAATAAATAAATTCCTATTACTATCCAAAGCTTGGATAGCTTAATCTTATAAAATGTGTATCAAATTCAAATATAAATTTATAAATTAAAAAAAACAACATTTCATTAAGAAACGAAGTATATAAAAGTATGATAAGTTCAAAAATCCGATTATATTGTACTTCGATAGGCACTCTTCGTTATCAAGTGTGATAATGCATTGTTTGATTATTTTCATGTAACAATGTTCTTTATTTGTGCTTATGTTAGCAGCGGTTAATGCAAATTATTGTAAAAAGCAAACAATGTCATGACTTAGACCAATTGACATTGCAATTTACTTTCTCGTTAATTGTAAGACAGGTCAGTTCAGGACCTCAATTTTCGAGATTTTGTAAATAAAGCCTTATTCATTCATTCATTCATTATCTCTCTCTCTCTTTTTTTCTCTCTCCCTTTACATAAGTGAGAGAGTAACGACTTAACTAGTAATGAACATTTTCTCGGTGTACTGTGTTGGATCTATCACTCACTTTAATTGTAGAAATTTTGGGCAGTTATTTACAGCTTGTGGACGGGACGTTGAGCAACGGTGAGTGTTGTTTTATTTTCTAGAACGGTGGTGCATATAATGATATTTGTAAACTTAACGCACATGATATATGATATATATATATAAAATATGTTAATTTCAATTTTTAATTTTATTATAAGTTTATAATAGGTTTTAAATCTTTAGAATGATGAGGTTTTTGTTTTGTTGAATAATCATTATAGATTTAATTATAAGGATCTCTTCCAACCAAATACCTCATTGTATATAAGAATGTACACAATCCCAGGATAGCGGACCGCGAACGACCGGAAACTTTCCCCTTGTGTAGAATGATCGACCCAGAGTACGCACAGGCTGCCGGCTCTCTAGCGAAAAGATAAAAGATTAAAGATTCTCTTTCCGGTACAGTCCTCATATTTTCCCCTCAAAGTGTAACAGGGCAGAGTTGTATGAAGTATTTGCTCGCTCACTTCAATAAGTGAGCACCGAGACCCGTTTGTTATTGTTATTGTTGTTGTTGCAATCTAAAGTTCTTAGTGTGAGGAACATATCCTAGCTCAGCATGCGTTGATCTGTACCAAATTATATAACAAACAATTTTTTTTTTTTTTTAAAGATTTCCCGTTAAGTTAGATTCATAATTTCTAATTTTCAAAAGGAAATTTTTAAAATTCTTTTCTTGTAATTTTCGATTACATTTTAGGGGATAGAAGTCCGTGACTGTGTTTTGTTTTAGGGCACCGGTCGTTGGCAGTAAATGAAATATTTTAGTCAAAATTGTTTTAATAAAAAAACATTAAATCACAGACTAAATATAAAATAAAATAGCTATGATAAAAAAATTTCTGTCTACAATTACTATTAAATAACTGCGAGATCAATAATATATTTACTTTATTTATTTAATAATAAGTAAGTAGAAGTAAGTAGTAAGTAGAAATAAAATCAATGAGTTTTATATAGACCGGAAACGATTTATTAGCTAAACGTCTTCTTGAGCAAATGTGAAAAATTTACTACAGATAATTCCGACAACATCCGGTCAGAACTTTTTATGACGTTTCTAGAAAATGTTCCAGGTCACAAATTACTATGCTATAAAGTAGTAATACATAGGGAAAAAATAATAATAAATGGTTTTATCAAGGAGATAAATAATAAAGTGAGGACGGAAACGGATCTTATAAAGGGCTGCTTAAACTAAGAAAGCATTAAACTGAGTCTAGAAGTGAAAATAAATTAGATTTTAGGGTCATCTGTCAAAGACCGCATAACCTATTTCTTGAGTTCGTTTTTGGAGCTTAACTTAAATCAAAAGGCATTTCAAAGAGTCTAGGAGTAACGAAAAATTAATTATTATGTATGGTCTCGCGTGTCCTGATCGCGTGACCTGGTCTGGATACCTGCAGTTGACACAAAAAAAAACAATGTTTTATTTGTCATGTGAATGAAGAATCAAGAAAGTCCATTAAATTTTCTGTGGTGGGTGTTTTTTTTTGGTGGGGGGGGGAGGTGCGGTGGGAAATGTGGGTTTTTAAATCGAAAAATTAATAACAATAAAACCTTTTGCTAATTAGCAACGTTTGATCCAGCTTCAATGGCAACAAATTCAAAACAATATAACCAGCATAGAAAAAGTTATAGTCGTTTTTAAAGACTAAAATGGGCGCATTATTTATTATAAAGTTTGATGAAAATGATTAAAAAATGTATACTCCATCATTGGTGTAAAAGGTATCAATTATATTGAAACGCTTTCATAAAAATAATAAAGATATGCTTTTATTTCAGTTCGTATTCATAATATTTAGATGATAATCATACACTAACCCTTCAAATAATGATGATTTACTTCACATACAATTAAATGGGTGTCATAACCTTTACCTTTTACGTTAAATAAAAATCATATCATTCAAAATTACTGAGTTTTGTTAGTGATAGACTGACTTTCGTGTGAAAGATTGTTTTTTTCTGTTTCACGTGATGGAGGTTGTGCACGAGAGAAATCGTTAACACTTGTTAGTGATTTTTAATATCTATATTACGGAATAGAGCTATGGGGGGCAGCAAAAAAGTCGAACATCAAGCGTATCCAATCCTTACAATCAAAAGTCCTGAGAACAATAGTAAATGCCCCTTATTAGATCAGCAACAAAACCCTTCATAACGATCTTAATATACCATAAATTCTTGAACTCATCCCTTCCAAGTTCATGAAATTCCACCAACCACCCTAATCCCCTAGCACAGTGATTGCATTGCACCACTCATCCCTATAATCCTCTTCGGACACTGAAACGGCAGTGGTCTCGTTATCTGCTATAAATGCGTGACAGCGGGAGTCCTGGCAATGGCCAGTTTCTCCATGCTCTGAGCGTAAGTGGCTCACACGTTCTTGGCCAGCCTCCGCTGGCTAGTATCCGGTGACACGGCTTCCCAAAACTCCGCTTCCTCTTTTGCATGCGAGGGGGGTAACAACCATGTGGATTTGCGAGGTCTCTGGGCTGTTTGTAAGTACTGTATGAATAAGCGAGTGAATGAAAATTGTAAATATGGTACGCATGAGAACATTTATCACAATTACTTATTGCCCAATGAGGCAGATTGTAACTTAAGTGGAATAAAAAAGTTTCACAATAATAATTAAAAAATAAATGTGGTGGGTTAAAAAGAATTGCTATGCTTCTCTACCCCTATCATTAATAGATTGTGATTATTGTCACTGGAGCCTATGAGAATGTTTTGAAATTGGCGCCTAAGGTAGGCCAATCGCTGCCTCCAACTAACTGATGATTATATTTAGATAAAAAGCCGGGGGGGGGGTACAAAAGAGATTAGCGGAAATTGAGCGTGTTATATAATACAAGTTGGATATAATTAATGGCGGGCAGATAGCCGATAGAATGCCTTGCTAAATGAGCCATTAAGGAAGTTGGACTTTGTTCGGCCATTATGCATTATATAAGGGAACGTATTGCTAATTAGCAACTTGTGTACGGCTGGTGGTCCAACTGCTTCTCGCTTCGTGCTCCTCTGCTTCGCTGCTTCTGTCTTCGGCCAACTGTGTCCGCAGGTATAGCGGAAGTGGTTTCATTCCTCACTAATATTTAACTGGTAGATTCTTTTGACTTTCACGAGATCTTTGTTTTAACTACTGTGGATGAATTCATCCAACGTAGACATATCAAATTTTTCGACACCCTACAGTACTTGACAAACCCGGTGTTTAACACGATAACCCCCGCTCCGTTCCCCTATCGATGGCAGGCCGCTGTCGAGGCAGGAAAGCTTTAGTCTTAGGTTTAGTTTTTAGTTTTTTCCCGAATTGTAAACTGAAGGTCAGCCTCATCACTTAGTATATATGTTGACTTTTTAACTTCAATCTGATATTGTATTATATTTATGCCCTCCTTCGATTGCATGCAGCACGAGGAGAAAATTGCAAATAGAAATTTTTGTTCATTGTAAAACTTATAAATCAATAAACGGGGTTTTGAAAAAAAAAAAAAGAAAATGAAAAAAGACTTTCAATTCCTATTCCGATGTCTTTTGCGGTCCTGATTCACTGGTTCTAACACTGGCCTAATAACTGCTTTGGAGAATGTTAGCACATCCTTACTACCCTGTTGCTGAGCCTGGAGAGAGAGGCTTTAATTTCGAACAGGTACGTCTGTAGGCTCTACCACAATGGCGGAAACAATAAAACTACCCTGTAATCTTATGGGCATATGAGATATTGAGCTGTGGATTGGATATAACAAGCTAAAAATGTCAAAAAAAAAAGTTCCTATTCGGCTTCCATTATAATTCACATCAATTAAAATGTGATTGTAAAGTATTTCTTAAAGAAATCAAAGTTTTGTAATCCAACTGAAGTAATTAGACAGAATTTATCCAGTTCATAATTTATTTTATATATCACATATAAACACTAGAACATAACAGAAATAAACACAAAAATAATAAATGGAACCTTTTAGTAAAAATTGTTTTGCTAGCGATACGGTATTGTACAGTCATAACCCCCCGGTCTGAGTGAATACAAACTTTGACCCTATTTTTTTTTAAGAGGGGCATACTCACTATATAGCATGTAATTTACGAACAAAAGCGTATTTTAAAAAAACTAATTCTAACAAAATATAGGACGTAGAAAACAAAGGAAAAATCTGGTCTTGTTCAGGGCTTATGTGATGTACTGAAATAGTATTAAAAGATCATAAAATAAATACACGGTATTATTAACCCAAACTACTTGAATTGATGAATTATTGACGCTTAGTAGGAGGAATATGCGATTTTCATCGGAATGTATTTATGGACGGCATGTTGGCAGTTATTAAATATATAATATTATTATTAATAAACGGTATGTTTATCAATAACATCTTAAGAACTGTACCTCTTAACTTATAATCACCTCTATTATAATTATCAATAACTTATTTTCCTTTCCCAGACCTCCATTCTGAATATTTGTCTCCCACGACCTTTCACTGATATCTGTACTATTATCACTTTCCTACACATATAAATACCCCTTAGGCATAAGCCAGAGTGTTGGTCCTTCAGGCACTCATTAGCTATTGGGTTGTAACCATATATAGTTGTACTTTTGTGTGTTATACCAAAGAAAGTTTCTTTTTTTGAATTATTGAGCTGCAGAAATATAATTGGCGTATCACGCAAGTGTACAACATGTACTGACTTATAACTTAATAAAATAAAATAAAGTATAAATTAAACAGTTTAACTATTGACGAGTTGAGAAATATAGTGGCGTACATGAGGAAAATTGAAAAAGTGAGTTACTTCGTAATTGAGCATTAGAAAAAACTCACTCTGTTCAGATTAAATTAAATCATAGTTCGTTTCAATTCCGCTAGATCGGAGTTTGTTTGTTTTTTACAATTTTTTACCCTTCAAAAATATTGAAACAGATGAATAGTGATATTGGGGATAGATTTAATTGCAAAAATAAAATAATGAGAGAGAAAAAATACAAGGACACTTGAGTTTCTCAACAAATGTGAAAGTGTTTTTAACTTAATTTAAAGTAAAACAGAAAAAAGTTGATTGATTTCACAATTATCAGCTTGAAGTTATTAAATCAGAATTTAATGAATTAATATATGCTAACATAAATATTTATAACTACAAAAGAGCTCATTTGAAGAAGCATAATTAGCATAAATAGTGATAACAAATATTTTAATATTATAATTCGATTGAGTTAAGAGCAAAGAAATCACTCCTAAATGGTATATTTTCTAGATTGGCTAACTTACTTGAGTTCACTTTTTGCAGTGTGCTTCAATCCGATATGTCAATAGTCTATTTTTAAACTTCGGGACAACATTTGGTAACAACTGGAAACTGCAACTGCAAATATTGTAAATGAATCGGTTGATGGTTCACTTTGAAAAATATCCCGGGTAATTCTACGTGTTTATAATATAATGGGAACTACCTGAGACCAAGCAAGGTGCCCAGGTTTAGTAATGCTTAAAACAATAATATCAAGCGATGGCCAGGTAAACATGCAATGTATAAAAATTAATTACTCTCGGGTCCTGTTTACTGCTACACATGTTTGCTCCCTCGAGGGGATAAAGCTGAACATTTTATAATACACCTTTTTTTGCGGTCTGCTATTTTGTTTATGTAACAAAACAGCGTTGAGTATGTACCATTCCGAGAGATTAGATTACCGGCGCCGACTGGTATCTGCACTTCCTAGACGGCTGGAATAGGATAAACGCGTGCCTTTGACATCAGCATTGAAAGAATAAAAAAAATAAGAACACATGTTGTAATAAAACGAGGAAGGTTATCTCGTATGTGTGTAAGCTTCGATTGAAGATACGGAGATACCTGTGAGAAATAGTGAGTGATCTAAAGGAGGAAAGGTAGACGGATCTTAGGAAAGGACTATTAAAGGTAACTCAAGCAAATTCACTTGGTGTGGGGGACATTAATCCCCGTGGGAGCTTAGGACATTCAATTATTATATCAATATACAATGAGTATTATGTGTTATAGAAATTGTTTAAAATGAGTTATTAACTTTAATAAACCAGTAGTTTGGCGTAGAAAAAGGAGTTTATGTATCGTTTTTATTTGTATCTTCCCCAAACAATTCACCCGGTTATAAATTGGTGCAGGCTAGCTGATAAGTCTTCCATAATTCTTTCCAGGTTCCTAACTTCCCGTTCCCTGATTTCTCAACCTCTTCCAAAGGAAAATTTCCTATTTCCCGGTAGGCACGGGGGTGTTACATTTATTAAAGGTTTTTCTGAGTTAGGACATTTTTGAAAAAATAAAAATGATGTTTATAGCTGACATTTGTAATTGTACTTTAATAATTGAGAGTGAAAGATGGTGAGAGATAATAACAGGGTTGGAGTACCGGAGGTCTATGGAGTGGGTGGTCAAAAGAGGTTCTGTGGAAAATATGGTATGGGTCAGATGACAGTCTATTCTCGTGGGATTTACTGGAAGGGTTTGAATTAAAGGAGGTTATAGAAATGTGAGAGGTTTTTTTTTAGTTTTAATTTTGATCAAAAAGTTGAGCCCTATCACCTCTGTTAGAGTCAGTTCAGTCCAGTCACGTATAATGTGTATCATTATACTTGTTTATTCCATTATATAATTTTTATAAAAAACAAAACCTGTATATAATGTAGCGACGCTACAGGAAATACAAAAATAATTTGTAAATAGATTCGCCTGAGGATCTATAATTGTATATAATTATCTGTGAATTTAAAGGGGCTAGGAAGATAAAAAAAATAGTTTTTTGTTGGTAACGCTAGTGGAAAGGAACTATTAGGTTGGTGCGTATGAAATGTCGGATTTTCTTTAAATGTGAACGTTCGTCTCCCTGTTTTTGAATTTTAACTTCAAATAGAAAATCGTTATTGTAATTCTACCCTCCTTCGAATGCATTCGCAGATATGCAGTAAGAGGAGAAAACTGTAAATCGAGAATTTGTAAATCGTAAAACTTTGATAAATAAAGGGGTTTTGAAATAAAAAAAAACCCAAAAAACCTGTTTTTGTTATGATTTTGTTTTTTAGATAACCTGGTTTAGAGTCGTACTGTCCATTACCAGAGTCACATTTTAGCAAAGAAGATTTTCTCAAAAGTGTTCCCTTTTGTTATTTGCTTTGAATTTTGCACTGATATGAATTCAACCGATAGTCGTGTAATTTAAGTATATGGTAATAATGCTGCAAAAGCTGCACGCAATATAAACCAGGCGTTTGGGGAGAATACTGTGAACGATCGAAAAGTGCAGCGATGGTTTGAAAAATTTCGGTCTGGTGATTTTTCCCTGCAAAATGAACCGCGTGGAAGACCAGAAACGTCTGTGAAAAATGATGCTCTGAAAGCATTGGTGGAAACGAATCTAACTGTTTCTTCAAGGGAACTTGCTGCCAGAATGGAAGTTGACCATACAACAATATTGCGACATCTTTCTGAAATTAGCAAGGTGAAAAATATGGATAAGTGGATACCGCACGAAATAAGCTCGGTAATAAATTTAATAAAATAAAATGAATTAAAATATGAAATTTTGCAGCACCCACCTTATTCACCGGATCTTTCACCAACCGACTTTCATTTTTTTAAACATTTAGAACAGTTTTTACGTGCTAAACAGTACGAAAATGAAGACAGCCTGAAAAATGCCATATCAGAGTTCATTGATTCTAAAGATCAGAATTTCTTCAAGACAGGGATCTATGCATTAAAATCTACTTGGGAAAAGTGTATTGAAGTAAATGGAGCATATTTTGATTAAATAAACAGCTTTTGGAAAAAGATATGCAGTTTAATATAGTCACTTTTTTTTCCCTTAGCTCTCAAACTTATAAAAATAGGATGTGGGAAAAATAAAAGAAAATTATTTTGGGCTAATGAGTGCCTTTCACTAAGGGAAGTCCCTCATTTGAAGGATGTATGAGAAGGATATAGGGTTTGGAATACCTAAAGGAGGCGGGTGGAATCAGGAAGGTAGTGAGAGTCTACCGAGGGTGGAGCCTAGGGGTACTTAAAATATATTCACTTAAATAATCTGACATTTCATTTGCACCAACCTAAAATTATCGATGGGCAGAAGAATATATCAACTGCAATAACTCTCTGCAAGGTGGAAAAATCTTTAGAGCGTAAAGGTTTTTACAGGCACAAACTGTTTGTATAAAATACTATCAAGTTTCATTTCGTCTGGTGGATAAGTATTGCAGAAGTCTACAGCACCCTTAATGCTTCAGTATGCAAACTTTACTGCTGATCCTTAGCTCGGACAAAGAAAGTCGACAGGAATCAGAACTAGCGCCAGGTAAGTTCGATTGTGATAACGAAGGAGTTCTCAGTTATGAAAGGTTAAGGAGCAAGTCACAGGAAAAAAAAAAAGAATCTCTTTTTGAAGTTTGGTTTTAAATTATAAAAAAGGATTCTTGTTTAAGTGCCATTGAGCAAAAGAGGGAAGGAGGAGAGAAAAGTCCGGTCGGGATGGAAATAAATTGAAAGAAGACTTTTAAAGCAGTCGAAGGAGAGGAGAGGATCTAGCTAAAGTTTCTTCGGCTCTTTCCTGCTTTAATTAATTTTAAGTGGATCCAGCGATCGGGCTGTCTCCGCTAATAATAATTAGTTAATCGCCAATTAAAAAGTGCCCGAGGTGTTAGTTAGGCTTATTATAACCCATTCCTATAATCCCAAGCTTTGTTTATATTTCATTAGCATTATCTTGTTATAATAACAGTCCATTGGGACTCACATAAATTATCCCTGAGCCTTATTCGACTTGGCAGTGCATTCTAATTTAGTGTTCGGTTTCAAACAGGGACAAACTAGTTTCGGTGATATCTAATCTCTTAGTATTTAGCGAGCAGAGTTTGCTAGTAGTGATAATTCTCAGCTCAATTTTGATTTATTTAATTTATTATTTAATAATGAAATATTAACATTATTTCCTTTTAAATAATAACTTTCTATGTAAGAGTCATGACAAGATTCGATGCTGTACACAATGTTAGTGAGAAACATTTTTGATTTAGCTTGAAACGGCGTACTACCTTAAATAGATTAATAATCATGAAGTTACTAAAGGAATTATTTCTTTTTTCAAAAATGTAAGATATTTATACTTCGTGTTGCGGATTACTACCACAATTATTATTACTAGCATTTTCCGGATTTTTTTTCTATTTTCTATTTCATTGTACTTAACCACACTGGTATGTTAGAGTGAGCAGAAGAAATATTGGGTGTTTCTGCCCCTTGTAAATGGTATGGAAATGAAAATTGTAGCTATTTTGATTAATGAAATTAAAAGGAAAATAACTAAAAACAAGTGTTGAATCACTGAGCCATATTTAGTCCCGGTCAGTCCAACTGTCAGGCATAATCATCACAATAGCAAACTAACTCTTTTATCTAGATAGATTAACAATTAAGCATTAAGATCAATATCAAAAGACTGATAATGATATAAATAAAAACATAAATGATTAAATATCTCATCGGTTCTATATATGAAAAAAAAAATTCTTTAAACAAATTAATGAATGAGGAGAAAATATATCATTGGAACAAATTAAAAACCAAAATATGATATACATATCATGTAAGTTCGCTCATAAACTATACCACGCAAAAACAAAATACAGCTGAACCGCAAGTAACAAACTCTAATACAAAGCAATGACCCTACAAAACCTTAATAACTACAACATATAATTCCATAAATAACCAAAGATATATGAGAAACAGAATAATATCAACCTGACATAAACATAGTAACCCAATAAATAAATAAAGGCCTAATAAATTAATTATTTGGTGGTTAGTCAGATCAAATCTAGATATTTAAACTCAGGCCCTTCATGGCATTTAGAGCCTACACCACCCAACACCATAAACACTACACCATAACCACTGGACAAATTAAATCCTTGCTAAAATAGAACTGTAGGCAAGAATGCCAAATGGCTGTGCTTGAGGTGGTTGTAGCCTCCACTGGGGCTGGTTGGGTACTTAAGGGCGCTATCTGCAAAAACAGACCTACAGAGATAAGTAGGGGGGTCGTTAAGGGGACCGCCCCCCCCCACCTGCCGTTGAATTACTGCCTGGGGCCGATCTCCTCCATATCTGCAAGGTTCCATAGGTGCGTTAGTCCCGGCTAATTAACGCCGCCACAGTTCATCGACCTACCCTTTTTTTTATTGCTCTTCTTAAAGATTAAATTAAATTGAAAAAAAAAAAAGAAAAATAAACTTTATTCTAATTCTAAATAATTAAGAATATATTCAATGTTGTCTAATAGGTCCACAATCTAACTCAAATAACTGATAAATTTAGGTTTACAGAGAATTATGTTTTAAATGAATAACTTTGTATATATTTTAGTAGCGATTACCTACAATCACCCCCTAGATGTAATTCTTACCTGAATGTATAATTAATATAATTCTAATATAATTAATAATATATAATTCTTAACCGAGGAAAAATTAGGTCGTCTGTTTTTTTATTTATATTTAATAAGGTACAAATTAACATCACAAGAAAATGCATACTGGTTTGATCATTAAGGAAAGCAAAGTTAGCCCGGAGAATAAGTTAATAGTAAAATTTATTTTACTATTAAAACACAAAATTTTATGGCCAATATCAACTGAGGGTATTGATTACTTAAGTTTGTTAATTACTATCTAATCTTACCGGGGGCCGTATTTGTAAATAAACTAAGTGCTTTTAGTTTTTAGCACTACCTTATACGCAATATACTTCATGTGTATTGTCTATCATTGATGTAAAAGGTATCAATTATATTGAAACGTATTCATAAAAATAATAAAGATATGCTTTTATTTCAGTTCGTATTCATATTATTTAGATGAAAATCATACATTTATCCTTCAAAGAATGATGATTTACTTCACATACAATTAAATGGGTGTTATAATCTTTACCTTTTACATTTAAATAAAAAGCATATCATTCAAAAATACTGAGTTTGGTCAGTGATAGACTGACTTTTGTGTGAAAGATTGTTTTTTTCTGTTTCACGTGATGGAGGTTGTGCACGAGAGAATGGTTAACTCTTGTTAGTGATTTTTAATTCCAATATTACGGAATAGAGCTATGGGGGACTGTAAAAGAGTCGAACATCAAGCGTATCCAATCCTTACAATCATAAGCCCTGAAAACAATAGTTAAATGCCCGTTATTAGGTCAGCAACAAAACCCTTCATAACGATCTTAATATACCATACATTCTTGAACTCAACCCTTCCAAGTTCATGAAATTCCATAGTAACCTATCAAACCACCCTAATCCCCTACCACAGTCATTGCACTACACCACTCATCCCTATAATCCCCCTCGAAGACTGAAACGGCAGTGAACTCGTGACTTGCTATAAATACTTGACAGTGGGAGTCCTGGCAATGGCCAGTTTCTCCATGTCCTGAGCGTATGTGGCTCACGCGTTCTTGGTCAGCCTCCACTGGCTCGTATCCGGTGACGCGGCTGACGGAGGAGCGTGGGGGACTTCCCAAGACTCCGCTTCCTCTTTCACTTGCGATGGAGGTGACGACTATGGGATTTGGGAGGTCTCTGGGCTCCTCGTAGATACTGCAGAATGAGATCATTGATCACAATTACCTATCGCCCAATAAGCCAGATTGTAATTTTATCACAATAAAGATTTGAACTTGATCTAAAAAAATAACTACTATACATTGAGTCGTATTCGTAAAAGCTTCAGACTTGAAACAGTATAGGGAGAATCATCTGTGCTCAGGTTTTACAGAAGCTTCAGACTTGAAACAGTATAGGGAGAATCATCTGTGCTTAGGTTTTACAGAAGCTTCAGACTTGAAACAGTATAGGAAGAATCATCTGTGCTTAGGTTTTACAGAAGCTTCAGACTTGAAACAGTATAGGGAGAATCATCTGTGCTCAGGTTTTACAGAAGCTTCAGACTTGAAACAGTATAGGGAGAATCATCTGTGCTTAGGTTTTACAGAAGCTTCAGACTTGAAACAGTATAGGGAGAATCATCTGTGCTTAGGTTTTACAGAAGCTTCAGACTTGAAACAGTATAGGAAGAATCATCTGTGCTTAGGTTTTACAGAAGCTTCAGACTTGAAACAGTATAGGGAGAATCATCTGTGCTTAGGTTTTACAGAAGCTTCAGACTTGAAACAGTATAGGGAGAATCATCTGTGCTTAGGTTTTACAGAAGCTTCAGACTTGAAACAGTATAGGGAGAATCATCTGTGCTTAGGTTTTACAGAAGCTTCAGACTTGAAACAGTATAGGGAGAATCATCTGTGCTCAGGTTTTACAGAAGCTTCAGACTTGAAACAGTATAGGGAGAATCATCTGTGCTTAGGTTTTACAGAAGCTTCAGACTTGAAACAGTATAGGAAGAATCATCTGTGCTTAGGTTTTACAGAAGCTTCAGACTTGAAACAGTATAGGGAGAATCATCTGTGCTCAGGTTTTACAGAAGCTTCAGACTTGAAACAGTATAGGGAGAATCATCTGTGCTTAGGTTTTACAGAAGCTTCAGACTTGAAACAGTATAGGGAGAATCATCTGTGCTTAGGTTTTACAGAAGCTTCAGACTTGAAACAGTATAGGGAGAATCATCTGTGCTTAGGTTTTACAGAAGCTTCAGACTTGAAACAGTATAGGGAGAATCATCTGTGCTCAGGTTTTACAGAAGCTTCAGACTTGAAACAGTATAGGGAGAATCATCTGTGCTCAGGTTTTACAGAAGCTTCAGACTTGAAACAGTATAGGGAGAATCATCTGTGCTCAGGTTTTACAGAAGCTTCAGACTTGAAACAGTATAGGGAGAATCATCTGTGCTCAGGTTTTACAGAAGCTTCAGACTTGAAACAGTATAGGGAGAATCATCTGTGCTTAGGTTTTACAGAAGCTTCAGACTTGAAACAGTATAGGGAGAATCATCTGTGCTTAGGTTTTACAGAAGCTTCAGACTTGAAACAGTATAGGGAGAATCATCTGTGCTCAGGTTTTACAGAAGCTTCAGACTTGAAACAGTATAGGGAGAATCATCTGTGCTTAGGTTTTACAGAAGCTTCAGACTTGAAACAGTATAGGGAGAATCATCTGTGCTCAGGTTTTACAGAAGCTTCAGACTTGAAACAGTATAGGGAGAATCATCTGTGCTCAGGTTTTACAGAAGCTTCAGACTTGAAACAGTATAGGGAGAATCATCTGTGCTTAGGTTTTACAGAAGCTTCAGACTTGAAACAGTATAGGGAGAATCATCTGTGCTCAGGTTTTACAGAAGCTTCAGACTTGAAACAGTATAGGGAGAATCATCTGTGCTCAGGTTTTACAGAAGCTTCAGACTTGAAACAGTATAGGGAGAATCATCTGTGCTCAGGTTTTACAGAAGCTTCAGACTTGAAACAGTATAGGGAGAATCATCTGTGCTCAGGTTTTACAGAAGCTTCAGACTTGAAACAGTATAGGGAGAATCATCTGTGCTCAGGTTTTACAGAAGCTTCAGACTTGAAACAGTATAGGGAGAATCATCTGTGCTTAGGTTTTACAGAAGCTTCAGACTTGAAACAGTATAGGGAGAATCATCTGTGCTTAGGTTTTACAGAAGCTTCAGACTTGAAACAGTATAGGAAGAATCATCTGTGCTCAGGTTTTACAGAAGCTTCAGACTTGAAACAGTATAGGGAGAATCATCTGTGCTCAGGTTTTACAGAAGCTTCAGACTTGAAACAGTATAGGGAGAATCATCTGTGCTCAGGTTTTACAGAAGCTTCAGACTTGAAACAGTATAGGGAGAATCATCTGTGCTCAGGTTTTACAGAAGCTTCAGACTTGAAACAGTATAGGGAGAATCATCTGTGCTCAGGTTTTACAGAAGCTTCAGACTTGAAACAGTATAGGGAGAATCATCTGTGCTCAGGTTTTACAGAAGCTTCAGACTTGAAACAGTATAGGGAGAATCATCTGTGCTCAGGTTTTACAGAAGCTTCAGACTTGAAACAGTATAGGGAGAATCATCTGTGCTCAGGTTTTACAGAAGCTTCAGACTTGAAACAGTATAGGGAGAATCATCTGTGCTTAGGTTTTACAGAAGCTTCAGACTTGAAACAGTATAGGGAGAATCATCTGTGCTCAGGTTTTACAGAAGCTTCAGACTTGAAACAGTATAGGGAGAATCATCTGTGCTCAGGTTTTACAGAAGCTTCAGACTTGAAACAGTATAGGGAGAATCATCTGTGCTCAGGTTTTACAGAAGCTTCAGACTTGAAACAGTATAGGGAGAATCATCTGTGCTCAGGTTTTACAGAAGCTTCAGACTTGAAACAGTATAGGGAGAATCATCTGTGCTCAGGTTTTACAGAAGCTTCAGACTTGAAACAGTATAGGGAGAATCATCTGTGCTCAGGTTTTACAGAAGCTTCAGACTTGAAACAGTATAGGGAGAATCATCTGTGCTTAGGTTTTACAGAAGCTTCAGACTTGAAACAGTATAGGGAGAATCATCTGTGCTCAGGTTTTACAGAAGCTTCAGACTTGAAACAGTATAGGGAGAATCATCTGTGCTCAGGTTTTACAGAAGCTTCAGACTTGAAACAGTATAGGGAGAATCATCTGTGCTCAGGTTTTACAGAAGCTTCAGACTTGAAACAGTATAGGGAGAATCATCTGTGCTTAGGTTTTACAGAAGCTTCAGACTTGAAACAGTATAGGGAGAATCATCTGTGCTTAGGTTTTACAGAAGCTTCAGACTTGAAACAGTATAGGGAGAATCATCTGTGCTCAGGTTTTACAGAAGCTTCAGACTTGAAACAGTATAGGGAGAATCATCTGTGCTTAGGTTTTACAGAAGCTTCAGACTTGAAACAGTATAGGGAGAATCATCTGTGCTCAGGTTTTACAGAAGCTTCAGACTTGAAACAGTATAGGGAGAATCATCTGTGCTTAGGTTTTACAGAAGCTTCAGACTTGAAACAGTATAGGGAGAATCATCTGTGCTCAGGTTTTACAGAAGCTTCAGACTTGAAACAGTATAGGGAGAATCATCTGTGCTCAGGTTTTACAGAAGCTTCAGACTTGAAACAGTATAGGGAGAATCATCTGTGCTCAGGTTTTACAGAAGCTTCAGACTTGAAACAGTATAGGGAGAATCATCTGTGCTTAGGTTTTACAGAAGCTTCAGACTTGAAACAGTATAGGGAGAATCATCTGTGCTTAGGTTTTACAGAAGCTTCAGACTTGAAACAGTATAGGGAGAATCATCTGTGCTCAGGTTTTACAGAAGCTTCAGACTTGAAACAGTATAGGGAGAATCATCTGTGCTTAGGTTTTTGATATGTTTAGATAAATCATGGGAAAAAACGGGTAATAAAATAATTGATAACGAACACGTGGCTTGGAGCGAGAACATGAAGTATATTTATATAAAGGTTACAACAAGGTTACAAATAATGGTTACATGATATAAGGGTTTCAATTATATTAAATAGTCATTAGTTTTAATTATACATAACAGTCTCCCCCACTATTCAAGAACTATTAACATTAAAATAGTACCATGAATCAAAAAGTATGTATCTTGTGAGGGGACATCAATACTGAAGTGATATGTTAGGATCTCGAAATCTTTCTGGGAGTCTTCTCTGACGAACAGGTCTGTTGATAGGACATAGAGGAGTCTGAAGAAAAGGCTCGGTTGAAGATGAATCTGGAAGATCATGAGGAGGCACAGCTGAAGCTGGCTCGGTTGGAGATGAATCTGGAAGATCATGAGGTGCAAATTGAGTGTGAGGTTCCTGAGGTGGACCTGGAGCTCGAGGAATTTCATAAGACTGAGAAGGGCCAAATGAAACAGTCTTTTTTGCTTGTACAAGGGTGTTTCTCAGTTGATTTATGTGACGCTTGAAAATTCTCCTTGATTCGTCCAGGCGGACAAGGTAATGTTGTTGACCCAACCTTTGCGTAACCTCACCAAACTCCCACTTTGGTTTGTTATTTTTGAAGACACGGATTTGCACTCTCTCCCCCACATGAAAAAATCTTCTGGTAACTCGCGTTGACTGAGAAGAGTGTGGTTTGGTTGGTAACAAGGCATCCAGGCGGATTCGGAATTTTCTTTTCAAATATAACTCAGCAGGTGAGGAGCCATTAGCAAGGGGAGTTGATCTGTAATGAAATAGGATATTTGTGACTTTTTCTGGCATAGGGGTATCGTCATTTGACAAGGCCCGCAACTTATCCTTAAGTGTCCGCACATTGCGTTCAGCAAGGCCATTAGTTGCTGGATGGCCAGGGGCTATAAATTTTTGAAAAATTCCGTTTGTGTGGCAAAAAAGATGAAACTCTTCGCTCTGGAAAATGCTAGCGTTATCTGAAACAAGCTGATTTGGGAATCCATGCGTTGAAAATATCTTTCTGAGAAGATTTATGGTTGAGGACGTGGTAGGTGCTTCTTTGATAGGTTCCACTTCCGCCCATTTTGACTTAGCATCTATGCAAACAAGGAAATAATGGCCCTGGAACGGTCCAGCATAATCTATATGGACTCGTTCCCAATTCTCGGATGGTTCATCCCAAGGGTGAACTGGTACTTTTGGTGGAGCCGATCTTGTAAGGGCGCACTGCTCACAACTCTTGACAAGTCGCTCAATCTGACTGTCAATTCCAGGCCAGTAAACATATTTTCGGGCTAATTGTTTCATTTTCATGATCCCTAGATGTGTTTCATGAAGTTCTGATATAACTTGACTTCGAAGGGATGTAGGGATGACAATACGATCTTGGCGGAAGATGACATCTTCATGCAGTGTAAATTCTGAGTCCACGCAGTCGTTTTTTAGTGACTCGATGATTTTCTTGAGTTCCGGATCCTTCTTGGTTTCCTCTTGAATAGTCTCAAATGTAACTTTATTGCTTGAGATATGAACAATCTGTTCAGAAAAAATTTGGTGAACTTCTTCTCCCATCAAGGTGTCCGTTGATGTATGGATAGCATGAGCAGGAGCTCGTGAAAGGCAATCAACATTCTTATTTTCTTCGCCAGATTTGAATTTTACTTTATAATCAAATCCTGACAGGAATGAGGCGTATCGCAACAATCGTGCGCTTGTCATGCGTGGCAATTGTTTATTATGCTGAAAAATTCTTGATAGTGGTTGATTGTCAGTTACTAGGGTGAACTGTTTGCCAAAAACATAATCATAAAAATGATTTACTCCAAAAATAATAGCAAGAGCTTCCCTGTCTAGCTGGCTATAATTAGCTTCTGAAGATGAGAGTGAGCGGGAAGCATAGGCAATAGGTCTTTCAGCATCATCTACGGGGTGGCTTAGGACTGCTGCAACGCCATCTGGGCTTGCATCACATGTAAGAATGACTGGTAAAGTAGGGTCAAATGGAATCAGAACGCGGTCACTACAAAGCTCTGCCTTTAATTTCAAAAAGGAGGCTTCACAATCACTTGTCCATGAAAATCGTTGATTGTTCTGCAACAACCTGCGGAGGGGGAATGACAAGGCTGAAAATTGTGGAATGAATCGTGAGTAGTATGTAAGAAGTCCCAGAAATCTACGAACTCCGTCAGCATCTTTAGGGCATGGCATATTGTTGACAGCTCGAACTTTTTCAGGGGATTTTCGAATCTGGTTGTGCTCCACAACATGACCTAGGTACTCAATTTTTTCTTCAAAGAAAGAACACTTACTTTGGTTGACATGTAGGTCGTGGTCAGCAAGACGTTTGAGGCAGGCGCGCAAATTTTGAGTACATTCTTCCAAAGTTGCTCCATGGCATATTATGTCGTCAAAATATGCTTCTGATTTTGGCAACCCCTGAAGAACTTGAGACATTATGCGATTGAACTCGGCTGGTGCAGACTTGATGCCAAAACTGAGGCGGTTCATTCTATACATGCCACGGTGTGTTGCTATGGTTTGGATCATTGCACTATCTGGACAGACTTTTACATGCAAGTACGCCTTATATAAATCAATTTTACAAAAATACCTTGAATTGCGTAGACTGTGTAACACATCTTCTATTTTTCGTATGGGAAAGTTAGCTGAAATTAATCTTTCATTGATACCTGATTTATAATCAACGCACAAGCGTACACCACCATCTGGTTTTGGGATAACAACTAATGGAGATCCCCAATCACTCGTGGTAACCGGCGAAATTATTCCAGCAGCTTCCAGGGAATCCAATTCTTTTTCAACACGTTCTCGTAGAGCATAAGGTAAATGGCGTTCTCTTGTGAAACTAGGTTTTGCCCCTTGTCGTAGCTGTAACTTAACTTCATAATCTGGAATGCAACCAACTTCCTCGGTAAAGACAGTTGGGAACTCAGCTACTATCTCGCCAGGCGCAGCGACACAGCCCACCGCAAGTACACTTGACATATGGTTTTTGGTGGTATCAATTTCTCTCAATTCAATCATTAAATCTCTAATCCATTGACGCCCAAGCAATGCTGTATGGCCAGACGGAACAATATACAGGTCACCACACGCATTTCTACCTTTATATGTGGCTGTTACCTCCACTTTTCCTCTCGGAAGAATTTCGTTGCCTGAGTACGCTCGAAAAATGGTATTTGTTGGTTGGATTTCTAGTTCCAAATTCAATTTCCTAAAATCATCCTCGTTTAGGAGAGAAAATCTTGCTCCTGAATCGACCTCCATGAGCTGGGGTTTTCCATTGATTTGGACGGTAACGATATATTTATCGGAGTCGGGGTTTACTTCGAAAAGGTCTACAAGATATGAAATGCCGTATTGATGTTCAGCGTTGACATGAGAAATTGCATTTGCAGATGATGCGTAACTAGGGTTTTTATTTTGTGACAGGGTGGTGATACAAACTCGTGAAACGTGTCCCTTACGGTTACATGACGTGCAATGAACTTTATCATAATCAACGCGACAGTCTGCTCGTCTATGATTATTTCTAGCACACCTTGTACATAGGTCTTGAATCCCTAATGCTTTATAATCTATTCTACTTCGGCTGTGGGATCTATTTTTGGCTCCTGATGAATGAAATTTATTACAAGAATCAGGGCGGTTGGACGAACGGTCTAGCGATTTTCTTCGAAATTGAGACTTCCTATCCGTTTGTGGATGATTTGATGACCCAGATAGGTGATACGTGTCACTGGAGAAAGATGAAGTACCTGTATTAGACTGCTTTGAAAATTCCGCACTCTCAATATGAGCGGCCTCTAGTGCAGTGGCTTTGGCTAAAATTTGATCAAAACCAGTCACAGTTGACTGCAGAAGCTGTTCCCTTATCCAGTTATGACGTAATCCTCGAATGAACTGAGCTCTGAGGAAAATATCATTCACCGAGATACTTGTTTTCTTCCCCTCTGAATTTTTACACGAGTCGGAATTACATTCTACTTTGAATTCACAATCTCCTATGTCTCGCTGTAACGCAGCAACAAATTCGGAAATTGACTGATTTTCTTTCTGGGTAATGTTCAAGAAATAGTGTTGGGTCACAATTGCGCTACGTTTAGGGGTCAGCATGGTCATGAGATTGGAAACAAGTGTCTTATAATCAAGGGACGTGACAGGTTTTTCTGGTCCTAGGAATACGGTGAGTGCATTGTAATGTATACTACCCACAGAACCACACAAGAGCTGAGCTTTCTTTGTGGGATCGACTAAATTTTTCATTGTGCAATAATTCTCGAAACGTTCCATATAACATGAAAATTTCTCTTTTTTTGAATCAAAGTTTTCAAAAATACTCACATTCGCGAGGTTGTTCGTGTCTGACTTGGGGTCTTGTTTACTTGATGTTTGAGAGCTTAGAAGTGATGTAAGCACACCCATGAATTCTTGAAATTGTTGTGCATCCATTCTTGATGATCTTGATAATTAATCCGAACGATAAATAAACAGAAAACGGATAAAACAGCGAAAAAGTACAACGGAAAAGCACTCGCGGTAAAAATTACGACTTACCGCGTATACAAGGAATACGAACTACCGGCAATGTCCGCGAACTTGAACTTGGATAGTTTAATCAGTTTTTTCTCGTCGCCAATTGATATGTTTAGATAAATCATGGGAAAAAACGGGTAATAAAATAATTGATAACGAACACGTGGCTTGGAGCGAGAACATGAAGTATATTTATATAAAGGTTACAACGAGGTTACAAATAATGGTTACATGATATAAGGGTTTCAATTATATTAAATAGTCATTAGTTTTAATTATACATAACAGTTTTACAGAAGCTTCAGACTTGAAACAGTATAGGGAGAATCATCTGTGCTTAGGTTTTACAGAAGCTTCAGACTTGAAACAGTATAGGGAGAATCATCTGTGCTTAGGTTTTACAGAAGCTTCAGACTTGAAACAGTATAGGGAGAATCATCTGTGCTCAGGTTTTACAGAAGCTTCAGACTTGAAACAGTATAGGGAGAATCATCTGTGCTTAGGTTTTACAGAAGCTTCAGACTTGAAACAGTATAGGGAGAATCATCTGTGCTCAGGTTTTACAGAAGCTTCAGACTTGAAACAGTATAGGGAGAATCATCTGTGCTCAGGTTTTACAGAAGCTTCAGACTTGAAACAGTATAGGGAGAATCATCTGTGCTTAGGTTTTACAGAAGCTTCAGACTTGAAACAGTATAGGGAGAATCATCTGTGCTCAGGTTTTACAGAAGCTTCAGACTTGAAACAGTATAGGGAGAATCATCTGTGCTTAGGTTTTACAGAAGCTTCAGACTTGAAACAGTATAGGGAGAATCATCTGTGCTCAGGTTTTACAGAAGCTTCAGACTTGAAACAGTATAGGGAGAATCATCTGTGCTCAGGTTTTACAGAAGCTTCAGACTTGAATCAGTATAGGGAGAATCATCTGTGCTCAGGTTTTACAGAAGCTTCAGACTTGAAACAGTATAGGGAGAATCATCTGTGCTTAGGTTTTACAGAAGCTTCAGACTTGAAACAGTATAGGGAGAATCATCTGTGCTTAGGTTTTACAGAAGCTTCAGACTTGAAACAGTATAGGGAGAATCATCTGTGCTCAGGTTTTACAGAAGCTTCAGACTTGAAACAGTATAGGGAGAATCATCTGTGCTTAGGTTTTACAGAAGCTTCAGACTTGAAACAGTATAGGGAGAATCATCTGTGCTCAGGTTTTACAGAAGCTTCAGACTTGAAACAGTATAGGGAGAATCATCTGTGCTCAGGTTTTACAGAAGCTTCAGACTTGAAACAGTATAGGGAGAATCATCTGTGCTCAGGTTTTACAGAAGCTTCAGACTTGAAACAGTATAGGGAGAATCATCTGTGCTCAGGTTTTACAGAAGCTTCAGACTTGAAACAGTATAGGGAGAATCATCTGTGCTCAGGTTTTACAGAAGCTTCAGACTTGAAACAGTATAGGGAGAATCATCTGTGCTCAGGTTTTACAGAAGCTTCAGACTTGAAACAGTATAGGGAGAATCATCTGTGCTCAGGTTTTACAGAAGCTTCAGACTTGAAACAGTATAGGGAGAATCATCTGTGCTCAGGTTTTACAGAAGCTTCAGACTTGAAACAGTATAGGGAGAATCATCTGTGCTTAGGTTTTACAGAAGCTTCAGACTTGAAACAGTATAGGGAGAATCATCTGTGCTTAGGTTTTACAGAAGCTTCAGACTTGAAACAGTATAGGGAGAATCATCTGTGCTCAGGTTTTACAGAAGCTTCAGACTTGAAACAGTATAGGGAGAATCATCTGTGCTCAGGTTTTACAGAAGCTTCAGACTTGAAACAGTATAGGAAGAATCATCTGTGCTTAGGTTTTACAGAAGCTTCAGACTTGAAACAGTATAGGGAGAATCATCTGTGCTCAGGTTTTACAGAAGCTTCAGACTTGAAACAGTATAGGGAGAATCATCTGTGCTCAGGTTTTACAGAAGCTTCAGACTTGAAACAGTATAGGGAGAATCATCTGTGCTCAGGTTTTACAGAAGCTTCAGACTTGAAACAGTATAGGGAGAATCATCTGTGCTTAGGTTTTACAGAAGCTTCAGACTTGAAACAGTATAGGGAGAATCATCTGTGCTTAGGTTTTACAGAAGCTTCAGACTTGAAACAGTATAGGGAGAATCATCTGTGCTCAGGTTTTACAGAAGCTTCAGACTTGAAACAGTATAGGGAGAATCATCTGTGCTTAGGTTTTACAGAAGCTTCAGACTTGAAACAGTATAGGGAGAATCATCTGTGCTCAGGTTTTACAGAAGCTTCAGACTTGAAACAGTATAGGGAGAATCATCTGTGCTTAGGTTTTACAGAAGCTTCAGACTTGAAACAGTATAGGGAGAATCATCTGTGCTCAGGTTTTACAGAAGCTTCAGACTTGAAACAGTATAGGGAGAATCATCTGTGCTCAGGTTTTACAGAAGCTTCAGACTTGAAACAGTATAGGGAGAATCATCTGTGCTCAGGTTTTACAGAAGCTTCAGACTTGAAACAGTATAGGGAGAATCATCTGTGCTTAGGTTTTACAGAAGCTTCAGACTTGAAACAGTATAGGGAGAATCATCTGTGCTCAGGTTTTACAGAAGCTTCAGACTTGAAACAGTATAGGGAGAATCATCTGTGCTTAGGTTTTACAGAAGCTTCAGACTTGAAACAGTATAGGAAGAATCATCTGTGCTCAGGTTTTACAGAAGCTTCAGACTTGAAACAGTATAGGGAGAATCATCTGTGCTCAGGTTTTACAGAAGCTTCAGACTTGAAACAGTATAGGGAGAATCATCTGTGCTCAGGTTTTACAGAAGCTTCAGACTTGAAACAGTATTGGGAGAATCATCTGTGCTTAGGTTTTACAGAAGCTTCAGACTTGAAACAGTATAGGGAGAATCATCTGTGCTCAGGTTTTACAGAAGCTTCAGACTTGAAACAGTATAGGGAGAATCATCTGTGCTTAGGTTTTACAGAAGCTTCAGACTTGAAACAGTATAGGGAGAATCATCTGTGCTTAGGTTTTACAGAAGCTTCAGACTTGAAACAGTATAGGGAGAATCATCTGTGCTCAGGTTTTACAGAAGCTTCAGACTTGAAACAGTATAGGGAGAATCATCTGTGCTTAGGTTTTACAGAAGCTTCAGACTTGAAACAGTATAGGGAGAATCATCTGTGCTCAGGTTTTACAGAAGCTTCAGACTTGAAACAGTATAGGGAGAATCATCTGTGCTCAGGTTTTACAGAAGCTTCAGACTTGAAACAGTATAGGGAGAATCATCTGTGCTCAGGTTTTACAGAAGCTTCAGACTTGAAACAGTATAGGGAGAATCATCTGTGCTCAGGTTTTACAGAAGCTTCAGACTTGAAACAGTATAGGGAGAATCATCTGTGCTCAGGTTTTACAGAAGCTTCAGACTTGAAACAGTATAGGGAGAATCATCTGTGCTCAGGTTTTACAGAAGCTTCAGACTTGAAACAGTATAGGGAGAATCATCTGTGCTCAGGTTTTACAGAAGCTTCAGACTTGAAACAGTATAGGGAGAATCATCTGTGCTCAGGTTTTACAGAAGCTTTAGACTTGAAACAGTATAGGGAGAATCATCTGTGCTCAGGTTTTACAGAAGCTTCAGACTTGAAACAGTATAGGGAGAATCATCTGTGCTCAGGTTTTACAGAAGCTTCAGACTTGAAACAGTATAGGGAGAATCATCTGTGCTCAGGTTTTACAGAAGCTTCAGACTTGAAACAGTATAGGGAGAATCATCTGTGCTCAGGTTTTACAGAAGCTTCAGACTTGAAACAGTATAGGGAGAATCATCTGTGCTCAGGTTTTACAGAAGCTTCAGACTTGAAACAGTATAGGGAGAATCATCTGTGCTCAGGTTTTACAGAAGCTTCAGACTTGAAACAGTATAGGGAGAATCATCTGTGCTCAGGTTTTACAGAAGCTTCAGACTTGAAACAGTATTGGGAGAATCATCTGTGCTTAGGTTTTACAGAAGCTTCAGACTTGAAACAGTATAGGGAGAATCATCTGTGCTCAGGTTTTACAGAAGCTTCAGACTTGAAACAGTATAGGGAGAATCATCTGTGCTCAGGTTTTACAGAAGCTTCAGACTTGAAACAGTATAGGGAGAATCATCTGTGCTTAGGTTTTACAGAAGCTTCAGACTTGAAACAGTATAGGGAGAATCATCTGTGCTCAGGTTTTACAGAAGCTTCAGACTTGAAACAGTATAGGGAGAATCATCTGTGCTCAGGTTTTACAGAAGCTTCAGACTTGAAACAGTATAGGGAGAATCATCTGTGCTCAGGTTTTACAGAAGCTTCAGACTTGAAACAGTATAGGAAGAATCATCTGTGCTCAGGTTTTACAGAAGCTTCAGACTTGAAACAGTATAGGGAGAATCATCTGTGCTCAGGTTTTACAGAAGCTTCAGACTTGAAACAGTATAGGGAGAATCATCTGTGCTTAGGTTTTACAGAAGCTTCAGACTTGAAACAGTATAGGAAGAATCATCTGTGCTCAGGTTTTACAGAAGCTTCAGACTTGAAACAGTATAGGAAGAATCATCTGTGCTCAGGTTTTACAGAAGCTTCAGACTTGAAACAGTATAGGAAGAATCATCTGTGCTTAGGTTTTACAGAAGCTTCAGACTTGAAACAGTATAGGAAGAATCATCTGTGCTTAGGTTTTACAGAAGCTTCAGACTTGAAACAGTATAGGGAGAATCATCTGTGCTTAGGTTTTACAGAAGCTTTAGACTTGAAACAGTATAGGAAGAATCATCTGTGCTCAGGTTTTACAGAAGCTTCAGACTTGAAACAGTATAGGGAGAATCATCTGTGCTTAGGTTTTACAGAAGCTTCAGACTTGAAACAGTATAGGAAGAATCATCTGTGCTCAGGTTTTACAGAAGCTTCAGACTTGAAACAGTATAGGGAGAATCATCTGTGCTCAGGTTTTACAGAAGCTTCAGACTTGAAACAGTATAGGGAGAATCATCTGTGCTTAGGTTTTACAGAAGCTTCAGACTTGAAACAGTATAGGAAGAATCATCTGTGCTCAGGTTTTACAGAAGCTTCAGACTTGAAACAGTATAGGAAGAATCATCTGTGCTCAGGTTTTACAGAAGCTTCAGACTTGAAACAGTATAGGGAGAATCATCTGTGCTCAGGTTTTACAGAAGCTTCAGACTTGAAACAGTATAGGGAGAATCATCTGTGCTTAGGTTTTACAGAAGCTTCAGACTTGAAACAGTATAGGGAGAATCATCTGTGCTTAGGTTTTACAGAAGCGTCGCTGGGCTAACTGTAAGTAGATGTATCTGCAAGCTCACAGCCTACGTGTTCTATGCAGAGAATCATGTCGATAGACAGATAAGCACTGTAACTGGTGACATGGAGTGCTCTGAAAGATAAGGAAAAATTGATAAAGACTGAAAAACTGGAAGGGAGGAACAATGATGGACGGATGGAAGAGTGGGTGGAGATGCGACAAGTGGGATTTTCTGTTGCGGGAATGGACCTAGTTTAAGGAGGTTGTATATAGGATGTGGTTTTAGTGGATAAGGTCTGGTAGAGAAATGTCTCTAGAAAGTATTACAGTCTGGTCGAGGGAAGTAGCCATTTTGGCTCAGCATAAGGACGTGACATTCGGCGAGTCTCTCGGGACCTAGAAGATAAATTGGAGGGAGTAGTTCAGAAGACGTTTTAGTTTTTCATCTAGATTCTCAGAGAGGCGACCGTTCACGTCGTGACAGTAATGGCAACGGGGAAAGATAAGAGGAGAAACAGGAGACGACGGGAGTGGTGGAATAATTTTAGTGATTACATATGGCGCCTAGTTATTTGAAGTTAACGAGTTATTCGATGATAATTTAAAAATAACAATACTGAACTAGATGATTTTTATTGTCAGTATGAGAGATGTAGATATCAAGTCGTACTTATGGGCATTTGGCGTTTTCTCGCATTGTCCGAAAAGCGATCAGTTTCGTTGGTTTTCGTGTATGATATTATACATAACTATAAATTTAAAAATAATTACTGATAAAACAACTTTATTATGATAAAATTACAATCTCGCTCATTGGGCAATAAGTAATTGTGATAAATGTTTTCATTCATACAGTATTTATAAAACAGCACAGAGACCTCCCAAATCCACATGGATATCACCTCCCTCGCATGCGAAACAGGAAGCGGAGTCTCGGGAAGTTCACCACGCTCCTCCGTCAGCCACGTCACCGGATACGAGCCAGTGACTCCAGTGATTCCGAGGACTCCACTGTCACATATTTATAGCAAGTCACGAAGCCACTAGAGGATTTTAGGGATGAATGGTGCAGTGCAATGACTGTGCTAGGGGACTATGGTGGTTGGATAGGTTACTAGGGAATTTCATGAACTTGGAACGGATGAGTTCAAGAATGTAAGATATATTAAAATGGTTATGAAGGGTTTTGTTGCTGAAATAATATGGGGAATTTACTATTGTTCTCAGGACTTTTGATTGAAAGGATTGGATACGCTTGATGTTCGACTTATTTGCTGTCCTTCATAGCTTTATTCCGTATGTCCAGATTGGCTTAGGTATAACTTTTAAGAATGATTATAAATAAAATATTCTATTTCGGTTCGCTGTTTGTTCCCAGTGTCCCACTTGATCTAATACAGGAAAAAATAGTTCCAATGCCTCTTTCTATACTATAAGTTTGTTAGCATGGATAAAATAGAAACATTTACCATAATTGAAATCAGTGGAAATGATTGGTTAGCCTCGTGGCTGCTTGAAGGACATGCGCCCTATCGCCATCATTTTTTTTTTTTTAATTTATGTAGATAAAAAAGAAAAAAAACTAAATTAGAACTACAAATCTCGAACAGATTCCGAGTTAGGACTAAAACAAAAAAAAAATCCTATATCGGCCTTCATGAGGTTGTGCCATGGATTTTAGTTTAATCAAAGAAAAAAGGATTGTTATCGGATTCCTAAATCATTTTAGATGTGTAGAAAAAAGACTTTTTATATTTACATTCTTTCGTGATGGAATGAGCGCTGGTCCTCATCTGTGAGAGTGCATGACACTGCTTAATGTAAATGTAATGTTGTTATAATCTTTAACTTATTTTTTTTTTTATGATTATACTTCAACTTGCAATGTTGTTAGCTTGATGTAGCCTTTATATCCTCACCTTCACTATTACAATCCTATTGTGAATATATATTATTTTATTATATTACAATAGTAGAATGATAAAACTAGTCAAAAAGTTGCTGAAAAAAAAAGGCTGACATTGGTCCTGATAATTTTTTCCTATACTTATGGTTATTTTAATTGTTTAGATATGTTGTGTAAAGTTTGTTCGAATTATTTTAAGATGGATGTAGTAGAAAGAGAGACGGAAGAGAAGAAGGCCGATCGTCGCTATCATAATGTCCCTTAACTGAGCGATAACATCACAAACCTAAAAACACGCATTTTGGGAAACATCTTTTGAATTAATATTTACAAAATAATTTTACATATTTGGATATAATGTATTGAAGTAATAAATAGTTAACAATTAAAGAGGGTTCATTTTGAGATCGTTCATTTGTGCAGGGTAGCTCAGCTGGTAGAGCCGCGCCATAATAGATATTGAGGAGGTGCAGGGTTCCAATCCCGAAGTTTCCAAGATTTTTATTTTCTTTGGCAGTTAGTTATAAATAGCAGTGAGACATATGCCACGAAAACATCGCTTATATATATGTTTGTTTTATGTAGCCCTAATAACATATTTAAAAATACATATCATTTAATGTTGTAATAGGTCAGATAGCTTGTACTTCTTTCACTGGTATTGACAACTTTTATTCTGTATACACGTGTGAATGATTGTAGTATAATTTTTTTTTTCCTTAGCTCTCTAATTAGAAGATTAAGGATGAGGGAATAATGAAGGAAGATTTGGGTCGAGCGGATCCTTGTACAAGGAGTACCTGCTTGAAGGTGGTGTGAGGGAATTAAGGGGTGATGGAAGCCTCGGTGGAGGTTGATTGTTTCGGTACAGTGGTGAGAGTCCACTGGTGGTTGGGCCTAGAGTCCCTCTAGGCATGTAGTGCAGTCTTATTCAGTCGGATAGCAGTGATGGGTGCCCGCTAGAGGCTTGTTGTTGCTGGGCCAAGCGTCGTGATGTCCGCCATCTGGTCCGCTTTACCAGATGTTGAGAGTTGCCATCTTGCCGGTAGCGGTGGGGGTGTCATGTCTCGGAATAGAGGGTTTTGGCTATGTTTCATCGAGTCAAAGAACGTGTCTTCTTTGGATGGCTTCGGTGATGGTGGGGACCTCGAACTTTTCGTGGTTGTCGGGAGCCTTCATATCATGAAAAGCGGTATGCCATAGTGCCGTGCGCAGGATTTTGTTCTGGGAGCTCTGGAGTCAAGTTATTGTGCTAGTGTGCAGGAATCGGAAGAGTGGTGTCCCAAACAGTAGAGCTGGCCTCAGGACGCTCTTATATATTAACAGTTTCAGCCGAAGGGATATAGCTGGGCTTGTGATGAGATGCTGGAGGGAGTAGTAAGTCCTATGTAATCTTTTTAGCTTCTTCTGCAGGTTGGTGCCGAACGTCATGTGCCTAGGTAGCGTATGCTATTGTAGATGTTGAAGAGTAGGGGTCCCAGCACCGACCCTTGGGGAAGTCTGACGACGAAATTTCTTCTGGTGGTTGATATGGGTCCTATTCGCACAGAAAAGGTTCTGCCTGCTAGATAGGAAGTCATGATGTTCTGGAGTTGCGCAGGAAATTCGTGCTCGATCGATCCATATATATGCTGACTATGTTTTTATAAAAGTACGGAAACTATATTGAAACGTGAATTGAACCTGAATGATATTTGGGCAGATTTCGCCCAAGATTCAAAGACCTTTAGTAAAATTTTAACGAGTACTTGGCCATTAACTTTGAATCATACATAGGTTTAGAGTAGCGGCTTTTAGAAGGCATACATAATAGTGAAACTACCCATATTAATTTTCAGGTTTAATTCAAGTTTTTTAACATCGTACCAGTAACTTTAAAAAACGAATAAAACAATGATAATAAATAAATACTATATTTTATCGAAATCAGTGGCAATGTTTAATTATCAACGTGGCTGCTTAAGAGGCATACACCCTATTCCCAAAATCTCCAAGACACAAGTTCAAAAAAAAAATTCATGTAAATCCAAAATAAAAAAAAACTGGAAATAAATCTAAAAGGTTAGTGCAACTGGGTGACATGGATAAAAATAAATAAAATAAAATAATGTAGCCAAGCTACAGGACTTTATATTATATAATACTTTATATATACATTATTATTATAATATAATGTAAATAGATTTATTTTTGTAGTCTATACTAATTTCCATAGTTTATAATAATAGCTTGATACGAAAGGGGGGGGGGGGAACCCCCCAAAAAAACAATCACGTTAAAATACGCCAATAAAAAAATATCTGAAAGATTTTCCAAAAAATAAGGGTTCGGAAGGCACCAATTTTTGATCAATAAACGAATTGTTTTTTTTCACCATCGTTTTTTCCCTAATGATCTTTAAGTGTACTTCTCAGTGAAGAATAACAAAAAAAAAAAACTAAATTAAAATTCTAGTTGGGCGTAAAATGAAAAATAAGTTGATTTTAATTAATTTGTTTATGCCCTAGTTGCCAGCCAGCTCTTTGAAGCCTTTGTAGACAATTCAGCTTCCGCTTCTATTACTCATGAGCACTCGCTTGTTTTCGATAACGTGAACCAGACCAGAAATAACACGGGAGGGCTGTTTTTGCACAAAGGTAAAGAAACCGGAGAACTGGGTCACTATATCTTTTTTTGGCCATAATGAATAACAAGTGGATGAATTATGTCCGAATGCAGATTTTATACAGGAGGCACTCAACACTAGGGCGTATTTATCATTTCCTATAGTGGCTAACTTACATAGATATATTTAATTTTCCGAACCATTAATAAGAGGCGCGAGAGGGCGGGGGGTGCGACAAGAGCCTTTGGCATGAAGCCTAAGGCTCGCATAAATTTTATATTTCCCTCTTCCCAGGTCCCCAGGCTAACCTTATTTGCCTCTTTGGCTATAACTCTCCTAATTCCACTTGGCTACCTTCGGCCCCGGGTACAATATCCAGCTCAGTCCTTCATCCGTGAGAAATATCGGGCAGAGAGTCCGCGATTTAGGCTGCAGTGGAGCTGCCAACGGTACAGGCGGAGTCAACTCCACTTCCAACACCACCGAGGAAAATACTCAGATATTTACAATAACTCAAGCTCAAAATAAGTCCTTTAAGAATAAATAAGATGTCCGCAATCAAGCTCAAGTAACTGATAACTTAGGATTACAGTTTTAAATAAATATTTTTTTCATTTATTGTATAAGTAATTACCTTAAATTACCCCCTTTTAATTTACCTCCTCACCTGTGAGGAATAATTAGGTTGTCTGTTTTTTTATTTATATTTAATAAGGTACAAATTAACATCAGAAGAAAATTAATACTTGTTTCATCACTAAGCAAAGTGAGCTCAGAGAATAAGCTGATAATAAGATTTAATTTACAATTAAAACACGAAATTTTATATAAAAAATAAATTAAAAATTGATGAAAATAAATCAGACACGGTCAAGTAACTCGGCCTCATCTTGGATAAATATAACTCTCTTATATATATATATATATATATATATACAACTTATGATAGACTGAAATCAGAGACTAAAAAGGGGGAAGAGGTAATGACTGACACAAGAGCTAAGTTGAGAATGGCTTTATTTATGTTCTGACATCTATATATACCTTAGCTAATACTCTGAGGGGATTAGCTGGGGAGTCTTACCTATGTTGTCTTCTCATAGTAGGCTCCCCAGTTAACTCCCCCCTTCCAGTTTCTTATACCTAAGAACTCACTATAACATCACAACAAAATAAAACAACAAATAAACAAAATAACAGTTCTTGTACAACGAACATAACCAGGGCAGTTCCTGCCCCCAATAACTTCTTGTTACCGTTCACAGATACTAATTACTGTTGGTTTCCGGCCACAAGGCCTTCACCCGTTATATCTTAACTAATATGGTTCAATCTTTATTTATTTACAATGTCTTACATACTAGGGGGTTTTACATCTTTCAAACATAACCTGCTCCTTCGAACATTGTGGTGTGTCGGTCGGAGCGCCGCCCCCCGTCGTCCGTCGAGCCACCGACGACGGTACTCTTAGTTCCTCTAAGTGGACGGTGCGCGACCGGAAAGGGTGGTTGACGTCCCGGATCGTATAGAGGTTGTGTTCTCTGACCGCCACCACTACGTACGGTCCCTCGTACCGCGCGTCTCCCTTCTTACGAGCTGTCCTCAACCTGCGGTATACCGTAGTCCCCAGCGCGACCGAGCCCGCGCTAACGATCCCGGGTCTGCCGTTAGCTCTATCTACGCGAGTCCGTTTCTCTCTGATTATTCGCTCACGGACCTTCTCCCAAATCGCCCGGCGTTCCTTGCGCGTTTCCCCTAGTTGCTCCCGTAACCCTAAGTTATGCGCCGTCATCAGGTCTCCTCGATCGCGCCGCCTTTGTCCGAACACTATTTCCACCGGCGATAGCCCCGTTGCTGAGTGTATACTGTGGTTATATGCCACTACTGCGCGCGGCATCGCCGTATAGGAATCGAGTCGTCGGTCTATCCCAAATAGCCGGAGATGCTCTCCTAGTGTGCTGTGGAGACGCTCCACCGCGCCCCTACCCTTGATGTGATGGGGGGTGTTCCGTCGCCAGTTTATTCCTAGTTCCTTACCCTGTTCCCGGATCCAGTCATTATCAAATTCCCGCCCCGAATCCGACACGATCATATCGGGGACCCCGTACGTGCCGCACCACTGGAGTATCCCCTCCCATACCACCTCGGGTGTCTTGTTTTCTACGGGATATGCCATGGCGATCTTACTAAAAGTATCTAGGATCGTGAGCCACGACTGACCTTCATTACTATAGAGATCCGTCTGGATAATCCTCAAGGGCTCCTCCGCCGTTTCCGTGACCGTTTGTTCCGCCACCGGGGGTTGTCGGTCATACTTCGCCCTCTGACATACCTCGCACCGCGTAACGACCTCCCTGACTGTCCGCCCCATATTTACCCAAAAATATAACCTCTTCAACGCCCGGAGCGTCTCCTCAATCCCCCGATGATTGGTCTTGCCCACGTGGTGGTCCCTCACTAACCGACCTTGCACCTCTGCTTCGGTGACCGTCTCCACCTGTCTAAGGCACCTAACTAATGTGTACCCCATCCCTAGGCGCTCCTGTCTCCATAACCGTTTAATTTTATCGGCCAATAATCTATTCCCGATATATATATGGCACCCCTGCCCCGGCTTCGTGCATTGCTCAATGGCCCGCTCCAAATCGGTATCATCCACCGTGGCTTGTGCCCTAATGGTCACGGAGGACAGCCCCGCGTATCCGCTCGCCCTCGTCTCGACTCCCGGCTCCCGTTTCGATTTGATAATTATTTGTCTCCTCTTATCGTTAATTATTCCGTCGATTTCGGGTAGGTCCGTAGGTCGTTCGGACGGGGTCTCTACCTGCCCCGGGTCTCTCTGAACTAAGGGGATCTCTGGTCCGCTCTCGGCCCACTCCCGCAGGTACCGCACCGCGAACGGTTCTTCTTGACCTACTTCTTCCTCCAGAGCATTCACTACCAACTCCCGGGAAAGCCAGTCTGCGACCGCGTTTTCGGCCCCCTTTTTGTGCATAATTTTAAAGTTGTACGCGGCGAGTCTCTCCTTCCATCTGGCTACCCTTGCCGACGACTCCTTCAGGTTACCCAGGTATACCAGTGGTTTGTGGTCCGTGTACAATTCAAATAGCTTGCCGTACACGTACGGCCGGAAATGCTCTACTGCCCATACCACCGCCAACAATTCACGCTCGATGGCGCTGTAACGCGTCTCGGCCCCGTTCAGCTGGCGACCCGCATAGGCAACAGGTTTCTCCCCCCCCCCCCCAGTGTCTTGCGACAGGACCGCCCCTATGGCACTCGCGCTCGCGTCCGTCGTGATCCGGAATGTCTTTCCAAAATCCGGGAATATTAACAATGGTTTAGTCGTAAGGATGTCCCGGCATTTCTCTATACTTTGAATTTGTTCCGGCCCCAACCGGAACCTCCGCCCCTTCCTTAACAACTCCGTTAATGGGTTGGTGAGTTCCGCGATCCCTGGGATAAACTTCCGGTAATAATTTATCATCCCGAGAAACCTGCGAATACCCCGCACGTTCTTGGGAAGGGGTGCTTCCTGTATCGCCCTCACCCTCTCCTGATCCGGCTGCACCCCGTCCTGTGAGACGGTGTAACCAAGGAACCTAATTTCCCTCAGGCCAAACCTGGACTTCTCCCGCGATAATTTTAGTCCGAACTCCCTTATTCTGGCGAGGACTCGACTAAGGTGCTGCACGTGTTCCTGTTCAGTCTTGCTGAACACTATCAGGTCGTCCATATACACCTGCGAGAAGTCCTCGCCCAGCCCCCTTTGGAGTTCGTCCATAAGACGCTGGAAAGTTAGCGGGGCCCCCTTCAGACCGAAGGGCATTCTCACAAACTCGTAATGCCCCCGCTCCCAAGAGAACGCCGTCTTCCCAACATCCTCATCTGCCATCCTAACCTGATGGTACCCGCTCTTGAGGTCCAGCGTGCTGAACACCGTCGCTCCCGACAGGCGATCGAGTATGTCCTCAATCCTCGGGAGCGGGTACCTCTCGTCTACGGTGACCTCATTTAATTTTCGGTAGTCCACTACCACCCGGTATTGCTTCTGGCTATCCCCGCTTTTCTTTTCCACGACCCACAACGGACTATTATAGGGAGAGTTACTGGGGCGTATGATACCCTGCCTCAGGAGTTCCTCGAGCTGCCCTTTTATGATCTCCCTCATCGCTTGGGGGTACCGCCTTTCCTTCACGTACACCGGCGTCCCCGACTTCACAGGTATCCTATGTTCCGTCCTCCCCGTCGTAGGTAGTCTGTCCGCTTCCCGGTGGAATAGATCCCCGTTCGCCTCTACTAGTCGACTCACCGCGTCGCGCGTGCATCCGGCTGCTCCGACTCTCACCCCCTCTCCCCGCCGTCCCGTGACTATATTATACTCGCGCTTCCCTAGTGCGCACTCCCACTTCCGATTACGGACCTTCAATTTCATCCCCACCCTCTGTAATATGTCACACCCCACTATTAGGTCGTAATTCTCGGCCAACGTTTTCATAATGTGCGCCGTGACCTTCTCTTCGCGCCCAGCGATCTCGCGAAGGCTCAGTTGTGCTTCCCCGCCCGTTCCACACCTTCCGCTTACTGTGGTTATGGCGCACTTACATGGTTCCCGACTGTCCCAGATTCCCAGTTCCCTCGCCCCTCTTTCACTTACCAGCGAGTGGGTGCTCCCCGTATCGATTAAAAACCGAATTCCGGACGCCCCCCCCCCTCGCCACGGGCAACCTAAATCCCTTTTCCCCCTTTTCGCCGTTGTTTACTTCCAATACGCACGCCCGGTTGCCCCCCCCCAAATCGCACCCTCATTCGTCCCGCCTATTTCCCCTTACCACCTCGGCTCCCGAAGGACCCCCTTTCCACGGTTCCCCCCCACTTACCTCGTGTCTCAACGTCGGGGCGCTGCGCTCCGACCGACCGCTTTCGTCTCCTGAAGACTCTCCGCTTGAGTAGGGGGTCGCAGCTCGTCCAGCCTGTCTCCGTGGTGTCCACTCCTGCTGGTTCACCTCCATAGGTTCCGGCCGGAATCCCCTCCTGTCGCCTCGAGTATTACGTCTAGGGCAATTCCTGGCCATATGCCCTTGTCTCCCGCATTCGAAGCATTTTACCTGGCCGCACTGAGCCGCTACGTGTCCCGGACGATTGCATTCGAAGCACCTTCCTTCCTGCTTCCTCCTCCTCTCGTCCTGTCCTCTGCCGGTCCGCCTTTCCATTCCCCGGCTGTGTCCACTCTGTCTTGGCGGGCTCCTTCTGTACGATACTCTCTTCCAACTCACGTCTCGTTCATATCCCGCGCCTTCCTCCTCCCTGGCGCTGGCGTCCACCATCTCCTGGGCACACTCCAGGAACGCGCGTTCCCTCGGGAATCCCTCCTTCTTTCCCGTCTCCTTTGCCAACTGAACTTTTAATATAGTCGACAGGAACGCCATCCGTGCCTCCACCTCAGGCGCGCTCACCGACTCCCTCATCTTCTCTGTGATGTTGTTATACTTCGCTAGGAGATTTCCAGCGTAGTGTCCATTTGTCTGGTGGGACTTCTTGGTCTCCCGAAACATCTTAAAAATGTCTTCCTCAGGTGTCCACCGTCCCCCTCCGAACGCCTTCTTCAGTCGCTCCTTTATGGCCATCCATGGGGTCTCCTCGTCCGCCTGGATCATGTTTAGGATGCTCCTCTTCACCCTGCACACTAGAGCTGCCCTCAGCGACTCGGCATCCCCTTCCGTAATGAGATCCTCCGCTCGCTTGCGCTCTAGCCGTACCATTACCCTGTCCCCTCCCTTCAGGAAGTGATTCAGCTCTCCTGTTTCACCGGAAAACCTCTCTAGATCGGAGATTGCTGTCCTCACATTTTGTGCTGAGATCTCCTGGATCTTCATCCATGCCATGGTGTTGGCATGAGCGGCCGCCATGGTCGTTTGAGGCAGTTGCGGTATGTCCGCTGCTGCGTTGAGCACCGCTGGCCTGAGCACTCCCTCCGGCATCCCGTAATCGAGAGAGAAACAAGTCACGAACCGATAACTTTACGGCAACGACAACACTTCCCGGGTTTCGGCACCACTTATGATAGACTGAAATCAGAGACTAAAAAGGGGGAAGAGGTAATGACTGACACAAGAGCTAAGTTGAGAATGGCTTTATTTATGTTCTGACATCTATATATACCTTAGCTAATACTCTGAGGGGATTAGCTGGGGAGTCTTACCTATGTTGTCTTCTCATAGTAGGCTCCCCAGTTAACTTACACACAAACGTACATAGACATAGTGTAACATACCGAGTTAAACTAAGGCATTGCAAATCATTCAACTGTTCCCAAACTTCTACCTTGCACTCCAAAATTCTTCAATAACCAGTGTTTATATGTTATGTTTAAGATAAAAAAAGAAAAATGAAAAAAAAAAAAAAGGATTAATGTTTAATCCGGTAATTAACGGCTTTGTTACGGTTTCTACAACGATTTTATCGACAATTTTTAGGACTTGTTATATTATTATATAACTCATCCAGTAGGATATATTATTATATATACTTGTTGTAGTATTATTATGTAAGAAACTTCACATGTACAAACATTGACTAAACAAACAGATAATACATCAGAACGTTAAGACGTTTAATTTGATACCTTTTAATTTAATTACAAGTAATTGATTTTATGATTGATATTTTATTATTTTTCTTAAGGCTGCATACTTTTATGCAAAGTACGGTTCTCTGCATTAAACTGGGGCTGCAATTAAATTGCGAATATACTTTTGACGACGGTTTTAATAACGTTAATTAGTTATAGTCAATTAA
This sequence comes from Acanthosoma haemorrhoidale, assembly GCA_930367205.1. NCBI lineage: Eukaryota > Metazoa > Arthropoda > Insecta > Hemiptera > Acanthosomatidae > Acanthosoma > Acanthosoma haemorrhoidale. The sequence continues at coordinate 104,133,493 of OV884015.1, read as the reverse complement.
AAATGAAAATATACCCTATTATAAAACAGGGGCTCCATGGAAAATTTCATATCTCTAGCTTGAACAGGGGACCCAGGCAGGACACATTAGGGTTTACAGATTATACCACCAATCCGAGTTTCTCCTGTTCAGGCATCCTTAACATCCTCAACTAAAATACAGAAGATGAAACAATGCCTACGATTTCACCTCGACAAAAGGACGACTTGAGCCTCACACAAGACTTAAAAGACAAGAATTGAATAGAAGGCTTAGGTAGTTGTACAGACTACTTAACAGAAACTCTGATCTTACCCTAGAAAAGAAACTTCACATGTACAAACATTTGCTAAACACAGTTGGAGCATCAAACGAATCTTAAGTCCTCAGAACTGTAGTCTACGCATCCTTTCGCAGAGATCTCCGTATGCCAACTAAGATGAACAGATTTTCCTCAAGATTTTCCAAATTGCACAAAAACGTATCCGCTCATCCTAAACCTTTTGTCAACAACTTGTCCAGTGACACTCGTCCCTACAATCCACCAAGTCACCTAAAATTGTGGTGGCCTCGCGATATATTGTAAATAGATACGTAAGTCATCGTCCCCACTCATGTCCTGAGCGTATGTGGCTCTCTCGCCATCTTTCTGGTCTTTGCATCCTAGCGAAACGGTAGGAGAGTTATGCGAGGGGAGGTTCGCCCTTCTATTCCAGAGGGAATCACATTCATATTGTATGAATGGAAGTCATTTATTATTATTAGTACATTACAATTGATAATCCTGTATAATTGTAATTTTCTAATAATTATGTTCCATAAATAAGAAAGTGAAAGTTTAAAATTATATTAAAAGGGTTTGTGGTTTACCAACACATTCGTAGCAGACAAAAAAAAATTTTTGATGGAAAAAAATAAACTGCACTGCTGATCAAACAGTGTAAATATTTTTTCCTGAATAAAATCCTCCATAGCAGGCGAGTGATCTATATATTGATCGATCCAAAAAAGGCTTCTGCAAAAAAACAAAAAACAAACCCACATATATGCTTTAGCTGTAAAAACAAACTGATGCTTGTGGGTGGAGGTATTTATAAGAGGAGCTAGCCAGCTCTGGCTGCGTACATAAAGGGGGTGGCAGTGAGCTGGGGGCGGCAAAGCTTTACCGCTCTCTCAAGCCCCGGATTAGCCGAAAGATGGACTGTAATGAGTTTCTGAGCTTGGCTATCTAAGCCCCCATCACCTAACTATCATCGAAGCTAGACCCTGTAATATATTCTTATTGACAAATTTATACAATTATTTATTTATCACGGCCTAATGGAGGGCATCGTCTACTAAGCAGGAGCTTACAATCCATGAAGTGCTTTCATGTTGACAAAAAATATATAAATATATAATACATATACAAAACAAAAAATCACAGTTACAATATAGGCTATTTTAGAACTAACTGTATAGTTAGTTTTTCAAAATTCGCTTTAATAACGATTTCATAGCGAATTTAAGAGCGATTGCCCCGTCATCCGGGTCAGTTTATATCTCCCTCCTAGCGACCCTAGATTGCTTTAGTGCAGGTGATCAAAAATATTCGAAAAAGCCTACGGAAGTTTTTGGTTGAACTTCAGCGTGGGACTATTGTGGCGATCTTGATAATTATCTGAGAGATTAATCTATAAAAATCATAAACAAAAAAATAATTGGAAAAAAAAATAACAATTGAGTTTTCTGGTATAAGCCCAGATTGTTAGCTGTTGACATAGCTCAAAATCATCGATGACGATTTAAAAAGTGAGTCAACGCTTCGTCCTCGAGAGTGGATGAAAAAGAAGCAACGATGCTAAAAATTCAAATTTGTAAATCTCAAATAAACAGCTGTGTTACTTTGGCAGGCATTTTTCAAGATATTTGCAAATTTGAGTCGGAATCCCCCCCCCCCCGTAAGAATGTCAATGTAACAATGTCATGTTGACCGCAATGGTCAATGATGCCTGTATATTCTCTGAAAACTTTATGTTTAGGAATATCTTGGGGTAGGCGTTTTTAGTGCACCTCTATCTTGCAGAAATACATAAAACAAAAAAGGATAGCTTCTGATGAACAGAATTAATTAAGTTTTTTTATAACTTTACTGGATTATTCCCGGATTATTTTCAATATGGTTCCGATGAATAAATGTTATTGATAAATAAACTAATGGAGGGCTTCGACTATTAAGCAGGAGCTTACAGTCCATGAAGTGCTTTCATGTTGACCGATTCCAGTCACAAAGTGTCATTACAGATTGTTCTCCACGGTTAAAAACGATAAACCAAAAAAAAATACAAAGACAAACCAATAAATTTTAAAGAGCCAACGATAGATAAATATTTAATGGAAAATTTTCAATTATAAAAGTATAGCTAATATTTATAAAAAAAAAAACTGAATTTCAATAAAAAAAATAAAGGAAAAAATAGATATCGAGCACCCGGCTTCAATCCATCCTCCTATCAAGAAAAAAATAAAAGTCTGCGTTTTATATATAACCATAAAATCTAGTTATTCCGTGCTAGTTCAGGAGAGATGGGCACCACGAAGCAATAAAGAAGCAAACGGAATATTTACAGTTTGAATATATTTACTAAAGATATATTCAAAATATTCACAATAACAGAAAAGATGAAGTTAATGCCTTGTTGGTATTTCTACGGTACAGTACTGTGTTTCAAAGTGGAATTAATGTTTAATATCGATAGTGTACTGTTCCACTTATTGTTAGATATACAAAACTTCACCAATTTGGTCTTGTCCTGGCAATGCTGCCAACCTTGGTTACTCTACAGGATATGTGCCCAGTAGGAAATTCGGAGTGACTAAGGGACTTTTTACAGAAACATTCAATAGTTATTTGATAAAATTATGGATATTTTGGTATTTATTTGGTTATCCCGCATTATTTAGCTCATAGTTAACTGTTTGTTATTACTTGAAGAAAATTTGCTACTCCTTTGTTGAAAGCGTGGCTGTTCCATCACAGTGAAACACCGATCCACGGTGTTGGGTCGTCACGAGGAGGGCCTAGTTACCCTAGCCCTGGTGACGAAGTGAGGGTTGATTAGGCTATGACCTGGACAATCGTTTCATGACGGTCTTACTATCTGACTCCATATTTGATAGGCATGTGCCCCGACAATACACTATTTTCATGAGGTATAGGGTAGGTAGTGTAGGTAGTTTGTGTGGTCTTGGAATGACCACGAATTCACACTCGGTATCTGAGGGTAGGCGAAATCCGTCCGGATCCTAAAGGCGAGTGTGAACTGTAGAGAGACAGACTGGATTGTCGTGGGAGACACGACTCAGTAAATTTGTAGGGCCACGACAACCGTTGTCCGTGAGGGACAGGTCTCTCCCAAGGAGGTGCTAGTTTTAGCGAGACGAAGGCAGAGAATCCCACTAGGAGAGTGTGGGGTCTGACAAGCTCGGACTAAATCGTAGCAAGGTTAGAAAGAGAGATGCAGAGGTTTTCATAAATGAGAAGGCCAAATCCTGAACATCAGTGCAGCCGCAAGCCATCAGTTAGCGAGTCGTCGGGAGAATGATTTACAGGCCGAGATCTGCCCCTATGTATAGTTAGTGGTGGGTCTTTAGCGTCGTTATTGTATCCTGTGGCTCTTTCCTCTCGGCAGCCCTAGGCCTGGCCTGGTCTGGGTCGCTACCTGCTTCTAGGTAGAGGGCGAACCCTCCCAGTCCCTAACTAATTAACTTGCAGCTGCGATTTTTATTGTTTACAACATTTACAATGACTTATTTATATTATTTACATTTGTTTAAATTAATTTACAATATATATATAATAGAGTATAGGGTGATTTATCTTATGTAGTTAGCGGTCGCTACACAAGGTAATAATAAAACCATTTTATACAATATAGCTACTGAAACATAAAAATGGTATAGACTTCTAATGTGGATGGAGCATTCATAACTTTGAGTACAAAGGAAACTGTGGATAGAGCGACTTGCAATGGTAACAAACTACTGCCGGTAGGATCCGTGTTGGGAAACTCCAAAAAAAATCGTTAGAAATTGTGATGACGTATTCAATACTTTTATATGACCAGTTTATTAAATATGCTTCAAAAAACACCATCCCGGCAAAATCTCACTAGAAAATGTACATCAAGTTAATACTGAAGTGAGATTAAGTGGATGAGCCCATGGTCAAAAATAGAAGCCACACGTGCAAGCATTACCTAGGTTACTGGCTAGAAGTTTCTTTCTGTTCACATTTTCTCTCTTGGGCATTGGGCATAGGGCATATATTATATAATGCATTTATAGTATAAAATAGTGGGGGGGGAGAGGGACGTTTATTGTTGTTCAGTAACCGAACAATAAATCCCATAATGTACGAAAGTTACAGTTACTTTGTTGAACGAAATTACGAACGAAAAAGTTACAGAAATTGTTGGAAAATATTTCATAAATGACAGGTTTAGGTGCAGTGTCCATAGGCGTAAGTAGATATAAATTGTATGTACACTTTTCTTAAGTATTAAAATTATTGATAGAATCAGATCCTTCGGAAGTATTGTTGTCAAGTATTGGTTCCCTTTTTTCATGTTATTTATTTGTGTAGCTTTAACAGACATAATAGCATGGTTTTAAACCCAAACATTCAACCTCTCGCAACAACACAAGATTCACGTCATTCGGTGGTTTTAACCGTAAAATATAGTCAACGGTCATTTTTTTGTAAATCCACGCAGCAAATATATCCAATTAATACTATTAATTAACCTAAAAAAATAAACATTATTCATGCTTATCTTACAAATAATGTATTTTTAATACTCCAACAACAGTAGTGGTTTCGATTCGGTGCTGTATGTGGTGGAGTTTTTGTAGTACCGGTTTTAACCGGTAGGACAGTCTAAAAAAACTTTCCACCAGTCAGTATGCCAAGTCCCGTCACTGGAGAAGGTTACGTTCTGCTCGTGTTAATTTATTTGTGACAGTCGTTTGGTGCGCAACAGGATCAGAGAAGTTTGGTTTGGAATAAAAATCAAACTTACAAAGTATTCAAGTTAATTAATTATGACACACCTATGGATATACAAAACAATATATTACACAATGACTTACAAATAAGATACATTAATGATGTCGTAAAAAATAAATACTCTAAACTTACATAGGTACCCTAACCACCTGATAATTTCTTCCACGACCCTTCCCATAAACCCACAACGACCCAGGCCTAACTGACAGCGAGGCCTGGGGAGGATAAACGGCATTACATTCTATGAGAGGTCACGTGACCGGAAGTACGGTGGTAACCGTCATCACTAATGCTGATGGCAGAAGTCATCTGAGGCAGCTCCAAGAGAAGAATTGGTCTCTATATTTAGCTATATTATTTTGTTTAATCAATTCGTTTGTTTTTGTTTGGGCAGGGGGGGGTCATTAGTAAAATTCCAGTTGAATTTCCAGCCATATTTTTGGGTTGATCAATTGTTCACCAGAGCCTGTGACTGATTGAGGCGGTATATTGTTTAGCTCTGTTAGGCATTATCATAGGTTGGCCTCAGAGTAATGAGCCAAGTTTGGGAGTTTTTTCGATATTCAGCCGTGTGACTATGCAAACCCCTCAATCAATGGTAGTCAAGGTGTTATTTGATTCTGTGATCAGACCAAAACGACTATTCTGATGTGACACCGGTTGTAGATACACCTTGAGTTTGAGGCGTCCTTGACACTGTGTGACGATCTCAGTGCCAGCATGAATGAAGAACTATCTATTATAAGAAGAAACGTTCAGTAACGACCAAAATTCTCATAACCTCGTGTCCTTCCTTGTTACATATACGTGCTTACTGTTTGCAGTACATTTTTAGCTTTATTAGTCCTCACCAGATATTTTCCATGATGTTTTCCTATGTTTCACCACGCGGCCGATGTCGTGATAGGATTTAATGTGGCAGTAGTTGTCTTTTCATGTCTATTTTCATTTAAGTTCGTCACCCGAAAGTAGATATATTACGGTCCAGTCGTAGCAAACTCGGTAGGGTTAGTAGGAAACATCAAATTGGAATAGTTTTAGTTTGTGAAATGTCATTACATGTCTAAGACTATGTTGAACAGCTACTGTATTTTGATATTGAACATTAGCAGTAATTCCATTTGGGATTACCTTACAGTACATAACCGTTAAGATATCAATAAGAATATGTTTTGCTCAAATCAATTTTTGATCTTTCTTGTCAATAATTTCATACATATAATTATTTAATTTCTTTCTATATATTTATTTTTGATGTATCATTGAATTTTATTAACAATAATAACTTTATTATGATAAAATTACAATCTGCTTGATTGGGCTATAAGTAACTGTGATAAATGATCTCGTTCATACCAATTTACGATTTTCATTCACTCGCTCATTCATACTATATATACAAACAGCCCAGAGGCCCCCCAAGTCCACATGGTTGTCACCTCCCTCGCGTGCGAAGGAGGAAGCGGAGTCTTGGGAAGTCCCCCACGCTGCTATGTCAGCCGCGTCACTGAGGCTTACCTAGAGTGCGAGAGCCACAGACGCTCAGGACATGATTAGAGATTGATAATGTTATAAATATTTCTTCTGTAAATAGATTGGCATGAAAATATTCTGCTAGATGATTTGTAACTTCGCCCAGCCCTTCTCCCCTGAACTATCCTGTAATAGCAGGATTTCTTTGGCCAAATAAGGAATGTAGTTTTTTTTTTTATTGAAATTCAGTTTTTACAATTAAATACTGATCATACAGTCTGTGACGTTGGAGCACAGGTGTGAGTGCAAACATATACCACACAAGTGGCAGAATTTGATTGATTGAAGAGGAGAAGACGCACTGTGCGGTACAAGGGCACTCTCCTGGTTTATGGCAAGTAGAATGAAAATTACTTAAACAAAGGGAGCGACGAGGCCCTCCAGAGGGGGAGCAAGGAAGCAAGTGTGTGGAAGGAATCTCATATATTGGAAAACTTATTACGGCCGAGTTTGCAAAGGCGAGCTATTCCCAGCTGCTCTGCGCTTAGAGATAAATTTTTATTCATAATAAGCGTTTGTTGGCTTAGGGGCCTTACGGTCCTTTATAAATATCAAGGTTAATTATTATCATAGTCATCACAGATCTATGGTCTAATAAAGTAGATTATAATCTGCGTTTAATTATCATTCTTATTGCTGTCATATCCTGTCAGGCTTGGCTTTCGAACAAGTACGAGACTTAGTACAGTTTATGTTATGAAATAAGAATAGTTATGTATATATGTTATTTGACCTTTTAACTTCAAAACAATAGTTGTTGTAATTCTACCCTGCTTCGAATCGACCTGCGCATGCGGTAAGAGGAGAAATCTGTAAATATTTGTTCACTGATTTTGTTCACATATTGTATAATAAATAAAGGGGTTATGAAAAAAAAAATGATTACATATCCCATTATGTAAACCCAAAGTGAGCCCCATCACCTAGTCCAGTCTATTTTGATTATTGTAATTTTAACTGTAAAAATATAAGTGTTTTGTAATACTACCCTCCTTACAATGCATTTATGTAGTAATGCAGAAGATGGAGCCAATTATTACTAATGTATAACACTTTTATTGCTCATAATTTGTTGAAAATGTTTAAATAAAGGGGTTGAGGAAAAAAAATTTGTTACATGATCAAATCTATCAAAATAGCTCTTTATTCAAGCATCTAATTTTCGGTAATAAATGATTGAATAATCTATTAATTTACTATAATTTGTGACAATTATCTGACCAGATATTTATAAATTGTAAATTCTGTAATCTGAAAAATCTTCTCTACCACACAACGATATTATTTTTTGCAAAGCCCTTTCGACAATTTATATATTGTCCATCCCTAGTCTAAGTAGTTTAACGCTTTTGTACTAGAAAACAAATCCAGAAAAAAACAGCAGGACAGAAAAACAAAGCAGTGATCCGCGAACTAAATTGAATCAAACTCTAAGCTATGAAGGCTTTATAAAGTCTACGAACTTGTAAGTAAAGTAAATAGCTCACAAAAAGTAATCTGGCCCGCCTAAATGTTGCCCAAACAAACAACCAAATCCTAAAGATAGTCCACACTTCCGGCCTTTGAAAAGCCCAAAAGAAGGAAATTGCATAAAAAGGTGGCGGTTAAACAAAACAAATAGCCAAAAGGAAAAAAACAGTGAAGTTATACAAATATTTCTTTTATTAATATTAATGAACATTGGTTGAGTTAGTCCCCTTTGTGTGATTAAGTATGGTGGGAAATATATACGTAGGGTGGGGGGGGGATGCGAATTGGATAGACCATGTTTACACAAACAGTCCCGCACCACAACGGCGAGGGACTGTCTCACTTTTAATTGGATTTCGTTTTTTTTTTATGTCTCTGCCATTCATTAATCTTCCGCTCTTGTTTTAATGGGGATCACAAATAATTTTTCCATATCTTTTTTATTCATTCCCGAAGGCATTTCGTATTCCGGGTCGCTATATCATACGATGTTTTGAGAACATCGATTTTTCGGAAAATTTTCCATATGACCCCCTTTGAAGTTTTGTCAAAAAATCACAGATATAATATAGGCTATTTTTCAAAATTCGCTTTAATAACGATTTCATAGCGAATTAAGAGCGATTGCCCCGTCATCCGGGTCAGTTTATATCTCCCTCCTAGCGACCCTAGATTGCTTTAGTGCAGGTGATCAAAAACATTCAAAAAAGCCTACGGAAGTTTTTGGTTGAACTTCAGTGTGGGACTGTTGTGCCGATCTTGGCAATTATCTGAGAGATTAATCTATAAAAATCATAAACAAAAAAATAATTGGAAAAATAAATAACAATTAAGTTTTCTGGCATTAGCCCATAAAGTAGTTATTAGGATAAATAGCTTCTGATGAACAGAATTAATTAAGTTAGAAAAAAACTTTACTGACTTATTCCCGGATGATTTTCAATATGGTTCCGATGAATAAACGTTATTGATAAATAAACTCTATGGCTCTATTTGCTATAAAACAAAGTTTTTTATGATAATAATCGCATTTAAAAGAGCTATAAAACATTAATCAAACAGCAACGACCAGCTTTAATATCTACTCTTAAAGTTTTAGTGGACTTTCAAGTGCTACTTGGTTTTCATTCTCTGTCTCCTTTTATTTGATTCACTTATCAATTTGAAATTATCACAATTAAGTTTTGTAATTGAAATGAGTTTTTGTACTGACCGGTCGGTGTTGCTATGGAGATAGAATAAATAAATACCGCGACTAGACATTGCCCTTAATCCGTTGTCTAACTACTCAAAAATATTAAAAAAATCTCTCATTTCTCACTTTGAACAATCTCTGTCAAGGTTTTACTTTGAGTTTGAAATTGAATGGACTGTCTGTTACAGTCTATTATAACCCCTGTTTTGTTTTTTATATATATATTTTTTCTTTGTTTTGAGAAAATATAAAAATCTATAGAAATTTCTACATGGTATTCACTGGGATTTCCATTTATTTACATTATTCCCTTAAAACACAAAATTTGACCTACCATTGATTAATATAATTTTTAAGGCTTTTGTGTATATCTTATTTTACATTTGTTACATATTTCAATGAAATTGCACCTTTTTAAATATTTTCACTTTTTTGGTTACGTATTTCTTCTGGGGTTATACGTTCTGTTTTTTTAATTAAAATTGATTCGTCACTTTCAATTGACTGATGAGACATTGGAAGATTGATTATCTGCGTGCAGGATTCTTAGAACAGGTAGCGTTATTTATTTAAATAATTAGACTGAAAATAGTTCACTTTTCTAAATATACGGAATCACTTACCTTCATACTATTATTTTTTGTTCAAGTTGTGATTTTATACCATAAACAGGAAAGAATGGTTAAACAATACTAAAACTGCTGACGATAACATGAGTTACTACAGTAACATTCGTGAGTTTATTGATTTGGATGGTGTGATAAATCCGTTTACAAATCATTCCGGGATATTGATACAATTAAATATAAACAAAAGAAACAAAGAATGTCAAGGTTTCAATAAACTTTCTTAACTCCATCTTCAAGTGATTTTCATCATACTAGTCAATTTATAATAAATAAATATTCGATTATTTAAAATTAACTCTCATTTCGTGGATTTCTCGGAAAAGTATACCTATAGAAAAATACTTGACAAAAGCATTCTAAGGAAAAATGTATAAATGCTATTATATATATATATATATATATATATATATATATATATAAGATTGGTTAGGTCTTCTTCTTATAACAATAAGTAATCTGTTTCCCTGTAAAACAAAAGTTTATTTAATTGATAATTGGATTACAACTATTACAAATAAAATCTAAATCCATACCTGTAAAACAAAAGAAACAACAATTACAGTTTATTGTTATCACTGTTTGCACTTTACTTGTTTCACACTCAAAAACCTTTTTAAAACCTTCTGGTCATATGTCTCTAGCTCCACCTAGTGGCAGCCAACTGAAGCACGCGCGTGATAACAAAGCGCTGCTAATTTAATTGAAGAAAGCTTACTTTCTTTACATATATATATATATTGAGACCTACCTCTTTTTTCACCATTTCCCTTTCTACTTTATTTGATCAATTTAACTTAACTAATTTGGCAGGTCCGTCATGAGATCTTTAATTCAAATTGTATTATGTCTTTGACATAGGAAATTATCCCGATTGAATCGCCCGATCTCAAGGCTAATGTTGTGGTTATTAATAAATTGAGAAACTAGGAATTGTGAAATATATTCAAATAAAATGGTTATAACAAATAATTATAATTAACATAGATTATTGAAAAAAGTATAAAAAAAATATTCAATTCCTTTTAAATTAGAATAATTACTACTAATTACAAAAATGAATTTGAGCTCAATTTCTTTTAATGGATCCATAATAAAAACAATATAATTTCAACCAATCGATGATCTTCCTGTAATCCAATCAACGCTACTTTCTGCTGTTGGTTCTTCTCATCTCTTCCTGTATGGTAACCGCCAATTCGGGAGCTTGCTAAGTCCGTTCTTCTTGACGGTTGTGCTAAGACTGCTGGTTTATCTCATCCCCACTCCTAGGAGCATAAGGGAAGATGCTTACCAGATGTGAGGGTTCCTGATCTTTATTGTCAAATATCATGAATGTTACAATATATGACGTAAACTTTTGACCACTGGAATAACAGTAATTGCATATACTTTTTCGCATATTTCTTTGAAAGATATTTTCGTGTTCTATCATCCATAAATCCCTGTTAATGAGGAAGATAAACGACTTTGAGAGATAAAGTAGGGAGGAACAGCCGCTAAGGAAAGTACTCTGTCTTAATAGGAGGAAAAATTGAATGAGCTAAGTGAATAATCCAAACGAGGAGATAAAACCGGCCATTAACTACACCGAGCCAGCGCTAATGGCAGCCAATATTGGCGGATTAGGCCAATATGGGCCTGGCGGTTTTCAAGCCCCCTCTCCTATAGGCCTACGGTCCATTTTTGTTTTAAATTTATTATTATTGAAACTACGTTATAAAATAAAGATGGATAAGAACAATCTTATGCCGTTAGCTCTCTGCATTTGGAGCCTAAGCGAAGTTTGGAGATAGAACACATGGGCGATTTTTAAACAAACATTTTAGCAAAGAAATAATTTTACTCCCAGAAGTTTCAAGACAACTAATATTTCAATAGAAACTCATGATGAGTATTACATGAATTCAGACGAGGTGATAACCCTTCCGTGATTTATAGAAGTTCTATTTCACAAATCGAAATATGTTGTTTGAAGTTTTTAAATAAAACAATTGTGGGAAGTTTGTAGAACAAAATTAAACATAAAAAAACAATCTTCATAATTTTCCCTTGTTTGATTACAGATTAAAGACAACGGACAAATAAGAAAAATATAAATGAAACCTTCAAGGCGACTTATTTATCCATTTACATTTTTTTTTTTATTTGCAGAATGTTGGAGTGGGGGTCCTGGTAATGGCCAGTTTCTCTAATCATGTCCTGAGCGTATGTGGCTCTCGCGTTCTTGGTCAGGCTCCGCTGGCTCGTGGTAACGAGGCTGACGGAGGGGCGTGGTGGACTCCCAAGACTCCGCTTCCTCTTTCGCATGCGAGGGAGATGACACCATGTGGATTTGATCGGTCTCTGAGCTGTTTGTAAATACTGTATGAATGAGCGAGCGAATTATGAATTGTAAATATGATACGAACGAGAACATTTATCTCAATTACTTATTGCCTAATAAGGAAGCGTGTAATTTTAGCACAATAAAGAATATTATATTTTACTAGAAGCTTGTAAATAGTAGAAAGGAGTTATTTACAAAATTATTCAATAGGTTTGTACAAAACCTAAGGCAGAGCGACTATTTATTGATATTATTTCCTAAATTTCTAGTTCCATTATTAGATTTAAAAAATAATATTACGATGACAATATATAATTAAAAAAAGAAATGTTGGGGGCATTATTCGACGAGTTATAAACAGCTAGTTTATTTCCCTTCGATAGAAGCCGGAAACTGGTTCGGAAAGAATGGTACGGTGCCATTGGAGGAACTGATGTGCTGCCTCAAATACGGACAACATGAACTTCCCCAATGCTGTTAAGCACCTCTTCTCCATGTCCAATCTCTGTCGAGTGTATGCCCTCTACTTGAGCCGAAGCAGTTATCTAGATGACAATGTAGTCGTATCTCCTTCCTGATCTCCGTTCTGATTGTCTGTCTGCAGGATGGGATCTTTTATCTCCTCTGGTGGGATCGAATCCGTTTCACACGCGGCTATGAGCCCTGTGCAACTGCTTAAGGTCTTCTGCTAACTTCGGAATAGACCACATTGTTTATAAATGACAAAACAAATATTTTTGTAATAGGTCATAGGTAATAGGTCTCATAAGGAAGTCGAGTAATCCAAATAAGTGGTAGATACGATTGAAAAGGCCTTGTCGAGAAGGTCGTGATTTTTTATAGACAGCAGTGCCACTTATAATTAAGCAAAGTATCAAAAGGACAGGAAGTCATCAAGCCTTATATTTAGAAGCATTTTCCTCAGCGCTATATATATATATGTAAGACAATCATTGAAGGTAGGGTGAATAAATTGAAATCAGTTTTTCTGTAAACAAAGCAAGCAATTTTGTTCACTATATTTTATATTATAACAATTATTCACACAATCTTACCTGTAAACAAAGAAACGACAATTACAGTTTATAATTATCACTTCTCTATTCACACTCTAATTACAACTTTTATTACATAATGTAACCTTTCTTTATCCTCTCACTTTTTAGAATCTTGCTGACAGCTCCATCTAGTGGTCTATCACCAGCTATCACCAGATCAAGATGAGTGCGAACGACCAAGACAAAACGGCCTTTACATTTGAGAGGGGGCATTATCAATTTACCAGGATGCCATTTGGACTGAAAAACGCCCCGATTACCTTTCAACGCCTAATGGATGAATTTTTGAGGGGAATAGACGAAGCGGTATGCCAGGTCTACATGGACGATCTGTTAGTTTTCAGCAGAACGGAGGCAGAGCACCTAAGAAGTGTATTTCAAAGAGTCCACGAATTCGGATTAAAATTGTCCATGGAGAAATCTCTGTTGGGGAAGAAAAAAATCAATTTTTTTGGCCACACCATCTCACAGGAGGGGGTTAAGCCAGACTCTACGAAGGTCGAGGCGATTAGAAGGATGGTGGTGCCCACAAATGTAAAGGGGATCCGTCGACTTCTGGGGACACTTAATTACTACAGAAGATTTGTGCCGGACATGGCGGCATACCTGGTGCCTATTAATAATTTACTGCGAAAGGGAGCGAGGGTGGTAATTACCCCAATCATGGAGCAGAACATCCGGAAATGTATGTCTAGCTTACAAGAGGAACCAATATTAGCATTTCCCGATTTCCAACATCCCTTCACAATCACCACTGATGCCAGCGAATACGCACTGGGGGCAGTGTTGTCGCAGGAGAGAGACGGTGGGGAGCGCCCGGTGGCGTACGCTAGTCGACGGCTCACAGAAACGGAAGCGCGGTATAGTGCTCTAGAGAGAGAGCTCCTAGGTATCGTCTGGGCTATAGACCATTTCCGCCCATATGTCTTTTGCAAAAAATTCCGTGTTCACACCGACCACAGACCCCTACAATGGGTAGGAAAGTTAAAGGAGTCCTCGGCGCGGGTCACGAGGTGGAAAGAGTTTTTGTCCCAGTACAATATGGAGATCATATATAAACCCGGTAAAGAGAACGTAGTGGCAGACTGGCTGTCCAGAGCCATTACTGTGAATGCATTGGAAGAAGGGGAACCATCCGGGGAAATCCAACAGTTTCTCCGGGAATGGACACCCGGGGAGGATGGAAGCCTCGGTACGCGAGGAGATAGCGAAGGTGAGGAAACCCTTGAAGAGGAAGGTTCCGCCGCCGAAAGACCTGTTGAAATGGAAGTAACAGAAGGGATCGTGAACGACAAAAGACGGCAGATCATTTGGAAATCCAAGACCTCAGGGCGGCTGCAGATTGCATATGAAAGTTATGGGAGAAGTAAAATCGCGACGATTTGGTCGCCACCAGGGGTTAGGAACGACCAAATTTGCCGTGCATTGAAAGATGCCTCGGAACCAAGAAAGACCCATCATGTATTTGTAGGGAATGCCACTATTTGGGAGAAAATTCGTAGACTCTGGCGAACGGAACAACTTGGAGTGGATAGGATATTTATTCGGTGCACGTCGATGGTGGAGACACTCAAAGACAGAGAACAGCAGCTGGAAGTGACGCTGGCCTATCACCAAGGAAAAACGAACCACCGTGGAGTTCAGGAAACGTTGCAAGCGTTGCGGCGGAGGTACTTTTGGAGGGGAATGAAAAAGAGCATACAAGAAATGATAGGGGCATGTGCAGTCTGTCTCACTACGAAGTATGACAGACATCAAGACAAGAATCGCCCACCGCCGAGACACCGTTGAGTGACTTACAAGTGGATACCTTCACTTGGAGGGGGTATAAGTGGGTTACCACAATCGACAGCTTTAGCAAAGTGGCCATAGCGCACCCGGTGCAAGAACGGTCATCAGACGCGGTAATGCTGGCATTAAATACCTGGTTCCAGTTTTACGGAGTACCAGACCGGATCTCGTCGGATGGGGGCAGAGAATTCGACAATGCCAACATCCGAAAAGAAATGAAGACTCTCGATTTCTCTTGGCATCTTAATACCCCAGGGCACCCTAAGAGTAGAGGAGGGATAGAAAGATTGCACAGCAACCTGAGTGACCACCTGCGGGTATATCACGCGGAAAAGAGTCTGCCGGCGAATGAGGCAATGCCGAAGGCGGTGGCCGCTTACAATCATTCGATCCACACCGCGACGGGGTTCTCCCCGTTCGAGATCCTCTTTGGGCTGCGCGAAAGACGGAGAAATGGGGCAGAGACGGTAGCAGACGACTGTCGGTTTGAGGAAAATATGTGACAAAGTCCGAGAAAGGATAACGAGGGACAGAGCGAGACGAGTGGAACGGGAAAACCTCAAAGTCCGGGATCGAATGGGGGAACTTAAAATCGGGACTATCGTCTATAAAAAACTAGGGTCAAATAGGAGCAAAGAGCTGGTGCGATATGAGGGCCCATTTAAAGTGGTCGTGATTAGGGAACACAACGTCGTGACAATTGAGAGTATACGACTCCCTAAGAAGCGGCGAAATGTCCACATAGAACAATTAAAGCTTCCACCAGGGGGGGAGGTTGTAGATCAGGAATGAGCTGGAGTTAAGTCCAGACGCCGCTAGTGCCCAGCCTTAATCCCCAAACATATGTTATCTGTATATGTTTACAGGTAATACCTATAGATAGAGGTATCTTGGTCTAAATAAAGCAGTCTTGTTATAAAGTTCTACGTGTTCTTATTACCAACCTTTCTTAGCTTGTAATTCAATAAACATTAACTTATATATATATATATCGAGCCAATATATTTTTTACAACTTTACCTAACTATTGCAGATTTCCCATAATTTTGTTGCAAAATAAATTAAGTATTTTATGAATTTCTTTTCTGAAACATCGCCCATACCGTCCTAAGATCTCTTGGCCGGGGCAGATTACAGTACAGGTGTGCTGTTGAATTTGGATAGTTCTTTCTCTATATATTTATAAATTCCAGATAGGTCTTCTTCTTAAACTTTGCATGATAATAATAACAAATGATATTAATATTTTAAAAAATGCTATTGTTGGACTATGTCACTGCATATTTATGAAGTGTAGTTATAACCAGATGTAACTACTAGAGTGCTTGGTCATTCGCCAACTTTAAGAATACTGGCCTCGTTAAAATTGACCCGGAGGATGATAACTTCTGATTTTTGAAAAAAAATTATCTCTTGCTCTTTTGACTTATAATATTAATCATTTTTTTTTTAATTTGAGTACAGTATATGTTGTTAAAATTTCAATAAATCTCCATATATAACTGTCATTGACTTTGTACTCCCAAAATTTTCCAAGAATTCCACAAAAAAATATCATTGAAATCCTGTTGAAAACTACTTATCCAGTAACACTCATCCTTATAAACCTCATGCTTAATTGCAAATAGGAAATTATATCATAGGGTCCTGGCACATTCCACTATCCCCCACTCATGTTCTGATCGTCTGTGGCACTCTTGCTCTCTCTCTGGTGTTTGCGGAAGGGTCAGAGAAGAAGGTGGAATAGCTGGGCTGATTGCCACCGTTCCACCGATCCAGCTTAGAGTGGGTTGCTCCTGGGCATACTGTACAAACCAATTGTATTTTTTCACATAAAGGTCTTTAAAGAAATTTCATTAAAGAACCGATGTGTGGCTCATTGATTTATTAATAAAGAATTATGTTATGATGTTGTGCTTATGTGAGTTATCTGGCTTAGAGTGCGTATCGATAATCTGAGTGAGAAAGTTGCAAAACAAAGAGGCGGAAGTTAAGCGTGCTGGCAAAGTCTACCATCACTTCATTGTTGCCTCTTCATCCCACTGCCATCAAAATCTCATCATCTTCTCTCCACTGCCGTCCTAATAACCGCAAAGGCTGCATTTATCTCAATCTGTCTTTGATCAGATACTCACTACCCCGGATCTTTAAATTGTCATTTAGTTATGAGAATCCATACTGGCTATTGCTAAATAGGATTATAATTTACCATGGATTTCCTAAATTCTAAACAGTACGGTAGAAGACAAAGGCATTCACTTGTTTAATTCGAGTGAAAATTATCTAACTAGCTTCTTCAATATTTTTCCGATTAGATCAACCATATTTTTGTTTTATTAAAAATTAAAATTATAAAGGAAATTGTATAAATTATATTTTCAAGTTTTAATAATTGTGATTTAATACCTCATGAAAAATTCCACTAACTCAGAAAGTGGAGTTCACATTCATACAATATGTAGGTACACAATCTGCCTGGGAGCCCCATTCCCCTGAGGATCGCTGGTGGAAAAGTTGGGGGTAAAAAAGCTCCTCATGCCGACACTTTAACCGTTTCACTACGTAGTGATAACCAGAATCATGGAGCATAATATACTGAGATCATAAACGGTGATTATAATTGACATTATGTTCATCTATTTAGAATAGAAACTAAATTAAGGAAAATCACAGAGAAACTAGTTTTTTAAGTCAGAGTTTCCTGTTCAGTTTTTTAAAAAAACATAAAATAAATGTTAAATGACTACTGGAATTTTATTTTATTGAAAAGACCCACCCCCCAAAAAATTCAATAACTGCATTATTGACCGTATAAAACCATAAGTACTGCAATCGGCTGGAAAGTCAATAAGTACGTGATTTCCTTTATTAGTTCTCTTAATTTTAAAGAATTATTTTAATAAAATAGAATTTATTCGGAGGTGACTATAGAAAAGTTGAAATTAAAAACTTACTATCGAAAATGCCTTCAAAATTGCTTCATTTTTACGACTAATATCTTTGAACAATCGCGTTGCCAGGAGAATGGCGATCATACCATACCTGTTTGAATGTAGAACCTCTACTCTGGAGCCTGACAATTACGACGAAAGATAACCAAATAATAGACGGGATTAGAAGTTCTGTACTGTGCCAATGTGAACTGATTGAGCTCTCAATGGCTGGAGCGAAGTTGCCCACATTTCCGGCCTACTTAGAGCTTTGTCCTCTCAAGTCAATAATAGCCTTCTTGATATTGGCGGTTGTTAATGCCCGGATCCAGCCAGTGCCTGTTTGATTATTGGAGTTGACAATGCTGGTTTAGTGAGTTTCCTTCAACTTAGCTCCGATAGTTTTTGCTAAATCCTTACTGCTATTGTTCATGAATAATGAAAATATAATAATATACCTTCATCGCCGTAGATCATTTACATTTATCCAAATTTGTTTATATAACCATAGTATTTTTGTTCATCTGTTCTTAAATAATGTTTTTAATCAAAGGGGTTTTAAAAAACAAAAAAAAAATAATTTTGAGAAAACTCTATCAAAGATTTTTCTTTTAGCTTCTTTGCTACTAAAATTAATTTTATCAAATTAAGTTGTAGCAAGTGCGTTTTTTCCTTACCATGAACCAAACCTTGCTCTTATATGACTATTTAATATTATTATCCTCAGCATAGATACGGTGTGACGTTAAATATTTAATATATTATTTGTGTGATCACAAAACTTATATTCAAAAAAATAAATCAATCTATAAGCCCACCAATGTTTCACCATTCGAAATATTTCATTTTCGTGTTCAGGAAAAGCTGAAAATCAGATAATCGATAATTTTGAGTCGGTTTCACTTGTAACCCCAATACAGTTGGGTACTGCTGTGTACAAAATTATTATTGTACTGTAAATTTTATTGTTGTACTGTTGCTTTGAATTATAAGTCCTATTAAAATAATATTCTTAATTATGTGAGGATAATTTAAACCAAAAATATTCGGTGCTTTCTAATGTAGTACGGACTGCTAACGAGAAACGGGAGGAAAGTCCGACATCTATTTTAGAGTCAGTGTCGATCGTCTGTGGACAGGGAAATTTCCCCTCTTCTGCGATCCTAATTTGTCTTCATCAAACAATCGCCTCTCTTCATTAGAGCCGATAAGGGAAAGTCTCTTCAAGCCAGCGAAATCTTTTCCAAATCGTTTCTTATTTGTACATGAGCGCTTTGTAGACATTTTTCAATAAGATCAATAAATCGATAATTCCATCTAATGATAAAAAAAATTCAACATCAAAGACGAATCAGAATTTTTTTCTGTCGATTTCACCTGTTTGGTCTGTTCATGGCATTCAACTGTAATTATAATTATATTGGACTTTATAACCCCTAATAATTAATACATTATTCACTTTATGAAAATTTATAAATGAATTAGGTAATTTATCACAATTATATATCGCCCTTTTAAGGCAGATTTTAATTTTGTTCAAATAAAGATTAATTACATAGAAAATAACAACGCGATAGTAGGAAATGTTTTCAGTTATTAAACATGAAAAAATCAGATTGAAGTTACATTCAGGTACATTGAATATGATGTAAATAAATAATAAAGCGTAGTGTAGCTTCACATACTAATATCAGGCTAAAGCGTGTCATATGAATTTATTTGTTCAAATAAGTGTTGCAGGTGAGCTTGTCCCAGATTTTAGATCAATCTGTTCGATTTCCGAATCTAGAGGGAGAGGCTGTACTTTCAAAAAGGTTCGAGACGTTCGTGTGATAGTGGCAGTGAATATATATATATATATATATAGAGAGAGAGAGAGAGAGAGAGAGAGAGAGAGAGAGAGAGAGAGAGCCGTTAAGGGAAAGTCACTTCAAGCCAGCGAAATCTTCCCCAAATCGTTTCTTATTTGTACATGAGCTCTTTGTAGACATTTTTCAATAAGATCTCAAAATATATATACATATAAGTTAATGCTTATCGGGTTTAGAATTCAAGAACAAAGGGAAACACATTACAGAGAAACAACACGCATGAAAGTTAGAACTAGACTGTTTATTTCGAGTCTATAACACTGTATATTTACATTCGGGATGTTTACATCTCGACGTTCGGGGATTAAGGTTGCGTACTGATGCTGTCCGGAGCTTAACTTATATATATATATATATATATCCGAAATTTGAAAGGTATATTTAATATTCTCAGCTTACTATGATTTAATTGAGATAAAAAAATTGAAATTAGTTTAAGGGCAACACAAAAATAAATTCAAAGATATTCTATAGAAAATAAATTTCAGGATCCATAAATAAAAATAGCCTATTTAATATTAAATAAAAGATAAATTTAAATAAAATAAATTTAAGACCGTAACTCCAAAAAGTTCTGATATTGTACTCAATATTACTGAAAATTACTCAAAAGTATACACTCATTGTCTATACATGTTTAAAAAGTGATAGGGTTCACCTTATGAATCATAAAAGTTAAAACTTACATCCGACAAACAACATCTTAATCTGAATTTTCCCGACAGTCTGTTGCCATCGATGCGTGAAGGTTGGTGGGGCCATAGTATTAAAAACTAGAGATGAGAGTAAATTATCAAAGATATTGCACTCTCATCTTAACGATTCTGTATATAATGCTTGTAAAAAGAATTAGTCGTTGAAAAATCTTTAATGTAATGTGAAAAATGGCTATACTGCTGATCAACTAGTTGATTATAGTTATTCATCAATTATCACTATTTTAAATTATTGTTGCAACTTGATGATAGTGCATGCAATTTCTGAGATTATGTAATCACCTAATGATGGCAGGCCAACTGCTTATTATAATACTCGAGGTAATTAGCACTCTCGCAATATCTCATAAATAAACTTACACATTCATGCAAAATGCTAGGTTGTATAATATTGGTTTTCTTACGTATTATGTTACATTTGATTATAGTTTTTCTTAATAGATTTTATTTTTATTTTTTCATGTTCATCACGATATTAATAATAGGCAAGTCTCACATTTAGATGGAAGTGTAAAACTTAAATTCTCAAAAAGCCATTCGAACGATTCGGAACGAAAGAAAATTGATCCATTACCAAATGATATAAATTTGACTCTATGATTCCGCTGCGTATAGAACATTTGAAGTGCATCAAATGCAACTAGAAACATCACTATTCTCAGAGGTGCTTAAAAAAGTGCTATAATCATTTTTAAATTACTTACATGCTAAGGACAATTTACTGTTACTAAGTTATGTTCTCTTGGAAGCCTCAATTTCACTCTCTCACATATTATCTCCATGTACAGGAGGTGCTTTTAGAAAACGGCAGTAAACCTTGAAGAATATAAAAAAATAATCACTTAAGAGTGATGTTCATTTTGTTTGAGCAGGGCAGATGTTCTTGGAAAAATAATTTAATTTATAAATTGGAATTTCCCTTTTAGTAAAATTAAAAAAAAACTTCTGGGGTTTTAACTCCATTAAGGAGCGAATATGTAAATATAAAAGACTCTTTCAATGAAGAAGATGAAATGAAACTTCAGATGAATACATAAAAATAAGTAAATTAAAAAAATAACAAACTTATGATATTTTTTTTACGGAATAGATTTTAATTTTTATTAATGACTAGTTGCCTTCTATTCACCTTCTGTAAAACGACTAACACGGGGGGATTTAAAAGTCCAGGACTTCTCCACCGGACTGGTGATGCTTCTAGTGTGCCCATGTGTCCGAGATGTGCCCAAAAGAATAGCAGTAAAACTGACGGAAGGTAATCCAGGAGGTCGTGACCACTAAGAAAGAAGTAGGCAATACTTTACAGGTGACTGAACAAACCTCATCAATAGTAATGATATCTCAAAAAGCAATAGTATACTAAAAACAAAAACATTCATAAATACAAAAAGAGTACAGCGTGACTATTTGCCGTGGAAAAACAATAAACTAGCAAATTATTGACCCATGAAAATAACAAGGCACGCAATGAAACACTTTATTCTGGGGCATTGGCCCTTAAGAATAACATAAAGGAACCAATAATGTTATTTTCTCGCAAATAATAAAGTCTTAATTGCGTTTGTGATGATTACAATGAACCAATAGCACAAGACTGCAGCAAAAAAAACATAAATAGCTAGAGGCGAATGACATTCGCTGATCGCAACTAAGAAAATAACAAAAATATAGTAATTAATTCAAGGGGGGGGGGACATAAAAGATTGCTGCTATATATTAAAACAGGAAATGAAAAAAGCTTATAAAAGGACAATAAGAATGCCGAATCAAAAATTGTTAGTTTTGAGGGTTGATAAGGAACGGGTGAAGTATAGATTGGTGGAGTTGATAAACGACGAATTTGAAACAAAAACAGAAATGAGTCGAAATGAAAAAATAAATCAATAAAGCAAACAGAACAGAACATTAAACAAATTTGATAAGCTTATGAATAATTCTATGTACAAATGTTTAATACGTGTGCCATGGCTATGTACATATGAGATTACTGCAAATTACCAACAGCAAAACATTGAGATGAAAAAAATAAATAAATCATAGAAATTATTAAAATAGGGGAAAGATCATGAACGATTGCTTGGATGACGGAAAAATGATTGTAGAGAGAAAAGAAACAGGTAAAGTCTCGATTTAAGGATTGGGAGCGTTGATGAACAATGCACATCCAAGGGAATAGAGGAGTTATCCAAGGGAATCCGAAGGTTTGTGGCACGGTTAAGAAAAGTACAAATTATGATATATATTATTTATTAATATTCATGCTATATGATTAATTGATGAATATCCTATAATTGTTCGTAGAGACGTATGAATAATTCTTCCTACAGCTCCTATTGTGGCCGATATAATAATTGTAATAGTTAATAATGTTAAATTATTTTGTATATTTATTAATATTCTTAGGGGTGCAATTTTTTGTCATGTTGATAAAAATTAAACATCTATACGAAGAAAGTTTTGATATAACTTCAGGTACTGGTTTGTGAGATGGTAAATACAGGTCGGATGATCTAGTATTACAGGATTTTATCCGTAAGTTGAATGGGAGGTGGTCGAAGGTAATTAGGTAATGACATCTTCAAAGTCACAAAACAATAGATTCAAAATTACTCGTGGTATTGACATAAAAATTTTCAATAATTATTAGCCAAAGGAAAGAAATGGCGACAAGACCACGGTTCGTACACGGGATAGCGAGGAATCAGCCAGGGTTTCCTTTTTCTTCTAATTTATGCCTGTTCGAACACTACATTAGTCAATGTTAATTCTCTTTAGCCCAAAAAACAGGGAAACACGGGCAGAGGGATCTGCCATGTAGTTTATTGGGTTTTTCCCCCTAATTTTTATTAAGATAAAATTACAATCTGCCTGATTGGCCCTAAGGCCTGAGTAATTGTGATAAATGATCTCATTTATACCAATTTACAATTTTCATTCACTCGATAATTCATACTATATATACAAACAGCCCAGAGGCCCCCTGAGTCCACATGGTTGTCACCTCTGTTAAACTGGCCATTGACAGGACTCCCACTGTCACTTATTTATAGCTGGTCACGAGACCAGTGTCGTTTTAGTCTCCGAGGAAGATTATAGAGTGGTGCAGTGCAATGACTGTGCTAGGGAATTAGGGTAGGGAATTACTAGTGGAATTTTATGAACTTGGAAGGGATGAGTTTAAGAATGTAAGGTATATTAAGATCGTTATGAAGGGTTTTGTTGCTGACGTAATAAGGGGCATTTACTATTGTTCTCAGGACTTTTGATTGAAAGGATGGGATGCGCTTGATGTTCGACTCTTTTGCTGTTCCCCATAGCTCCATTCCGTGTGTCCAGATTGGCTTAAGTATAACTTTGTATCGTTTTTAAATTATCCGAAAGTTAGTTTGCTACTTATTAAATAGTATCTAATAATGACGATTGAATATTAATTGACGTTATTTTAATAATAATTTAGGGTTCAAATCCGGGACCAACTAAACTTTTGATATTGACTAGTCATAGGAGCTCGTGTCATTTATGATTTCAAGAGTGAAAGCAAGTATGAGGTGCAGACGAGTGAGTGCAGGGCACTCTCGGTTCACATCACCAATATCTAGAACTCTTTTGCCTACAAGGCAGCAACACTACTTCCAAAAACTATTCACGTCATACCAAAGGATAAATAGGTTTATTATGCAGATGCGCTCTCAGCAGTTCATGTAGTAACAGTCTGTAATACAAACGATGTTTGTCGACAAGGCTTCTTACTCGTAACAAACATCGACCCACTGTTATACAAGATTTATTATAACTGCTTGTAATGTTAACTCCGCTTTTCCGTTTGCTCTACACGAGCACCATAACTAGACTCCAGAGCTTCCAGAACAACATCCTGCGCACGGCACTATGGCATACCCCTTTTCGTGAAATGAATGCTCCTGACATCCACTAAAAGTTCGAGGTCCCCACCATCACCGAAGCCATCAGAAGAAGACACATCAAATTCTTTGACTCGATGAAAAATTGCCAAAACCCCCTATTCCAAGACCTGACACCCCCACCACTACCGGCAAGATGGCAAATCTCTAGATCTGGGAAAGCAGACCAAATGGTGGACATTACGGCCCTTGGCCAACCAACAACAAGCCTCTGAAAGGCACCAATCACTGCTTTCCAACTGAATGAGCTTCCACTACATGCCTAGAGGGACTCTAGGCTCAGCCTTGAGTGGACTCTCACCACTGCACCGCAACATTTCCACCTCTACCGAGGCTTCCTACACTCCTTAATTCCCTCGCCTATCCTTCAAACAGGTCCTGCTAGTAAAAGGATCCGCTCATCCCAAATAAATTCCCTTTATTTTTCCCTTATCTATAATCTTAAAAATTTGAGAGCTAAGAAAAAAAAAAAAATGTAATGTTAATAGCTAGACTTATGATTTTACCAAATATAGCGAGCTGCCGAACATGTAATGTTCAGTTTCAAAAATAAAGAAATATACTTTTTGGATATTATAGGAGCACTGGAAACTTCCCCGGTCCAGGAGTAGACTAAGCGAAAAGAAGAATCCCATCCGGTTTGTTTTTAGTAATTCATCGTTCTTTAGAAAAAAAGGACATTTCTTGTAAAAATAAATTAGCATTATACTTGGTAGCATTACAGCACTCCTGTAATTACATGCCACAAGCTGACGTCACGTTGGTTCTTATATTGCAGGCATTATATTGCTAGTAAACCAGTAGTTCATTAAGCATCATTAATCATGACGGCTTTATGAAGCAAGTGCCTTGGACCCATTTTTTTTTTTTTTTTATTTCAAAACCTCTTTATTGATAAGTTTTACAATGAACAAAAAATTTTTATTTACAATTTACTCCTCTTTCTGCGATGCATTCGAAGGAGGGCATAAATATAATACAATTTCAGATTGATGTTAAAAAGTCAGCACATACACTAGGTGACGAGGCTCACCTTCAGCTTACAACCGGGAATCTTGGACCCACATGCGCACTGAAGCTATTTTAGGAGCTGAAAACTCCGGCTTGGTCCTCCCAGTCACCAACGACCAAAGTTGACGTCATAGTAGGAGACGCAGAGGTCCTACTCAGGTCAACACCAGCTATGTCACCTCTTAATCTTGAATAGGATTTTTTACTTCTTTATACAAGCAGCTACTCATTTACCCTCACGAAACTGTTAAGCCCGAACAAACCCATCTCCCAAAGAAAATATCCTCGGGGTTCCCCTGATTGATATCGAATCGAAGCAATCAGTCAAGATTCCATGATGCCAAGAACTATAAGCTAAGGGGACAATCGCTAAAAAGTAATATGTTATCACTAAACAAATGAATGTTATCAAGCGTACTGATTTTTTATTTTAATTTTGTAGTATTTACTACTTAATAGTATCTTATATGAAGTTGATTTTTTCCATTAATGACCTAAAATATCATAAGGATATGGTTAAGTTAATTTATTTACTTCATTTTGTGATGTTTAAAATAAAGAAAAAAAAATAGAAGTAAGAGAAAGTTTACCTTTGTACAAACTTCATTTCAGTATTCGATTGGGCCCCGGCTCAAATTTGTTATTTGCAAATTTATTACAATAACTCTTTTGTTAACTGTTAAAATGAAGAAAATCCGATTTACACCACTGTGACTTTAACCACCTCATATGTAAAATTTAAACGAAAAAAATGAGAATCTTACTGTTGTTTAGGATGTGCAGGATTAGCTGCCATCGAGTTGTTAACTGATGGTTATTAAATGTGTAAATATTAACATTGGTGAACATTTACGCGTGTGAAATTGAATAATTCATGCGGAACTGAATATATAAGTTCTCGCGAGACATGCTTTGTGGGCCTCATGACTGCGCAACCCCCAGATTTGCATTTATTTACAATTTAGTAAATCGCTGGGCAAACCCACCGTCGACGTTCTCCGCCGCGAGCCCGACTTAATCGATGGGAGAAGACACCCATCGTCTTAATATTATTCTTATAATCAACTTTAGAAGATTGAAAAACAAACTTTTCCACTCCTGAATAAATGAAAGGCATTTGCGAAGAGAAAGTTATCAGATCGTGGGAAATCAAGGATCAGTTTCCGGCGTGATAAGGTTAGCTTTATTGACTTGTCAATGGGATTCATGCGATTATAAAGCGTGCTATTGAGACCTGAGTGCCACCTGCCCACTAAGGCAGCAATCCCTACCACCGTCGGCTGCATTAGGATCTTCAACCAAACACTTTTTTTTTTTATTTTATCTTTCAGATGCCTATTTGTATATGATACTTAATAGTAATTGCCTAAGAGTTTTTGTTGCAAGATAATAAATATTTTATTAATAACTCTATTTCATGTTTTGAGTTCGTCATTGCGTTGACGAACCATCGGTATCTCTTTCCCCCACCCGAAAATGTCCCGTAACAAACAAGTAATAATCGTAGAACAAAATATAATACCAAGCAATGCACGAACAAGTAAACGTAATCACTTATTTAAAAAAAAAAACAACTTCTAAATAAATTTATAAATTTATAGAGACTACAGGAATCTTATTGAATTTTAGCTTGGCTGACTATGGTTTTTGCAGGCCAGAGCTTAAGTAGTAAACCTAGGATGAAGAATCGACACTATGTTTGTCAAAGTACTTTTAGCCGTTAAAGTGATTTAATATATATATATATTTTTTTTTTCTTAGCTCTCATACTTATAAAAAATAAAGGAAAATTATTTTGGGCTAATGAGTGCCTTTCACTAAGGGGAGTCCCCCATTTGAAGGATGTATGAGAAGGATATAGGGTGTGGAATGCCTTAAGGAGGCGGGTGGAATCAGGAAGGTAGTGAGAGTCTACCGAGGGTGGAGCCTAGGGGTACCTAGGCAATGTTTTGTAGTCGGCCAGGCGAAGCCTGACCCGCCCCGGCAGGGGCCTGAAATAAGTCGGCCTCTCGGCCGGAAGGTCGACCCTGCTTAAACAGGTAGATGGGGTCTTGTAGCTTCGGAGATCGGCCTCGATCTCTCGGCTGGGTGTAGATCTTCAGTCTCCGTCAGGGGGCTAGGGTTTGATCACGTCCATCTGTCTCCAGGCTTCGGCGGTCCAGCAGTGCTTTCATCTGACGGGCATTGGTGGTGGTTGAAGGTCGGAGAATAGTGGGTTGTGGCTGTGTCAGAGTGAGTCGAAAAATTTGATGTGCCTTCTCTTGATGAAATCTTGAATGGTGAGCACTTCAAATTTTTTATGCATCTCGTCTACCTTTATTCGGTCGAACGGGGTATGTTTGAGGGAGGTGCGGAGAAGTCTCTTCTGAAATTGCTGGAGCGTTTTGAGAGTGTTAGGAGTTAGATACTTGAAGAGAGGGGTCCCATACATCAAAGAAGGTCTCAGGACGCTCTGGTATATCAGCAGCTTGAGGCGTACCGATAAAGCCGGGCTGTGAAGTAGGTGTCCGAGGCTGAAGAATTTCTTCCTAACTCTCTTTAACTTCTGGCCGAGATGTGTTGTGAACGACAAGTGAAAGATTTAATATATAAACATTTATAAATAATATATATGTATTGATGTCGATATGTGGCATGGGAATTCCCATAAATAAGTGAACTCGTTATAGGATTTGTACACGAAGCAAACTTGTAATAAATAATGCTCATAAAAGTAATATTATTCCATCTATAATTTATGAAATTTTATTTTATAAAAATACAATAATGTTCGGTTCTATTAGCAATAAGTGAATTGTGCGCAACTGGAGGCTTTACTTTGAGCAGGGGCGAGGAACTGTGTACAATGCACAATGAATACTAATAGTGGGCTAAGTTATCATCACGAAGTTGCAAAGTTCAGTTGTTTGGTTTGAGTGAATGTTGTTCCTCAGAGTAACATTTATCATCATTGGTTCGCGTCCCCACCTCAAAACCCTAATTGATATTCCCAACTTCACCACCGATGGTCGTACACATCCCATTCTCTACTTCGGACAAAAATCTATCTTGGTCCATGAACAAACATTATGCTGGAACGACCACATTCCCCAAATGACCCTTCGATCTCAACACATCCTTCCATTACATACGCGACATTTCCAGGCTTTCCTTTCTTGTCTTTCCCCATTTTGACTACTGTTGCGTGCTACACGGTGGTTTCTCTGGCGGTCTCAAAGCTCGGCTAAAGCGGCTGATGAATGGTTTCCTAAGATTTGTGCTCGGGATCCCCAGAGGCTGTCGTCTCATTTTACGCCACTACTCCGAGTTGGGATGGTTGTGCCCTTCCACCCGTCGCCATTGTTCCTCTTAAATACTATCTTGGCTAAAAAGCCCCTTTACCTCCAATTCAAAATAGTAATCAAATGCCACAATACTAGATCTCATCCTTCTGACTTGTATTTTCCTTCTCACAAATCTGCTTCCTTTGACCGTTCTTTCTTAACCGTGCCACAAACCTTCGGAGCACAAACATTCCCTTGGATGTTTATTGTTCATCAACGCTCCCAATCCTTAAATCGAGACTTTACCTGTTTCTTTTCTCTCTACAATCGAATAATAATTCATTGTTATTATTCTCTTTATTCATTTTTCCTTCATCCCAGCAATCGTTCATGATCTTTCCCCTTTTTTAATAATTTCTATGATTTATTTTTTTTTTTTTTTCATCTCAATGTTTTGCTGTTGGTACTTTGCAGTAATCTCATATGTACATAGCCATGGCACACGTATTAAACATTTGTACATAGAATTATTCATAAGCTTATCAAATTTGTTTAATGTTATGTATTGCTTTATTTTTTTTTCTTACACCCTATTATGTTCCTTATTCTTATTCTCAACGGAGAATGTCCCATAATTTTTTTTTCATGTAATTTTCATTACATTTTTATGTCATAATTAAAAATCCTATGAAATAAAATCATGAACATTTAGACATTTATATATAAAAAAATATATTCTTGATACTTAAAAGGTTTTATTTATTCTGTACAAAAGTTAAAATTTAGTCATGATAATTATTAAATATTATGTTAATATTTTTAATAAATAAGTAGTAACTATCCCTCCTTAATCTTGAAGCTGCTCGGCGTTGGGTGTAGGCAAGCCCGCACTACTGTTAGATACTGCGGTACTGTAGCCAGCCCCTTCATCTCCAAGCAGTACACCTCCCCTTATGAGTTCCATTTAGAAATTGAACCGTTATTACAGAATACCAGTATGTTTCTACAAAGAGATATAAACTATATTTTTTTTAAACTCTTCTGTTTACAAATATTTTTGAATAGTGTATTCACGGATCCATAGCCTCGCCATTTTTTTTCCTCATTATTTAAAAGATTTTTTACCACCTGTAATTTGTTTAGATCAATTAAGTGTTGAATTAGATTTTTCAAGTATACATATTTAAAAAATAAAATAAAACATAAACTCATAGAAAATTAATAAACCATACATGGTAATATTTTCGGGATTCTGAGAATGGGTTTAAAAAAAAAAATATTTTGATAATTGAAAAATAAACACATATAAATCATTTGTAATTTTTAGTTATTAAAAATTTGTGTGTTGTTTATGCTTTATCGATTTAAATACGCCTTTTTTAGTAATAAAAATGCTACCAGTATTTTCAAAAGTGATCTAGAATATACGTTTTAAATTTACAGTTGACTGAATTTTATTATCTCCGTCGTAATTTAAGATGGCCATTACAATGTCACATAGCCGATCTTTTAACTCAGCAAAAAAAAAATTGTTACGCCCTTCTGAATTTGTTTAACTGTGAACAATCATCTGTGTGTCTGATTGTATTTTCTGTGATAGCGAGCGTAAAATCGTCATAAAATGTCAAATATATTGCACATCTCAAAATACACTGCTTTGCTAGGAAAATTTCTCAACTCATAGCTGAGAAACTGTTAAAGATAATTAAAAGTGAACACTTTGATGTGTTTTGACGGTAATTACTGAAATATGTTTAAAAAAATAAATGTATATAGCAATCAATATTAATAGCATATATTTTTTTTTTTTTAATCTTTTAGTTATTTATAAACAAGTGATTTTCACCCTATCGAAAAAAAAATTTTTGTCTCTGGGGCATCTGCGCCCTTTTGGCAATATTCATTTATATTCATGCTTCCTCCACCTCTGCCGCATATTCCAACTATCGTGTTTTTTTCGCTTTTTCGCGACTGACAGTTTTCCTCAGTCATCAGCCTGGAACACCTTTTGGAATAATAAATATATTGGAAATAGCTAAAATATTAATACAAAACTCCCATGATTTTTGGCTCTTAATAGTTGGAATTACTTTTTTTTTTTTGGACGTAATGATTATCACTTCTTTAGTATATTATCACGCTGCTAATAGCGTATATGTACAATAAGTTTAGGTGTGTTAGACTTTGTATATAAAAAGGTTTAGAACAAGGAAAGCCCACGAACAAAAGTTGGGACACCCCACCCCCGACTCCCCGGGACCCCCGGGATCCTATCCCAGTATAGAGCGTAAAGGAAGTGGACTCACAGTTGAGGACGACTGCAGCAGTGAAGAAGAGGCAGATCATGGTTGGCGGAGAGGTTACATGGCGACTCACTGCGGAACCCAGCGCGACTGCCGGCCCCGGCTCCTCCCACTCACTACCCCCTCCACTGTCCTTCCTTTAAGGAGGAGGCTGTACTCACGAACTGGTAGGGGGAGACCGTCTGTATGTTGGCTCGCTGGTGTAAATCAGTTGTTAGATGTAAGCTGTTGAAATGAAAATAAGATGTTTATTCTGGGCAGTTAAGAATGTGTAAAAGGTAAAAAATAATCAACTTACGTGTGTTTATTTCAAATCAATTTATTGTTTTTGTTTTTATATTTACGTACTTTTGTTTCTTTTAGGGAATTTCTCACTTTCCAAACAATCTGAAAAGGCATGCTAGATTATGGAGAACTGGAGGAACTGGTCAATGCTAAGCACCATGGTTTGGAAGCACCATGGTTACACCCTGACGGATCAGGCAATTGACCAATCGAACAGTTTAATTATTCTCTTATTCTCGTTTCGATCCTGTTTTTTTGTTTTTTTCTTCTTTCACAGCCCCTTTAAATTTACAGATAAATATATATAATTATAGGTCCTCAGGCGAATCTATTTACAAATTATTTTTGTATTTCCTGTAGCATCACTACATTATATACAGGTTTTGTTATTTTATAAAAGTTTATAATGGAATAAACAAGTAAATGAAGGTAAAGGGCTGACTAATAAAGGTGATGGGGCTCACCTTCTTGATCAAACCTAAAACTAACTTACATACTGATTCTCAACCTAATTTTTCCCCAACAGTCTGTTGCCATCAATGCGGGAAGGGTAGTGGGGTCATAGTGTTGAACACTGGGTTGGTTAGGTGCTGCAACGAGTAAAAAAAATTGATGTGTCTCCGGCGGATGAACTCACCCACCGACGGCACACCAAGCAACGGGTGCAGCTTAGCGTTCTTCAACCTCTCGAAAGAGGTATGTCGGACCACTTTTCGCATGATTCCATTCTGGAAGTGTTGGATACATCTGGCTGTATTGTCAGTCAAGTGGGTAAATAGCGGAGCACCGCACAGCAGAGCTGGCCGGAGGACACATTTATATATCATCAGTTTGAGACGAAGCGACAGGTTAGGTGAAGTTAGCAAGTGCGATAGCCGGTAAGACCTTTGTCGTACTTTTTCTATTTTATTACTAAAATGAGTAGAGAAATGGAGATGCCTATCCATTTTTATACCCAAATAGTGCATTGAGAAAGCTGGTGAGTTCTCTTGCCCTCCCATACTATACGATTTTGGCAAGGATTTTTTCGCCTTTTGGAGGGAGAAGATTACGCAGTCGGTCTTCCCGGCGTTTACGCTGATGTTTAACATGCCCAGTCTGTCACTGATAACGTTACAAACTGACTCGGCCTGTGTAAGAGCTCTTTGTGCACTCATGCTGCTTTACAGTAGATTTCTGATAGTTTGTCCCAACAACTGAAAAGAACCGGAGACAGAACCGCACCTTGAGGAACTCCACAAGTCAGAGGGAATGGGTTAGAGAGGCAATCACCCACCTGCCGATCTGTTCTTCAAGAACGAAACCAATATTTACGAAATTGGATGAAAAATAAAGAGTGTGCTTAAATAGATTGAATTAGAGGGAGGAAAAAATTACCTTACGGATGATATAGTGTGTGTAAGTTAACTAAACTCAAATGAAGTTAGGCATTGCTAAAATCTGTATTTAAAGATCTGGAGGGCTGAGGAGCGACGAATAACCAGTTTAATAACTAAATGATTGAACAAAAAATAAAACTATTCTGTATATTTCAGGAACAATATTTTATATTATTTGTAAAATCAGTCACGTCGTCTGAAAAATTTGACCGTATGAAAAAA
Organism: Acanthosoma haemorrhoidale; assembly: GCA_930367205.1. NCBI lineage: Eukaryota > Metazoa > Arthropoda > Insecta > Hemiptera > Acanthosomatidae > Acanthosoma > Acanthosoma haemorrhoidale. The sequence continues at coordinate 104,100,565 of OV884015.1, read as the reverse complement.
AAAACCTAAATATTTAAAACATTGACAAAAAAAAAATTCTTAAAGTCCTCAGTGAATGTTTTCTCAACCCCTAATTGATAGACTTGAGGAATCGTAACATTTTGTTTTCTATTATATTTTAGCCAAAATACGTGTTGTTTGATTTACACTTTCAATTTCAAAATTACCTACCCTTACAAATGCAGATGTGCTAAATTGACGAAATGACATTGTCCTAGATCATTAGGTGTTTTAAAGTCAGCTGGGGGTCAACGGATCAGTAGAACGTTCTCAGAAGAGGTCTTAGACATCTTGACCAATGACAAATGATAGAGATGTTTTGGGTTGACTTTTAGCCACGGACAACAGTCACCCCTAAGGATGTTTTCGTTGGATATGGGTCTGTCTTGGGTAGACTCGGCATCGCGAAAAGAATGAGTAGATACCTGGAATAACAATAATAGAATCTGGCATAAAGGCAGTGAGAGGTCCGTGCTAGGCCGACTTGCTTGTTCTCCATGAACAAGGGAACATTTCCTTTCATTCATGAATGAGATCATTATTGTACAACATAATTTACTTTCATTCATGAATGAGATCATTATTGTACAACATAGTTTACTTTCATTCATGAATGAGATCATTACTGCACAACATAGTTTACTTTCATTCATGAATGAGATCATTACTGTACAACATAGTTTACTTTCATTCATGAATGATATCATTACTGTACAACATAGTTTACTTTCATTCATGAATGAGATCATTACTGCACAATATAGTTTACTTTCATTCATGAATGAGATCATTACTGTACAACATAGTTTACTTTCATTCATGAATGAGATCATTACTGTACAACATAGTTTACTTTAGTAAAAGGTAAACTATGTAACAAAACCTGTATATAATGTAGTGATGCTACAGGAAATACAGAATAATTTGTAAATGGATTCACCTGAGGATCTATAATAATATATGGTTGTCTGTAAGTTTAAAGGGGCTTTCGAAAAAAAAAAACACAAAAAAAAAATAGTTTACTTGACTGTAGAAAAAGTTTAAGAATATTTGACGCAGTTGTCAATTTTCCTCGGAAATTTCATTAGTATTGAGTGATGAGGAAGGCGATCAATAACGAACTGAGGAAATTTCTAAATTCCACGAAGCTGATTGGATTGTTCAGGCTGGACTTCTCTTTGACCGTCAACCTGGAAAGCACTTAGTCATTTATGCATGCAAATGCATTAAAGGAGAAAACCTCATGTAAAATTATCCTAGAGTTTTATGGGAAATTAGTTAGTATACATTAGTTATTTTAGATGATAAAGGTCTAGTTAGTCTAGAACGTTCGAGAAAAAAATCAATAAAGCTGCGGAGAAACACAGAAGGCGTTTTATTTTATAATATACACATACTACTACGACGCCACAACGAGAATATTTGTTTTGCATTGTGTGATCTTATAAGAGGTTCCTGGAATAACAGACGAGGAGGATGATATATAAACGTGTCCTCCGGCCAGTTCTGCTGTACGCTGCCCCGCTATTTACCCACCTGACTGACAATACACCCAAATGCCTCCAACATTTCCAGAATGGGATCATGCGAAAAGTGGTCCGACATTCCTCTCTCGAGAGTTTGAAGAACGCTGACCTGCACCCGTTGCTTGGTGTGCCGTCGTTGGGTGAGTTCATCTGCACATCAAGTTTTTTGACTCGTTGCAGCACCTAACCAACCCAGTGTTTAACACTATGACCTAACCACCCCTCCCGCATCGATGGCAACAGACTGTCGGGTAAAAATTAGGTTCAGAATTAGTATGCAAGTTAGTTTTAATTTTGATCAAGAAGGTGAGCCCCATCACCTTTACTAGTCAGTTTAGTCCAGTCACGTATAATGTATATCATTATACTTGTTTATTCATTATATAATTTTTATAAAATAACAAAACCTGTATATAATGTAGCGACGCTACAGGAAATACAAAAATAATTTGTAAATAGATTTGCCTGAGGATCTATAATTGTATATAATTATCTCTAAATTTCGATCACTATGGTATATATAAAGAAGACCTTTGAGGCACATATGCCCCAGTAGAATAATTGAAAAACGGCTTATAAATAAATTAAGGTTGAGAGCTAACAGTCTAGCACTAATCCCGCTTAGCACTTATGGACATATGGCAAAAGCCTACCTCTTCACGAAGTGCTGCGTCAAGTATTCATTTATCTTGGCCGCTTAAGTAATAGGCGTTCATAAAGAATTAAGATGCTAAAGTCTTATGGTCAATTAGCTGACTGATTGACTTGTCCTCTGAGAGGCTTTTGGGTTCAACGTTGATGAACACAAAAAAGAAAGTTAGAAAACAACAAAAACGTAAAAATGAAATAAAGTATAAGCAATAAGGCTTGATGTATCTGGAAAACCATATGGGGAATGGGCCGAGCTTCAGCTTTCGTAAGGAGTTGAGGAATTGGGAAGAAAGGCAAAGAGTAGGCTGCAAGCAAACTGCTAACGTAAACTGTTAAGGGGCACTCGAGGTAAAAGTTTGAATAACCAAAAAAACAAAACAAAAAAAAAACAGGCCTCTCTCCACTCAGCACGTTGAAGAAGAACTTAACTTCCCTTGGCAGGTCTAACTCAGAGAGCGAAAGCCAATGAGGGGCTAATAGATTTTATGTCTTATACAATAATAGTAACATAATATGATAACACTTGCCTGCCAGTGAGGTACATTCAAATTTCTTAACGTCGAATAAAAGTAAATACCTTTGAGATAATTGACAATAACAATAACGTAGTCCGGGAAGTCGATTCCCAGCGCTGCTTCAGTATAACCTAACCCTTTGTGATGCCCTTCCTGCTGTCAGTTGATAAATGATTGCGTTTCCCTACTGTCTACTCGCTGGTCACTGCGGTCATAAATGCTCATTCAATATTTAATTGACTCTTGTCCGATTACTGACGCATATAACGAGAAAACAACTCCCTCCACAGCTTCCCCAAGATAATTATCCCTGATTAATGTTTTAGGTAGAAATTAATTATGGAGTGACATGCTCTGATGTCAATTGATAATTAGCGCATGCGCAACTCGCATTGTAATATTGGATGGGTTCCTTTGTATTTGATAACAGTTGCATTTGTTATTCATGTCACACACACACACACACACCCACCCATTGTAACATACCTCGTTTCCTATTTTGATTTTCTGTTCGTCTGTGAGTCAAATGATTCTTCATCTACAGTGTTTTTTCTTGAAGCGACCCCCACCACTATGTTAATTGTACAAATATTATTTATTTCGTAGTATAATTATAATCATCGATAATTTAAAAATAACCGGTCGCTATGAAAGGGATTACGTATCTCACTCAAGGATAGCCGTGAACTAACCATTCTCTCCTCAACGCCACCTGGCCCACGATCATTGGCCAAAGGAATTTTAAATTAATCAAAATTAAAATTATAGGTGGTTAAGTTAAGAAAATCAAAAATTCAGGGCATCTTAATGTCCTATATACACAATATATAGTGTGATGGGTGTGTGAGACTGAGCTTCGTTTACGGTCACGGGTCTATAATAGTTCCCAGGTCACGTATTTAGTAGCGTTCAAAGTATTAATAAATAGATGAAACGTGATTAATAAAATATTTTATTAGAAATTGTTTTATTAACCTATTATTAAGATACAGACAGAACCTCTTTAATGCTAATATTCTTTATTTTATGTTAACTATTATTTTTGTTGCTACAAAGCACATGTCTAGCAATAAACAATAGGCAATACTAATTGGAAACAATACCATGTGTTCGACTTATCTTGTAAAAACTATTTATGTGTAAGAGCAGCGGAGTAACTTTCTTTTTTCTCATTCTCACATACATTCCTTCTTAAATTTGAATTCTCATAACAATTTCGTGTATTCGATCCGAAAGCTTATTGGAAATGAAAGTTTTTTTGGCAGTTTACAAATTTTTTGAGAATAATTGCTACTGCGGTTCTTAGATGGTTATTAAAAAAAGAAGTATACTCTGGAAATTTAACGCTTTAAAGAAGTTAATGGGGAGAAAATTATTATAAAAAACTTGTTTTTAAAAAAAAACAAAACATTTTTTGGCATTTGACTCACACGTGTATAAAACAGTTAATCCTACATACACTGTAGCCAATAATCCTTGGATGTGCCTACTTCAGGTAGAATCTGCAGCTGATGGAATACTCCCAGAGGAACATACAAACCTCTTGAACCCCACCCTCTTTACCCCAGGTAGAATTAAACAGCACATTTATACACACCCCACACTCTAGGCTTGTCTTTATCCTCTTCACTGTCAACTACACCATAGTCGTGATTTAATTTGTACCAATGGTGGATCAAAGTTAATGAAGCAAAATGTTCCCACATTACCATCACCCTCTATCGTGTCCTGTCCGCTAGTCTTTTTACATTCTATTCCTCTCCCTGTGTCTGAGACAGTACGGTACTTAGGCTTTCATCTCGACAAACGACTGACACGGAACCCACACACGAGGCTAAAAAGACAAGAACTAAATAGACGTTTTGGACAACTGTACAGACAACATCAAAGGACATCCCATCTCTCAATAGAAAATAAATTACTAATCTACAAACTACTAACTACTTAAGCCAATCTGGACATTCGGAATAGAGCTATGGGGACAGCAAAAAAGTCGAACATCAAGCGTATCCAATCCTTTCAATCAAAAGTTCTGAGAACATTAGTAAATACCCCTTATTACGTGAGCAACAAAACCCTTCATAACGATCTTAATACACCTTACATTCTTGAACTCATCCCTTCCAAGTTCATGAAATTCCATAGTAACCTATCCAACCACCCTAATCCCCTAGCACAGTCATTGAACTCCGCCACTCATGCGAGGGAGGTGCATGTGAAACAGGCCTCTGAGCTGTTTGTAAATACTGTATGAATGAGAACATTTATCTCAATTACTTATTGCCTAATAAGGCAGATTGTAATTTTAGCACAGTCAAGAATTAAAGCGTTTTGCAGCCTGTATGTCACCTAGCGTATTTTAAGTACTGGCAGATTATATAGCTTCTCTACCTTTATGGTTCGAAGGATTGCAGGATCTTAATAATCATTATAAATTACAAGAGGGAAGTATTAAAGTTATGACCATCTAGTAAATAAGAGAGTGAAACTGCGCGGATGAGATATATCTGTAAAAAGGATCGACATAGAGAAAGGAAGAGAAAGAAGAGACAAACAAAGAGACAAAGCGCCGGTTCTCTCCTGACAGCGTTTCTCCTAGGCTCGCTTGTCTTATTATTTAGAAATATCTTCATTTATTAAAGAGCTTTGTGCCTCCTCGCTCTTTTGATGTGTTAACTTTAACCAGCTTTACTTCGCCTAAAGCATTTATTTCTTACAGTCGTCCTTATCAAAGATTTCACTATAAATCTAAACGAATATTTCGCAGCTACATGAAATATCTTTTGAGTTTTTTTGCGCTCAATGTGGCTGAGGGCCGTTTTTCAAAACGTTGAAAGGAAAATTAACGTGTATATGCCTAGCCTCATATCACATTTATTTCACGCACAGTCATTAGCAAGTGTGCAGTTATCACAGCTGGAAATGACGTGTCATCTGTTACAAAACACAAAAGTAGATCACACAGCTAAAACGTTTCTTTAAGGAAATTCGTCAACGATTAGAAAGGTTAAAACTATGCCCCGAATATAAATAAAACTCTAAATAGTTGTTTTCTAGTTTCTAACTAAATGTTTACAATGTAAAGTTCGTAAAAAAACAAAGCATAAGGATAAAACAAGTTTAAAAAACCTAATAAATTAAATAAACCCCCATATGCAATCTCTAAAATTACCCTTAAGGCATATTATAATTTTGTCACAATAAAGAAGTTTCAAAATAAAGTTAAGATACTAGCTCAGTAAAAATCAGTGTAGTGAAACTACAGTTTCAACAAGAATTCATCCGGACTTTTCAGGCGTAAAGGTCTCATTCGTGCTGTAAAGTAAAGCTTTATTTTATTTTTTCCTGAAATATACATAAATTTTTTCAAAAAAATATTTTATTTTCTAAGAAACGAAACAAAGCCATGAACTTTTTTTTGTTGAAAGGCCTTAAATACCACTCGAATGTCATTACTTTCGGTTCTTTTCTTGTGAACTTCTTTTAATATGAACTCAATTCACAAAAGAAAGTGTCGAAAGAAAACTGCAGTCACAGACTACTCGAAATGTAAATCACAAACCGTGCTCGTCTTGTCGAAATACGAAATATATTACATGAAGACATTTATTCACCCTTCATTTTATTGACGATCCCAATAGGCTTTAGATAAAACTCCTTCATTAGTAGAGCTTCTAATAAACTACAAAAATAATCGCAGGGTGGGAGAGTGCCCGCTAGAAACCACTGTGTAGACCCTGGCACAAAGACATAAGGAACTGCGGGGTACAGTAACTGGGGATGGCGGGTCGATAGTGCTTCACAATCGATTGTCTCGATTCTATTGACTTTGTACAATCGATCAAACTACTAACTATCGAACTTCAAAAGGCCATTTTAAACGCTTAATTGCAACAAACGCTGCTCGCTGCTCCACATTTAGATACAACAGAAAACCTTTATATATCCATATATATATATTTTTTTTTTCCTTTCATAGCCCCTTTAAATTTACAGATAATTATATACAATTATAGATCCTCTATTTACAAATTATTTGTGTATTTCCTGTAGCGTCGCTACATTATATACAGGTTTTGTTTTTTTATAAAAATTATATAATGGAATAAACTAGTACAATGATATACATTATACGTGACTGGACTGAACTGACTCTAATAAAGATGATGGGGCTCACCTTTTTGATCAACCTTAAAACTAACTTACATAATAACTCTTAACCTAATTTGTCCCCGACTGTCTGTTGCCATCGATGCTGGAGGGTTGGTGGGGTCATAGTGTTAAACACTGGGTTTGTCAGGTGCTGCGACGGCGGAATCGTCACTACTACTTGTACTTGGCTCTGGTTTGGTTTTATTGCGTTTTTGATAGCTGATTCGCCATTATTTCGTCTAAGAAAATGCCCCTTTTTCCAACCATGATTCAGGATAATTTCTGTCCTGTTTCATAAGCGAGTATATTGTTACGAGGTAAACAGTGCAATTTTCATTTGTTTCGTTTCACCTGAGATTTTCATGGGAGCATTTTGTAGCTCTGGGTGTTTTCGAAGGCAAATGGTCAATTTTAAGATTTGCTGGCGAGGTAATCCCTGCATTTGCACGTTGGGTTGTAGGGACAACTTCAAAAGTAGGCGAAAACCGTCGGTTGTTTGGAAAATAATCGATATAAGATCGATAGTATATATCAATCAACTGACAATCGGTCCTCCCTAATAGATGCCCGCATTTTAGATGGTGGCAGAGTATCAGTTTCACAAACAGGGATATACTGATTATGTATTTTACACAGCCTGTTTAACGGTGATTTTTAATTGTGTTCATTGTACAAGTAGATCGAGGGAGAATGCTTTCTTCAGCCCGGGTGGGCCAAGAATCGATATCAGAGGCCAGGAGACGCTGTGCTGTGAAGCCGCTGGTCATTATCATATATAATATAACATTTATTAACAGCGATTATTTATTAAGGGCGTAGTGAAGGGCTGTCAGGGGCACAAGCCTGTGATTTATCATATCAAACTTTTTCAAACTTTCCCCTAACAAACCAAGCCCCAGAGAAAGGGGCATTATTCTTCTCTCAATTTTTTTTTTTAATGATTGTCTCCACTCGGTCAAAGAAAAATGCGGACCAAATGAAAATTGCAGAATCGCTAAATAGGTTTGATTTTTTTCTTATTAGCTAAAAGCTACAATTGGTAAATTAAGAGGAAGATGGTGCATAAAAGTTATAGACCCCTTCGAATAAAAAAAAACTGTAGGAATGAACTGTGGTACTGTGCAGTTATTGACTTTTAAATCGTTCAAAAAAAACTAAACAAGTATTGGAAATCAAAAATAAATCCAAATGTCGGGTCGTCACGAGGGGGTGCCTAGTAACCCTAGCCCTGGTGACGAAGTGAGGGTTGATTAGGCTATGACCTGGACAATTGTTTCATGACGGTCTTACTATCTGACTCCATATTTGATAGGCATGTGCCCTGACAATGCACTATGTTCATGAGAAGAGGTATAGGGTAGGATGTTAGGTAGTTTGTGTGGTCTTGGAATGACCACAAATTCACACTCGGTATCTGAGGGTAGGCGAAATCCGTCCGGATCCCAAAGGCAAGTGTGAACTGGAGAGAGGCAGACTGAATTGTCACGGGAGATACTGCTTGGTCAGTTTGCAGGGCCACGACAACCGTTGTCCACTAGGGAGAGGTCTCTCCCAAAGAGGTGCTAGATTTAGCTAGACAAAGGCAGAGATTCCCATTAGGAAAGTGTGGGGTTAGACAACGCCGGACTAAAACGTAGCGAGGTGAGGAGAGAGAGATGCAGAGATTTTCATAATAAAGAAGTCAAGTTTCAGGGTTTACAGCAGAGCAGCCACGAGCCAGTTAGTTGTCAGCAGAATGATATACAGGCCCCAAACCGCCGGTCTTAAATACCCAGCTGCCTTCGTCAGTAGCCAATCAGCTTTTGTTTTACTGTACCCAATGCCAGTTGAGTATGTGGTGTTCTTTGTTCTCTGACAAACAGATGTGTCACCGATACCTGAACCGGGCAAGGGTCTTCGGGCCTCTCGGAGGTTTGGGTCGCTTAGTACCTGCCACTAGCAGCTGGTGCGCCAGCTCATATAACTAATTGGCTCGCAGCTGCATGTTTATTGTTTACCACATTTACAATGATTTATATTTTGGTAATGTTATTTACATTTGTTTACAATTGATATACAATAGAGTATAGGGTGATTTATCTTATGTAGTTAGCGGTCGCTACACCAAACAATTCAAAAGCCATTCGTATAACGCAGTACTCATTTCAATCTTTTCAGCAACTCTACTAACATTCCCTGGTCAAAACCAGTCCCAAAATATTGGTTTGACCCTAGACAGATCCCCAATATTCATACTACGTATCAACTGGAAAACCGACAAACCTAAATAATCCATCTACATAATGTTCCCGTATTTTTGACTAAATTCACATCTTAGTACCGAAAACAGACTTATACTTTACAAATCAAAGTCATCCTATCGCAGATAGCCATCCCATACTTCGCTATGCTCGAGCTCTACTTGGAAAAAGAAGTACAGTAAACTTAAAAGGATTCAAAAGTTAGGAAGACAAATCATCAAAAACTACCCCCCCCCCCCCCCGCTGCAATAGCTAATAATAATGTTGACTTACAATTCAAGACATTTTTCCTTCACAGGCCGAGTCATATTTTAATAAAACAGTAGCTTGGGAGATTGGCAATTAAGGTAAAATTCCTCTCAAACGGTACACTCACAAAAGAAGTGTTGTTAAATTAAAACTTCATGATTTAATTGAGTTCGCTTTGTTCTTTCCTTATCATACTCATCCCACATAATTAATAATATGATTGTTGAATTGTTTTTTTTTTTTCTTCATAGCCTCTTTAAATTTACAGATGATTACAAATACAATTATAGATCCTCAGGCGAATCTATTTACAAATTATTCCGTATTTCCTGTAGCATCACTACATTATATACAGGTTTTGTTATTTTATAAAAATTATATAATGAATAAACAAGTATAATGATACACATTATACATGACTGGACTAAACTGACTAATAAAGGTGATGGGTCTCACCTTTTTGATCAACCTTAAAACTTACATATTAATAAAAAAAAAAACTTTTTATTTTATCTACTCTTTAAAACTTGCTTTTCATTTCCAGTTAAAAGTATCGGGTCGAAAAATTTAATTCGATAACGTATAAATGTGCTTACTTACTAATTGTAACTAACATGAATTATATAAAATTTGTATATAATATAAATATAATATATAATAAATATAAAATAGACACAGTCAACAAGTAAAACGTTAATGTAAAAAATAATATGTTGAGGTCTGACGGTATGTGAGCTGACTTTTTTGGATAGATAATATTGTTTACCGACAACAATAGTAATTTTTCTGCGAAAAGAAGAATAGTCCATGAAGAAGTCATTTGTCCTGGAGCTCCATTATAATAAATTCTGATTACACTGGACTCAGCACATTAATCAAGCTCCCTTTAGTTCCAGATAGCACACATCCCAGCTTTTCTCAAACCGAATCTTTTGAAACCGCTTTAGTGAAGAAATCAATTATAAAATTCAGCCTTGTTTATTAATGGGTGGGTGCATGAATGTAAACCTTTTCATAAGGCCCTTCATTGAAAAAAAATAAAGACTTTCTGCCTAGTTCCTAATAGAAAACTGCAGCTTCTAGGCCATTTTATGACTGTTAACTAATCTCAGATGACTTACAGTGAAATAGTCCCTTTTGCTTGAAGGGAAGTCAAGCGATTATGTGATCTAGACACAGATCTTCCCGTACCCTCGAAGAGCCTCTCTGAACTTATTCGACAACGGATCATCCTCTTTCTAACTTCTATTTTAAGAGAAGCTGACCTTAAGGCAGAGGAGTCAAACCTTTTTTGGCCGAAATCGCTAAAGAAACTTTCTTCCAGGTAAGTTGAGACATCACATCACTGCGTAGTATTTAGAAACTGTCCGAGACTTTTCCCTTTAGAGCTGTCGAACATCGCGATGGACCTCACACGGCTATTTATGTGTTGTCGCAACTTTCTTCCAAAGCCAAAGAAAAATATTTGCAACTCAAATGCTTAGTAATTAACTTAGATCCAACATGTTCTACCAACTCGTCAATCCGCAGCATTGCATTTCGAGACAGAGCTATTTAGAACACTGGTTAAAAAAAAATTAGAATCCTTCGTCTGTTTTGCAGAAAATTTCAAGCAGGGCTTGATAACTTGTTCTTCATCAACGCTTAGTTTCATTTGTATTGCCAGTAGCAAAGATATCGAAGAAAGCACATTACTTTGTTTTTTTAATATTGCTGTCAGATACTTGAAATCAAAATCAGAATGATTCTTCGTATCCCTCCCCATTGTATTTTATAGGAGCTGACCTTTTTTTTTTTTTTTCAAATAATTTGGAACGCTCTGAATTAAATGTAATTTTCGTATTATTGCTTGCTCATTGTACTTGTAAAAGGGCAAAAAACGGAGTGAGGAGTTCTCAAAGGTATCTATGGAATTACTTTGACGCTACATAGCACTTTAATTGTACTCGAAAACTATATTAATCGTACATAGGTGGTGCATAGTGGAACAGAGAACGAAAAGTACTGAGAAATAAATTGAGAAAACTTGAAAAAAATGGTCAAAAAAGAGGATGGGGGGAAGCTGGAGTTCTAGGTGAAAAGTGAGACGTGCATTTTACTTGTTAGAAAATATCAGAGAATTGAGTTGATCGATACAAATAAAATAAATCTTTAATACATGCATAAATGACACAAGCTGCCGGTCGTTCTATTGCCATTAAACTGGCAACTTGAGAGCTCCTACGGGCAGCCCATCAGTTACGATAAAGTATCAAGGATGTTTGTACAAAGTGTTATCTCGTAGGAACCTACTAGGGTGGTCTAGAGGTACACAGGCCGCTACCAGTGCAAATATTTGTTACCTCTACAGTAGACTCTACGCTACCGCAAAGTTCCCTCTAGCATTATGGAAATTTATAAGTAAAGTATTTTATGTCGATAGTGAAACTTTTGAAAAATTAATTAGTTATTTTTTATGTGATATTCATCGGGGGACTTGTAGAGCCCAAATTTACAGATACGCTAAGAATACTAACGCAGTGACATTATAAATTTTCCACTTATAAAAAGCACTTAACAAACAAAATTAAATCCTTCAAACAGACCTCAAAATATCTTACTAATAAAATTACACGGAAACTTCTTCGCACGCTCAAACTCGCTGAGCAAGAACTGTTTCCTTCTGTTTTCACCATCTGACAACTTAAGAGAAATTGGATATGAGTTCTTAATTAATAATTATTAGAAATCTTCAAAAGAAGGCTAGACGATTTGGTGGACTGGATACTCTCAGCCTTCGTGTCGTTCATAGAACACTGCCATGGTTACTTCAATTGTGATATAATAAATAATATATACGCACATAATATGATTTTATCTGTATGGATAATCAATCCCTTGATTTAGGTAATGTTTTTCCTACCCATCAGTGGACTCTCACCGCTGCACCACGACATTAGCACCTCTACCGAGGTCTCACACACTCCTTAATTCCTTTACCCAACCTTCAAATAGGTCCTCCTAGTAAAAAAAATCCGTTTAGTTCAAATAAATTTTACTTAATTTTTCCCTTATCCTACAAGTTTGAGAACTAAGGGAAAAAAACACAAAAGTTCTATGTAAACGGAAGAAACAGCATTTTAAAGCTTTCATTTCAAATATTGTTCTTAAATAAGCCTTTAATTCCTCACTTTAACTTTACACAACTCAAAATTTCACTTATATCGATACACTTCAGCGCTCTCTCTATAACCTCTGCTAACGACATTCAGTTGTCTGCTCTTCTGTGCTGCCGCCATGCAGGTCATCTGTGGGTGGCGGATTTTTAAATTAAGAAATACGATAACTCAAGACGTGTTCTTTACAACCCCCCCCCCCACACACACATACACCAAAATGTATTGTACCATAATATGAAAGATTATAGATCAGGTTTCGAGCATTGAATTAATTGAAACAACAATAATATGTTACATATTATTATTACAACAAACTGAAATTAGTGACCCAAAATATTTAAAAACTATTTTAAATATTGTTTGAGTCTGTTGTAACATTCTGTTGCTCTTTATTCAGCTACTTAATCTCATCCTAATATTATCAATATGATTATGAAATGAAATTGTAAATATAATTATTAATCTAATTAAAATAGATATATACTAACGCATAGAGATACTCATCTGATGTAATTACTGACTTTGCAGTGTGTGGGTGGAATAATACCATGGTCTAAGCCAACGTCAATTAGCGCCAGTTCTATCACTAACTTTCTATTTTCCATGCATTCTGTATGTGAGACTGGGGTGCCTCCTAGGGCCTCCTGGAACGACAGGAACCTGGGTTCTGTTGTCGTACTTGTACTCTCTCGGCTTCACATCGGTAGGCTCCCCGAATGGGTTTAAATATACAAACAACAGTGGGAATGACCTGAGGGTTTTACGTCGAAATAATTGCCAAAAAACATAAAACATCTTACCTCTTATTAATTTTTTTTTTTTCAAAACCCCTTTTATATTTAACATTTTTACAACATATGGAAAATATAATGAACAAGATTAACAATATAATAACTCCTCGTGCTGCATACGCAGATGCATTTGAAGGAGGGTAGATTTACAAATACAACATTTATTGTTACAGTGAAAATATCAATATACAAATATACAGGACTTGATGGGGCTCACCTTCGGATTACATATAAAGGGAAACTTACAAACTGAAACCTGAAACCTAGAACCTAAGACTAAAGCGTTCCTGCCTCCACAGCGTCCTGTCATCGATAGGGGAACGGAGCGGGGGTTATCGTGTTAAACACATGGTTTGTCAGGTATTGCAGGGAGTCGAAAAATTTGATATGTCTACGTGAAGCTACTGTTGCTCACCTGCTCAAATGAAGTATGTCTGACCATTTTCATCAGTATACCGTTTTGGAATTGTTTGAGTCGCCGAGCTGTCGTATACGTCAGATGGCGAAAAAGCTGTGCACCATACAGCAGAGTAGGCCTGAGTACACTATTATAGATCCTGAGCTTGAGGCGCAGTGATAGATTGGGGGAAGTCAGTAAGTGGGTAAGCCGGTAAAACTTCGTGCGAGTTTGCTTCAACTTTCACGCAAAATGGTTACTAAAACGGTATCTCTTACTAAAACGGAGGTACCTCTTATCCATCCATATGGCAAATACCACAAAGGCTGAGCGTTGGCCCCATATGCGTCTCTACGCCCAACAGTTCTTTTTGCTGCTCTCCCAGTCTAAAATACCCGCTCATTATCATCATCATTCACGCAACATCCGGTCGGATGTGGTTGTTAGAGGTAACTCTAGAGCCAAGACAAATGAATTCCCTAACGGCCTCAAATTAACCTCGACAGTGGTGAGTTGGCTTAAATTGTCTCGCCCCAATGTACATACCGTTGGTCTCTCAGTTGCTCTAAACGGTTTCTGGTTACAGAGTATATATACTCTTTTACAGGCTATATAATATATATGGACGATATTATAGGCTAAATAATTGCTTGGTCTCCGATTTAAAAACATTTTTAAAATAAAATGAATAGAATAATTTTTAAAGGAGAGAGCTGTTAGAGGTTTTCATAAAATATGTCAATGAGCAAGATTCTACATATTGTGTATGCCTGCAGTAGACCGTAAGAGAGTATCTTACAAATTGTGTTCTTCCTACGCACATATCGGTTTCCCAACAGCTGATTATTAACTACTTATTTTGTATACATATTTTTTTTTTTTTTTTTTCAAATTTAACAATTTTTGCTGCGATAAAATTACAATTAGCCTTTTATTGGGCAATAAGTAATTGTGACCAATGTTCAATTCTCTTCATTCACTTGCTCATTCATAGGTCATCTACAAACAGCCCAGAGACCTCCCAAATCCACTGTGTACATAGTCTGTCACTAACTAAGATACAGTTGTTACACTGTCACCTATAGTCTACTATGTTTATGTTTTTATATATCTATGGTTATATATGTAAAGAAAGTATTCTCTCTTTAATTTGAATTTGCCGCGCTATTTCCACTGGCCCCCACTAGATGGAGCAGCTATCATATAGAGAAGGTTATGTTAAGTAACAAAACTTGTAAATAGAGTGTGAATATAGAAGTAATAGTTATAAACTGTAATTGTCGTTTCTTTGTTTACAGGTACGATTGTGTAAATAATATGAATAATTGTAATTATATAATATATAGTGAATAAAATTGCTAACTTTGTTTACAGAGAAACTGATTTCATTTTATTCACCCCACCCCCTTCAATAATTGTCTTACACATATATATATATATATATATATATATTGTTTATTTATATTCTAAAAACTCAAACCTATCAATACATTAATATCATACATACATTCATTAGCTACCCTCGCCGCACTCATATCTACCTGTTTTTATTCCTACTTTTGTACGTATTTATTACTTGATTTTTAACAACTAATATTTTCTCGTTATCAAGTCCTGACGCAGCAAGTTGTAACGTTCTCCATTATTCAATTTGATGGTCGCATGTATTAACTCTTTCACTTGGATGATCCAGGAGGTCTAAATTTTAATTTTTTCCCAATAATACTCGTATTATGTAGGGTATTAAATTGAAGAACTTCAAGTACACATAAAGTGTAGTTGGCCATAATTACAAAAGACTGATATTAAAATCACCACTCACAACTTTTTCGCAGCCAAAACATTGTCGTCAATGTAATATACTATCCATTACAATCAACTAACATTGTTCTAACTAATTTGACCATATTTCCCCTCACAAAAATCATTTTTAGTGTCGTTTTTCACTATTCGTTACAATGTTCTTAAAGCAACCAGAAGTCAACTTATTTTCAGTTATCTAGTGAGTTAAAGTTCCTCAGACGACTTAAAAGATTGTTTTGTTTGTATTATTTGGTAGAATCAATCAAAAAGGAGTTATTATAGTAAGCGGCTGCGATAGTTGAGCAGTTAATTCTCCCCCCCCCCCAAAAAAAAACACGATGCAACAATAACAGACATTGCTCTAGTTTAAAGTCCTACATTTGGTAATCAATGGGTAGAAAGGATCTTTTAGGAAGCAAGTTAGTGAGTATTAGAAAGTGTGATAACTGAAAACCACACATAATGCACAGAAACTGCCACTGAGAGTGCACCAGATGTTGCTTTGCCGAGCGTCTAAACAGCTCTGCCTTTGGTTCACACATCTGATATTTACTAGCAACAAACATTCACTGTAATAAAAGTTTTTTTCCAAAATACTAAACACCTATACGGATATTTTCAAACTTACTTCTTTAAAATCAACTTAATTGTAATAAAAAAAATTAAATTTTATCATAAAATGCCAATGCAATATAAGTGGGTGTGAAAGTGGCTAAATAAATAGTGATATTGATAAACCTCTAATTGGATAATTTACCACACTTTTTCACACATATTAGTCGTTTAAATTAAGGTTGTTTTTTTTAAGTAGCACAGCTAGTTATTTAATATTTATAGGCTTCCATCTCGACAAACGACTGACCTGGAACGCACATACGAGACTAAAAAGACAAGAACTAAACAGACGCTTTGGACAACTGTACAGACTACTTCAAAGGACATCCTATCTCTCAATAGAAAATAAATTACTAACCTATAAAGTTATACTCAAGCCAATCTGGACATACGGAGTTATGACGGAATAGAGTTATGGGGGGTAGCAAAAAAGTCGAACATCAAGCGTATCCAATCCTTTTAATCAAAAGTCCTGAGAACAATAGTAAATGCCCCTTATTATGTCAGAAACAAAACCCTTCATAACGACCTTAATATACCCTACATTCTAGAACTCATCCCTTCCAAGTTTATGAAATTCAACAGTAGGCTTTCCAACCAACCTAATCCTGTAGCACAGTCTTTGCACTGCGCCACTCATCCCTATAATCCTCCTCGGAGACTGAAACGGCAGTGGCCTCGTGACCTGCTATAATCGCGTGACAGAGGTAGTCCTGGCAATGGCCAGTTTCTCTAATCATGTCCTAAGCTCTTGGTCAGCCTCCACTGGCTAGTATCCGGTGACGCGGCTGACGGAGGAGCGTGAGGGACTTCCCAAGACTCCGCTTTCTCTTCGCATGTGGACTTGGGAGGCCTCTGGGCTGTGTGTAAATATTGTATGAATGAGCGAGTGAATGATGAATTGTAAATATGGTATGAATGAGAGCATCTTAATTACTTATTGCCTTATAAGGCAGATTGTAATTATAGCACAATAAAAAAAAAAAAAAAAAATTATATTTATAAATTTAAATTTTTCTCAGGACCTGTAAAATATAATTGTAAAGGCATAAGATTTACAAGTACCTGCTGCTTTTTCTCCCAGTATCGAGGTGAGGAAGTGGAAGCTTCAGTTATCCATTGATGTTTGAGTGGAAAAAGGTCTTTGAGTTGTGCTAACAGCTTACAATTTGCTTGCTCTTTTCATCCACTTTCTCCCCTTATCAGTTCCTATCAGAAAACTCACACTTCAGAGTCATCCATCAGTTTTATTAATTAAAGTAAATTTAAAAAAGAATATTATTTGATTGATAAGATACCACAACTGACGATCGTTAATATATACATGTAAACTTTTCTTAATTATATTTGTTCGAAGATACGAAGAATTTCACATAAATGCCCAAGTAAAATGATCAACCTACATGGCTGAAGCGAAACCATTGATGTATACGCGTCATGGATTTTTCTTTACTAACGGAAGTAGGTTTCTCTTGTCTGTTGTATTTAGTTCCGGGCAATTGAGCCTTGGAAACTTTAAACGGAGTTCATCAACGTCCCTTTGTTTTCAAAACTTGATTCACGCAGTTTATTAAAACGAAAAAAAAAATATATAAAAAAAATGAAAAGGAAGAGGGATGGCTCAGAAAGAAGCTTGAAGGGCGAGACAAAAGGCGGAGACTTGGCCCTAAGTAAAGTTGAAAAATACTGCCCCAGCCTCGAGTGACGGAGTGCCCCCTCCCTCCTATTAGGTCGTGCTTTGTATCTCACAGCTGATTGGTGGAATCTGCCACGCCCACTCATACATACATATACAAATCCGTTTCTTATTTTAATCCCACTAATGCTTCACCCATTACACATGCCCTCCCTCTCTCCCTCTCTCTCTCTCTCTCTCTCTCTCCTACCATTCTTGCCCTGTTTATTCCGAGGCTGGAATTGGTTTCTGTTTTCTTCAAGTCCCACCATTAAGTTATAGTCCCACGCTGGAGTCTAGATTGCTTGGGAATACTCCCGCTGCTTCCGATCCGGAGCCAGAAAATTCTTGCTCTCACTAAACAGCAATTGTTCTCACCAGATTTATTGAGCGTCGAATTATTTATTGTGGTGAAAATATCGCCATTTATTGATTTTTAAATATATAATTTATTTTGACCTAGAACCTTCATACGTTGATGTAGTTGCACCAACCACTACGCCAGCAGTTCAAAAGTAACTTTTGAGTTTGAAAATGTAAATAATCTTTTATTATAGTGTGCAGAAGAATTAGTAACGTCTCTATATGGAGGAATATGTTGATAGTAGTTGATTTAAATTAATAAATGCATATCTACTACAGATCATCCAGAGTTGTCGTTGCGAGTCAAGGAACTTGTGTGTTGCTAGTCCAAGTATGTGACCCGTGTAGTTTTTGATGGAATTGATGAAGGTAAGCATGTGTGTAAATTAGTAAGTATTTCTGACATGCTGACGATAAGGCGAAGTAGTTTCGATTGAAATCTTTTTTCTAAGCTAATGAAATCCTCTATAATCTATACACCGCTCATGTCCCCTCTACCACCAATACCTTCTTGGCCACTTTGCAGATGACACTGCAGTCTTGTCATCCCATTAAGACCCTGATGCAGCATCCCATAACCTTCAAAAATACCTTGATGAGATCGAGCATTGGTGCAACCAATGGCGGATTAAAGTTAATGAAGCAAAATGTTTCCACATAGCCTTTACCCTCTGCCGGAAGTCCTGTCCGCTAGTCTGTTTAAATTCGATTCCTCTCCCTGTGTCTGAGACAGTACGGTATTTAGGCTTCCATCTCGACAAACGACTTACACGGAACCAACACACGAGGCTAAAAAGACAAAAACTAAACAGAGGCTTTGGACTACTGTACAGACTACATCGAAGGACATCCCATCTCTCAATAGAAAATAAACTACTTATTTACAAATTTATAATAAGGCTAATCTGGAAATACAGAATAGAGCTATGGGAGATAGCAAAAAAGTCGAACATCAAGCGTATCTAATCCTTACAATCAAAAGTCCAGAGAACAATAGTAAATGCCCCTTATTACATCAGCAACAAAACCCTTCATAATGATCTTAATATACCTTACATTCTTGAACTCATCCCTTCCAAGTTCATAAAATTCCATGGTAACCCAGCCAACCACCCTAATCCTGTAGCACAGTCATTGCACTGCACCACTCATCCCTATAATCCTCCTCGGAGACTAAAACGGCAGTGGCCTCGTGACCTGCTATAAATAAGTGACAGTGGGAGTTCTGGCAATCGCCAGTTTCTCTAATCATGTCCTGAGCGTCTGTGGCTCTCGTGCTCTTGGTCAGCCTCCGCTGACTCTTATCCAGTGACGAGGCTGACGTAGCAGCATGGGGGACTTCCCAAGACTTCCACCTTCCTACGCGAGGGAGGTGACAACTATGTGGACTTGGGGGGCCTCTGGGCTGTTTGTATATATAGTATGAATGAAAATTGTAAATTGGTATGAATGAGATCATTCATCACAATTCTTTATTGCCTAATAAGGCAGATTGTAATTCTATCATAATGAAGTTGTTGTATATAAAAAAAAGCTAATGAAAAAAAACAAAAAAAAACTTGCTCAATGATTTGCCAACTTACACATTTTCATTTATTTGTGAAGTACTTTTGTGTAATGACGTAAATTTCGAAATTTCCTAGAGAGCTCAGTGTCACTTCTCAGGCCGATCCATTTCATGTTTTAGTTAGAGGCCTTTCTATGCATGTTATCCTTTCCGGCCGTTGCATTCCGAGGAAGCTTTTATGTTTGGTTGTACATAATGGAGTATGGTCTATAACAGATAAAATGGTTGAAAGTATAGCCTTGTGCTTGGAAAGGGTTTTATATACGAAAAGGATGTTATAGACACTTGATAACTGTGTTTGGGCTACGGAAGGCGCCCCATGTCTGGGAAGAGAAGAAGAAAAGCGCGCTGATGAAGGCGGAATAAAGAGCTACAAATAAACTTCGCACCCTCGCCATGAAAAGATAAGTTGGCCGGAAGTGACTGTTTGTGTAGCATGAGGACCTCCTTCCTGTAGGTAATTAATAGGGTTAGTTTGCTAGTTAGGAACAGGGCACAAAGGGATAATGCGCCCCCTTGACAAAGCACTTGCTATATTTCTAATTATGCACGGCTGCCGCCTCACAATGCACACTTTTTAAAACTCTTTTTTTTTTTTGCTTTAATTTCCCTTCACTGACCCCGCTGAACCTTTGGGATACCTCTCCATTTCTTTGGAAAATTAATTAGTATTATTTTAAAAGTTATTTCATTTTAACCAGAGCAGTATATTTACAATTATCGTGGAAAACAACATTGAATTTTCAGTCGAATTGAATAATTTTTTGGGGAACATACAGACATTTAGGTACTACGTACCTTTTCCAAAGTAGAGCCTCTCCCTTTGCAAGTAATACTTTCTCTATAGAATTACCAGAGCTAAATATATGGGAAATAAGGGGATATGTACGACTGGCCGGTTGTATTCTGGAAGGCTACTGTTTGGACTGTGAGCAGTGTCCTCATTTCGTATGCTTGCCTCGACTGCGGCAACCACAGCCATTCTTCTTTCCCCGTTTACCTCCGCCTTTATTTCATTGCACTGATAGCCAATAGGCATCTATTGCCTTCCTCCATCCTCTCGTATCCTCCCATTATCGCCTAGTCCGAAGGGTAAGTTTTTTTTTTTTTTTAAACCAAGTAAAAGAGGCGGTCGAGTAACATAGCTATTAGTTTCTATTTGACAATTATAAATCACAATGCTTTGTAAAGGCAGGCAAGGTGACAGCAATAATTATAATTTATAATTGTCATAGCATACAACCTACATTTGAGTGAAAACGTGACCCGTTTTTTGAGCTGTGCCAACAGTTAACAATAGTGGTGTAGCGACCACTAACTACATAAGATAAATCACCCTATACTCTACTGTATATATATATATTGTAAATTGGTTATAATAAGTAGTAAATTAATTTAAACAAATGTAAATAATTACAACATTTATTATTACAAAACCATAAGTCACATCAGTGTAAATATTTTAAACAATAAAAGACGCAGCTACAAAACCAGCTCAGAGACACGGGTCAGTTAAAAAGGGCTCTGGACCCTTTGGAGGGGCTGGGTCTTGGTCTAAACATACGAGCTTCATCCAGGCCTGCAATGTGGTTGGCCAGAATAAAACCTCGCCTCATTGGCTGGACGCGATTGGCCAGAATAAGACCCCAGCCCATTGGCTACTTAGGGCTGTATATACCCCCTAGTTTTAGCCGATAAGTCAATCTAACTATGACTCTCTGGACTGGTACTTGCAGCTGCACTCATGTTTCTAGATTTGGCCATCTCATTTATGAAAACCTCTGCATCTCTCTTTCCTAACCTCGCTATGTTTTAGTCCGGCCTTGTCAGACCCCACATTTTCCTAGTGGGATTCTCTACCTTCGTCTCGCTAAAAGTAGCTCCTCCTTGGAAGAGATTTCTTCCTTGCGGACGAGGGTCACCTGGGGCCCTACGAACTTTACCTAGTAGTGTCTCCCCCAGTGACTTAGACTGCCTCTCTCCGGTTCACACTCGCCTTTGGGACCCGGACGGTTTTCGCATACCCTCAGATACCGATTGTGAATTCGTGGTCATTCCAAGACCACATAAACTACCTACAATACCTACCCTACACCTCTTCTCCTAAACATAGTGCACTGTCAGGGCACATACCTATCAGATATAGAGTCAGAAACACCCGTCATGAAGCAATTGTCCAGGTCATAGCTTAATCAACCCTCACTTCGTCACTAGGGCTATGGTGACCAAGCACCCTCTCGTGACGACCCGACAAGTGGTTTCTATTGTAGGCCAACCCCTGCCCTTCCCTATTTCTCATTTCCTTCAAAAAGCTGCAGATTTATCGCTTCATTTAATTTCCCCCCCCCCTTATCCTCAGTATAATTTTACCTTTTTTTCGTTATCTCATTTATCTCTCAGGAGACCATCAGATAAATAAAAAGAAAAACAAATTATTCAGGCACTGAGTACCCTCTTAATAGTAATAAAGCCCAGTTAAAGACAAATAAATTCGAGCTAAAAAAAAAATAACGAAATAAAATAAAGTGTAAACTTCAATTAAGAAAAATAGTTTTATTTTGAATTGTATTACAAAACATTATTACTATTACGAAAAAATAGGTAGTAGTATACTGAGTTGTAGGCAGTATAACGATTTGTATAGAAGAAAAGATATTTTAAAAGGAGACAAAAGAGAATAATCAACTGGTAAAAAAAATATCATTAAATTTTTGTAAGAACAATCTCTAGCTCCTTCAACATCGAAGGCTTCTTCTCCAGTGCTTTCCTTAGGGACTTCTCCAGGTGTTCTTTCTGGAACACAGTCAATAGTTAGCTTGAGAAAAAAAAACCTAATGGAAACATATAACTAGAAAAAATTATGAGATATTGAGCCCTCTAATATTTATAATAATTTATAATTAACAGCCAAAGAAACAAATATTGGCAAGAGCGGGAAGGCTTGATAACACTTTATTAATAAAAAGTTATTAATGGGATAGTTCAGAGTAAAGACGCTACATAGGAAGGGTGGCTGGTTAAAGTAGACAAAGATAGTTAGGTATGGGCTGTCGATGAGTTGTGGGGAATGATCTGTATATGTGTTAGGGAGAATGATCTGTAGATGTGTTGTGGGGAATGATCTGTAGATGTGTTGTAGGCAATGATCTGTAGATGAGTTGTGGGGGAATTATCTGTAGATGAGTTGTGGGGCAACGATCTGTAGAAGAGTTGTGGGGCAATGATCTGTAGATGAGTTGTGGGGGAATGATCTGTAGATGAGTTGTGGGACAATGATCTGTAGATGAGTTGTGGGGAAATGATCTGTAGATGAGTTGTGCGGGAATGATCTGTAGATGAGTTGTGAGGGAATGAACTGTAGATGAGTTGTAGGGGAATGATCTATAGATAAAAGTTCTGCATGATCTACTTCAAGTATAGAGGGGCCCAATGACGATCGTTTCACCCTTTAGTTGGATTCGTGCATAAACTTAACTGCAGTTGTACAAACTAATAAACTGGCAATATTGCAGAGGCAGGGCTGCTAAGATGGTGTGTAGCGAGCGCCAACCATATATGTAAATTACCCTATACTCTGGTGCAACTAATGTATTGTAATTAGATGTAAAACATGCTATTCTGGTATAAATCATGGAGAGGTTGGAATTCGTATAACAAGGCACAGAGGGTCGAAGATCCTGCAATAAAACCTGAGAGGGTAAGCCACCTGCCCCTAATAAAACCAACACGGTAGACCTTTGGTCGCCTTCAGGTGGTCATAAAACCTAAGTAGGTGAGTCCCTAGCAGCCATAAAACACACCCTTTTACTCCAACAGTCATAAACTTAAGAGGGATTGGCCACCTGGGCATCATAAAACATACCCCCTGCAGCCGACTCCGCCTACCACTAGGAAGGGGGTACAGTATTTAAATCAAGGAGTTTCGCCCTGTAAAGACACTCTTTCCCAGTCTCCTCAGCCGCTCTACTCTGTCGCTATACGCCAGGGCCGCTTGGTCCTGGAAGGGTAGACACGCAGACTCCTCGACAGACTACTTTCTCTGCCGCACCTCCGCGCCGTCATCCTGGCTCACAGCCTCTAGCCGACCTTCTGACGACGTAACTATTACGCTGCCGATCTCCCGCTCGAACTCTGAAAACTGGTCTTATTCTTTATGAACCTCTGAACCTCTTCTCCTGAACACAGTGTATTGTCGGGTCACATCCCTATCAATAAAATGGAGTCAGATATTAACGCCGACATGGAACATGGTCCATGTTATAAACTACAACAATCCGCACTTGTCACCAGGGCTAGAGTGATTAGGCACTCCCCTAGTGGCGCCCCCGACAGTAGTTATGAAGTATTATTAGGCAATCGATGAATAAAAGCAATTAAGGTTCATTGTATCTAATCATGTAATTGAAGCTTTAAACATTCATATAAAGTTATAGTAGAGCGAAATGACCGGACACACACGGCCGCGCGGGAGAGCAAATAACCCCTGCATAACCTTATGGTAGGTTCACAGCCTTCATGATTATATACAGACACAGAAAATATTAAAGAAAATATACACAAGAAATCTTATAGTGATTAAATTATTATATTTAAAAATTTAAACACTATTATTTAATGCTCTCAACATGTAGAACCCATGCTTGATACTCTTTATGTTCCGGATTAGAATTTTTTCTTTGGCTGTTAATTTTTTATATCAGGTCACGAGGTCCCTGGCGTTTTAGTCTCCGAGGAGGATTATAGGGATGAGTGGCGCAGTTTAATGACTGTGCTAGGGGATTAGGGTGGTTGGATAGGCTACCATGGAATTTTATGAACTTGGATGGAATGAGTTCAAGAGTGTAAGGGTGTATTATGATAGTGATCAAGGGTTTTGTTACTGACGTAATAAGGGGATACTGTTAATTATGAACAAAAGTATGTTTTATATAAATAGGTAATTTATAGAAAACTCTCTGTCATTTGACATCTCACTAGCCAAAGGACTAGACAATATTGTTTGCTCTATGCACAACTATATACTAAAATATATAAGATTCACTTATTCTGAAATATTTACTAAAACTAAATCTGATTAATTGAAATGTCATGTAATTATTACATAAATGTGGAGATTATTACCTGCAAGTGCGGTCGGTGTGGCATATCCGACAATCGATAAACCAGAACATCGCCGTCATTGCATCCCACTAGAAGGTTCTACAGGCAGAATCAATACACAAGTTAAATCTAATCAATGTTTTAATAAACGTGCTTAGATAGTAACCCGGTCACTTGTTCGCATCAGCGAATTGAATTTTACTAGATTGTGAATTCGTATGAACAGGGGTGTGTTACTGTGTTTTATATCGACTCTAATTTGCGATGAATACAACGGAACAAAGAGAGAGAAAACAAACTAATTGAATTCATATATACTATCATATTTTTTACAATGTAAATATGTAAATAAAAAAAAATAACATGAAAAAACCAGTAAGGCCCCTGAGGGGTATTTATTGGGCAGGGTACTGTGAAATCTATAGAGAGAGGGGTCCCAGGTAGAATGCGTTTAGAGTGATTAATGGTTCGCCGTGAAGGGTGGTCTCGTATCTCTTGCATATAGCCTCTTGTACGCTAATATGAGTTTGTCAGAGTGCAACGCCTCGTTAGAAATGTAACATAGTGTGTTTATCGCCTGTAGTACAATTAATGATTTTAACTTCCAATCAATTATTCAGTATTCGCCATAGAAAAAAGCACTGCCCGAAAATTATGTTTATTTCACACTGAAATTATCAAATGTTAAAAAATTTAACACCCTAAACGATCATGTGGTCAAGTAACATAATATTGCTTTCAAGAGCAAAACATCATATATCAATATATAATTATACACAAGAGGCCACACAGCTAAATATTTTCTACTTCCTACTTATTGTCTAATAAGGAAGATTGTAATTTTAGTACAATAAAGAAGTTTCTTAAAAAAATTATTAACGATTAAAAACGTTAAAAGTTCACATGCCTTGAAAATACATAAAATTCTGAATGTCGGAAGCAATAAAATATGTACAACGTAATGTTACTAAAGAATATTAAAAAGGTTAAAAATTACCGAGTATGGTGTTTTTAATACCTTCAAGATAAATTAAAAATATAGGTCATATCCATTATTACTACAATTGATTCTTAAATACGTAGATCTTAAAAGTCTAAGTCGTTTCTACAATCATATCAAATTTTTTGCTGATATTTGCAAAATTAGTACAGTATTTTTATGTATTTATGTATTATTCAAATTGTAAAGTGGTGATTTATTTAAACACGGTTGGCTTATGTAATCTCTTTGCGATGGCTAATGCGAATACTGATTCGAGGGCAATCAAGGAAAAATTGACGTACAGAATGCTATTCAGTAGTTATTAAAAATTTCCAGGTTGTTTGAAATAAATTAAAAAAAAAAACCGGTCACCTTACTAACGACAAATGTAATTTAGTTATCATTGTGAATGTTATGACCACACGATTGACCTCCACAAGCAGCACAATGAAAAAACTAGGAGAAAATGATCAAGGTGTGATTACTGTACCCAATCATTTACAGACATACATCACTAAAACATTCTTTTGTATACATTATCAGCGAATGTCTTGGATATCACAGACTTCGGATAATTGCTAAACGAGGGCTGTACTCTGTCGAAGAGATTATTTCAACTTCTAAAGGTTTCTACGGTGATGAATGAAATTTTGATGAGTTGTCATTTTGATCCTACTGCTTGAAATGCCCTTTAAAACAAATACATTAACTTTTATAAAACTAGGCGCATTTAAAGGCTCTGTGACGCCTAACCGTACTAAGATAAGATAAAAATACAATTTTAGTTCCTCACCGTCCCCGACTCCGAGAAGCAGACGAATGTGTAATGTCTTCCGGTGAGAGTGGCCATTGGACAATCCGTTTTCCTGCTGATGTCCCAGATGCAGACCATATCACTGGAAGCACTGGCGATTATAGAGCTATGGCTGGGAGACCAAGCTGCACTGTCGATGCTAAACTGTAACATTTGTAAAAATAACTAGTGAATGACGACTTGTTACCAATCTGGTCAAGAGCCAATGGATCACTCACCAGGCTGAGGTCAGAGACCCGAAGGTGGACTAGAGGCTCTTTGATGCCGTGCATCCAGATGCAGACCTCTGCGTCGGCGGAGTGTGTCAAGTACACGGAGGCGATGTACGGGGAGTGTGCCATTCCGAATACAGCAAGTTTGTGCCCGCCCAATTTTTCCCAGGCGTTCCCTGCTTTTCTAGTGTTCACCTGGAACGTGATGACAAAAATATTAGTTTATTTTCCATAGGAAGACCTCTTAAGGAGAATAAGGAGAACCCAGCTTTTCTTTATTTTGATCTAGATTTTTCAACGAACGCCCCTCGTCTGCCACTCTCACGTGCTTCAGTCTCAGACGATCAGTTCTTTACAGCAAGCAATCGAGTACTTAAGGAATGTTTATAAGAACTAAAATAGTGAAAACTTTTTGTGTTATTTTATTAAAGGTTTTGATGATTACATTTTTCGGGGGCACCCGCCGGGGGAAGATCTCGTCAGAGACGGGCGTCAGAAATAGATAAATGAATAAACCTATGGTATTTGACCTTTGCTGGCGGCCTAGTCGGCGGGTAGCTCAATTCGTATTTTTTTTATTGATCTGACTCCATAAGATCTTAAAATATGTGCCCCGGTAGTACACTATGTTCCGGAGAAGAGGTACAGGCTAGGTTTTATAGATAGTTTACGTGATGTTAGTACAAATAACCACGAGTTCACATTTGGTATGTGAGAGTAGCCGAAAACCGTCCGGATCCCAAAGGCGAGTGTGAACCGGAGAGAGGCTACCAGATACATTTTGTAATGCCCCAGAGACCGTCGTCTGCTTGGGAGGGATCCCTTCCAAGGATGTGCTAGTTTTAGAGAGACGAAGCCAGAGAATCCCACTAGAAAGGCGTGGGGTATGACAAGGCCGGTCTAAAGATAGCTAGGTTAGGATATAGAGGTGCAGCTACAAGCGTTAGTGCATAGAGAGAGAGAAAGAGAGAGAGACAAAGAGAGTGAGAGAGAGAGAGAGGGAGAGCAGTGTTCATTTCAAGTGTCGAGTGAATGAAAAAAGCTCCGAATTCGGCCTTATATAGGCAGGTCAGAGGCCGTGCTATATCAGAGCCCTAGTGGGCTCCGGCCGTTTGGGATCGTGAACTAGTCCTCCCTGTCCTCTATACGGGTGCCGAAGATTTATTGAATCCTTCGGAAAGGTAGGTTGGTGTTTTCTGGCCCTTCGAAGAGGGTAACTTCTATTTATTCGTGGTGAAGTAGTTGGTAGAACAGGGTTAAAAAAAATATATGAATTATAGTTTGTAAATTTATCTTAGTATATTTTTATTTCCGTCATTTCGGTTAAAAATATCGACACATAGTTACCTAGCTACTCCACAGGGCTGTTACATATATATAGGATGCATATATAAAGTATGTACTGACACACAATACGCAGCCAACGTCCGTAGTCACAAAGATCTTGTGAGGTTCACCGATGCAGATGGACAAGCCGATGTATGGTACTTCCAGGAAGTAATCTTCATTCCCAGTCTCTTCCTCACTGTCACTGTCTAGACATTCCTCCAGCACTTTCTGGAATTTGACGTTCATTTCTGGGTCCGGTCCCGCGATGAAGCTTAATCTCGCTATTTCTGCAATTTAATCTAGAATTAGTTTTAGATACCTCTAGTGGACATCAGGGACAAAGAGAATGGTAATTAATTGCATTCATGAAGTGCTTTCAGTGACCTAGATCAAGACTAGTACGGAATGGGCCAGAGACTTGTAGATTAGTCTAAGATACGATAATAAATAACAACCTAACTAGCGATTCCGAGGATCGAATGCCTCACCATCAAATGCTCATTTGCGACTCACGCTTGTGGTGCTGCTTGTTGATAGGGTCCCACATCCAGAGAAGCCCGGTCTCTCCCACCGTCAGCAGGCGTTCTCCTTCGTCCATTACGACCCATGTCAGTGCCCACAGAGGCTCCGGATAAGGGCTCAGCTCTTCTCTACGGGTCAGAACAATAATATGTCAAAGGTAATTCTATAATATATTGTATTATATTTGATATTGTAAAATTTATTTATCAAGAATTTGAAATAAAAAGGTTTAATCGAACCGTGTATCAAGAAGGCGATCAAAACAAAGGAGTGAAGGTTATGAAAAACAAGATGGCTGTTGTTGTTCTGCTGGGAACACCGCGTTAGCGTATCTCTAGTTTGGATCAGCCCGTGAGACATGTTATGTAAAGATATTGAGAGTAGTAAAAAATAAAAAAATTATTTTAGTTAATAGTTATTGGGCTTAAAGCAGAACGGAAGAGAAGTTTCACGCCAAGAAGAAGGATTGATTTTGATTGAAGAAGAAGAGGAAGCAAATTCGTAAATACGTACTTATATAATTAATTTAAGAAAGTTTTTGTAATATTAAATTTCTCTTTTTGCCAGAGTTATTCCTTTATTAACAGAACCTAAAACCTCAGATAATAAGTTAAATTTAAAATTTAATAAAAAAAATAACAATATGTATTCTTTTTAATTATACTTAGTTATTGGCTAACATAGAATTGTTATTTTTATTTAAATTCGAAAATAATAATCATAGCCCAAAGACGAGAGGTACGTCTGTGAACTCGTACGAAACAATCGTTTGTTTACATGGCAGTATTTATGCAACATTGGTATAAATTTTAAACAATCTTCTACAATTACTTACTCACGCAAGCAAAACAAAAAAAGGTTTTTGGCTTTCTTGTTTTTTCAAATCACTGCCAGTAATACCTTACTTAATATTTACCCAACTAGCAATTAAAATAACAATTTTAACATGGCCGGAGCTAACTTATGCACTTTTAAGCACAAATAGGTGAGCCTAAAAACATATATTTTTGAAGTTGAAAATTATGTGTGAAAAAAATTAATACTTTTCGCACTATTAGGGACTAAACGCACTCAAAATCATTAAAAACAATAGCTTCTTTAAATACACTAATTCGGATATTAGTTTACACCGGCCATGTCAAAACACAATCACTCAAAAAATACATTCATATATGATCTACCCAAATCTGCTGATAAATTTAAGTGGTAAGTTAACTTAAATTACCCTTAACTTAAATACTTTTTAAGTTTTAAATATTTTTACTATATTAAAAATAGTATTATTAACTTGTAAACATTTTTATTTATTATTATGTAATTTGTAAATATTTATAATATGACTTTATTTATCTGGATAATCAGTTGTTCTAGGTATTTATCCAATGAATATCGTTTCTCTGTAAACGATATAAACAACATTTAAAGCCTTTATTTCAAATATTGTTCTTTCTCCACAAACTCTTTAATTTCTCAATTTTACTATATACTCAACTCAAAATTACACTTCACCCCTCTCTCTCTATAACTCGTAGTCATGACATTTAGTCGTCTGCCCTGCTGTACTGCCACCGTGCAGGGGACAATATCTACAGCATGGATACCGGAACATGTAATATTAATTTTGCAACAAATTTAATTATGAATCAAATTGTGAATAAAATATTTGTATCCTCGTTTCTGTATTGGCAAACAAAGGCTCGTCAAACTTGTTGCGTTTTGAGGTTAATCCGTCTTATCCACATATTCCCTGTAGCCACAGATAACATAGGTCAGTTTTAGTCCTTATCAACTAAGTGAAGTGCTCTAGCAAATTGCATCATGTTTTAATAATAAATAATAATAAAGTAGCAACATTGTGGGTTCATATAATATGTACCGGGTTAGTCATTGTATAATATGTAAATGAATAGTCATTGTATATATGTACCCGGTTAGTCATTGCATATATGTACCTAGTTATTCATTGTATAATATGTACCCGGTTAGTCATTGTATAATATGTACCGGGTTAGTCATTGTATAATATGTACCTGGTTAGTCATTGTATAATATGTAAATGAATAGTCATTGTATATATGTACCCGGTTATTCATTGCATGTATGTACCTAGTTATTCATTGTATAATATGTACCCGGTTAGTCATTGTATAATATGTACCTGGTTAGTCATTGTATAATATGTACCCGGTTAGTCATTGTATAATATGTACCTGGTTAGTCATTGTATATATGTACCCGGTTAGTCCTTGCATATATGTACCTAGTTATTCATTGTATAATATGTAAATGAATAGTCATTGTATAACATGTAAATGAATAGTCATTGTATAATATGTACTCTGTTAGTCATTGTATAATATGTACCTAGTTAGTCATTGTATAATAAGTGCCGAGGTAGTCATTGTATAATATGTACCTGGTTAGTCATTTTATAATATGTACAGGGATTGTCATTGTATAATATGTACCTGGTTAGTCATTGTATAATATGTAAATGAATAGTCATTGTATAACATGTAAATGAATAGTCATTGTATATATGTACCTAGTTAGTCATTGTATAATATGTACCCGGTTAGTCATTGTATAATATGTACCTGGTTAGTCATTGTATATATGTACCCTGTTAGTCATTTTATAATATGTACTCTGTTAGTCATTGTATAATATGTACCTAGTTAGTCATTGTATAATAAGTGCCGAGGTAGTCATTGTATAATATGTACCTGGTTAGTCATTGTATAATATGTACAGGGATAGTCATTGTATAATATGTACCGGGTTAGTCATTGTATAATATGTACAGGGATAGTCATTGTATAATATGTACCTGGTTAGTCATTGTATAATATGTACATGGTTAGTCAAAGTATAATATGTACCTGGTTAGTCATTGTATAATATGTACATGGTTAGTCATTGTATAATATGTACCGGGTTAGTCATTGTATAATATGTACAGGGATAGTCATTGTATAATATGTACATGGTTAGTCATTGTATAATATGTACCGGGTTAGTCATTGTATAATATGTACAGGGATAGTCATTGTATAATATGTACCTGGTTAGTCATTGTATAATATGTACAGGGATAGTCATTGTATAATATGTATAGGGATAGTCATTGTATAATATGTACCTGGTTAGTCATTGTATAATATGTACCGGGTTAGTCATTGTATAATATGTACAGGGATAGTCATTGTATAATATGTACCTGGTTAGTCATTGTATAATATGTAAATGAATAGTCATTGTATATATGTACCCGGTTAGTCATTGCATATATGTACCTAGTTATTCATTGTATAATATGTACCGGGTTAGTCATTGTATAATATGTACAGGGATAGTCATTGTATAATATGTACATGGTTAGTCATTGTATAATATGTACCGGGTTAGTCATTGTATAATATGTACAGGGATAGTCATTGTATAATATGTACCTGGTTAGTCATTGTATAATATGTACAGGGATAGTCATTGTATAATATGTATAGGGATAGTCATTGTATAATATGTACCTGGTTAGTCATTGTATAATATGTACAGGGATAGTCATTGTATAATATGTACCTGGTTAGTCATTGTATAATATGTACATGGTTAGTCATTGTATAATATGTACCGGGTTAGTCATTGTATAATATGTACAGGGATAGTCATTGTATAATATGTACCTGGTTAGTCATTGTATAATATGTACAGGGATAGTCATTGTATAATATGTACAGGGATAGTCATTGTATAATATGTACCTGGTTAGTCATTGTATAATATGTACCTGGTTAGTCATTGTATAATATGTACAGGGATAGTCATTGTATAATATGTACCTGGTTAGTCATTGCATAATACGTAGCTGATTAGTCATTGTACAACTTACTCATTGACTACTGAATGGATGGTACAGTAGCTGGTAATGTCGATGAGCAGGACTGAGCCATCCTTGGTAGTTGCTGCCAACAAGCGTGGTTGAGTCTTCGAGAACTGAAGGCAAGTTACTGCCCTCTTTGTCGAGATCTCTCGTTCTGCAGTCTCCGGGTTTTTGACGTGCCATATCTTCAGGGTACCTGGACCTTCTCTTTCACCGTAACCGACTCCAATAACTTTCTACGGGATAGGACAACAAAATGTTTCAGCTAAATCAATATAAAGATAAATTTATTAGAAATAGCGTTCTTCTACAATAGCAACTTTATTATGACAGGAAGGGGTTTCCATTTTCTGTGCCTATTTCGCATACTTCACAAATCAAGATGATACATTGAGATACAACAGTCATTCCATAAATCTGTGGAGTACTTACACTGTTGCTAGGGTTCAGACATATGTGTTGGACAGTGCCCAATTTCGGTCCGGCTAAAGTCCATAACAGTTCCATTTTGTACGCGATACTACGACCTGTAAACAAAAAGAACAACTGTTATTATATCTTAGTGCCTTTTACCTAAAACTATTTGTAGTATTTGCTGTTTGGCGAATAACAAGGACATAATTCCAACGCAACCAATTTAACGTCAAAAGTTGTCCATAGACCAACAAATGGAGATTTCCTGGATATAAAATCTACATTAGGCACCATCTGGCATATTCTGGCTATTATAACCTATTTTACAGTATTGTATACTATGCTATAGCATTGACTCGTTGTTTGTTACAGCAAACAGTCGATTTAGCAAAATTTAAGCCCTCTACTATTTAGGTTATTCTGCTCCCATCTCCCCTTACCAATAGCGACCCTTTCTATGTTAGCCGATGACAGCCTAATCCTACGTGACTCTGAGAGATCATTAAAGCTTCCATCACAGACCTTCAGAGGTCAATCAAGTGATGGATCCTGATTAAAATGATGGAAGTTTAAACTAATCAAAGTGTCAATCTTCTGAACAAAGCTTTTCAAACTACGAAGCCACCAATAGATAATTGCTATTTGTGTATCGCTATCAACTGATTGGATTGATAACTTTGTCCTTTATGTTACCATTGTACTAGACACAGTAACGGCCACTGCCGGGTACTCCCCGGTTCGTTAAAGAATTTGAAAAATTGGCAAAATGTACTACCAATGTAAAAGGAAAATAAAAGAACTTATCAACAGATGTTGCGATCTTCTATCAACTATACTATAAACGCAAACAATGTTCTGTTTATTTATTTTTATTATCACTATTTAATTGTTATAAAATGTTGTAAAATACTTCTATACAAATAATGATATACTGATGGTAGTTAAATTTGCATATACATTAGAGTAATATGTGCAAGGCAAGAAATGAAAATAAGTAACTTTATTGGAAATATTCTTACTAATCTTTGAGGAGTTTTACTTATTATAAATACTTGCTTACTGGGTTGGTGCTTCTTGGAAAATTGGATCTGCTGAGACTGGTAAGTATTGGACGATAGGACACGACAAGTGATCATGGCCGCTTGTTGGAAACTCTTCAGCGACCCTTCAGAAAATATCTTATCAACTCCGTTTCTGAGTTTGCAGTTTTCTTCTCCTCCGGCTAGAGTCCCTGCTGTAATATTATCGATTGTTAATATCGATTTGGTAGGATTTTTCAAACGACTAGGCAGAGCAAATACCAATGATCTGACACATAAGGACATGTATATGAGAATGTTTTTGGCATTAAACATAACAAACCAATCCATACTTACTCATATTAACTTACATGATAACCTGTTCAAATACTTTTTATGAAAAATATATATTTTGAAGGCAAATACTCCAGATATTTGAGTGGCTTCGAAAGACAATATACAAAACTCGGTTAATGGACATTTTGTTCATTATTTAAAGTGAGTTTTATTTATTTTATTGAAATAACTCGAATATGACATAGAATATTTTCCACATACCTACAGGAGATGAAGATCATTGTCTTAGTCCTGAGTGGCTGAAGTGATTGATCCGTTATTAAGCGCAGGGGCGGCAGACGGAGCACATAGTTTCTATTACTAGATACTAAAGTTTCTATTTACTTGCAGCTACTGTTACTGTGCCAATTACTTCTCCACAAATAAATAGAAGTTACCCTCTTCGTGGACCAGAAAACACCCACCTACCTTTTTATATTTTATCAATAAATCTTCAGCGTCACTAAAGAGATAGGGGGACACTTAAACACTCCTCTCTCTCTTTCTCTCTCTGCGCTGGCACCTGCTGCTCTACTCGAACCATGGCTTTCTTATTTAACTACCTCTGCACCTCTCTTTCCTACCCTTGCTATGTTTTAGTCCGGGTTTGTCAGACCCCCACACCTTCCTAGTTTGTACCGCTAAAAGTAGCACATCCTAGGAAGGGATCGCTTCCATGTGAACGGCGATCTCCTGGGCCCTACAAAATCTACCTAGTAGCTTCTCACCCAACGTTCCAGTCTGTCTCTACCGGTTCACACAGGATAAGAATAATATAATATAAGAATAGGTCCCCAGCAAAGGTCGAAGACAAGAGATTTATTTATATCTTTCTGACGCCCTCCGGAGAGGGGATGGGTCGACGAGACCTCCACCGGTGGGTGCCCCCGACACTATTACTATAATAGTAATATATTATTGTAGCAGTGGACTAGATTGTTTCCGGCAGAACACACTTATTGTGAGTGGTCTCCAAACAGATTTCATGATGGCTGCCTTTGGGTAAATGTTACACTACTACAATGACACCCTTCTTTGCAACACTAATAGAATATTCGAACAGCTGAGAAGGCACAGACTCGGCTAATCCCGGCAGCTTTTCACAAGACGATCACGGACCAGGTAGGCTGGCTAGGTATTTTATTATTACATAGTTTACCACCCTAATCCTGTAGCACAGTCACTGCACTGCGTCACTCATCCCTATAATCCTCCTCGGAGACTGAAACGGCAGTGGCCTCGTGACCTGCTATAATCAAGTGACAGTGGGAGTCCTGGCAATGGCCAGTTTCTCCAATCATGTCCTGAATGAATGAGCGAGTGAATGATGAAATGTAAATATGGTATGAATGATCGTATATCTTATTGCCTAGCAAGGCATATTGTAATTTTAGCACAATAAAGGAATTTTATATATAATATTATTACATAGTATAACCGCATGGCTTGACTTAACAATGTCACCAGTCATTAGTTAGTAAGAAATCTAATCGTGGCAAATTTTGGGAAATCAGAAAAAAATTGGACATCCCATAATGGGTTATGAAGACAATTAACAATTCCATTTAAACAGAACATTATGTTGTATTTATGTAATCGGTTTATAAGAAGTGACGCTACAGCGAGTTTTGGCTAATTTTTAAAAAGCCTGGACTCCGTCACTCCACATAAAACTCTCTAACATAAAACTCTTCCCTTCTTTCATGAAAAAGTCTTGTTTTTTGTTTTTTGTAAAGTTTATTATTAACATAATTCACATTATTGTTCAGAATCACAAATTATAACATTGTCGTCATTGAGACCTTTACATGTATGGGTGTATACACTGCAATAATTTTGGTAATGTATTTAATGGTGGAAGTATTTAGCAGTAGGAAAAACGTAACTAAAACATGCATAATAAAAACGAAAAAGAGTACTGTGCCTCCATGACACGAAAACAATCGAGATCCCATTCACGATAAAAATGTGACTGATAGCCTTTTTACACGAAACCATTCATTCAACTGACAAGTTAGTCAGTAAGTAATTATGTACAATACAATACAAGTATCAATCATGAGTTAATACTTATTAATTGTAATACGTCTATTGTAGATAAGCTGTAATTGGTTTACTCGATCGATGTCAAACCGGTTCATTTGTGATCCCATAAGTTAATTATTACTCTGTTTTCAATGTTAAATTGAGCACAATCATTTTAAATCAATTCATTATTATTATTAGTATTAACACTCCTCAAATGTTAATGTTATCCTTTGATTAATATTTATAAATAATAAATAAACAGAGGTTAGATAGCGTAGTAACGCATCAAACAGAACTAATCATACAATCAAATATGATTGACTACCGCTACATATTATATATAGAAATATTTCTTTGTGCGCTGTTATCGTTGTTAAACAATGGAAAATCTTCAACAAAGTGTTATTGGAAAATATTTAAGAAGGGTATTGCTGCACAATCCACATTATTGTGAAGGTTCAAAATGAACTAGTCGATCTGAGGGTAGCTTTACCAATTTTTGTAACATCTCTATGTTACCTTCTTGCTCATCCGGTGATTTTTCTTGATTGTAAGCATCATAGAGAAGCCAGTTTGAAGCACTACAACCTACGTCCTGAAACATTAAATTGATTCGATTATTATTATGCATTATCATATCGCGATGCTACAAAATTAAATCAATCTCGTTCAAACTACTAATCGTGTTCTCTAGACATAAACACGTACAAAGGTTTCATGGCTCTTAAACTATCCAAGCTGGTGGAGAACAATGCAATTCAAACTTACCTTCATTACAATGGGGTCGGTGAGTATCAATTCCAAGTAAGTGTGTGCTGGAAAGACCTGACTGTACCCAGTTTTGTATCTCACTGTTTCTGTACATTTGTTCTTGTTCTGTTAAAATTTATTGAAGAATATAATCAACTTTATTTAAATAATGCGATCGAAAAAATGTTTATAAATTAATTATATGGTAAATAAATAATAAAGTATAGCATATCATTATGGCCATTATTGGCAAAAATGATACTCCTATTGGTTTATTCAAGAATCAGTATTCTCGCTATTTTATTCATACTGCTGCGAATTAAATTTTATTTCATGAAATATCAAATTAAATATAAATTAGGTATATATGTAAACTATTTAGGACATGGAAACGTAATAAATTATATCACGAGATATTTGTTTACCAGACTGGTTACTGTAAATGGATTTCTTAACAATTTGAGAGAGAAAACATCAATTTATTAAGATAGAATTACAATCTGCCTTAGGCAATGAGTAATTGAGATAAGTGTCATCATTCATACCGTATTTACAATTAATCATTCACTCGCTCATTCATACAATATTTACAAACAGCCCAGAGGCCCCCCAAGTCCACATGGTTGTCACCTCCCTCGCATGCGAAGGAGGAAGCGGAGTCTTGGGGAGTCCCCCACGCCCCTACCTCAGCCGCATCACTGGATAAGAGCCAGCGGAGGCTGACCAAGAGCGCGAGAGCCACAGACGCTCAGGAAATGATTGGAGATACTGGCCATTGCCAGGACTCCCACTGTCACTTATTTATAGCAGGTCACGAGGCCACTGCCGTTTAAGTCTCCGAGGAGGATTATAGGGATGAGTGGTGCAGTGCAATGAGAGGTGGGATGTCCTTCGAAGTAGTCTGTACAGTTGTCCAAAGCGTCGGTTTAGTTCTTGTCTTTTTAGTCTCGTGTGTGGGTTCCATGTCAGTCTCTTGTCGAGATGGAAGCCTAAATACCGTACTGTCTCAGACACAGGGAGAGGAATTGAATTTAAAAAGACTGGCGGACAGGACTTGCGGCAGAGGGTAAAGGTTATGTGGGAACATTTTCCTTCGTTGACTTTGATTAGCCATTGGTTGCACCAATACTCGATCTCGTCAAGGTGTTTTTGAAGGTTTTGGGATGCTATATCAGGGTCTGGATGGGTTGACAGGACTGCAGTGTCGTCTGCGAATGTTGCCAAGAAGGTATTGGTAGTAGAGGGGACATCAGCAGTGTATAGATTATAGAGGATGGGACCCAGGACACTGCCCTGTGGAACTCCTGCTTTAATGGGATAGTAGTTAGAATATTCCAAACCACAGCGGACTTGGAAGAAACGGTTTGAAAGGTAGGATTGTAGGATTAGGAATAGGGTTTGCGGTAAATTTCCTTTGAGTTTGTAAAGCAAACCCGCGTGCCAGACCCTGTCAAAAGCTTGAGCTATGTCCAGAAAGGCAGCAGTGCAATACTGTTTGGTTTCAAGGGCTGAGGATATGTGATCAACAACGCGAAGGCCTTGTTGAGCTGTGGAATGTCGTTGGCGGAAACCAAACTGGTGAGTAGGGTAAAGGTTTTTGGATTCAACGATTGGAAGTAGGCGTTTTAATAGGAGTTTTTCAAAAATTTTTGAGAGGATAGGGAGTAGACAAATTGGACGGTAAGATGAGGCGTCATTGGGTGGTTTGCCGGGTTTGGCGAATAGGACAATAATGGAATGTTTCCAGAGGAGAGGAAAGTGCGTCGTTCGGATAATGCAATTATATATATAGGTTAAGAAGATTATGGCTTTAAGAGGAAGTTGTTGGAGGATTCGAGGAGTAAGGAGATCATATCCTGGAGATTTTCGGTAAGGTAATTTTTTCAGAAGATATTTAACCTCAGAGGGGTTAACGGCTTTTGGTGGTAGTGAGAGAGGGATAGGGGAAGTGAGAAAATCTTCGACAGTTGGACGGTGATTACTGTTTTGAGGGGTAAGATGAGGAGTGAAAGTACGGGAAAGATGCAGTGCAAATTCCTCCGACCTATCCCCATCCGAAGCCGCCCAGGACCCGTCATCACGACGGAGTGGGTGTGAAACAGGATGATATTTTAGGATTTTCTTAGTTACATTCCACAGGGAGTTGTCCCTGGTAGACAGGGAGGAGAGATAGGAATTGAAAGAATCGGAACGGAAGGATGCCAATTGCCGCTTTACAAGCCTGCAGTACTGATTGTATGAGCGACGATCAGCAGGATGTCGGGATCTTTGCCACACTGTTCTGGAGTGGCGTTTGGATTTGATTAGGTCTTTGAGATACTGAGGTAAAGGATTTTGATTGTGAATTTTTAGGTGACGATGGGGTGACGATGCCTCCCAGGCCGACCTCTGGATCAGAGTAGTGAAGGAATGCACTGCATCATCTAGGTCTTGGGATGTTTTCAGTGGTACTTTGAGGTCTACAGAGTCTGTAAGAATCTGACGGAAGTGGTCCCAGTCAACTGGGCCCCTAATAAATGAAGGAGGAGGCAGTTTGTGAATTGGATTTAGGGAAATGGTTAATAATAAGGGACTATGGTCGGAGGAGAGGTCATCGAGGCGCTTGAGTGAATAGTTTAGTGTTCCTAAACTATTGCAGAAGAAAAAGTCAAGGAGATCTGGATTTCGGTTGGGGTCTGATGGCCAATAGGTAGCTGTGTCAGGAGAGATAGTGGAGCAATGTCTCCGTGTGAGTGCAGACAGCAAAGCACGTCCTCGTGTATTTGTGGATCTTGAGCCCCAGTGCTGGTGCTTTGCGTTAAAGTCCCCACCCACAAGGAAACGATGCCCTATGGAGTCTAGAAAGGAGATGAATTGGGAATCGGAAATGGATTTATTGGGAGGGCAGTACACTGATGCTAGAGTTAGGGGAAAAGTGAGGGTGGTGATTGACACTGCAGTGGATTGAAGGAAATCATGTGCTACCAAAGGAACTATGTGATGGGATATGGAGTTATGGACAATGACAGCGGTGCCTGCATGAGCTCTTCCATCTGGGTGATCAGTTCGATAAGTCTGGTACTGTCGAACGGTAAATGATCGTTTACTTGTGAGTCTTGTTTCAGTAATAAGAGCTACATCGATGTTTTTGTCATGGAGTAATGCTGTCAGTTCGTTAGTGTGGGTGCGAACACCATTCGCATTCCAAAGGAGAATGGATAAGGAGTCGGAAGGATCCACTTATGGATTTTGTTTAACGGGGATAAGGTAGGAGACAAGATTTGTAAGAAGGGAAATAAGAGGGGTAATTAGGGTTCTGAACTCTGTTAGGAATGAGGTTAAGAGGCTGGTGAGATCTGAAGAGCTTGAAGGTGGCGGGATATGCGAGATGTGTGGTTGAGGATGGGATTGAGTTTGCTGGTTGCTGAGATGAATGGAGTGCTGGGGAAGAAGAACTTGGGGAGGAGGAGTAGGCAATGCCTGTGACTGCTCTATGTTCCGAACTGCGTCAGCAAAAGATACTGAAGGCCTCAAACTTCTGGCGGGGGCGTCTTAACAATTAAAAAAAAAAAAAAAAAAAAAAAAAAAGGGGACATAGTTAATGTATTCTCCAAACAAACTCATCGTAATTAGTTGTAATGATAATAGATAAGAATTTTTTTCTTGCCGACAATTTAAAGTGTCCTTAAACATGGGACTATTGAAAAAAAAAAAAAAACAAACAAAGAAGTTGGTCTGGGCTGTTACGATCTTAGGCTGTTACGAGGCACAAGGTTTTTATGTTTGATCGTACCCGAACCAAAGATATAATAAAGCACATCCCAAGATATTTTTATAACGTGCCTTTGAACGTGCAGACCGTTGAAATAATTTTTAAAGCTACTCTCCTCATGAAAGCATACAAACGCAGAGAGAACTGTATAAGTTTGAAGGTAAACCTTATGCCTCGTGGCTTGGCAATTCATTTGAAGTAATATTTTTTGGTTAATGCGGCTTCTGCATAATAATAAATATAACTATTTAATCTATCCATAACATCCTCTTATGAGTTTGACTCCTCTAAGCTACAGATAAAAAATAGTTAAAAATACAAGTTTCAAACTTGTAAAAAAAATATTTCAAAAAAGGTGCTTAGTTTTACTGTCTTTAAACGACAACCACCTATATAATATATAGTATAAATATATATTATATCTCCGACTAACTATAACCGACTACCAACTAATGTATGCTGTGATGTTTCATATAATAACCATACTTCTTCGAAAACTTCATTGGTTTTTCGAACATTATCTGCCTCTTCAGTTCCTTCGATAAAGTATTTTGGCGTCATCTCGAACAAGGGGATAGTTTAGTTTCGAAGAGGCGTACGTAAAAGCCATCGTACTTTTCAGATTCTATGCCTGACTTATCACGTTTTTCCAAAACTGTTTTCACCTGAAAAATAAACATTTATATATTAGCATCGGCCGTAAGTGATTTGTTCCAATTTTTTTTATTTTAATTTATTAATGTTACTATGACAATGTAAATAGTATGTTGTATTTTTTTTTAATTCAGTACTGAGTCCTGGAAATGGCCAGTTTCTCCAATCATGTCCTGAGCGTATGTGGCTCTCGCGCTCTTGATCAGCATCCGCTGGCTCGTATGCAGTGACGCGGCTGACGGAGGAGCATGGGTGACTTCCCAAGACTCTGTTTCTTCTTTCGCATGCGAGGGAGGCGACAACCATGTAGATTTCAGAGGTCTTTGGGCTGTTTGTAAATACTGTATGAATGAGCGAGTGAATCAGGTATTGTCAATATGGTATGAATGAAAACATTTATCACAATTAATTATTGCCCAATAAGGCAGATTGTAATTGTATCATAATGAAGTTGTTCCTAATTAAAATTCAGTACTTATTTAGTTAGATAAAAATAATACAACCGTTGCGGGCCGGGCCACTGGGCATTCACCGTGATGCTCAAAGTATATTTTGTTGGTTACTTAGTGGCATTGGCGTCGAATAAGTAACGAACCTTTGTGTAAGACTCACCTGCGCAAGACGTTCTTGCTGGGACTTGGTTGGCAATTTTGAAGGATCAGGTATTTCGGCAACTTTGCCCAGTGCTTCCTCTAGCCTTTTCCTGCCTATTTCCACCTGGTTCCGCAACTTCTGCAACATTTAAATGTTCAATGTTAGTTTTATTACGTTCATATATTAAAGGTTAAAACTATTATTAGCTAAGGTACAAAAGTGCTATCGAAAAAAAAAAAAAGAACATCAGGCTAACATTTTTAACAAATAAAGCGTTTGTGGTTTTTTAACTAAAGCAGGATTTGGTATTTAAATTTAAAAAAATTTTTTTTCTTATTGTGCCATTTTTGAAAATGTTTAAGCAAACATGAGATTTGTTTGAAAACAAAATATTTAACATTATTTTAGGATATAGTATCTTAGGTTGGTTCTTTACACTCAATTAAAGGCTTGAAGCTATTGTAAATGAAAAATACCTACATCGTTTTCTTCATTGGCCTTAGATAGATAAACTTAGATAATATTTTTCACTGACTAAAATGTTTGACATTTGTCATCGCTGAATAATTACATATATTACATTGACATATATTACTGATATGTCAATGTATCCCCAAGGGCTATGGGCATATTTAAATCTGAACACATAAACATCGTTACTCTCTCAAGGCAACTATACTAGAGTCTTCGTAACAACTGCACTCTCTTATGTCTAAACAACTGACTAGTTTTCTTGTTTCGAATGACACTCTTCCTAATACATTACACAGTTCACTTCCCCATGCCTATTCAGTCCTTTTACCATTCACTACACTATTAGTGTATCTGTTTTGTGGGGTTTATTTTGGTGTAAAACCCTCAGGTCATCAAGGTTGCTTGTATATTTAAACCCACCTATGCGAACCCTGAGAGAAACTACCTAACTTAGATATATCAGTACACCAATGTCCACTATTGTACATATATGACCTAATATATTATACTATGGTAAAGGGTGTCCCAGAATTAACGCATGGTTTGAATTTGCCACCATTTGTGCAGTAAAGTGCTTGCAACCCAAAAAAAAAAATAATTTGACAGCTAACAGTTTAGGGTTAGTGAAAATGGATCGTTACACGACAGAACAACATGTCTTTATTGTTGAACATTATCTCAAAAATAATGAAAGTTTGGCGGCCGCAGTTCAAAAATTTCATACAAAATATGGTCGGAATGGTGTTTTGACTTCATCAACTGTGAAGAGATTAATTGAAAAATTTAGGGAGACTGGATCAGTTGGAGACACTAAACACACTGGTCGTCCAAATCAAGCCGTTCAAATGTCAATATCGAAGCAGTGCGTGAGAGTGTTGTTGAAAATCCATAACACAGTTCTTTGTGCCGAAATTGGATGATATTGATGATGCGAATATGTGGTTTCAACAAGATGGTGCCATATGCCATACAGCCCATGAAACAATTAAAATACTGCATGAGACATTTCCAGGTCGTGTACTCTCTGGTTTCGGTGATCAGAACTGGCCCCCTAGATCGTGTGATTTAACCCCTTTAGATTTCTTTTTATGGGGTTATTTGAAGTCAAAGGTGTATGTCAACAAGCCCACATCCACCCGTGCATTAAAAGAGGAAATTCAACCACATTTATGCCAAATGGACATGGAAAATTTCGACAAAAGAGTGCGTATGTGCCAACAAAGTCGTGGAAGCCATTTGCCCGTTGTGTTATTCCATAAATAATCCTATGCTATTTACTTTATAATTCAATAAAAAAATAACAACAAAAATACTAAAAACTGTATTTTCTATTTAAATCAAATCTTGCGTTAATTCTGGGACACACTTTACATATATGATGTAATAGTATACTATTGTACAGATATGACTTAATGAATTATACTATTGTACATATATGACGTAATATATTATAATATTGTGCATATATGACGTAAAATATTATACTGTCTGTATATATTATAAATGATTCATGAGTCAGATGTTACATATGTATAGCACAATATAATTTACCTGCTCCCTCTGAAGCTTCGTAGGCCAGTCATCAAGGTT
Source organism: Acanthosoma haemorrhoidale (assembly GCA_930367205.1). Classification (NCBI taxonomy): domain Eukaryota; kingdom Metazoa; phylum Arthropoda; class Insecta; order Hemiptera; family Acanthosomatidae; genus Acanthosoma; species Acanthosoma haemorrhoidale. The sequence goes on along the minus strand of OV884015.1, from coordinate 104,056,411 downwards.
ATTCATTTGTGCGTTCTCTTAGAGGACTCTCTGACTACTCTCAGCCTAACCACATCGATCTAACTCGAGCGTTGCTAAAGCCCTACGTTCCTTCAGCCAATGACTGCAGCCATTGGCAACTTGTATGTTTATTTTGGATTGATTTGTACTCGTTACTAATAAGTCCGAAGGGAGAGGCTTGACTGTGAAACGGGTTTGGGACAATGTCCGCCAATGTTGGTCAGTCTGGTTGCCTTGGTGTTATTCGGTTGTGCCCATAAAAAAAAAAAAAAAAAAAAATTAAATCGATCTCAAATATTAAAGATATGTTCTACGATATCATAAAATAAGATGATTATAATAGGGTAATTATATGATAAGGTTAATATATTGTAACATTCATGATATTTGAGAATAAAGATCAGGAACCCTCACATCTGGTAAGCATTTTCCCTTATGCTCCTAGGAGTGGGGATGAGATAAACGGGCAGCCTTAGCGCAACCGTCAAGAAAAGCGGACTTAGCAAGCTCCCGAATTGGCGGTTACCATACAGTAAGAGAGGAGAAGAACCAACAGCAGAAAGTAACGTTGATTGGATTACAGGAAGATCATCGATTGGGTGATATTAATATTGTTTCTTATTATGGATCCATTAAAAGAAATTGAGCTCAAATTCATGTTTGTAATTAGTAGTAATTATCCTAATTTAAAAGGAATTGAATATTTTTTTATACTTTTGTCAATAATCTATGTCAATTATAATTATTTGTTATAACCATTTTATTTGAATATATTTCACAATTCCTAGTTTCTCAATTTATTAATAACTACAACATTAGCCTTGAGTTTGGGCGATTCAATCGGGATAAATTCCTATCTCAAAGACATAATACAATTTGAATTAAAGATCTCATGACGGACCTGCCAAATTAGTTAAGTTAAATTGATCAAATAAAGTAGAAAGGGAAATGGGGAAACATGAGGTAGGTTTCAATATAGTAACTGGCAAAAAATTATTAAAACAAAAAACATGAATAAATTCGGTTCCCTTTTAAGTCCCAACACAAAAACTATTTAACTGGTGAAACAGAGTAATGCACTAACAATGTTGACCCGCTATAACTTCGTGATAGTAGGAGTACTGATAATGGCCAGTTTCTCCAATAATGTCCTGAGCATATGTGGCTCTCGCGCTCTTGGTCAGCCTCCGCTGGCTCGTATCCGCGGCTGACGGAGGAACTTCCCAAGACTCCCTTTCCTCTTTCGCATGCGAGGGAAAACTCATTGTCTCCTTTATGCGCAGTGCGCTAATATTATATATAATGCTAAAAGTAGAAGGTGCTTGAGCAGAACTGTATACCTGCCTCGTGAAGACATGGAAGTCACTGATGGTTCCTGTTATTTTTATGTAAGCAACCGCATCCCTCCAAAACCTCCCTACTTCCCAGAATCTTATCCTTTTCTTATGCATATATGGCTCAGCTTTAGCCCTAGACCTTCCACCCAGTATGTGGTAAGGTACTCTTAATATTTGTATATACCATTGTACTTCATAATAAAGCTTTTTTTTCTTTTCTTTTAAAAGACTCTCCTCTACTAAGTTTATTTAACTGTCGATAAAACAACGTTTAGTGAATAAAATTGCGTCTCTTTATTCCTGCTTTAGACGATAGTAAATTGACCAGTTGCAAAACACGATCGGGGGTCATACCTCGTATTGTTGAGTAGTTCATAAATAAAATGTAATTATTAGCGAAAGAAACAGAGCTTTTGTCAGGCCTTCCAACGTGGTCAAAAGTTCAAAATGAGGATCATAATGTTTCAAAATTTTCTAATTAAAAAGGGTGAGCTCATTTGAGTCATGGCAGGGAATAGTGACCTTATAAAGGTGTTCAACTTATTCTCAACGAATCAGAGCAGATACAGTCGTGTATAATCTCTTTTTGGGTAAAGCTTTAGAATATGAAGCATTTTCTACATGCCAGCACCATAACTCGACTCCAGAGCTTCCATAACAACATCCTGCGCACGGCACTATGGCATACCCCCCTTTTCGTGAAATGAAGGCTTCCGACATCCACCATAAAAGTTCCAGCTCCCCACCATCACCGACGTCATCAAAAGAAGACACATCATGTTCTTCGACTCGATGAAACACAGCCAAAACCCTCTATTCCGAGACATGACACCCCCACCGCTACCGGCAAGATGGCAACTCTCAAGATCTAGTAAAGCAGACCAAATGGTGGACATCACGGCGCTTGGCCAACCAACAACAAGCCTCTGATGGGCACCCATCACTGCTTTCCAACTGAATAAGACTGCACTACATGCCTAGAGGGACTCTAGGCCAAGCCACCAGTGGACTCTCACCACTGTACCGCAATAATCAACCTCCACCGAGGCTTCCCACACCCCTTAATCCTCTCACACCACCTTCAAGCAGGTACTCCTAGTACAAGGATCCGCTCAACCCAAATATTCCTATATTTTTCCTTCATTCTTAATCTTATAATGAGAGAGCTAAGAAAAAAAACAAACAAACTTTAGAATAGGTTAGAAGTTGAACAATGAGGACAAGAGGGAGAGGAAGACAAAAAAGAAAGAAGAAGCGGATGATTAGCCGTATAGATGTTTACCGGAAGAGGTTTGCAGTGAGAAACGGCCGTTCGCTACATTTAACATAAACTTCCTGCCAACTTTAATATATAATAAGCTGGGAATGACGGCCAACTTTTCGGCTTCTTGGCGGCTCAAACTTCCTTTCTTCATTCCCCTCCAGATCCTTCTCGCAGCTTCGGCCACACATCTCAACTTTACGTATAAATCTCCATGTAACCGTCTCCCGGCACCGGTTGTATTAACTTGAGCCTCTTAAATTACATTCTTTTATTTTTTACAGCTTTTTACCTCAATCTCTTTCAGCCCCCCCCCCCCGAACCGTCGCAGTTTTAAACATCCCCCTTCTGTCCCTGGCCTAGCTCGACTCGGAAGCGTGGTTAAAGAACTGAGAAAATCCAATTATTTCACGTCATGAGGCCAGTCCTTGTCTTGGGAAATTAGAAATGGGGTAAGAGAGAGAGATAAAAATGTAAAACAAGACTATTCTTAGTCGTTTTAAAACTGAATTCAAGCTCCCAGCATTCAGTTATAATCTTTTTTTTTTTTATAAAATGTACAAAAATGTGTTCTTCCGCGCAGCAAACATAGTGCGATCTTTCTAATCTCTAAAACAATCAATAGATATTATTAAATATTTTCTGGCCGATTGTACAATTATATTATATTATTTTTAGCATAACAAAGCATTCGACAATAAGATGAGCCAACTCATCATAGGCGTTAGCTAATATCATTAAATTCGGGAGTTTTATAATCTTGCTAAGAACAAGTATAAAGGGCTTGAGCAGAACTGTATACCTGCATCGTGGACTTCATGGAAGTCACTGATGGTTCCCTGTTATTTTTAAGTAAGCGACTGCATCCCTCCAAGACCTCCCTACTTCCCAGAATCTTATCCTTTTCTTATACATATATGTCTCAGCTTTAGCCCTAGACCTTCCACCCAGTATGTAGTAAGGTACTCTTAATATTTGTATATACCTTATATATTTTTTGATTTTACTTCATAATAATGCTTTTCGTTCTTTTCTTTTAAAAGACTCTCCTCTACAAAGATTATTTAACTGGGTTTCTCCACCAAATTTGCTTTTTCTTTATTCAGGTAGCTGCTCATTTATCCTCAAGAGGCCTAGTAGACCAGACTCCAAGCAATTATCCTTTTTTTAAAGGAAATGAAGGTTGAAAAGACTCCCCAGGAAGAACTCTTCAAGCTAGCCACTAGAATTGTCTTCTATCTAGTAATTTGGTTTCGGAAAAAACCGTGACGAGACTACCGTTTTTTTTGGATTCACTTAAATGAATTCAACTAGCTGAGACTAATATCATCCGCCAATCAAATGATTATTATTTTACTGTCAATTAGGAATAAATAATACAAATACTTCGAGCAGAAACCTTGTTACATTTTATTATGTAGAAAAAAAAAGTAAGGGAAACACAAACAGCCATGGAAACCAGTATTCAAGAAATAAAAGGCAGGCAGTGAAGGGGACACTTAGATGGAAGATGGCTAATTTCTTAACTAAGTGATTTTAAAACTATTTCCTAATGTCGACCAACATTTATTTTTCGCACAACCACTTGAACGAGAATAAATAGGCGATGACTTATGGTGGTTCTCAAAAAAAATTTCGTGATAGTTCTGTATTTGGTTTTATGTTACCTTATTTAATCGTCTTCAATTGGACGATGTTACGCATTGCTAGTACTATACTACCACTGCTTGTATATATAATATATATATATATAATTATAATATATAATTACTATAGAATAGTAAGTATGTTTGTAAAAAGTCAAATCACTCAAAACAAAGTTTGTATCGTTTGATCAAACGTTGTATGACTACATCTAATTGTCAAAACCTTAAATAAAATTTGAGCTGCGACATTGAGAGAAATATATTTCTTTTTTTGGTTTACTTCACGAGATTATATCTTAAGCAAATCATATACAGCGTAGCACGGGGTTTTGTTAGCTTCAAAGGACGAATTGAATCAAATAATTTTAGACGAGCACCAAAGTAGTAAACATTTAGTTGCGCAGACAACAGGCACGGTGTACTGAAACCTTCTTCTACCTTTGAATTTTATTTTGTAATAACATCTTTTCCAGTTTAATTGTTTACTTCATAACGTAATATGTGCTGAAAGGTGTAAGAAGTACTCTATTTGGAACCAGCCACTTTAAAAAAAAACCTCTTTCTATTTATGGATTTAAAACCATGAACTTTGACATCATTAATCAGTTACAATAATCACTACATCTTTTGAGAGCTCAAAACGTAACTATTCTATATAGACCATTGATCTTTTCATCTACCAATATAGTATGTGCATAAATGTTATTAGGAACTTGAATACAATTTTTTTTTTTTTTTTTTTTCTATGATTTGGTTTGAATTAGGCCTTTATTTGTAAACTCTGCTCTAAGGTTTTGTGGATCTAAAATAAATATTTGAAATGGGTCATTCATGTCTTCTTCAAGGGTTTCTAAAGTACGGTTGTTGATAATACCGGCATTGTCCTCGATGGTTGCACGAGTTGTACTTGAACATCTTGTATTTGTAGAGTGCTCATAATTCAATATCCTCAGGAAAATGTTCTTACTCTTCTTTATTAGAGACGAAAGAGGAGTTGTGACTACCGAGTTTTGGTCACTGGTCGATGTGCTTATTTGCGAGTCACTCTGATTCGCTTCTATTCTATATTTAGGCGGTTCTGGGTTACTGGTTGGCAAGAAATCTTTGGGTGTTTCTGGGCGATAGAATGGCATGAAAGCTTTGTATGTTTCTGGGACACAGGGTGGCAAAGAATCTTTGTATGTTTCTTGGCGACAAGGTGGTAAGAAATCTTTGGATAATTCTGGACGACATGGTGGCAAGGAATCTTTGGATGTTTCTGGACGACAGGGTGGCAAGGAATCTTTGGATGTTTCTGGACGACAAATTGGCAGGAAATCTTTGTAAGTTTCTGGACGACAGGGTGGCAAGAAATCTTTAGGAGTTTCAGGACGGCAGGGTGGCAAGAAATCTTTGGATGTTTCTGGACGACAAATTGGCAAGAAATCTTTGGATGTTTCTGGACGACAAATTGGCAAGAAATCTTTGGATGTTTCTGGACGGCAGGGTGGCAAGAAATCTTTGGAAGTTTCTGGACGACCAGATGATGATAAATCATGAGTGGTTTTTTGATGAAAGGATGACAAGGAATGAGTGGTACTAGAGACTGCATCATCACGGCTGGTATCATCATGATTGTATGTGCCCCTTTTGGTTGCGCTTGCAGGAGATGTGCATTTATCAATAGCCAGTATTAATCTTAAGCCTGGAAAACTAACACTAGTGTCGTCTATAGGGGTTACATTTCCAGTTTGCGATATGATGAGACCTTGTGGATCCAGTGTCTGGTTATTGACAGGTGCTCCGACTGTTTGGTATGCAGCAACGTACACCTTCCCTTTATTTTTTATTGAGGCGCTGGTTGTTGTGACATGGCTGACAGTTTCTGGAGACATGCTTGTAGGGTAAGCGATAGAGTTAGTGTCGCTCGCATTAAGACTGGTTGGGGTTGAAGCCGATGTTACTACTTCTTTGGTGAAGTTGGTACTTGCAGTGCTCACAGATCCTGCCTTGTCTTGTGTGATCAGTTTCGGGGTTATTCCTCGATCAGTTGTGCTGATGTCTCCTTTGTAGTCTTTCGAGCCGAAAAACAATTTTATAAATGGATTTTTATTATTATTTTTTAATACACTTTTGTTATATATTGTATTATTAACAGTCACTGGGTATTCTGCATTAGTATCATTGGCAGGAATTTCTTTAGGTGATGTGGATGCAATTTCGATATTTACTGTTTTATTAAGACGTTCATGTTGACCATTGGCACCCGAAGCTACAGCTGACCCATTTGTAGTGGTTCTTTCAGTTGTTTGATTAAACTGGGTAGCAGCAATTGCAGGTGGGTAAAGGACTGGATCGTAGTTAACTATAGGTCTACGAGTGGTTCCTCTGCGCTGACCAGGATTTCCACAGCAGACAGAGAAACAAAGAATGTTATCGTTTATGTGGAATACACCTGTTCTTGGACTAGGAGCTGCTGTTCTGTAATCAGGGCCAGTGCTCCCATAGATCATTGCATTTCCTAAAGAAGCCCTGACAGCAGCGAGTTTAGCTTTACTTCTTAGTGGTTGGAGTTCTTCTTTTTTTGGCTCTTGAGGAATCCTCGAGATGCTGGGAATGTCCAAAGACTGCATGTCCTCAAAGTCCGTTTGTATATTATTCAAATACTGATCATTGACGTCTATTCTCTTTAGTTGTTCATTTACACTGTTCAGTTGCAATGAGTTTAAATTATTACGAAAACCTCCTTCAATTTCTTCTCCTATTTCTCCCAATACCCCAACTTGAATCCCCCTTAGAAGGTCTTCTCTCTCTGAATCAAGAGCTAGCCGATCTAATACCTTCTTGTTTTTTTTTATGTTCCCCTGCACTATGGATAATGCATGTCGGCTTTCTTTAAGAAACGTACTCAAATTCTGAGTTTTCTCGTTCAAGTCATCTAAGTTTTCAGACAATCCCATGCAGAATGTAATTACCAAGTAGTTTCTGAAACAAAAAACGTTTTATAATTACAATTAAAGGAAAGAAGCATTGTTTTTGGATGGGCAAGAGATAAGCATGTAACATTTATTTAATGCATTAATATGCCGTTTTTTTATACACTTTGAAACCACCTACTCGATATTTAAAATGATTTAAATTTCTCTGAACAGGGTCTTCTCGAAGTTGTATTTAATCACCCTCGGTAGACTCTCACTACCTTCCTGATTCCACCCGCCTCCTTTAGGCATACCCCACCCTATATCCTTCTTATACATCCTTCAAATGGGGGACTCCCCTTAGTGAAAGGCACTCATTAGCCCAAAATAATTTTCCCACATCCTATTTTATAAGTTTGAGAGCTAAGAAAAAAAAAAAAAAAAAAAAAAAAAAAAGTTGTATTTAATTTGTGAATCTTTGGAGGAGAAGAAATTTGCTAAAATTGCTGAAATTTGCGAATTTAGGCTACCAAGGATAGCAATGCTTGAGACAGCAATGCAATGATAGCAGTTGTCAAGTCAGAATTGGAGTATATCAGCGTGGTGAGGAGGAGATTGTGCGTTAATGGGGCAAAAAACCGGTACTAATTAAATAAATGATTGAATATTATTGTTAGGAGTAAAATTGGAGATGATTTATGTTGTAAACGAAAGATATTCATGAGATATATTACAGATAAATTAAAAATAATAATACTGGATCCTAAAAATAACTAGAGTAAATGACATGGCTGATGATGAAAGGCCAATTTATGACATCCTGGATCTTCGCTTTACGAATAAAAATAATAAAAAGTGATACCGCTAATATCTGGTTAGTTGTCATTGTCTGACACGACCACCGGCGAATCATTCAATCCCATGAGATGTCCTTGCTGAGCTAAATCTACCATACTTCCAGCCGAAATTTCGGGTAAATAAATTAAACTAGTAACTTCATAAGGAATTAAGACTATATGTTAGATCGGTATGACAAGAAGTAACAACTGAACAATTTTGGACTCGTAAATGAATTGGGCTATGATAGTCTGGGCAGCATCATACTGAAAGCTAGATCAGAAGACTTGGATGTTCTTATTATGTTGAACAATATTCAGTATTTTATTGAAAAGCCTAGGAGTTCTTTCGTGATACGAGAAGGATGAATGTAGACCTGACAAAGATATAGTGGAAGAAATTGCTAGGTTAGAGGGCCAATAGGTTATATTGTTGCTTCACTTTTATTAATAAATTCATGGAATAATGCAAGTATCTCTTTGGAATTTATTTATACAGATAGCTAGTCGTTGATGAGTCGAATTCCTTTTGTTGTTTTATCGATTTGAGACCATTCCTCCACAGAGCCAGGTCTGGATCAAGTATAAATATTTCCAAAGGTTTATTCTTTCTCTCTTGTTGTTCGCCTGATGTGGACATAGACTTTGCCTGGAGGAAGGACCACAGGCCACGGGGCTCAGTAGTCGCACTACCTCTAGCCCCGTGCTTCTTCATGTGCCCGTTCATTCGGTTGAAAAAACTTTCTTTTTTTGTTATCGTTAATGTTTTATAGTAGACAGGGAGTGTTATAAATAGATCTAGAAAGTGCCTAGGGGGTGAGGGATTGATTGTTGATTGTTTCGTCGAGGAATCATCTGCGGCACCGGAAACAGACGGGCAAGTTGTTGGGACACACTTTGTGCTTTTACTTTCCGCAGAGGATTTGCTCTCTGTTGTTAGTAGACTCGAAGGGGAAGCCTCGTCTACAAGGCTTATCGTTTGGCACGTCGTCGTTGGCTTATTTATGGTAGCCGAACCGGAAGTGAGCTCATTGGTTGGAGATTGGTTGTCTGTAGGGCCTGTTGGTGTTTCCGCAGTCATGTTGTCCAAGCTTGTCGTAAGCTCATTATTAGAAGGTGGGTTGGTCTCAATAAGGTTTATTGGTTTGCACTTAGTTGTCTTGGTGACCGAGCTAGGGTTGAGTTCATTTGATGGAGTTTGGTTGTCTGTGAGTTCTGTTCCTGTTTCCATGGTGCCCACATTTGACGTTTGCACATTGGACTGTGAAGTGTTTGTTGAGCCGCCACCCGTTGGTTTATCTTCGGTAGTAACAGTGCTTGAACTACTTTGTTCCATTGTATTGTCAGATGAATCTCTTGGAGTGGACTGTTTCCCCATTATTTTCGTTTTACCAGATGAGCACATACTTGACATAATGTTACTCATGAGCTCAATGGATTCATCTGTCAATGACGATAAGGCACTGGAGAATGACGAGGTAGTTTCTTCTACCTTGAAGCATGTAGTTCCATTGCGTTTCTTGAAACCGGCGTAAAATATTATTTCAGCTCCTTCTGAGTTTGTCTTAATACTGAAAGTATTGGCTAATGTGATCTCTTCGCTGTTTATCGCTTCAGTCGATGAGGATATCACTGCTGCCTTCTTTTTCGATACTAAATTAAACAGATCTTTTAATCCGAATCTGATCCCTGGTGGTTCCCACGTTCTCGACTGTAATCGAGCCACTACTCTCGCTAAAACTGCAGATGGGTCATCAGAAGCTGAAGATCCGTCATTGAGTATTTCAGTTACGTTAAAAGAAGATGTTGTTTTATCTACATTTAGGCTGTCTACTTCTAGCAAAGGTGGGTACTTTATACCGCCGTGAGTAGTGGACGAGGTGGTGACAGACCCGGCTAGTGATAACTCAGAATTTGTCAAGTGTGGTTTTTTGGCCGTCGTCGATGGTGAAATGGTGGAAGGATAAATACTCGAGGAATCTTTTGTTTCAACTTCTTCAGTAGACAATTTCTCCTTTGATTTTTGGCAACTACAAGTTGTAGCTTCATTTTTATCAGAAACTTCTTCTTGAACCATAAAATTCCCTTGTGTAGTCGAGAGTATCTTTATATTGTCACACACCCAACGACACGTCGGGTTGCCTGAGTTACGAGAATGGACAGACACATCTGAATCGGATGAAGGTGACTTATGTTCTGATGATGGAGAGTGTGATACAGCGGAAGTCACGAGGTCATGAGATTTAGTTGTAGGCCTGGTGGAATGTGATCCTTTCGAGGAAGTTTCTGTGGTCGCACTAAAACCGACATCATCTGATGTTTTTCTCGTATTATCTTGTGTTTCATTGCTTTTACAGAACGGTTCTAAATTGATACAAATACTGTTATTACCGTTGTAATGTCGCATTGGAAGAACCATAGTTGATACTACCTGTTTATTCAATGGCATAGAAGGATCATGCTTCGTTCCATGCTCACCCAAAAAACTGTACTGGTGCCAATCTTGAGTCACAGCTTTACTGAAGAAAGGCTTCCTCGTTCGCCCGTGCCCAGCTCTGTATAGAACACTGTCATCTATTTGTAGCATATCGCCCCAAGGGATTGTCACTAAATCGTCTTCAGTCAGCTTTGCTCTCCCCAATCTGTCAAGCATACCCCTTTCTAACAGGCTTTCGATGTTTTCAATCGCAATGTCTTGGAATCCGCTCAGGAGGTTTATCCTCTCCGAATCGGCTGCGACTTTGTCAAGGATCTCATTACTCCGTTTTATGTCTTTATTTAATATCGATATGGCTTTCTTACTTTTTATTACAAAGTCACTAACGTTATCGTTAAATCTGAAAAACGTGTCTCGGTCTTCAATCCTGCAATCGTGAGCTACGATGGTGGCAACGCAAAGCTTGAAAATGATCCATGTTCTGAAACAACGACCATGCTCACTTTACCATCACCATTTTATATTGAGCTGAGGCATAATACATGACAATCACTAATGCTCTAGTATAAATTTTACAAACACCATTTAAATTAAAAAAAAAAATCATAAGGAGATTTAGTTGTTGCTATAACCCGTTCTATTTGTCATGACATTGTTAGGCATCAAGTGTAATACATAGCGAACCACCGATCATGTAAATAACATGTATACCATTACATCAGCCCTTAAAAGAAATGGCTTAGCCATTACCTGGCCAATGGCACTGGAGTTTACACATTTTTACGTTGTTATAAATTTTGTGCAGGATACAACAAGGGTACTATCCTCAAGACTATGTAAAATTACCTAGATACAACAAGGGTACTATCCTCAAGACTATGTAAAATTACATAGATACAACAAGGGTACTGTCCTCAAGACTATGTAAAATTACATAGATACAACAAGGGTACTGTCCTCAAGGCTATGTAAAATTACATAGATGCAACAAGGGTACTATCCTCAAGACTATGTAAAATGACATAGATACAACAAGGGTACTGTCCTCAAGACTATGTAAAATTACATAGATACAAAATAAACGGATCTTTTCGAAACTAGTACATTAATCATTAGATTTCCATATTAATTCAATAATGTGAATTTATTGTTTTAAGTAATGAGATATAACCACAGTCAGGGTTGTAATAAAAATACAGTACACCTCAAGAAGGTTTTGTTGAACTCTTTACCATTATGTTATAACGTTACGTTCCAGCCCCCAGCTGATTTGCATAGCTACATCAAACTCACGTTGAAATAAGTATTTATGAGTAGTCAAGTGTTTTAATAGTAGAAATAGTAACAGATAATACAGCAATGGTCCTCTCTCCCTTGGAGAAATTACACGCTTTACCTATACCTATAGAGAATACATCATACATTTCATAACAACCCATATTTATGAAATGTATGATGTATGAAAAGGGGAAAAAAGCCTTGCCAAAATCGTGTAGTATAGGAGGGCAAGAGAACTCACCAGCTTTCTCAATGCACTATCTGGGCATAAAAATGGATAGGCATCTCCATTTCCCTACTCATTTTAGTAATAAAATAGAAAAAGTACGACACAGGTCTTACCGGCTATCGCACTTGCTAACTTCACCCAACCTGTCGCTTTGTCTCAAACTGATGATCTATAAATGTGCCCCGCTATTCGCCCACTTGACTGACAATACAGCCAAATGTCTCCAACATTTCCAGAATGGGATTATGCGAAAAGTGGTCCGACAAACCTCTCTCGAGAGGTTAAAGAACGCGGACCTGCACCAAGGGTGTGCCGTCGGTGGGAGAGATCATCCACCGGAGACACATCAAGTTTTTTTGACTCGTGCAGCGCCTAACCAACCCAGTGTTTAACACTATGACCCCACCACCCCTTCTGCCACATCGATGGCAACAGACTGTCGGGGAAAAATTAGGTTATGAATTAGTATGTAAGTTAGTTTTAAGTTCGATCAAAAAAGTGAGCCCCATCACCTTTATTAGAGTCAGTTCAGTCCAGTCACGTATAATGTATATCATTATACTTGTTTATTCATTATATAATTATTATAAAATAACAAAACCTATATATAATGTAGCGATGCTACAGGAAATACAAAATTAATTTGCCTGAGGATCTATAATTATCTGTAAATTTAAAGGGGCTATAAAAGAAAAAAACATTTCATACGTTTTGATGAGCAAAAAATAAGTAACCCTTATCAATTTTCACTTCTATTAGTTCAAATAGTATCTATGGTATAAGTATGCTAGAAAGAATTACAATTTGGAAGGTATAGATAGTTTGAAATGTAATAAAACGAAAGGAGATACTTATACAAAACATAAATGGTAAAGATAGTAGGGTGCCATTGTGTTATAAATAAACGGATATGAATCGGGTCGCTAAAACCCAGTGCCTTCCCAACCTCTAGTCGAGGGCTCTCCCAAGTGAGCTAGCCTGCACGAGTGCCCAAGCTTCTCTTTGGCTAAACCCTTAGTGGCTAACGATATTAGTGCATTTCTTACCACAGCGAGATTGGATATATTAACATGTATACCTATGACTATTCAATGGTTGATAAGTCAACCGTTTCGACATTGATTCAATTATTAGCGGTACGGTAATGAAATGGTCTCATCTTACCCTGGAGATCACTTAGGTCAGTGCTAGCCAGTTCATGCAAGTACAGGTTAAATATGACATTAATACAGCTTATTAGGCTAATTAGCTATAAGTGATAACGAATGATAAGCGACGCCTTATCATATCATACCTGTATGTGTCCTTTAATTACTTACTACTTACAGCAGAATATCCTTCGCGGCAATCATATCTGACCTTCAAGTAGAGCCATCTTGAATGCGATCTTAGGGTTTTTTTTTATCTTTTTGCAAGCCCCGAAACAAACCAACTTTCGACGAAACGCATCATTAGAACTAGGCTAGTTAGTATTATGCTATTAACCATATGTAGTCAGTCAAGACAAGTTTTCAACACGGTAAATACTTCAAAGAACTTCTTCGGTGAAAAAACAAAACAAAGTGAATCCTAACAACAAGATCCGGCGTTAAATACAACTGAGCGAGACATTTTTATTAGCGTTGATGTATAAACAATGTTTTCCTAACCTCAACTCATTATTACTATGGTTGTCAAGATATTAATTAAAAACCGACGAATCTTTGTACTTAAAGTCAGATTAACCTCAAAGTTATTCTTATTATAACAGGTAAGTACCTACGTACAAATGTGGCGGTCCATAAAGATTTATACATTTGGTAGGATTATATATCTGTATACTTAGTGGTGTGACGATTAACTGTTATATGATGGCCTACCCCGACATGTGAATTTAATATATATAAGTAATATATTGCACATGTGGGGCAGGTTGTCATTAACAAAAAAACTGACATCTAATTAACCTTTTTGGGTGTTTTTGGGTGGGGGGGCATTCAGTTTCGAAGGGCTCTGATCGGTCCTTTATTGGCCATCATAAAGACAGGTTTGAGGGATAAGCGATAACTCTTCGGGTAGGGAGCAGCACCTTGGACAGTGTTTTTGGGTTTCAGAGTAGTTGTTAAAAATACTATTTCTGAACAAAAAAGGATCCCAAAGTATGATACCTCACGCACTAATGGCAAGGGACTGGCCAAGAAGAGCTAACTATTAGCTTAAGTGTTGTTCAGATGGCCGTAATTTTATATGGAGACTGCCAGGAGAGAGGTACGCGCCATGCTGTACGGTTCCCCATGTGGCATTTCGTGGTGGCTCAATGGGGTGGTATTTCATTGGAGCTGGTACTGAATAGGTTGTTGTGTGGGGAAGATCCATAACGTCTCAGAGGTACCTTAGAGACATAATAGAAGAACATGTAGTGCCGTTTGCTTATTGCCTACATCGGCGGGGGATTCTTGCTAATGGATGATAACACCAGACCCCACAGAGCATGGAATTGTTGATGATTGCCTGATTGAAGTTGGGATTGAGCTGTTGGTGTGGCCACCACGGAGTCCAGACTTAAATCCTATTCAATATGTCTAAGAGCAACTGAAGAATATGACGTCGGAATACCCCTTGACGAATTGGAAAGGGCTGTTGCCGAAGAGTGGGACGTTATTCCTTAGGACTTCATTGAAAACCTTTTCCAATCAATGCCAAGGCATTTAATGGTCGTGATTCGTGCCAGAGGTGGTAGGTTTTCTTCTTTTTTTTTTTAATATTTTTTCTTTTACTTATTAGATTATTGTCATTAGATTATCTGTGTTATATTCTACCTACTATCCCATAAATGCAGGAGTTCCACAGGGCAGTGTCCTAGGCCCCATCCTCTATAACCTATACACCACTGATGTCCCCTCTACTCCCAATACCTTCTTGGCCACATTTGCAGATGACACTGCAGTCTTGTCATCCCATCCAGACCCTGATATAGCATCCCAAAACCTTCAAAAACACCTTGATGAGATCGAGTATTAGTGCAACCAATGTCGAATCAAAGTTAATGAAGCAAAATGTTCCCACATTACCTTTGCCCTCTGTCTACTAGTTTATTTTAATTCCATTCCTCGCCCTGTATCCAAGACAGTACGGTACTTAGGCTTCCATCTCGACAAACGACTGACCTGGAACCCACATACGAGGCTAAAAAGACAAGAACTAAACAGACGCTTTGGACAACTGTACAGACTACTTCAAAGGACATCCCATCTCTCAATAGAAAATAAATTACTAATCTACAAAGTTATACTTATGTCAATCTGAACATACGGAATAGAGCTATGTGGGACAGCCAAAAAGTTGAACATCAAGCGTATCCAATCCTTTCAATCAAAAGTCCTGAGAGCAATAGTAAATACCCCTTATTACAGCAACAAAACCCTTCATAACGATCTTAATATACCCTACATTCTTCAAATCTCATCCCTTCCAAGTTCATGAAATTCTATAGCAAGCTATCCAACCACCCTAATCCCGTAGCACAGTCATTGCACTGCACCACTCATCCCTATAAACCTCCTTGGAGACTGAAACGGCAGTGGCCTCGTGATCTGCTATAACTGCGTGACAGTGGGAGTCCTGGCAGCGGCCAGGTTCTCCAATCATGTCCTGAGCGTCTGTGGCTCTCGCGCTGTTGGTCACCCTCCACTGGCTCGTATCCGGTGACGCGGCTGACGGAGGAGCGTGGGGGACTTCCCAAGACTCCACTTCCTCTTTCGTATGTGATGGAGGTGACAAACATATGGATTTGGGAGGTCTCTGGGCTGTAAATACTGTATGAATGAGCGAGTGAATGATGAATTGTAAATATGGCATGAATGAGAGCATTTATCTTAATTACTTATTGCTCAATAAGGCAGATTGTATATTTGCACAATAAAGGAATAAAAAGATTATCTGTGTAGAATACAATTATCGTCGTATTTTTTTTAAACAAAAATATTTTTGAATTTTAAAATTTGCTTATTGTCTAAAATTAGTACGCGAGTGCTGTACCCAAGAATAAATTAAAAACCTTCATCTGCCTATTTACAGATCGGGTGGTGTTGGGACCTGCCTGTATGGAATTTAAATCGGAGAGAAGCGAAATAATATAAAGATAATGTTTTTTTTTCTCACATGATTGCGGCAGTTATATTTAGAGCGTGATGAAGGTTGTTGCTTTAGTCTTTCATGCAGGTCGAGTGTTCGTTAAAGACAAGTATCTCCTGCCTCTCTCTCTCTGTTTAAGGCTCAGCAATTAAAGATATCGGGGAATGATTAGACTTTGCCAGAGGAGATAAGAGCTGCCGCCAGTCGCAGATGATATAGTGGGCGGCCCTAAGTGGATCCACTGTTTAACTTTTCCACATCTTCCATAGCCCGCTCTAATCACATTAGCCGATGACTCTTGAGCACGTTCTCTCTTAAGATTTATTAGTTTAATCCGCAAAGTTATAGCCTTTTCGGCTTTCTCGACTAACGGCCACCGGAATTTTCATAATTTTGGGGGTAATTACACCTCTGGATTTATGAAGGTCCTTTAGATCCTCCCCTTACTGCCCTCTTATTATTCATTGTTCACACTTGTCTTTTTTTTTAAAGAATATTTCCTCGTTGACTTCACTATTACTGGTAGCTTCATTGATTAAACTACTCAAAATCAACACTTGTTCAGAAACAATTCACCTCATGTGTGGTTTAATAACTCAATTATGCGTTTTGTCGAACCTTAACATAATACCTTGTAGCGACCGCTAACTATATAAGATAAATCACCCTATACTCTATTGGCTATATAAAAATAACATTGCCGAGTAAAATAACATGAACTAAATGTATTAATAACAAATATAAATCATTGTATATCTGTTAAGCAATAAAAGACGGGGACCAAACAAGTAACCTGAGGAGGGTCAGCAGCTGGCAGTCATAAACATAACAACCTGGGGCCTCTCTACCTCCAGGGGTAGGTAATTAGGCGTCGGTCACGTTCCTCGCGACAGGTGTGAAAACCAACCGCCAGCCTAGGCAACCTTGCAGCCTCCCGGCAGGAAGTAGAGAGGGTACTTAAGCCAGGGCTCCTGGCCCTGTAAACCAGTATCTTAGTCTCCTCGTCAGTCGCCTCGCGAGTCTCCCGTGACCTTTACTTGGTGATGCTTGGTTTCCGCTTGAACTCTGAAAACTTGACTAATTCTTTATGAAACCTCTGTGCCTCTTCTCTTGAACATCGTGCATTGTCGGGGCACATACCTATCATAAATGGGTCCAGGTTATAAACTCGAACAATCCGCACTTGTCACCAGGGCTAGGGTGATCAGGCACCCCCTAGTGACGACCCAACATACCTTTTCATTGATACATCAAAAAAAACGTTTCGTATTATTCATTAGGACAACAAGGTTAGTAATTGTATAGGATTATGATTCATTACTTGCCTAAGAAAAATGAGAAAGCAATCAGAGATGGATCGTTTTATAGAAAAAGCAATGCAAAGAAGTTAGTAAACTATTAATGTTATAGTTAACTGAAAACTTCAATAGACAATAGTAAATCCAAAATAAGGTTCCGCCCAGTAAATAATAAAAGAAAAACATAAATGCAAAGAATTAACTATGAAAATATAATAAATGAATAAAACGGTCAAAACTAAAAATTATTTGTGTGAATAGTGAAGAGGTGTTGGATTAGAATGGTTTTGAAGATTCCATGGCGGATATTAGGAGGGAGAGATTTCCAAAGTGGCGGTGGAGTGAGAGAGAAAAGAACGATGGAATACATTAACGCACAGACAAATGAAAATAAAACAAACGCATCACAAATAAAATAGTAGCGTATGCGAGTAAAGTAAGCTGACCGATTACAAGTAACGTGAATTATGAAAATTAAACTTTTATTCCTGACAAAACTTTTAATAGCTCTTTGTAATACACTAAACTACCACAATATAATGCATATTATAATTCAAGAAGAGATCTTAAATAAAATACCCTACTAAATATAATAAGAAAAAGTTTGATTAAATTACCGTAACATAAGGTTTAAAAAACAAACACAATAATCATTGAACTAATGGATAGTGTAACGGCCTTATTGATCGCTGAGGTTTTCGTCCGCAGTGCTGACGAATGAACTTAACCTTAACGTATTAACTAAAGCTAATGTGTGAGATTGTGTTGGTTGTAGATAGTCAAGTTGCGAGTGTGGAGATAGAAGGACTTGGAAAAAAATCTCTCTCTCAGTTCTTACAGTGTTGTATTTTTTTTCTGTTAAAACTAAATAAAGAAGTGTTCCTTAGAACAGTGGATGTCAATATCATAAAATTTTATTACCCCGAACCTAACCTAAAATATTACAGTACAATAGGACTAATCAATCTGCAATTTTAAAAGTACATTCCTCAGCTTAAAACTGCAACATTCGACCGTTTCTTTACTCGGCACCCCTCTTTGAAATCCTATCGCTCTTGAGATCCGCCATGCTTCATTCTTCGAACGCTCGCCTGCCTTATTATTACTATTGTTGTTTACGTTTTGTAAATATATTATTTTAATTTTTGTCATAATGTATTATTTTATTTTAGTGTATGTTTAAATCTAACTCTCAGCAAATATATCAATAAACCCCCAAAAATAACATTGTACGAGTAACCGCTAATATTTTCAGGTATTATACTTTTTTCTTTTTTGTTTGAATAAATTAATCGTGTATCTATTCACTGAAATACTTAGTCGTGTCTGTTTTTTTTTAATTTTTGGTGAAAGCTTTATTTATTATGTTTTGTTTTTTTACCTATCTTGATTCTGTTTTTTTAGCCCGAGTCGGATTTATTTAAGCAATTCTCATTCTACATGTGATGAAGGCTTGTAATTATGAAATGACGGCTTACAAACGATTACTGTTTGAAACTAAAGCCTCTCTTTGGCAATAAGAGCTGGAATTAACTAAAAAGAAAAAACAGATGACACATATACATTGACACTTTAAATGAGGGTAAAATCCTGCAAAGACCTTCCCCTAAGAGATCAAAAGACGGGGCGAGGGATCGGCGCCAATAGCCATATCTGCCGCGAAGCCAAAGCATTCATCACCGGCTCTCGCGAGACACACAACACAACATAAATTCTTCCCAACAACTTTGTATTGTGTGAGGGCTTGATTTATCCTTGCCTCTTTGTCGCCGTAATCTATACCCGATACCCAGTCCACCCGCTATAATAAAATATGGAGCACAGCCTCCCTCTACATCTTCCCTCGCGCTTTTCATTCTCGGCCTTCTCTTCTCTCAGATGAAAAAAAGACAAATTTAGGATAGTTTTATCGCCTCTAAGTTTGCCATTGACATTAAGCTGGGGATATGGTTACGTTTCGAAAGACGGGTAATGTTTGCTTAGCCGAAACAAAGGATGTACACACGAATTTATCCGTTGTTCGGTTTTAGCCGAAAAGAAATGTACAGTCGATCTGTAATTTTTGGGCAGTATACTCAACAACGCCCTGCTGCAGCTGTTAGCAAGGTGGTATGGTTGCAGCGGAATAATCAAAAGAAGGACTTGTTTAATAACACATCCACCGTTACAGTACAATGGAATACATTACCAAATGGAAGGAAACAAATACCAGTCGGGTCAAACCTGTTTTGAACATAAATACATAACCTAATTTACAAAGTTATACCTAAGCCAATCTTGACATGCGAAATAGAGCTATGGGGGGGCAGCAAAAAAGTTGAACATCAAGCGTCAATCCAAAGTCCTGAGAACAATAGTAAATGCCCCTTAATACGCCAGCAACAAAACCCATAACGATCATAATATATCTTACATTCTCGAATTCATCCCTTCTAAGTTCATAAAATACCCCTAATCCCTGTACCACTCATCCCTATAATCCTTCTTAGAGACTAAAACGGCAGTGGTCTCGTGACCTGCTATAAATGCGTACCAGTGAAAATCCTGGCAATGGCCAATTTCCCAATCATGTTTTGAACGTATGTGGCTCTCACGCTCTTAGTCAGCCTCTTGGAGGAGCTTGTGGGACTTCCCAAGACTTCGCTTCCTATTTCGCATGTGAGGGAGGTGACAACCATGTGGATTTGGGAGACCTCTGGGCTGTTTGTTAATACTGTACGAATGAGCGAGTGAATGAAAATTGTAAATATTGTATGAATATGTAAGCAACCCTGAAATTTTAATTTAATAATTATAAAATACACAAACAAAATGAAATCACTTCATTAGAAGATGGCGAGAAGTCTTTCTTTTGTTTGGTTTTCTCCTGCGTTTAGTACAGAGTCTGTTGTGCGTGGTACTGAAGGGATATGCTGCATTGAGCCCTCCCTGGAGTCTGGTAAATGTGGGCTATGCTGAACAGAGGTTTCTCTTTTGCCTTGCCACTCCACATCAAAAGAAGAGGAACATTCAGAATTGGAGTGAGAAGGCAAGACAAGTGCAAAAATATTTTCAAATTGCAAACGCTTCGGCTGGTCTAAGTATTTTACGTTATTGGCATTATGTGGTCGATACCTCTCTTGGAACGGTGTTCATTGAAGTCCATTGCATTATGAGAGTCTCCAAGTTTGGTCACAATTACTCCAAGGGTCCATTTGTCGCTACAGTACACAGCAGGGAGTATTCCTCTTTGTTTAAGTTTGTAACAGTAGTACCTAGAAGCTGATTGTTGTGCTTGGTTCGATACACAGTTGGAGCCTAAAACTAATGGTCAATTCGGATTTAACCACTTACATCTATAAGTTCAATTAGATCAATTCACACAGTCAATGAACATGTAAACAGATAAAAAATAATATAAACAAGCTAATTTAAAAACATATATACATAGAAATCACGAATCATTTTAACTAGTATTGCGATAGCAGCGAGGCCTTATGCATTTTGTTAAAAAAAATTAAAATATAACGAAGAAATGTAAATATCAAAACAATTTGCTTGATTATGTTCGGACCCCCCAAATCCACATGGTTGTCACCTCCCTCTCGATGCGAAATAGGAAGCAGAGTCTTGGGAAGTCTGGATTGGAACCAGTGGGGGCTGAGCAAGGACGCGAGAGCCACAGGCGCTCAGGACATAGTCACGGGACTATTCCAAGGATCATGAACTTGGAAGGGATGAGTTCGATAATGTATGGTATACTAAGATCGTTATGAAGGGTTTTGTTATAAAAAATGGCATTTACTATTGTTCCTTTTGAGTGGCATAGCAAAAGAGAAATCTCTTTCCAGCATAGCCCACACCAGACTCCAGAGAGGGCTCAATCCAGCATATTCCTTCAGTACCACGAACAACAGACCCTGTACTAAACGCAGAAGAAAATCAAAAAAAAAAAGACTTCTCGCCATCTTCTAATAAAGTGATTTCATTTTTTTTGTATATTTTATAATTATTTAATTATAATTTCAGGGTTGCTATGTATTGTAACACTATGAATACAATCTGCCTTATTGGGAAATAAGTAATGTTCTCATTCATACCATATTTACAAGTTTCATTCACTCGCTCATTTTTACAGTATTAACAAACAGCCCAGAGGCCTCCTGAATCCACATGGTTGTCACCTCCCTCACATGTGAAATAGGAAGCGGAGTCTTGGGAAGTCCCACAAGCTCCTTCAAGAGCCACATACGCTCAGGACATGATTGAAGAAACTAGCCATTTTGCCAGGACTCCCACTTTCACGCACTACTTATAGCAGGTCACGAGGCCACTGCCGTTTCAGCCTCCGAGGAGGATTATAGGGATGAGTGGGACTGTGCTAGGGGATTAGGGTGGTAGGTTAGGTTACTATGGAATTTCATGAACTTGGAAGGGATGAGTTCGAGAATGTAAGGTATATTAAGATCGTTATGAAGGGTTTTGTTGCTGACGTAATAAGGGGCATTTACTATTGTTCTCAGGACTTTTGATTGAAAGGATTGGATAGGCTTGATGTTCCACTTTTTTGCTGTCCCCATAGCTCTATTCCGTATGTCCAGATTGGCTATAGCATAACTTTGTAAATTAGTAATTTATTTTCTATTGAGAGATTTAAAAATAAAACGGCTTATATACAATTTAATTAGATAGAGATGTAAATAAGCTTAACCTTTTTTTGATAGATAGCATATATATACAGGCAAGCGACGAGAGAAGATCCCCTCTGCCAGTTGGCTGAAAGTAAAACCTCTGTTGTGAGTAAGGAAGTCGAAGACGAAACAATGGGGGGCGTGCCGGAACAGCGTGTAGTTAACGAGACAGAACGCGCAGGTGGCTAGGCAGTTAGGGAAGAAACATGGCCCCGCTATCTTATATCATTCCTTATTAGCTTTATTGTTATTTTCTAGCCACCCTACCTCTTTAATTGCCCTCGCATGCTCACCCCTTCGTTAATTAGCCTATAAATCCTTCCTAAGAAACAATCAGCCTCTCTCCCAAGCCCCCAAAAGCTTTAATTTCAAACAGGTAGGAAACGTCATTCGTCCTGCTATTCGATATATAGATCAATGTCCCCTCGTGTAGGTAAATGTATTTTATTTTCCTCGTTCGAATGACAGTTGGCTAAATGAAATATTTATCTATTAAAATCCAACAAGCCTCAATAGAAGCAACTAAGTATTTTTTTTATTTAAACTTCTTTATTGTGCTAAAATTACAATCTACCTTTATTAGGCAATAAGTAATTGTGATAAATGTTCTCATTCACAAGATATTTACAATTTTCATTCATACAGTATTTAAAAACAGTCCAGAGACCTCCTAAATCCACATGGTTGTCACCTTCTATACATGGAAAGAGGAAGCGGAGTCTTGGGAAGACCCCGACGCTCCTCAGCCACGTCACCGGATGCGAGCCAGTGGAGGCTGACGAAGAGCGCGAGAGCCACATACGCTCAGAGATTGGAGAAACTTTGCCAGGACTCCCTCTGTCAAACTAAGTCTTTTAGTATTTAGAAGTAGCAATAGTCTCATAGTATTCAAATAAAAAATCCTCTGTTGCTCTACAATATTTTTTTTATTACTAACTAAAACACCTCCATGGAGTAGAAGTAGTACTAAGTTTACTATTATAAGTTTTCCAAAAGGAGTCAATGTCTTGAATTTAGGTCGTCCAGGCAACTAAATAAAAAAAAAAAAAAAATGACGTATGTTTAAGAGTGTCCGGTACAATATACTGAAATTCCTCGAGGGTGAGACGTGCCATTTTTTTTTTTTTTTTTCAAATATTTCTTAAGCTAGTGATCTTAGAAAAAAGTTCTTTATATACAACATTAAAATAAATAAAAATTTTTATAAAAAAGTTTATATTAATTTTTTCCGTGGAGGTAATGTTTTAGGAGATAGCTAGTGTTAAAAAACAGGAATTTTACAAATTTTTGTTTAACAAAGCAAAACATTTTTACTAAATATTCCGACACTAGACAAAGTGAAAAACATTGTATAAATATAATATTGAAGCATATAACCACTATATAGACATAAGAGCGTGTGTATATATATTAAAAATATTTTGCTTTGTTCAATATTCATTTTTTCCTTCTTTTTTTTTTTTTTTTTTCATGAATTCATTATTTTGTTTACACACTGGCGTCCTTTTCTTCTTCTTCCCCGAAATGAATGTTCGGAGTTGACTTTCGAGAGTTGGGCCGTTGAAGACTGGTCCCCATGGCATTTCCCCCAAATCTGAGGAATCCCAGATTTCCGTTATGCACACCTTCCACCACAGCCAGTTGAACAGCGACAAAAATGGATTATAGAATTGTGTCAGGGGTGGATACAATGGTTTATCGTCTCCTCATGCCCACCCCCACTACTTGGGTGACGAATGGTTATTAAGCCAGTCTTGGATTTGTAAATAAAACCAGAGTGACTGTTGTACTGCCCAGCATTCTGCTGATTGATGTAGTGATGCAAGACCGTTTTCCAGCTTGGTTGACAACTGAAGGAGTGGAAAATACCGGTGGTTGTTCACATCTTTTCAGCAACATGAGAAACATCGTGTGGCTTTGATGAAGGTTTATAAAAAATATCACCAAGGTTGATTTGCCTTTGTAAATCAAAGATGACGACACATGTTGCTCTACCTTCCTTTTGCCATTCTTTAGAGCTGTGACCACCGCGGTGTGGTCACTAAGTGGGGCAATTTTGGACGGCCGATTTCTAAGCACTTTTTTTCTTTATTCGCTGATTTACAAACAAGATGCATGAAACCCTTCCATTGTGGAATACATTTTGCTTTTGATATGTTCTGTGTCAAAACCCATTTACCATACATATCCATAATACATCCGGTGGGTTTGGTGTAAATATATCAGCTGGAACAAGGTACAGCTTGTTAACATCCTTATAGCGACCGCTAACAAAATAAGATAAATCACCCTATACTCTATTGTATATATATTGTAAATAAATTTAAACAATGTAAATAACATTACCAAACCATAAGTCATTGTAAATGTTGTAAACAAAAAAAACGCAGCTGCAAGTAATTAGTTAGAGGCTTGGAAACCTCACCCTCTACCCAAGATCAGGTAGTAGCGACGCGGACAAAGGCCTGAGTCACTACGAGAACAAAGGCCACCACACACTGGGCTGTCATTGGGTACAATAAAACCTCACATGATTGGGCCTAACGAGCCACCACTGACTATAAGTAGGGCCAGGTTTTGGCCTGTAAATCATTCTCAAGACGACTCTCTAACTGGTGACTTGCGGCTGCATTGATGTCTCAAAACTTGGCCTTCTCATTTAGGAAAACCTTTGGACCTCTCTTCCTCACCTCGCTATACATTTTAGTCCGGCCTTGTCAGACCCCACACTCTCCTAGTGGGATTCTCTGCCTTCGCCTCGCTAAAACAAGCAGCTCCTTGGGAGAGACCTCTCCCTCGCGGACAACGGTTGTCGTGGCCCTGCAAATTTTTCTAGTAGTGTCTCCCACGGCAATCCAGTCTGCTTCTCTCCGGTTTACACTTGCCTTTGGGATCCGGACGGATTTCGCCTACCCTCAGTTACCGAGTGTGAATTCGTGGTCATTTCAAGACCACACAAACTACCTACCCTATACCTCTTCTCCTGGACATAGTGCGTTATCGGGGCACATACCTATCAAATATGGAGGCAAATAGTAAGACCCGTCATGAAACGATTGTCCAGGTCATAGCCTAATCAACCCTCACTTCGTCACCAGGGCTAGGGTAACTAGGCACCCCCCTCGTGACGACCCGACAATCCCCAACAGCTATTCGCTGCCCCTCTTGCCAATGTTCTCATATGGCAGCTGTCCAACAACTCCTATTTTGCCAATTTCTCCGAAAGAGGAAGCTTATTTCAATTTTTTGCATTGATGCATTTGATAGCATCAAGTCATCAAGAGTGGTAACATTGAAATCTGCGTTGTCAAATGTAGTCACACAAATATATATTAGCCAAATGTACCTGGAGATATAGGTTGCTTCGGGTGGTATACAGTTGATAGCTCAAGGAACATCAAATATAAAGCACAGAATTCCAAACCTGCCAGTATATTCAGTAAATTTCTAGATCCAAACTTTCTGTGAATAAATAAAACAAGACTATGCAGAATATTGAATGCAATATATCGAGGTCGAGTTGCTATGGTTAAAGCATTAACAATAGATAAAACTCAATTCTTCAGCTTACCTCATTCCCTTCTTGTTGCTGGTGCAAGATAATCAAAGAAAACACTGAGGATCTCTGGAACCATCTGTTCAGTGTTGCCAAAACAATTGTCAGTTGGTTGGTAAATTTTAGTTTCGTATGCCTGTGATTGGCCATCGCCACTTAAAAGGTCAGTAGTTGTGCGTGGGATTTGGCTTTTTTTTTTTTCATCCTGACATCTTGATGACTACCATATTTCATTAAGGATTTTTTAGCCAACTTCACGGAAGCACTCAACTGTTTATCATATTTTCAAGGCGCTAAAAATTACAGACTTGACATATCTTTCTGCTTACCTCACCTTTCCTCAGATGTAATCAGCCAGGAGTATACACCATCGAAGGTCAAGACAGAGAGGTAAGAAAATGGTTTGTAAACAAAATACTTGATTCAAGCTCATGTGTATATATAATTAATGATGTGGTTATTAACTTCTATGTTATATTTGTTACATTTTTTTTTCACTTGACTAGTATTGGTGTATTTATTAAAAATGTTTTGCTTTCTTTAATAATAATTTTTTTCTGTTGAATTAAGGGTTTTCACAGAAATTGTGAAAATTCTTGTTTTTAAAGCTTGCTATCTCCATTGACTATTAACTCAACGGGAAAAATGAATAGGGACATTGTTACAGGAACTTTTAGGTTCTTTAATTTTGCATACAGAGTACTTTTTTCTAAAATACTTGACAGGACACTCCCTTTAAGAACTGTACAACATTCCAGAACTACTTAATTTTTTTTTCTTATCGTCACATTTTGGCCTTCGTTGTCTGGATTATATACGTGTCATTTTTGTCAATAAAAACGAGTAAAACATTTTTTGTAGTGGTTATATCGTCTTCCTTTTGTTTTCATTAGATCTAGAGTCGAAAAATACGCTAAAAACATGCGTCACTTGCCTATATTGTACTAAAACTAATTTCAAAACGTGATACCCCCCCTCCCGGAAAAAAATCACCCTTCCACCATAGGCATTTTAATGGGATGTTGTGATTCTTTATTTTAGTTTATCTTTACGAATTTCATCAACGGACTAATTTTTTTTTTATATATATCCTTATTTCGCCTTTATATATTATATTTCGCCTATACTAAAAACAGAGCAAATGAATTACTCAAATGACAATAATCTTAACAAAAAAAATATATAAGTAAAAAAGTTAGTACCAGTTAGTAAATTTTGACTAATAATATAAAAATAGAACAAATTGAGCTACTTATTGTGTATTTGTTATCATATATACGTTTAAATTATTAGTCATGCGTGGAATATTTGAGTTAACAGTTAACAGCTCAACTAGAAGATTTTTGCAATCTACCTCTTTGAAGAATTCATGGGTTCTCTTTGGAATTGTAACTGAGCGCCTAACCATAGAGAACGAACGCACCTCGTATTGGTTCATTACACTCCTACTGTGTTTTTTTTTATAAAACTCCGCACAGTTGTCTGAAATTTATGAAAAGAGTTGTTTCTAATAAAAAAAAAGTTAAAAACAAAATGCCTGTTTAAGAATTTATTAAATATTTTAAAACTATCTTTTACTATTTTATCCTAGTAATAATAAAATTAATGATTTTTGTCATACTATGGCAACACTGAGTATACACTGGAATAATCCAATTACGGAAGTAACAGTAATTTCAAATGTTGTGCTTTGTGTATTAAGTTAACATTTCATTCATCCAGTAAATGTTTAATGTACAATAATGTATACTGTGTAATGTTATGCTGTGTTATGTGTAATGTTAATTAGCACTGGGTAGTAAATGATTCACCAGGTAAATAAAAATATTTTAATTAAATCAATTTGAGAATGTAGCTTTACAAGGTAGGATTGAATAATATTTTTTATTTACAATTCTCCATCAGAAACTACATTATAAATACGGATACAATTATTTTGTCATATTTACACATAAATAAATATTGATTTGAACACTTGACTCGAACAGGATACCTAACTTCTAATCTTTATACATTGAGATGAAAAACTATCCTTACTGTTAAGTGAATACAAATAGGTATTATACAGTCTTTTGATTAATATATCTTATGATTTATTAATAATTAGCAGCCAAATAAAAGTCTGTTGGCAGGAAAGGGGACTTACTTCAATATCCCAATCCTCCTGGAACATCCAATCGGGGGCCAACTGAGCCAGCCTTCCTGGGTGGAAAATCGGACAAGATATTGGGGTGATCCTGGATTTGAGTCCTGATCCTGCCATTATTTTTTTATCTTTGGTTGGTAATTATTAATAATATTGGTATTTATACCTCAACAAAAATTGACAATATGATTTTTTTTTTTTTTTATTCGTGGAGAAGATGTAATTTTGTGGAGTAATAACATCTATCGGGATATGAATCATAATTAAATGAACAAAAAAATGTATTCATTTTTGCTCAAATTAAAATATGAGATTCTTGAGAATTACCTAAATAGATCTGAGATCAACACTGACATGTAATTAATGATAATTTTATTTTATTATGCCAAATACATAAGGAATAATTTATGGTCCTTATTTTTCATTTTATCTAAAGTACAACCATGTATTATTTTTTACTCTTAAGTATTATTCTAATGCTAATATTTAAAATACTTTATTTCATAACATTGTAAATCGTACAGTAATGCTATTCCACTAGAGTAATAGGTAGTAGAAATTCAGTATACTTAGAAAAATTATGTTTAGATATAATTTGCATAGTTACAGTCAACATGTCATGACATTGAAGTAAAATTAATGCATCAGTACCTTAATGAATTTTTAAATGTTCTTTTGATCATCATCCTAATACATCGATCTTATAATAAACTGTAAATTTGTATTCAAATAAGTTTTTCAGCTAACAAAAAACAAAACAAAAATAATCTATGTTAAAGAAAATTGTAGGAACACATTCATTTACTAAAAAATATAAATACAATAGGAAAATACTGCGAGATCAACAATGACTTAAGTAAAGCATAAAATACAAATATACATAATTTTTTTTTCTATTTTTTTTTTTGTTTATATATAATACATATACATATAAAATATTATAATACAAGCCCTATCATCTACTGTGCTCGGATGAGTTACTGAAGTTCATGGAAACAGATCTGACGTTTCCCTGTGACAGGTTCGGAGATGTATTTCGAGTATCAGGTGCGGAGTGAAGAAGTGTTGGGTCTACAGAGAGCTGGCGCATGCTGGTCGGGACTCCGATCGGCTGGCTCAGCTGTCTCACCGCTCGGGTTGTGTTCCTTCGTAGGGGGGAGGGAGACGGCTTACAGATTCGGAAACTGCTGAAGTTGACCAGGCGGTGCCCTGAGGAGAGAGGAGTCGCTTGCTGGGACTTGGTTCGACTTAGGGTGCTTCCTCCATCTAGAAGTAAAGGCTCCAATTAGACATTTGTATTTATTTCTTTATTATTGGGCAGTGTGCAATATTTATACTGGAGAAGTGGTTTTACCTCACATTTATTATCATTATTTCTGTATACAGTTTATTAATAGGGATCATTCAAATTGCATTTGATAATATTCAGGAAACAATTGAATCACTCGGATGAATAATTACTTGGGATGGATTTGCAGGTTATAAATTTAATTTTTTCTTGCAAAAACCAAGGTAAATCTTTAATTTTTTTTTTTTAATTCATACGTTGGTTTGGGTAAAATTACCTTTAGCTTTATCATGGATCATTGGAAACTAATCTACATTACTCTGATAGGTCACCTCCTTTAGGCTGATGGGTCCCTTCTTACCCTTGACAG
The DNA here is from genome assembly GCA_930367205.1 of Acanthosoma haemorrhoidale. Classification (NCBI taxonomy): domain Eukaryota; kingdom Metazoa; phylum Arthropoda; class Insecta; order Hemiptera; family Acanthosomatidae; genus Acanthosoma; species Acanthosoma haemorrhoidale. The sequence goes on along the minus strand of OV884015.1, from coordinate 104,027,049 downwards.
TGCTACAGTATCTCATAGCTGGGGGGAGGGGCTAGACACAAGCTAGGCACATCTCACCTTTGTATACCAGCAGCCTATTCCGCCATTGGATACATTTGTTAGGGTAAAAATATGCAAGTAGCCCTTATTTTAGAATATAATTTTAATTTCATTAAATTAGTAAATTACAAGAGGTGTATTTTTTGTGTTTAAACCGTCAAGTACTATGGGGAGGTAGCCCATATTATCTCTGAGTTACCCTGTTCTAGTCTAGTGGAAAATTTATTTAGTGAGGCTGATAAGAAATGAAATTGAACAAATGCCATTGCGGTCCCTGTGAAGTGCAACTCACTCTCCAGTACTCTTGGACATTTTGACCACTTAAATAATTACACTCTGGGAATAGTTGAGTAATTGACAATGTTTTACATCTAATTTTCTTATAATAATAATATTGTTGAAAAGAGGAGTTTCGGGTGACAGTAATACTTATTCTAAACTAAGGTTTTTTTTATCGGTCACTAATGAGTGCGTTATGTTTAAAAATTATATTTATTAGGGTTACTTACTCATGCATGTGTTAATATTTTATTAAAAAGAAATAACTACATACCTAGAAATATATTTCAATATCTAACAAATACGAATAAATTAAAGACGATTTATGAAGACAATATTACACCATTGGAATACCCCAAACCACATTAACTATAGTCATGAAACATGCAACGGTATGAGTTACTTAAGACCTGTTAGTGCCAGGGGGCATGACGGGATTAGTGCTGTTACATGGTTGGAATCATAACAAAAACTGCTGCAAAAATTCCAAAAAAAAAAATGAAAAAAATAAATAAAAAAATTGTACCAGTAACAAAAACCGCCAATCATGTTCAGGTTAAATTCGAAGCTCTGAAATTAAAACAAAAATGTTGAATTTTTAAATCCGATTCGTCCTTCTGAAAAGAGACTGAAAGTTGTTTTTAAATTATATGAAATGAGATAGAAAAATATCTGTACAAAGTAGAATGAAATATCTTACGATTAGAATGTTTCATTGTTAGATGTCGCCTTCTCGCTTGTACCATTCCGTAGACAACTGCGGCAAGTGAAGCATGCTGAAACGTAGGTTTTGACGTCGTTTCTTGTACTTTTTCTTCTTTTCCCATGACAAAGTATGTTTCCATTTCACCTTTTCCTTTGACAGGAACGAACCCTCGGTATTCCATCAGGTATCCTCTTGCAATCAACATCTGAAATTTTGTAATTATCAACATTTAAGATTTGCCACTTTACCCAATTGGAAAGCTTACTAGATCTAATTAAAAACAATATACTGCTTACTTCATTACATTAAAAACAACCTAACATTAAAAAATTGTAGGTATATGTTCGACTCCTGAATTTTTCTATTCATATACACTCGACCCACTGTACCTATTACTAAACAATTGTTGCTAAGAGAAATTCTGTTTTATATTTTTTTAAGAGAGAATAAATACCATTGCAGTATGCTTAGGCACTTGAATCCTTCCCATTTTGCCGGTTGAGTCCATCCGTGAAGCTTCATTGACAGTATTTCCCCAAATATCATAGACAGGCTTTCTCGCACCAATAACACCACCAACGAGAGCACCACTGCTAATTCCTAAAAACAAGGGTTGGTTAAAATTGAATGATGAATACAGAATTGTTATAATTAACTAATAGTTTTCATTAATTAAAATTCAATTGTAACTTATTTTAGCTTACCTATGCGCAAGTGAAAATTATTGAAAGAATGTTTATTAATTGCATCCAATGTCTGTTTCATCGCTAAACCGAAATCGACCAGTGAGCAAACATGTGCATATTCATCCTCTGCCTATAATACAATTAAATTTTGTATTGAATTTATTAAAATAATACAAAAAAGAAATAAACATAAAAGTCATACTGTCTCAAAAAGAGGTATATTCACATGTTTTTTAACAACAAAACTTAACTAAATATTATATGATAGTATTATTTATATTGGTTTTTCAAAAATATTGAAGTCTTTTCCTAAATATCTTTTATTATTGATATAACATCAAAAGTCTACTCATATTCAGACATCCTCAGGACTGCGATTCACAGAAAAATCATAAATTTACATACATGGGATACAACATTACTTATGCAACACTTAAAATAATACATAATAAGATTGGGGACAGTTGAAAGAATAAAACAACACACCTGTGAATGGTAGTATCGATAAATTCATATTAACTCATTGTTATATTTTGAATTGGTAACCTTCCGGCACAAATAAATTCAAATTTTAAAATCAATCAATATAACACTGAAAAGAAACTCAGTTAATACAAAAACTATTTAGAAACCTAAGATACATGAAAAATTTCTATAAATGATTTAGAATGGATTTTTTTTTTCTAAACCCCTTTAATTAATTATAACATTTTTAACAATTTACAAATTTCTCCTCTTTCTGTGATTCGCTGATGCATTCGAAGAAGGTTGGGTTACATAACAATAACAGATTGACGTGAAAATTACAATGCAGTGAATATAATACTAGGTGATGGGGCTCACCTTCTGTTTACAATTTAGGAGAAAAACTTACAAACTAAAACCTAAACTTAGAACCTAAAAATAAAGTGTTCCTGCCGTGACAGCGTCCTGCCATCGATGGGGGAACGGAGCGGGGGTTATCGTGTTAAACACCGGATTTGTCAGGTATTGCAGGGAGTCGAAAAATTTGATATGTCTACGTGAAGCTACTGTTGCTCCGCTGTTCAAATGAAGTATTTCTGACCACTTTCATCAGTTGGAATTGTTGGAGTCGCCGAGCTGTCGTATACGTCAGATGACGAAAAAGCAGTGCACCATACAGCAGAGTAGGCCTGAGTACACTCTTGTAAATCAATAGCTTTAGACGCAGTGATATTAAGTTATAATTATTAAGTTATAAGCACAATCAGTCTTATAGTTAACTAAAAAATCCAAATTTTTTGTAATTTGAAGGGCTTCTGTCATTATTATTTTAGATTTGTTGGGTTCTTTTTGTATTGCATGTACATTGCCAAAGCCAAATCTATGTTTTAGAATTTTGACATGTTGTGCTAAAACAGTTAAAAGCTCTTTAAGGACTTAATTTCTCGGAATCATATTCACGTGGTATATTCTTTTATTTAAGTTTTTAGAAGCAGAATTTTTGGGCAGTGAAACAGCTAAGTTAGTAAATAATATATGGTACTTCTGTACTTCCTTGTTTATCTATCAGGTATGCATACAATCCTTTTTATAAGTTGGTTTTCTGACCAACTTTGATCTCTGTTACATCATAATTTTTTGTAGATGGTACTTATGGGCTAGGTTAGTTCTTTAATCCTTCTATGTATGTAAATGTATGTTTTTTGTCTGAATTGTAGTCCTAAGGATGACTGGCATAATGTGAACTGTTGATGTATAATATCAATAATCAAAGATATTTTGGCAGAGACTTGAAGCTTTGTTTGACAAATTAATTTTCACACAATATAGATATCAATATACAGGTGTCTTTTTTTTAAAGAGTTACTCTAATAATATTTCTATTATATTTAAAAGTTTTTAAATTACATAACTTAACTAAACATTATATAATATATTATTAATTAATGTAATCAAAAGTAAAAAATTTTTAGTCCATAATCTGTGCTTTTTGAAAATCTCATAAACTATCATGTTTAACCAAGTAATAAAATATGATAAATATTTAATACCAATATAAAACAGAATAGTTTACAACAAGTAGTCTTCTTTCTTCCGGTACTCAATTGTTTCTGAGAATTCACCCACGCTAACTTAACTAAAAAATAGTTTGAAAATATGTGCTGTGCACTTAACCCACAGACCACCCATACTGCTTAGTTTCCGACCTGCCAGCTCATGTCCTCTGTGGAGTTTTCTTGAATATAGTCTCAGTTCCAAGGACCAGAATAATTATGAAATGCCATATTTATTTTTTCTTTATTATCCATATCCACATCTCTTATTAATAACTAACTAATTATTATGTTTATGAAATTTACATTATTTATCCTGCCTTTGTAGTTATAGTTATAAAATAGTCTAAATAAATTTAATACTCAAATAGATAGGACTGTTTGGTATGGATTTTGAAAACGGGAATCAATAGGTATAGGTCGGTTGTGCCATCTGTTGACAGATTTGTAAACCTTCACTTATGAATTTTATAGCCATCTCAAAATGTCTTATCTTATAGCTGTTTTAAATAAAAATTAATTTTATATAATAATTTAAAAAAAAAACACAAATATAATTTAATATTTAGATTAATAAGCAATAGTATTGTAAAATTATTGATTGATAATGTGCAATTGTTCATACCTCATGGGTTGGATTCAATCCAGATGCAGCCATGTAGGAGGCACCTACAGTTTTAATTTTCTCGATTGCACTGAATCTCGGTTCGGAAAGGAGCTCGTCGAAATCCACTGGTAATTATGAAATAATAAGTAATCTGTTTATATATAACACTTTACACAGTTCACTCAAGTTTATTTATTGACAGAAAAAAATAAAAAGAAGAAGAATTTGTTAGAGATAACAATATAATACCTATGATTTCATTTAGAAGGCGGATACATTCCATTCCTTTATTAACATCTTCAGAATAAAACTCGGTAAAATTGGGTATGCTGGCAAACATAACTCCAACTTTATCTCTCGATTGAGAATACAGCTCCTGTTAAAAAAAAAGTATCAAGTACCGTGATATTTTAACACCCCAAGCTAATTGATCTTGTTTTGTTTTGAATTAACTTACATCAGCTAAACGGTCGTTTAGGAAATGTTGAGCAACATGATCTGGCAGTATATTTCGAAGTAGCTGTCGGTTATTTTTTCTTGTTTCTCTCATTTCGGCTAGTTCCCTCTGGGCGTCGAGTTTCCACAAGAAATCTAGCCTTGAAGTGATCTCAACAAGCCTGGCATGATAGGCGACCAAAGTGAAGAATATAGAAAGCATCAATAGCATCTGTGCTGAAAACGGCATGTTGAGGCTGAAAATACAATGGCTCGGTTGATATTTGGTAGAAAAATGATAAATATTAAGATGATTAAATTTACCGCTTACTGCTTTTCTAATTGCCTTTGCCTGAACACTTCAGGATATGAGACAACGATGAGCGTGGTGAAGCTAGCTACCATAACTAAAGCAAGTGCAGTTTTGACTAAGAAATAAACCTTGAGAGTTGTAGCTAAAGCGATTAAACACAGAACCCATGTAAACACCAAATATTCAACATGAATACATGCTACAATATAAATGTCGTCTGAAGTCCTTTCTTCACTTCTCTCGGTTAAAGTCGTGCTTCTTTTGTACCTTCTTCGCCGAGCTATTGAATGTATGCTTATGTTCTTGGACTTCCTGTGACCAAAATGATGGGCTTTATTGATGTTGTTAACATGATGAGGTATCCAATCCAGGTCGTAGTCAACATTGAGGGATTTCAAGACAGCCATGTCAAATTTATGGAACCTTGAACTGTTCTTATGAGAGGTTTTAATGTGGCGATTAAGTCTTTTCATAAATTTATCATCACAAACTGTACACTTGGAAACGTTAATGACTTTGGAATCGTTCTTTATGCTGTTCTCAATAAGCAGGCGATCTGGTAAAAGAACCTGCAATAACACATATTATTTAAATATTGATTTCTCATAATTTCTCAAATGCAGTTTATTATAGTAAAAACAATTGCAATGTTTTGGAAAAACAGATCACAGTGTGTTGGAGAACTGTGTACTGAATATTTTGGAGCAATTCTCCTGTCAGGGTTTTTTTTCTCTAGTTTTTTAATTTTTACTATTATAGATAATAAAAGATAGCATACCAAGGTTAGGGATGAAGCGATGCACATGACCAATAGAAACCCTATGATGAATAAAGTTCTGTGACACTTGTTGTGCACCAAAACAGCAGACATGCGTTGAAGCCTTCGAGGAAGCTTAGGTAATTCCTCTGCCATAACTAACAGCGCTGCGCTTGTCAAAAGAACCGTAGACATTATTACGGAACATAGTAAGATCTGGCACCTGAATAGAGGAACTGTTGCCATTATAAAATTGAAGTGCGAATTTATTGAATATTTGTTGTTTGCGATCCCTGATAGCAAATGTAAACTCACTTGGGTAGGATTGTTGCTTGGCAGGCGACGATGAACAACCAGATGATGTAGCAAATAAGCATATTAGATTTGAACATGTCTTCTTTTAATTGACAGAACTACAAAAACATAACACACAAAAAATTACTAATTTAAAAGATCTCTACTAATAACTCTTTTATTTTAAGATTCAGAAAAAGGTTTTACTAACAATTGATTTAAATTTTTTTTTTCATCTATGAGCCATCGAGTGAAACTTCAATACAAAATAATATTCCATCATTTAAAACTAGGGCTGCATTGAAATGGCTTTAATAAATTTAATTATTATATATATAAAGTCCCCAACCCATGATACATGGAACTATTCAGAAAGAGATTTAATTGTCAGGAGTCAATCATCATTAATTTCTCATCCCACAAAATTTTTCATTAGTGATTAATTAATTAATAACACTTATGTGTTGTATAATGTTGCATACTTCCTTCAAATAGGGGTCTCCCCTTAGTGAAAGGCACTTTTCAGCCAAAAATAATTTTCCTTATTTTTCCCACATTCCTATTTTTATGAGTTTGAGAGCTTAGGGGAAAAAAAAAAAAAAAAAAAAAAAAGTATAATGTTATAATGTTTTCTGGAGATGCCAGTATTTCTCATGTAGTCACTACATCAAATAGTATCTCTATATAAAATGGTCAATTATGTCGTAGCAACAGCCTGTAGCTAGCCGACAAAGTTTATTTGCTCTAGACGTTGACTGGTGGTCCGATGTAAGATAGTTTAGTAGTTACCTCTTCTTCCATTTTGTGCTGCTTGAATCTGAGCGACCAAGGACTTATGTTTTCCTTCCTCATCCGTTGGTTACTCTCAATCTCTATGCAGTGGTCCATGATGACATCGGCTTCCTCCGCAGTGCTCAGGTTCACCGCATTCCCTTCTTCTCCGGCATCGCTCCGTTCTTGCTCTGGTCCAGTCGCACTCAACTGTAAAAAAAGGTTAAGTTGGTTTTATACCGCTATTATTGCATATCATTAATTTGTAGCTAGGATGGTGATAGATGTGTAAGAAGTCTTACATTTTCAAATGGGATTTCTGGAGTCCAGTCTTCCGTATAGCTGCCTACTGTGTGGTTTCCATGGTTACCATTGCTATCAATCTGTTTCCTCTTTTCTGTAAATTATAGAAAACAAAAGACAATTAACGATCCTATCTCTGAGGTAATAAAAAAAAACAAAAAAACACCTTTTATATATATAAAAAATTTGATATTTTTTTACTTACTACTATTTGTAAATTGTTGTACCGTTATCAAAGTCTGATCCCCTTCAGACCATAACCTTGTTCGAGATATTTCTCGTTGTACCATATGAGGTTTAGACGGAACTTGTTGTTTTATCAAAAATGTTTCCACTTCATGTTCCTAGTAATAATAATTACCAAAAGTTAGTTGTGATTCCATTGTATGTTTATAATATAATATGATGCCAAACAGATGAAACTTCTGTTCATAGTAATTTTTTTAATAAACTGTTGTAACATAAGAATGCTGATTAATTTTTGATATATTAGAAAAATTCAATCAAAAGCCCAACACCTCACGAAGAGATAACATTGACCAAAGCTGGCCCTTACCTCTGAACAATTGTTATTTATAAATGGTGAAATAAATATATTATGATAATAGGTGTTTGGCGATGAAATGGGTGATATTCGCATTCGAAAGAGACAATTGTTGCACCATAATTATATATTCAGAAACAGTTTTAAAATTAATTGTGATAGAAAAAAAAGTAGTTACACCGCCAGGATTCTAACTCGGAACCTTCTGATTTCCGTTCAACTGATCTTCCATCTGATCTATTTCTGTCATCTCCAAACTATGGGTCTATTTATTTTCACAGTGTGTCTCGTTCCTATCAGATGAAAGATGGGCTAAACATGAATCAAAAGGTTTCAATTTCAAACTCATATTTTTATCTCTTTCACTTAATAATTATTCAAATTGACATTATTGGGATTTGATTACCAGCAGTAATAATTATGAATAAATTTTATAATAGGTTTTCTAATCAAGTAAAATTATAGTAATATATTGAAAAAATTATCATTACAGAAGTGTTACTTTTAAATATGAGTCACGAGTTTCTCCATACCCAGGTTCGACTTCATACTGATTATTCAGACATGCTAATGTAGCTTTTGATATGTGAACCCTCCTGAAAATATTTGTAAAAAATTATTGATTTTTTAACGTAAAAATTGCAATAATTAATTATCGAGGGCATAGCTTACTATATATTATCATTAATCAATTAAGTTCATTAAGCATCGATTAATTAAGTTAAGTAATTTAAAGCAACTCGATCAAAATACTTACCCAGGTATGCCTCCAGATTCCATATGATTTGCTAATGTTACATCGTATGACCAGACATCAAACTGCCATTTTCTCAGCCCAAGAACGCCGCAAAGGACAGAACCTGAGTGGATTCCTATCCTCATGTTAAGATCTACCTGAAAACAAATGTTAAACGAGTTCGATAAATCAATATTTTTGTTTAGCTTTTTTGATTGTGCTAAAAAAATTATTGCCAAGAGCTGTAACAAACGAATAACACATAATGTATTACAAAATATGATGGATGGATAGATAATTCAGTCCATTTATATTTAGCAATATAATAAAATACTGTAATAATAATAATAATAATAATTATTATTAGTAGATTCTATTTGTCAAGCTCACTAAATAACATAAAAGTACATAATTAAACTACCATCGATTATATCAAACTGCATAAAAGTATCACATTCAATATTATACGTTTCAAATTTTAAAAACTTATCACTAATTATAAATATTGAATAAATTTAATATTCAAATATATAAAGTCTTTAGTCAAGTCATAATTGTAACTTTGAAAAATGTGTGGCCAATCCTAACTTAACAGTAAGTACGAGGGTGGCTGAAAAGTTTCCAACCTAACAAAGCTTTTATTTATTTTATTATCATCTTCATTTTGAGGTCGGAAACTTTTCAGACCACCTGTGTATATACCTGATGGCTACACACACCTACTAAATGTCACAATGTAAGTATTTATTCAGTATACAGTATTTTAGTATTTATTCATTATACAGTATTTAAGTATTTATTCCGTATACAGTATTTAAGTATTTATTCAGTGTACAGTATTTAAGTATTTATTGAAAAATCAATATAAGTGTGCTTTATAAGAGAGATGTTAACTCTACTGTTTTCAAGCGGTTACTTGATCCTATCTATGAGGACAGGGTTGTTCACTGATCATCGTCAATTTAATAATTTTCTCTTTCTTGTTCATCTTATTAAAGCTGAAACAGTCTAATTTTATTTTATATGCTTTAAAATTTTTTGTTAGTTTGTTAGTATCTTTTTGTGGTACATATCTGTGTCCTTCATATTTTAAATATTAGCAGTGCTGGCTCGTCTTTTGCCTAAGATGTTCCTAGCATCTTATGTATAATTTTACAAACAAACAATTTCACATTTTCCACAATCAATTTTATCGACTCCTGATCTTTCTCTTAACTATATAATTATATAGAGATATAATTACGTAAAGTTAAGCTATTTTTTTAATAAGTGGTGATCTTTTCTCTCTTAGTGATATTGCTCAAATATGGTACAATGAAACATTTCTCGTATTTATGCTGACACTCGACCCTCCCAGTAAGGTCCTTATATTCCTGTTTTTGTAACATGGCAGATACCATTTCTTCTGGGTAATTGTTATCTGTAGTAATATGTTGTACATCTTTCAGTTATTTATTGTAGTTTCCCAAGTCAAGTGGATTGTTGGTAAGTGTGAGTAGTAGGGAGCAAAACAAAAACATTTTCTGGCCAAAGATGTCTTATTTATACCATTTAAAATCTAGTATAGAGTGAAATGGCGTTTGCTCCGTACTCACATTAGGTATACAACAGTCAGGATTTAACTAACTTAATTTTTTATTGATATATTGATTCAAATTTATTAATTTGTCAGATTATTAATCCACAAACAGCACTTAAAATGTAAAAGTAATAGAAATGTTCACAATTCTATTCGAAAACATCAAAATAGTTGTGTTCTCTTGAATATTTAATAAGCTACTCTTAAAGAAAAATCTAGATGAGGTCAAATAATAATTAACTATGATAATAATTAATAATAATTATTAATTAACTATCAAAAATTAACTATGCAGATATTTTTGTAAGTTAAGTTTTTCTTACATTCAATTTGTTGCGAACATCTTGTATAGCTGTAATCATATGGAGGCCCATCTCGACACAACAAGACGCATGATCTTTTCTCTCTTCGGGTAGACCTGACACACAATAATAGCAGTCTCCGAGTAGCTTGATTCTTAGGCAATGATTTTCCTGCATTTGTATGTCAAAGTTTTAGTTAATTAGTATTTTATCTCTTAATATAAAATATTATTTTATTAATACATTTAAGAATGCATAACCGGTGATTTTATTGCATATCATTAATAATAACATTGAATACATTACCAAAGCCAGTTTGTCGAATTTGGCAAATAGGTCATTGAGTACTCGGACCAATTCTTGAGCACTTGTTTGGCTAGCCCAAGCTAGAAAATACACAATTAAATAATTTTCATTTAGTAGTATTTTGGATAAAATAAATATAGGGATTTTAATTTGAAATTTATTAATTTTTCGGGGGATATTATATTGAATTATTATCGCAAATTAACTTTTTGGCCTATAACAGAGGCTGACAAATTTCCTCTGAATAAACTATCCTCTATACGAATGTGTAGTCCAGTGATGGAGGCCTCATTAACTACGGACAATTGCTACCCTGGGTTCCCAGTTGGTAGGATAAGATGTATGGATGCAGTAAGAATAAACTTGTAATTGATTAATGAATGAATTCAGGGAAGATCAAGAGTGTTTGAGCGAGCAATCTTTTACTTGATCACTGGCGTACGTCTGTTCTCTCCAATATCTTGCAGTGTACCTATTCGCTAATCCTATATTCTGATTCATATTACAAATGCTGGTAATATATGATATTTATCAGACTGGTTTTACTTACAGGTGAATCCTTTTATATCAGCGAATAAGATGCTAACGTTCTCATAGCAGTGGATGTAGATTCTGTGGAACTGATGTGGTGTAAAAGCTCCTCTCTCAGATTCGCTGGCAATATCTCGAATCATTTCTCTCGCCACAAAATCAGGTAATACTGATAACAATATATTGAGATTAATGATAAACTGATATATGTAACATTTTTGGTCTTTGCAGAAGAAACATAAAATGTAAGTTATTAGCCTCTTGTAAATACACATAATAAATAAAATTTTAAAAAGTTTCCATTAAAGCTAATTAAATATTGTTGGCAATTAAGAATTTCCGAAGTTACCTGATAAAAGAAGCTTTTCTTGCTGTTCATTTTCTTTTTGAGTTTTGAACCTGGTCTCAGTCGACCGATGCGTTTCCAAAAATGCTTTTCTTTGACTCCTATCAGTAAGATACTTTGTGTACATACCTGTAAAATTAACTGCACAGTAGATAAGGCAGGTAGAAATTAACTGTTTCATCAAACATGTTACGTCCTGAAAGCAAAACATTACATAAAATTATGTAGTTCAAAAGAGACTGACCCTAATCATAATAATGCATGAAATTGTAATAACAAATTACTATTATTTAATGCTATTAAATTTTATTACAGAAATAATGAACGGTAAATTATTGACATTGTATTGCTTTGATTATCTTCAATTTTAAGATTTATTTTACTATAAAATTATTAGATTTGTATTTGCAAATGGCTATTTACTAATCTGATATACTAGTATGTCATGTATTTAATTATTAAACGAAAGACAAAACTTGTATTCTGTTCTGCCATCATTTTAGAAGAACAAATAATGTGATTTCTTTGAATAACAAGTTAATTTAATTTTAAAAAAAAAACAGCTTACCTCTCCTAAATCTACAAGAACAGTCATTGTGATAATTAAGTGCAGGATGGATGTGACCGATCCTGAAATGATTGACCAGCGCAGAGGTAATGGCAGCATTGAGTACGTTACAAAAATAATAAATAGCACATACCATATCAAGTATTCGGGAGGGGAAAACCCGTAACACTTTCCCAGTAAACCTGCAGGCAAAAAAAACAAAAAAACATAAAGAATTAATATTTTTAAGGGTTTCTTCATATTGGCAGCATGATGATGGGTGGTCACTTTATGATACAAAGAACTGGATGTAAATGACAATATTGAAAATTTGCATATTTAATAATATTTTTTTATTTAACATTTAAACCAATATGTTCATAGTTTTTCTTCTGAAATAAATCATAGGCAATACTAGGTATATTTTTAATATCATTAATTTCCCTCTTCCCTTGTACCTCATCGGCTTATCTTACCTGTAACATGTCATAGCCTTGCAAATTTCTTTTTTTTATATTGTGCTATTGAAATTTCTTCATTTCGAAGAATGTATCATCAATAAATCCAACTTTATTTGTTGACCACAGAAGACAGTGTAACATACTCACTCGGATCTTAACTGGTCACTCTAAATTTACTTGTCGCATGCATCTCATGCCTCTACTCGTCTGTTTTTTGTTTCAATTGAACGTTGTTGGTTCATCGAAGTCTTCACATACAAAAATAGGCCCTGTATTATTTATAAGCTAATCACATCAGTGAAATGTATATTTTTCTTTTTTTCCTTTCAGCTAAGTGTCGTATTTATTTTTTTTTTTATTCTTAAGGAGTGATGTCCCAGAATATTTGTTCCAATTTTTTTCATTACTCTTCGTCTCAGCCTTCTCCTGGGATGAGCATAAGGCCCTTTCTGCCCTCAAAGCAGTGATGTCCCTCCTCTATTATGGTGGGAGTGTTTAATTCTGACTTCCAGCTGTGCGGTTGATTAGGCTTCTCGGTCATGTTCTCCCTCTGGAGGTGGGAAATGTGTGCTCTTGTAATCTATTTTAGTTGTGATTTTTTTCTTGAACCATATCTAACGCATAATATATTCTACCATATTCTAATTAAGAGTCCTTTCCGTCGATCCATATGAAGAAAAATACTTAAGAAAATAAACCATCATCATTGAAATTCCTTGACTATATTCCGTTTTAATATTGTAAGATATTACTTTTTATTTTTGATTATTTCTTCCTATCTTCTCTGGTTGTTGTGGCAAGATCTTCTTCAGTTGTCCTTTGATTTATCTAATAGTTAAGCTTCTTAAGCTTTCATTTTGGACACATGCCCTCTTTCTATATAGCAAAATATCCCTTATTTTTTAAATATTTTTAATCAAATTTCAAAGTTTTTTTTTTTTATATATGCCCTTTTTTGATCAAGCCTGAGGAAATTATCTAATTTGTTGATGCTACGTTAATAAAAGAATATTATTTCAACTTTATAGCAATATATTCTATTATTATTTCTTTAAACAAATACTTATTTTATGACATTAGTATTTTAATTTCTCTAGGTCATTACACAGATAATTTTTACTAATCTGCATTCTATGCAAAATGTTTGGAAAATTATACATAGAATGATTATTCTTCAAAATAATTTTTGCCGCCCCGTAGCCTGGATTGTATTCAATTTTTTTTTTTTTTTGCTTTATGAACACTTGGACTTTTCACATCAGTAAGTGTTCACCTTTGCTGCTATGCCATAAGGGAGAGCCAGGAAATTTTTTTTTTTAAATATAATTTTATTAAACTTGATTTGTATAATATGAAGCGTAAGCTAAAATGGACAATAGAGACAAAGCTGTCCTTACTTACTCACTTGAGCAGGGTTTATGTTTCACCCCCCCCCCCCTTCCCAGCCAGAGTTAACTTGTTATAATGGCTGTTTGTTTGACCAGTGGATTATGGATGACCGCTGTTAGCTGTGTTCTCTATAGCAAACTTTGCTACCACACAGCTTATAGTTCACTAGTAATTAGAAAATTAGTATTAGGTCTAAGACAATCAATATATCTTATAGAGGCCAGTTTAAATCTGTATTGTTAAACTGATCTGTAACAATGGTTCTATGAGTATTTCTCAGACCAGCGGTCACCAATTGTTTTTCCCGGAGCTCGGTTTTAAATCATTGTCAAACTTTTGCGGTCCAGAAAACTTTAGCCCCCCCACGCCAACTCCCTACACCACCACCGCGCTACCAACTATTTCACCAACTCTACTAACCTAGGCTTTGCTTGGTAAAACCTTTCTTTGAAATCAGTAGTTATATTACATACATTGGTTACCGGTGAAATATAGTACATATTATTACGTTCTTTGAAAGATATTGTAATTTTATTTTTATTCGTTAACTTTAAATTTATTTTATTTACTTATTATCTGATGTTTTTTAGGTTCTACTAACAAAAATAACTCTGGCAAAAAGATGAATTTAATTACAAATTAAAAAAAAAAATTAAATTAATTATATATAAATACTTGTCTATAATTTTGCTTCTTCTTCTTCTTTTATCCTCATCAATTATTTTCAAAACAAATCAATTCTTTTTCGTGCAGTGTCTCTTCTTGGTTCTGCTGAGTCCAATACCACTAACCAAAAGAAGTTTTTCTGACACACAATTTACAACTAACATGTATCACGGGCTGATTCCAAAACTAGAGAGAATAATTCTGTGTTTTTTATAATGATTTTTAGAATACAATAAAATCATTCAAAAGTAGATATACATTAAAAAAGACTGCTCACTAAAGTTAATATTCAATAGGAAAAATAGCACTTAGCATTTCGGACTACCTGACTGAAATTTGGGGTCAAGTTGATCTAGCTGGTTTTCATCAAGTTGTAAAAGTGTACATCTGTGAGTCGAGATCTGTGCCGGTTCATTTTTGAGAATGCTACTTAACATGGTTAAGTTAAGTCAAACATGGTAGACAATTTTCTAACTAAAGATTTTAGTTATGGATACTTTTTATCTAACAAATTTTTAGTCAAGAATTTGAAGTTTTATTTTAAACTTGAGCTCAAAAAGTTTTTTTTCTCCAATAACCCATTTCTTTCCAGCATCACTTTTACAATGTCTGCATCACTATATTTGGCTAGAGTCCAAGAAATAGGCAAAGAACCCTCTGAAATTATGTGATTCAAACAAACTCTGAATATTTCTTTTCCGGAGGGCACTTCCGGGAGAATTTACCTTCGCACAAGTTGTCCACTGAAACATAATTTTTGTCATTCACTATTTGTTAGGGCTAAAAACTTGCCTGTGCCTTAGCTCTTAGACAGTAAGCTCAAATGGATTGATTCAGATAGGTTGCAGATGAGGTAGTTGTCTGGGTAGACTACGCACAGGGTTGGGGAGGAAATTAAAATATCTCGAAGGCTGCTGGACTGTCCACCCAAGCTATTTAATGTTTCCTTGATTTCCGGGCAGATTAGCCTACTAGCCTCTAGAGTTGCTATAATGAAAAACTGATCATATGTCATATATACTGATCAATAGGCTGACAATATGTACGAATGTAAGCGCTAAGTAAATTGGACATGAAATACATATTAATATGTAAGCAATCTTCAGGCTTGTATATCCTGAAAATGTCTCAGAGAATGGCAAAAGCCCGACGTCACTCACGATTCCGAGACAATTCAAAATAATTTCCGAGCCAGAGGCCATCGTAGTCAGTCAGGAATGAACAATCAACCTTCCAAGATATAATAAACTTCAGTATTCAGACGGCGTCGAAGATTAACGAGCAGTGATACTTCGTGATAGTGTTGTTATATTTGGTCTCTGGTTATAAATAATACGCCATTTATTTTTCGTCAAAGTTCTTTAGTTAATTCGGCGCTGGTTGGGAGAGGGACGCTTTCATAGGCTGTGAAATAATAATTTTTATCGGACGAGTGCTTTTGTCAACTCTAAATCATTCTTTTCATTCCAAAAAACAGACAGACAATGTACAGTGATAGTCCGCCATCTTACCTAATCTGTAGCGCCCCCATCGAGTGTAGCGAAGCTGGGGAAATGGGGTACACTCGTTATTGAGATTTAAGGACTTGTTGCTCATTGTTGTAATAATGCATATACTTTATTAATATTTGTTTAAATAATTATCTAAGTTTTTAGTAAGTTTTATTGCATTATCGGAGTTTTGAGGATCTTTTTATTGTAATCCATTTATGACTTTTAGTTTAAAATAAGCCTATAAATTTTTTTTGACCATTTAAATTTTTAAGCTCGTTTGCTAACTTTGTGAGAGTTTTTTCTTTTAGCCTCAACATGGCAACTGAGAGTTGATGAAAAAGTGTTGTTAAGTTTTCGTCATTATCATTAACCCCTTACCATTTCACAATAGGACCTGATGCAGACATTTTAAAACGTTGTCCATGTGCCGGGTTGTCACTAGAGAGGTGCCTGATAACCCTAACCCTGGGGACAAGTGCGGATTGTTCGAGTTAATAACCTGGACAATCGTTCCATGACGGCGTTACTATCTGACTCCATTTTATGATAGGTATGTGCCCCGACATTGCACTATGTTCAAGAGAAGAGGTACAGAGGTTTCATAAAGAATAAGTAAGAAGTTTCTAGAGTTCGAGCGGAAGCCAAGCAGCGTCACGGGTACAGGGCGCCGGAGAGTCTGCAAGGAGACTAAAAGACGGATGAGAGACCCAGAGGCGGATGAGGAGACTGAGAGACTGACGAGGAGTCTAAGAGACTGACTTCCAGGGCCAGGAGCCCTAGCGTAAGGCGTCAACGAGTAAAGGTGGATGAGGAGACTCAGAGGCTGATGAGGAGACTAGACTTTCAGGGCCAGAAACCCTGGGTTAAATATCGTTTCCCCTTCCTGCCGGGAGGCGGCGAGGGTCTAATTCGGCGGTGGTACCCGCGCACCCCTGCGACGAGGCACGTGACCGGTAGAGAGGCACTAAAAGGGTTGCTAAGTTTACGACTGTTTATGGCTGCCAGCGGCCGACCCTTTTAGTTTTATGACTTGTTTATGACTGCCGGCTTCCGCGCATTTATTACTTAAATTTTTACAATGATTTACATACATTTAGTTCCTGTTATTTTACTTTTGCTTACAATATATATGCAATAGAGTATAGGGTGGTTTAACTTATGTTGTTAGCGGTCGCTACACCATGAATTAACTCTTTTTTTCATCAACCCAAGCCGACCCCCCTATAAAAAAACTTTGGACTCATTTATACACTTTCACAGAACTTGAAAATTTTATTTTACAATCTATCAAAATTTCTTTTTGAAAGGGTGTCCTGGAACATAACCTCTACCGTGCTTGGCATTAGCGGGCACTGCCATCTAGTTAGTATATTATTTAATTGAACCTGTCTTGGATAAGTGTTTCCGGTTGGGGGGGGGGGCGTAATGTATCCTGCCCAGTTAGGGATTTCCGCCCATTCAGACCCTCGTTCAGAATAAACAAAACGGAAAATAAACAATAATAAAGAATCTTGAGAGTGTTGACCGTGGCGTGAAATATTGCGGGCATTTATTTTTTAAACAACCCGCGGCCGGTGGCACCATCCCTGGCGCTGACGTTTATAAATGTTATCTGCTTGTCCCCTGGACCGGTCTGTTCCATCTCTCACCCCGAGGGAGAAAATGAAAGCCTTTGTCTGTCTGTCTCAATGGAGTCTCATCTCTTCCGCGGTCGCTCACAATACGACAATTATGTTATGCTACATGCATGCATTAATGCTGAGCATTAATTATATCATATACTCATTATAGTCTATCCATTAATAATTATTATGTATGAGATATATTTTTTTTTAAATATGAACTACATAAGCAAGGTAGTGATGGAATACTAGCCATAAATGGCAGGCTCTGTATCTTAAATATTAAATAATAATAAATAATAAAATGAACATAAATATATCTATCTATAAATAATAAAAGTTAATCGTGGCAACTAAAACATAAAACAGTAAGAGTTGTTTTTCTCATAAAGTATAAAGTTTTTCCACTCTAAATACGTGTTTATATTAACAGAGTTACTTCTTAATGTAATTATTTTTGCAGAAAGAATTTTTTTTTTGTTCCCATAACCCCTTTATTTATCAACTTACAATTTACCCATTCACAATTTTCTCCTCTACTGCATGCGCAGATGCATTCGAAGGAGGGTAGAATTACAACAACAATTTCTTTTGAAGTTAAAAGGTCAAATACATAACAAGACTACGTGATGGGGCTCACCGGGTTACATTGTGGGAAACTAAAAACTAAAACCTAAAACTAGAACCTAAGACTAAAGCGTTCCTGCCTCGACTGCGTCTTGCCATCGATGGGGACACGGAGCGGGGGTTATCAAGTTAAACACCGGGTTTGTCAGGTATTGTAATGAGTCGAAAAATTTGATATGTCTACGTTGAATGAATTCATCCACCGTAGTAGGCAAATCAAAGATCTCGTGAAGCTCACTGTTGCTCCGCTGTTTGAATGAAGTATGTCTGACAACTTTCATCAGTATACCGTGATTACCAATTCGGCATGTAACAATGAATTAATACGAATTTGAAGGTACTGTCATTCAGAGGCGAGTCGTTTTATTCTTCGGATTCTGTTTGATATTATTTATCATAATTTTAGTGTTCTGTAAGTAAATGATTTCGATGTTTGCACATTTATATTTTTTTCTCTGTAACAGTAGTCCTGAGAATGTCTGAATACGGTGAGACATCGACAATCAGTGTTATATCCAGTAATAAAATATATTTTATGAGAGACTTGCTTCCTTACAGCTACAATATATTACTATTATAGAAATATTGACATAAAATAACCTGTTTTAATTTGCTAGAGCGACAATAAATACTGTATTGCCGGGCCCTAGACCAACATGTTATAAGCAGCTTCTGAGCTGTTAGTTGAGAAATCTCAAAAGTTAGCATTTTTTATTCAACTGAGATCGTGAAAACATAAACCTTATGATTAGACATTTAAACGTTTTGTATTAACACTTTGAAAATTTCGAAGAGATTTGTTCTTGACAATAGTTATATTGTCTATTAGTATTTTATTCAGTTCATGTTAGCTCTGAGTAATGGGTAGATCACGGCGTCCAATATGTCTGCGTATTGTACCAGGACCTGATGCAGACTTACGTAGTACGAGAGCGACCCAAAAAAAAACCAAACTATTTTTGTACGAAGTGATTTATTTAATTTTTTTTACAAAAAACGTTTAACCTTCTTCAACCTCCATTAGAGTCACTCCAGATTCGCCCATTAATTCCAGGAAGGCACCCAACCTGGCTACATTTTCCCTGATGATAACGACAACAGCGTTGGTAAAAACCATAAAAGGCTGTCCGTTATAGCCTCCTAAACACAGTGGAGCAAGTTTAGGAAAACTTTTTTGTAGAAGTTCCTCTATTTAGCGAGCGAAGGAACTTCCTTTGTTCATCTTCATGCCATATTTTTCAATATTGCAGCTCAGCTGTTTTATCAAGTTGTTTGCACTGTTCGTTGTTGCTCTTTCCGCCTTTCGGTATGTCTCTTCTCCATCAATAGCAATAACGAGAACTGCTCAATATCCACATTGAAAATGCATTGCACGGAATACGCTATCGTACTGTTTATATTTATTCCTAATGTCCATAAGACAGTGTGTGATGACGAAGGTTGAGGTTACGGTCAATGAGGCGTGGCTGTTTTTGTTGACATTTGAGTAGTTATTGTTCATTTTTGATAAAACAGCGTTTGAGTCTTCCTTTTTTTCTCTTTACAAGATGGGCCTAAGTTTTGTTTTTCTTAAGTCTAATGTTCGAATAAACAGTCTCTCTCAAAAAAAGTTGTTTTTCCCACAACTCATTTCCCCTTCGCCGCCAATCTTCCCTGATATTTAATGAAATACTTCCATCTAAGGAAACCCTGGTATTTTTTAAAAATATTTGAGCTTGAGTACTCAACTTGACCTATGGTCTTTACCCTGGCTGCCGACCTAGTTGGCGGGCAGCTTTAATTCGCTTTAATCTGACTCCATAAGATCTTTAGAAGGTGTGTGTGCCCCGACAGTGCACTGTGTTCAGGAGAAGAGGTACAGAGTAGGTTTATAGGTAGTTTATGCGGTCTTGGAATGACCACAAATTAACACTCGGTATCTAAGGGTAGGCGAAAACCGTCCGGATCCCAAAGGCGAGTGTGAACCGGAGAGAGGCAGACTGGATTGCCGTGGGAGACACTGCTGGTAAAATTTGCAGGGCCACGGCAACCGTCTTCCGCGAGGGAGAGGTCTCTCCCAAGGAGGTGCTAGTTTTAGCGAGACGAAGGCAGTGATTCCCACTAGGACGGTGTGAAGTCTGACGACGCCGGATTACAACATAGCGAGGTTAGGAAAGAGAGATGCAGAGGTAGTTGAATGAGAAGTCCATGGTTTTGAGTAGAGCAGAGCAGGCGCCAGTGCAGAACGAGAGGAGAGAGTAGTGTTCCAAGTGAAGGTCCGATTTGTTATGCTAATTTTGGTCTGAGGCCGAAGCTTATATAGGAGGCCAGCCAGTATGGTGGGGGTCCCCACCTACGGCTGCTCCCCCACTACTTCAGTCCCTCCTCCCACTCTCATTGACGTCATAATCTTTATTTATTAAACATATGGAAACAGTGATAGATATGATATGATCTGATCGAGAAGAGAGTGGCTTATAATTATTTGTAATTAAGAAGTGACCACAACAATTTGTTTTTATTATTAAAGGCTTTACAATTGTGTGAACGTAAGTTGTACTATAACAATAGATTTGCGTTACCTTGTACATTCAAGACAGCCCAGGTGGTGAGAGCCGCCCAGTGGAGGTAGTTGTTTGCGAAGCTCCTCCAGCAGCCAAGAGAGCACAGGATGAAATTGGCTACAAGTCCTCCTCCGGTCCACATCCACCGCTCTGGCTTGTGATCTTGTGTCTGACCTCCGACTGTAGCGATACCTGTCAGGAAGAAACATCTCAATACGAACTATAGCACAACTTTATTTTAAAATCTGAAAATACTGGTGATGTTGTCTCCCAGCCATTCACCACCTACTTGACGTCAATATAGGAAAGCTCTGCCTATGTGACATAGCGTGTTTTAAGTTTGGCAGAACGACGTGATATTTCCCAAGACGAAGAAGATCGTACATCGCAAGTCTTAAGTTCTTTGACAAGGGCTATAAATGTCTCCCTCCCACCTCTGACTCTGTGATAGTCAGGGTCAGTATATTTCTTAACACTTAAGCCAAAGTTTAAAAAAAAGCTGTTCGAAGCTATTTTAAAGGTTTATACTTTAAAAGAATAATAGTATATGAAACTTTGCAGCTTTTCACTGCTAAATGCTCTCTCTTGCGAAGGACGTGGAGTGAACCAAGACGTTCCGCTCTTGTTCTTAAGTCTATATGATGAATGTTGGTGCACATTTTCATAGGTACAATCGACTCTCGATAACTCGAATTCTTTGATAACACATTTTTTTCCCTAAACATTATTTAGTCGAAAAAAATAAGATACTCGAAATAATTTCATCAGGCATTTTACCTCTATAAGTCAAAGAAACGAGGTATTTACCTCTATAACTCGAAGAAAGCCTAATTTATTGGTGTCGGGGATGCTTTGTCAATGAACTGCAGTGGCCTACTGCTCATTATCCCTACTCCAGTATGCCACCCTAAAATGTGCACGTTTCAACGTGTGGCTTGAGTCTTCTCCCTCTTTTTACGATCAGACACCTGCCAGTTGAAGTGTTACAAAGTTTCTGTTTTTTTGTAAAACTTATTTTCGTAGTTTTGATTTTAGAAGTGTACGATAAACGTTGCATAATGAGTAAACGTGGACCGACTTAGGTATAAGTGATATTATGTGAGGAGGCATGGGAATACCCTCAGAAAACTAGGACACGCGCACTACCTACATTAACAACCTTTCTTGTCTCTGTTAGTTTATATTAGGGCTCATTCCTTTCCCATAAATGAAATAAATAAATTATAAATGCCCCCCCTAACCTCGAAGAAATAAAATTCACAAACCAATCATTGTGAATATTCCGAAAATTAATCAGTTAACGACTGCCGCGAACTTCAATATCTGAAAGTTATTAGTCGATATAACTTCTCCGGCCAAGTTGGAAGTTTTGTCACACCGCTTAGCCTGCGTTCACATTATGGGGGATTAAAGGGCTTAGGCCTTGTGCCAAGAGCAGTGTCCCTGGTAATATTATAATGTCAAATCTTTATTAACTGGTCTGCCGATACTTTAAACTTTATCTAATAAATTGTATACTGTCCTATATATTTATTTAAAAATTAACTGTGATATACATAACCCATTGTACGATAAATACGAAGCAAACTCTTCCAAGGTGGCACTGGTCTGAAGGTTATCCTCGAAACCTTACTTATGGTTTAATAGACCGGAGATATTTGCTTAGACGTCCATATGCTCATTCTCCTTCAAATGGTTAAGCGGACCCCATCAAGAGGGATAGCGAAAAAAGAGGATATTTCATGTATGTATTGAGGGAGGGGAGAGAGAAAGTAATTATTTCGTAGATGATAAACTGGATATTATCTAATGAAAAAGTAATTAATCTTATACAAATTTATTCATAGGATATTTCATTTCCTCTTTTAGTTTATGTTTTAACGGCTTTTTAAAAAAAAATTAATTTGTATTGTTATAGGAGTGCCACTAAAAGTATATGAGAGTGGCGCTTCTTTTTAAAATGTTTTACTTTAAAAAAAGAAAACAGCGGAACATAAACCTATATCCTTTAGGTAAATAAAAATACACGTAGATATAATATTAGTTTATCCCTTTAAAACTGTTAAGGGACATAAAATTTTGAATTCTTTTTTCTTCTTGGCTATTTCCTTGCAATGACCAAGGATGATAACATTCCCCCGAATGTGGGTACACGAGGTAGATAAATCAAAATCTCGTTTGGACAGGGTGGTTAAGTAAGTGAAGTAGGTAAGCCCCCCACGGGATTATTAGGACACTATTCGTTTAAAACAGTAAAATCCAATAACTCCAGTGAAAAAATTGGTGTGAGACTATAAATATTACAAATATACGAATATGAAATGCATAAATGTAACATACTTTCATATGAAATAATGTATGGCTCTCCCAAGTAAGAGTGATCCGTCTATTGCGCAAGTCACAAATTGAAAATCCACTGGTTCTATCACACATGCATGAGAGATACCTCTAGTCTATACTTACAGCAGACAGCTAGCTTGACGACAGCGTCTACCAGGTTGACTATGATGAGAGAGCGCTGCCGCTGCCTGTGTGAGTAGCGCTGGTAGGACAGCTCCAGATGTTTCTCTTTGAAGCTGTTGGTCAGTGATAGCAAGTAGACCCCTTTGTAGACTTTGCCGCGTTTGAACACTTCCGACTCGTCCAAGTCTGTGAAAAAAAGTCATCAGATACCGTTAGTATTTGGGTGGCCATATTTCACAATCCATATTATAATTTTAATTATGGTCATCAATTAATTATAACAAGTGCAAAGACAATATTATTTTGTGCCAGCAGGACGACTGACTAACGTTTTAGAAATAACCATACGAAAAGTATTGAATTGCTACTTTGGTACTTTCTATAGCAAAATTCGAGTTTCGAGCTGTAAATCTATGGTAGGGATTCAAAGTCTCTATTTGAGCTGGAATTTAGAAGCTGGTCAAAGCCCCAATGTCTTTGAGTTGAGGCTAACCTTACGATCATTTTCACAAATTTTTTATCACTTGCCTTTCCGGTACAGCTACTGCACGTTCGGCTTGGCACAAAGCAAAGATTAGCGCCCTATCAGCAATAGTACACGTATTATTGTCAAGTAAGGCAATCGCAATAACTGTTGTCTCATTGAATTATAAAACACTTTCGTTTATAACCGTTCGGATATAACGATATATCGACTTTAATGAAGGAAACGCACCAACCGAATGCCCCCAGTCAACCGAAACCCACTAAAGTGCTACTTTGCCTCCACCCCCCCCCCCTTTCGACCAACACAAAAAAAGTAAACATATGACAATTAGCGCCCTCCCAGCAATTACGTGTATCTAATATCTTTGGGCTATGGCAGGAAACTGAATGCCCAAAGACAACTGAAACCCGCTAAAGTAGGCCACGTATCCCCTCCCCTTTCGACAAACACTACTAATCTAGTCAAATGTGGAACATTAACATCTCAATTAACTCGGTTGGAAATTTTGGAGAAGTTCTGAAAATTTGCTCATTTATGTTTTTTGGGGTGCTGATTAGGAATTCCAACTTTTTTTTTCCACCTCAAATTTTTCTCGGAAACATAAAAAAAAAACTCAAAACTTTCTCCCATCAACCTGTACCAAATTAAACGTGAATAAACTACCTTCGAGTTTGATTGATTGTAAACCTTGAGTTAACAGTAGACTGCAATAAGGACCCGAAATTTTCTCAGGGATCACCTCTACAGAGATGCTTACGTGGATAAGAACCAGTTTCTATTGGGACTATTGATTTTGAATTACTAGGTTAAAGTAAATTATAAGAAACGGTTTCGAGAGACAAAGTTAACTGAAGTACGGTAAAAGGCACTGAAATGATGCAGAGCCATCTGGAAAATAGAACCTTCCCTATCAATCTTCTTCTAGTCATTCTAGTCATTAGGCCTATAGAGGCAGTCATTAGGATTTAATGGTGTTTACTATAGATAAGTAAAGCTCACGTCAACCGTGAGTGTAGTAGGGACATAAAGAACGCTTCTTCAATCTTAACACTTAATGTCGCCTGCCGTGTTCTTATTAGCCGTGATCACGCTTCGTTCAAGCGTTAGGCTCAAGGTTAGGTTAGAACAAAGAGATGGAGGGAGGTGTCGGCTTCTCGAGCGCGACGCCATGTTGTCTGAGTATCGTAGGCCTATATCTCCCATTAGAAGCAATCACCTTTCTTTCTACTTTGCTAACTGTCGGGTCGTCACGAGGGGGGTGCCTAGTTACCCTAGTCCTCGTGACGAAGTGAGGATTGATTAGGCTATGACCTGGACAATCGTTTCATGACGGGTCTTACTGTTCGGATCCCAAAGGCGAGTGTGAACCGGAGAGAGGCAGACTGGATCGCCATGGCAGACACTACTAGGTAAATTTGTAGGGCCACGGTAACCGTTGTCCGCGAGGCAGAGGTCTCTCCCAAGGAGGTGCTAGTTTTAGCGAGGCGAAGGCAGACAATCCCACTATGAGAGTGTGGGGTCTGACAAGGCCGGACTAAAACATAGCGAGGTTAGGAAGAGAGGTCCAGAGATTTTCATAAATGAGAAGGCCAAGTCTTGAAACATCAGTGCAGCTGCAAGTTCACCAGTTAGAGAGCCGTCGTGAGAATGATTTACAGGCGAAACCCGGGTCTATTTATAGTTGGCGTCCCTTGTTAGTGCCCAATCATAGGACTCGTTATTGTGGCCAATGACAGCCCAGTATGTGGTGGCCTTTGTTCTCGTAGTGACTCAGGCCTTGTCCGGGTCGCTACTACCTGATCTTGGTTAGAGGGTGAGGGTTCCCAGCCTCTAACTAATTTACTTGCAGCTGCGTCTTTTATTGTTTACAACATTTACAATGACTTATGGTTTGGTAATGTTATTTACATTGTTTAAATTTATTTACAATCTACATACAATAGAGTATAGTGTGATTTATCTTATGTAATTAGCGGTCGCTACACTAAATATCGCATAATTAGTGATTAGAAGGAACAAATCAGCTGGGAGGGCGCACGAGAACATAAACGATGCCATGACAAAGACGGACATTTTTTGAAAAAAAGTGCTAGCCCATAACCACAAGCATCAACACACAGCATCAATTTAACATTAGCTAACAACTAAAAAAAGTTTTTTTTTGTACAATTTTGTTTATCCCCCAGATGTTAGTTATTTATGTTCTTCCTTTTCCTGTAAATATAGTTTTTGTATCAAGCCCATCCACCGGAGACGCATAAAGTTGACTCGTTGCATCACCTCACAAACCCAGTATTTAACACTATGACCCCACCACACGTCCCGCATCGATGGTAACAGACTGTCGGGGAAAAATTAAGTTAAGATTTAGTTTAAGTTTTTATTGTCAGATGTAAGTTATTTTTAAGTCTATGGTATAAGGTAAGCACCATCACTTTTAATTTAGTCCATTAATGTACATCATTATACTTTTGTACAATGCTGATCTCTATTAGCAGAAATCAATCGTAAATAGATTCGTTTGTAGTTCTATATTTTGTAGAATATATTAATTTTGTAACAAGGGGATATGAAACAAAAAAAATGTATCAGGCCCATGACTTTCATTTCAGTAATCTAAAGACTAACGCAGAGCTTCTTAAAGTTTTTATATTTGTACGTACGTGTACCAGTCCCTTGCGAACTTAAAACCCGCAAGGTTGGAACCGTACACCACTCATGTCATCGGACTCGAAATCGACCATCTTTAGACACAGTTGCTCTAATAATGAGATTTTAGAAAATCGGTCTTAAAATCACAGAGATTGAATGGGACGTAAACCGTTTGATGACTGCCATTACCGAGGCAACAGTAGGAGCAGGAGACTAGCTGGGAAAGAGACCCTTAGACTGGCGGAGGAATTAGGGCTGAAATTGCTTTAGTATTAAGTGCTCCAAGTTCGTTTGTCCTTTGTGATGGCGGCCCAACAGGAACACTCTGTCAATATCCGCTAAGGAGGTTATGGTTGCGGACCTAAGGTCGATTTGCTTTGACGGCCGTCCGAGGAGTACTTCATCATATTCAATATATACTAGCATGATGAGTTGGATTCATATGATATTTTAATTTAATCCGAGTTCTGAGCCTTTGTGTACTTTTAGTATATCAGGGAAGGGTCCCTATGTTACCCACTTTTTACTGGGTTGTTAGGAAAGTTAACCACATGCCAATCCTGGGGGGGGGGGGTTAAACTGGGAGATCCTTAATATCCTAGGTAATTTTACCAGGAAAGGTTTGGAGAAATTATGAAAATTTGCTTATTTTTTTTGTAGGGAGGAGGTGCTGATTACGAATTTCACCTTCGCTACCTCAATTTTTTTCCGGGAATTTAAAATAAATAAAAAAAAAATAAAACTCAAAAAAATACTTTTTTTTTTTGCTCAAGAATTATTCGAATAACTTCATTGTATATGAAACTAACCATGAGCTATTTTTTTTTTTTTTTTTTTTTTTCTAAGCTCTCAAACTTATAAAAATAGGAATGTGGGAAAAATAAGGAAAATTATTTTTGGCTGGAAAGTGCCTTTCACTAAGGGGAGTATGAGCTAATAGCTCAACAAGTTTCTAATAAAGAAGTATAATGATATACATACGTGACTGGACTAAACTGACTAATAAAGGTGATGGGGCTCACCTTTTTGATCAACCTTAAAACTAACTTACATAATAATTCTTAACCTAATTTTTCCCCAACAGTATGTTGCCATCGATCCGGGAGGGGTGGTGGGGTCATAGTGTTAAACACTGGGTTTGTCAGGTGCTTTCCTTCATTATCGTCAGATCCGAATGGTTATAAAGGAATGAGCTTTGAAATTCAATGAGAAAGAGACAACAGTTTTTTTTGATTGCCTTACTTGGCAATATTCTTCAAATTGAACTTCATATAAAATACAATAAAAAAAAACCTATCCAATGCATTTTGATTCCGTTGCAACGCCAAATCTTTTTATCAAAGGTATAAATATACCATATCCATTTTCAATATAAAAAAAAAGTGGAAATAAAGTTCTCAATAATACATTCATATTTTTTTTTATTTTTGCTATCTGGATATTGAAATCGGCGTTTTCATTTCATGGGTGCCTAGTCCCTAATCTAGATATTAATGTTTAGTTCGCAATCCCACCAATGCCAGCGGGTCAAGTGATAAAGATCTAGAATGCTTAGGTTTATAGTTAACCTTTATGTAACTTTATGAGAGGCTCATATATTAAAATAATTTTAACCACTATCAACCATTTTTTAGTCTCTCCAAATATTATTTCTCCAAAACACAACGATCTCTTTGGCAGCTTACGTGGCCTTTTTTAAGGCAGGTTCAAACCTTAATGCCTGTCCAAAAGCTGTGCCAATAGCAAAATTAGACAAAAAAAAAAAATTGTAAACACCTGACAAACTCAAGTAATGCTGAGAAAAACGAAAAAAATAATATCACATCTAAGATATGTATCATTATAAAACATCAGCAAGCTAAAACGATGAAAAAATTACAATAATTATTCCACGCGATAAAGTTGGAGGGGATTCTTATAGGGAGAAATAATGTTGCATACGATCGGTAAAAGTTAGTTTAGTGTACGCCTTAAGGGGAACTATTAATTGTCTATACATCACATGTGATTAATTGTTATTTATTTATTAAATCAGTGTTTAACAGCTGACTAAAATGAAACTCATCCCATGGCAGAAGCATCACATATAAGAGTATAAAAATATTTTTTTAATGGCGGTGACCCCTGTTACAAAATTAAACTGCAGCCGTACACGCCATGACATGAGAGTTATCGCTTCCCCTGTAATATTTAAGACCGCACACAGTCCATGACAAGCTCATCCATCTGACCGACCGGAAGGCCATCAATCTCTTGTACATTATTCACACAACATCCGGTTCGTATCTTGCACTAATGGTCATATCGCCATCATCGCTTCTGTTTGCGGTCTGTCGTCGCCATGATGGATCGGCGGTCGTAGAAGAGGGGTGCTCTACTCAGGGGATGAAGAAACCATCGCTCGCTCTACAAGCTACATCGACGTCTATCAGAAGTTCCTTATAGAAATCGAAAAAAAAAAAATGACTGAACCGAGAGTATTATATAAATAGTATAGTCTCACCATTTTCTTTGCGTTATTTAAGTATAGATCGTATCTGTACATTTTTCTTCGGCTAATAATTATTATAATCAATTTTCTTTTAATTTTCTCAAAGATTGCATTTTTTTTGAGTTACCTTTGTGAGGTGGAAAAGTTAAAATTCGTAATCAGCGCCCCAAAAAACCTAAATGAGAGAATTTTCAGAACCTCTTCAAAACATTCCACCAAGACATAATTTTAACCACTATCAACCATTTTTTAGTCTTCCCAAATATTATTTCTCCAAAATCACAACACCAAACCTCTCTTTGGTTTCTCCAAAACACTCTTTGTTGGCAAGCTTACATAGCCGTTTTCAAGGCAAGTTGAAATGTTTTCAAATCTCATTCAAAAAATAAATTTGATGATTGATTGAAAAATATGTAATTTTTTTTTTTAAATACATTTTAATAAAACAAAAGATGTGAATGACTATAGTCCAAGGTGGGTGCCAGCACAAGAGATTCCGAAATACTTGTGACAAAACTATGCGTGTCATTTTTTACCAATGCTTCTTTGGAAATCTCACCTCAACCGTGGACAAAAATATATTTAACATTTTCTGAGCTGTGAATTGTTTTCGTTATTATATCTCTGCCACAATACAATCAGCGTTATCTAACCTATTGTGGAATACAGCATTAATATTTCAGTTCGCTATCTTAGCTAGAGATTTAATTTTTTCATTCTAAAATTACAAGGAATCATTAAAACTGTAATTACCATCGTTACTTTAAACTCTGGTTTTAGTTGCTTTGAGTTTAGTTTTACGGCATATTGATGCTGAAAATAAACAATCAAGGGTCGTTAATAAATTAAGTACCAATTAATTTTTATTATTACTAGAAGGATCTCAAATTGAAGATCGCTCCCATCTTCATTGATAAAATTTAGTGGACTGTCGTTTTCGTAATGTAAATAGTGAGATATATAACACTTAATTTGAGGTCGCAGAACCTGTTCGAATGTATAGCCTATCTCTTATGGCGAATGGCTCTTAATGTCGTATTACTCCCATAAGTGTTAACCCATATCGGATTATTTTTATTAACCTTGTGATAACTGGTGCTTGATACCGGGTTTTTTTTTTGTGTGTAATACATTCTTTTTTATAACGGCCCATTAGATCCCCCGTCCATTAGAGCGTGGTTTAGTGCTATATGCTTTTTCTTTTTTAGACTGCGCTGTGCTATCGACTAGTTATTACTCTTTTCGGTAAGTGGGGTGTGTGAAGTAATGCAAAATGAAATAAATTCTAGTCCCTTGGCCGGGAATCGAAGCCACAGAGTACGATAGAATGTACTTCAGCATACTTATTCCCATTGTTTAAGATAAAATCACAATCTGCCTGATTGGACCAGAAGTAATTGTGATAAATGATCTCATTCACACCAATTTACAATTTTCATTCACTCGTTCATTCATACTATATATACAAACAGCCCAGTCCACACGGTTGTCACCTCCCTCGCGTTCGAAGAAGGAAGCAGAGTCTTGGGAAGTCCCACACGCTCCTACGTCAGCCGCGTCACCGGATACGGATACGAGCCAGCGGAGGCTGACCAACAGCGCGAGGGCAACCGACGCTCAAAACATGATTAGAGAAACTGGCCATTGCCAGGACTCCCACTATCACTTATTTATAGCAGGTCACGAGGCCACTGCCGTTTTAGTCTCCGAGGAGGATTATAGGGATGAGTGGTACAGTGCAATGACTGTGCTAGGGGATTATTATGTTTGTGTGGGTTCATTCGCGACTGACATAGAGCCTTGTATAGTTGCACCACATCCCTTTAATCGTGAAAAGTCATTGGCAGAGTTGGGTGCTGAATGTTTTAGGTCGCATTCGTCAAACCACGGTAATATATTTAGAATACTTACTTGAATATATATCTGGTATAAACCATTATATATCTTATGAAAAAAAAAATTTGTTTTCTATAAAACTAGCCCGGTGACGTGGCTGACGAAGGAGCGTGGGGAACTTCCCAAGATTCCGCTTCCTCTTTCGCATACGAGGGAGGTGACAACCATGTGGATTTGGGAGGTATCTGGGGTGTCAGTAAATACTGCATGAATGAGTGAAGCCACATACGAGGCTATAAAGACAATAACTAAACATACGCTTTGGACAACTGTACAGACTACTTCAAAGGACATCCCATCTCTCAATAGAAAACAAATTACTAATTTACAGTTTACTTACTAATTTAGTAATTTACTAAATTACTAATCTACATAGTTATACTTAAGCCAATCTGGACATACGAAATAGAGCTATGGGGGACAGCAAAAAATTCGAACATCAAGCGCATCCAATCCTTTCAATCAAAAGTCCTGAGAACAATAGTAAATGCCCCTTATTACGTCAGCAACAAAACCCTTCATAACGATCTTAATATACCCTACATTCTTGAACTCACCCCTTCCAAGTTTATAAAATTCCATAGTAACCTATCCAACCACCCTAATCCCTAGCACAGTCATTGCACTGCACAACTCATACCTATAATAATTGTCCAAAGCGTATGTTTAGTTATTGTATCATCCTCTTCGGATACTACAGCGGCAGTGGCCTCTGCATGCGAGGGAGGTGACAACCATGTGGATTTGGGAGGTCTCTGGGCCGTTTTTAAATACTGCATGAATGAGCGAGTGAATTAAAATTATAAATATGTTATGATTGAGAACACTTATCACAATTACTTATTGCCCAATGAGGCAGAATGTAACTTTAGCACAATAAAGAAGTTACAATTATAAAAGTAGAACTTCATGTTTCTGTGACACCTTAGTCTAGGCCTTGGTATTCATGTTTTAAAATACAGTTATCTAATCCGGATTAATATCCATTATTCATACCATAAAGTTGATTGAAAAACCATTATTATTTGTCTGGATTTATGTGATTCAGACTACCAGTAATGCATTTAATGTGAACCGATTATATAATCATATTCACATTAAGCACTTAAATATATTATATTAAATATAATTATAAACTAAATCAAAATAAAAAATTATAAAATAGTTAATAGGCTGCATTGTCAAAAACATCCTTGCATAACCGAATTAAGTAGCATAAAAATAATTCTAAAACTTTTGTCAAAAAATAGCTTGTTTTTAGCTCAGTATGTTGAAATGTTTAAACATAATTTTGACTTTATCAATACGAAGTAGACAAAGAGGAACTAATATTTTTTTATTATTGAAAAAATCTGCCAATTGAGAGATAATTATTTACAAATTTTCATTTATAAACATTAAAATATTATTTAAAGTTATACTTTGCTAAATTAACTACTAGACTGCTGAAATATAATTGCAGTTAAAAAAAAAAATAAGACGTAATATACAGGTACACCAACGCTATATAATATATTAATTACACTCGCTAGTTAGACTGAAATAAAAAAAAACTAGACGGAACAGTGAGAAGTTTTCGCACTTAAATGAAGAAAGTTCGCCTTGGGGTGTCGTGGAAGAGCCTCTGCCCATTGTTCCAAAGTCTTTTGTCACGAATACTTCGCACACGTCAGGCAATTCTTCTAATGGCACCGGTCGGTGTTTACAACTAGCCGAAATTATTATTTGTTTAAATATTAACTGCTGTCATTACTATCGAAGGATTCGAACCCAAAACATTTATGTTATATCAGCTGAAAACGGACTTAAATACGCTATTTACAACATATTATTAGTTATATGACTAATTATCAACTTTTTAGTAATTTTAACAAATACAGTGGGGTCCAAAAAAATGTATCCACTGGTTAACAGTCCATAACTTACAAACTAATTAGAGGAGTTTGACCGTCTGTGGTGAAAGTGTAGCTTAAAGTCCAACTTAAAGATATCACTGTAGGTGTTCGAAATGGTCACCATTAACATCCACACACAAACGATGCCGCCGAACTGCAGCACGAACTACTGACTGCAACGTGTTCAGTTGGATATTTCCACATGAATGCACGATGGATTCTCGAAGTTTATCCAATGTGCGTGGCTTTTGTCGATAAACGACGTCCTTTGGTGTTCCCCACAGGTAAAAGTCCAGAGGAGTTAAGTCTGGGGAACGTGGTGGATACTCTACAGCACCTCTACGGCCTATCCATCTTCCTGGTAGATTTTCGTCGAGATAAGCCCTAACACGATTGTGGTAGTGGGTTGGGGCACCATCTAGTTGAAAGTAAAATCTTCCGTCTCCATACAAGTCTTGGATGGCAGGTAAAATGGATGTTTGAAGGTGCTGAAGGTACACCTCACCGGTAACTGTGCCGTCAAAGAAGAATGGCCTAATCATATGGCTTGTATGGCGATTCCCGGAACTACAAACTATTACACTACCAAAAATGAGACAACTCCGTCAATCAGTTTGCAAGTTATGGACTTTTAAACAGTGGATACATTTTTTTGGACCCCTCTGTATTAATATAAAATCCATCTTAAATGTACACAATATGATTAGACTTTATTTAAAGTCAAACTTTTCACCCTATCATTTGGCCATAGCCACCCCTAGATTATAATGTCATTCATGTTATCATCTTTAAAAGTAAAGTAAATGATTTAAAGATCTTTAAAACCTTTAATTAAACCCTTAATTATAGATGATAATATCAAACATTCACTCATCCCCACCAGATCACCATATAATTGTAAATATTTCACCAAGTGTGGTTGTAGACACTTAGGTTTATAGACTAGTACTGTTATTATGCACGTTTAAGTTGTATATATCACAGATGTACTTTTTCTATGTACAATTAATAAATTGCTTTTAAAAAGTCTAACTGTTGAGTATAGAATTTAAATATGACAGCTCTCAGTCATAAGTTGTTTATATCTCTCCTTACCGTCTGTTACTTATTTATTTATTTATTTTTAAACTTGTAGAAATAAATGAAAATATAAAGTGCGACGCATCTAACGTCTTTGGGTTTTGTTACGGTAGGGTAAACGATTTTAATGACAGTTTAATTGGCTTTTGATAATAGCATTTCAATATCTAAGGTGAGCCCCATCATCTTATAGAGTGTTATATCAATGAAGTCAAGTATAATGTGTATCATTATACTTGTATTGAATTATATAATTTTATACGGAATTTCAACCTTGTATATAATGTAGCGACGCTAATATAAAAGTTACATGTAAATAGTTTCGAATAAGAATAATAAATTTACCGACTCACTTTCAGTTACTTTTCCAACCACTTACTCATGTCCAACCAATAAGAAAACCTCCAACAACCACCAATTATAAAAGTCAAAACGATTTGCTCCATGGTTGAATACTCAAACGCCTGCTTATATATCCCTAATACAAATAACATTTTAAGAAATTGTTAAATAACCAAATTAGGTATCGCCCTAAAACCCCACCATCAAGGCCCGCTTCATGCAGTGGCAACGATCCGATACATCGAGTGCACACCACAGTGTATTTGTATTTCCAACTTCCACGAAAAAAAAATATACTTCTTCTTTATTAATATGTAAATACAAAAATTAAAAATCGAAATGTATTGTAATTATAGCCCTAGTACGTAATATGTATATTATTAATTAGGACGTTGAAATCCTTACTTTGTTCCTCACTATTTTATGGATTATTTTTGAAAAATATCACGCCTTTGAAAAAAAAATCAGTGTTTGTGTTTTTTGGCTATGAAAACTATATTAATGAATATTCTAATTACTGTTTGAAAAACCGAATACAAAAGTTTGAAATACAAAAGTCGAAATACGAGGGTGCCCTGGAAAGTTTCCGACCTAACAAAGATACAAGACGTTTTTTCAGAAATTTTTATTTTATTTTTCAACATAGTCTCCTTGTAACTCTACACACTTCTCCCAGCGATACTCCCATCTCTGTAACCCGTCCAAATAGTACTCGGCGTTTTTCTCTGCAAAATAATCGTTCACGAAGGTGATTGCCTCTTCATTTGACGAAAAGCTCTGTCCTCCGAGCGCAATATTTAGATAAGGGAACAAAAAGAAGTCGCTTGGGGCTAGATCTGGTGAGCAAGGCGGATGGTCAAGCAGTTCAAACCGTAATTCGTGGATTTTCGCCATGGCAACCGCTGAGGTGTGAGACGGTGCGTTGTCTTGGTGAAACAGGACTCTTTTTCTGCAAAAGTGGCCGTTGTTCCGGAAGTTCTGCCTTCAGCTTGTCAAGTAATGATGCGTAGTATGCTCCTGCAATGGTTTTTCCTTTTTGAAGATAATCGATTAAAATAACTCCATGACTATCCCAAAAAATAGTCGCCATCACTTTCCCAGCCGAAAAAACAGTTTTCGCTTTTTTTGGAGCCAGTTCCCCCTTTGCAGTCCACTGTTTGGATTGTATTTTTGTTTCGGGCGTATAATGGTGTATCTAAGTTTCATCCACAGTAATTAATCGGCGCCTAAACTGCGCCAACAGAGCGTTGGAAATGTTAATTCGAACACTTTTTGGTCTAGCGTGAGCAAACGCGGCACCCAACGCGCGGACAGCTTTCTCATCTCTAAATGTTGATTTAATATGTGACAAACACGTTCTTTTGACATGTTCATAACCTCTGCTATCTCTCTCACTTTAATTCGGTGGTCGTCTAACACCATTTGGTGAACTTTGGCGATGTTTTCGTCGGTAGTTGCAGTTTTTGGTCGTCCCGAACGTTCATCGTCTCCCAAGCTCTTAAATTCAGCTGCCCAAAATTTCACTGTGGTAAATGATAGTGCAGAGTCCCCACACACAGAATCCAACTCATCTTTGATTTTCGTAGGCATATTTAATTCGGCACATTACTCATAAAAACAAATTTTTCTTTAGTACCAATTATTCTGTTTTATTTATGAAGATGATAATATTATTCGTGTCTTCTCGACGTCACATGGGACCTCCAAGTAGAAGTTTGTGTCTTGAATGAGGGACTCGCAAAAAACAGGACAGTCACGCTAGTGAAAACATACGTATGCCAGCTAAATAAAACCAACCCTACAAAAAAGGGGCATTTTTAATCAATAATTCTAAGGGATTTGAAAAATCTGTAGAAATGTAGCTTAGTTTTTCCGTTGTTAATTGTATATTAGTCAGCTGTAATGAGAGTTAACGAGGAACGAACCTTAGACATTTCAGATCATTCATACGGTCAGAGGAGAACCGATCTACTGATTTAGCTCCTAGGTTCTCATTCCAGTAACTCAACACTGAATCTCTTTCGCCTTCAAGAGGAGTTCGTAAGGCTGGTTAACGCATCGATAGACGAACGAAATAACGCTTTATATCCGAACTGTGTAGCTGATCCACTAATTGAGCGAAATCAATCGGTGAAGTAAAGAATCTCAGTACTTCGGATTCTGAAATTACTAGATCAGCAAGCTGTCCACTGATTATAATACTTTGTGAACCTTTGACAGTAATTGGCCATGTTTAGAGCATGGATAATCGGTTAAGATAACTGCACCGTTGCGCTCTAGGAGTGAATAACAGGAACAAGTTAATACAAAGAGGATACTTAGAAAATGGCCTTTTGCCATTTTTTATTATTATTAAACAGCTTTATCAAGATAAAATTACAATCTACCTTATTGGGAAATGAGTAATTGTGATAAATGATCTCAGTCATACCATATTTACAATTTGTCATTCACTCACTCATTCATACAGTATTTACTAACAGCTCAGAGGTCTCTCAAATCCACATGGTTGTTACCTCCTTCGCATGCGAGAGAGGAAGCGGAGTCTTGGGAAGTCCGTCACGCTCCTTCGTCAGCCGCGTCACTGGATAAGAGCCAGCGGAAGCTGGCTAAGTACGCGAGAGCCACATACGCTCAGGGCATGATTGGAGAAACTGGCTAGTACCAGGACTCCCACTGTCACGTGTTTTTAGCAGGTCACGAGACCACTGCCGTTTTAGTCTCCGAGGAGGATTATAGGTATGAGTGGTGCAGTGCAATGACTGTGCTAGGGGCTTAGGGTGGTTGGAAAGGCTACTGTGGAATTTCATGAACTTGGAAGGGATGAGTTCAATAATGTAGGGTATATTAAGATCGTTATGAAGGATTTTGTTGCTGACGTAATAAGGCGCATTTAGTATTGTTCTCAGGACTTTTGATTGAAAGGATTGGATACGCTTGATGTTCGACTTTTTTGCTGTCCCCCATAGCTCTATTCCGTATGTCCAGATTGGCTTATGTATATCTTTGTAGATTAGTAATTTATTTTCTATTGAGAGATGGGATGTCCTTTTGAGTAGTCTGTACAGTTGTCCAAAGCGTCTTTTTAGTTCTTGTCTTTTTAGCCTCGTATGTGGGTTGCCATTTTTTCGGATTCTAGTCTGTAAAGCGAACAGATATCCCTTTCTCGCATAGTTATAAACTTCTCGGGTTAGTCAAACGTTTTAGATGTGGTATTTGGTTTCAAAAGGTTTTTACATTGTACTTAGACACTTTTCGTTACTGATTTTTCCCAACTTTAATGTTTTAACGGACCATTTTACATATTCAGGTAATATGTGACAGTCTAGCGAAGAGTAAAAAAAAAATAAAAAGACAGGTCACAGAAGGTAGAAAATGAAAATGGTCACAGTCTGGAAGCAGTAACATTTTCTGTACCAGAAAATTGAGGTCTGGACTCCTGGATCTAGTGACAGGACAACCGCTACGGATATGGAAACGATCCGCGCTAAAATCTAACCAAGGAAAGTAGTCATGAAAAACTAAAAAGACAATCTGCTCAAAATTACGAAGTCAATACTGACTGGAACAGTTATTAATTTAAAACTGAACTCCCGCCTGCGTAAAGTAATGACTCAATGTCCCTTCCTGGAGGGAACAATCTAACTGGAGGGAAATTGCGAGCTAGAATTTGCCTAGGCCGGGTGAGCTGTTTTTATGCCCGTTGTTTGCGGACTGATTCAATCAACTGGGAAGTTGAATCCGTGCGCTGATTGACCGCTGCATCGGTTTGTTACTGTGCAACCCCGGGTTTTTTCCTTGGGTCAAAACCAATCTGAATGGTAGTTGCATAGCTCCTTGGCCAGCAGCTTCCTCACTAATTATAATTAGTGGCGTCTTTGGCATGCGATTTCGTAAATACTGTATGAATGAGCGAGTGAATGCAGAATTGTTAATGTATTGGGTTGGCAAGAAAGTGATTTCGGTTTGCATCAATAGATAGCGTTGTGTTTGTTTCGTTATTCTTTTGTCAATGTTAGAATTATTTTTCTTTTGATATTTAGTAGTCGATACCTTCGAAAGAAATTCCGTGTAATTCAGTTTACAAATGTCTATCCTATCGATGTCATGAGAGCAGGCTTTTTATTTGTACAATAATAAAATTCTGAAAACTCGTTTTTTTTTTGTGCCTAAACTTTTGAAATATATTAGTTAAGTATCTTTAACAAGTAAAACATAGTCAATTGCATTTTTTGCATTTTCGGGTTTCTTTGCCGCTCCTCCAAATTTGTTTTTTTTTTTGTTATATAAAAAACACCTGCTCTACTCGACACATAACCAAAACCAGAACTGTACGATCTTTATCAGTGTAACCGTCGACTCATTCATTCAGACATCGACATGAATTCATTTTGCCCTGACGAAATTGTGTCAAAAATACCATGAAAAGTCAAAATACAATTTCTGGAGGAGCCGCTAGTGTATGTAGTGAGTTTAATAATTATAAAGAAAAAAAAAAAGAAGCTATTTGGTGGTATACGAATATGCTTAATTTTATTTGTTAAATTACATGGTGACTAAATCTTTCGTAGAGTTGATTTTGTGTTAGAATATTAATAAGAAACAAATGTTGACAAAGTTTATGTTAGCGTGTAAAGATATCCTCACCTTGTTTCGGCACCATTTCATCTATTATTGGTTCCTGTATTATGTTCTGTACCAACTGAAAAATACAGTATTAATAATAGTATAATTAATATATATTTACTTGAATTAAATAATTTAGAATATAATCCTATGAAAGAAACTTCAAGTAGAATATACCGGAGTACCTAAGGTATGGGATTCAGGCTAAAAAATAAGGTACTATAAGGCAATGTCACGTTGCCATACTAGCATTATTTTCAAAGGGCGTTCCAAATATTAGACCAGGACTCCAGTATTCGATTGCCACAAATGATTATTGGATTTTCATTTGTTGTATTTAGGCTCGAAATTTACTTTTTGACCCCCAAAGCATTCATAGTATTCTTTGAAAAAAATATTTATACTTTAATAATTAATTTTTCATCCTGATACCATTCTTGGACCTTTCGCGGATTTATTTTAATTTATACCTAAGAAAAATGGAAGAAAATATTATCGTTGTATGCACAAATTTCACTTGCACGTCTTCTGAAGCAAATGCTTTCTAGGCATATTCAAAAGTTATGAGTTTTTACATGTTTTTCAACCTAAGTCAATTGCAAAAAAAAAAAACACGCATTCATAGACGAAATTCCAGTTACAAATAACATAAAGTTCAAAACTAAGTACCAGTTAATGGAACATAATAAATCTGAAGTAATAATTTTCACCAAAAAAAACCCTTATCACATGGTCCAGACCTGTCATGTACCCATGTTGAACACTAGATTGGAGACTAATATCACATAAAAAATATAATAAACTATGTTTAAAGGGCCAATTACGAAAGTCCCCCCCCCCATTTAAATTAAACATTTCACCCAAAAATAAGCTAATCCTATACAAAACTTTAATCTGTTCCATAATAAGATATGCATCCCCAGTATGGAGACCCACCCATCTGTCAGTAATATACATTTTGTATTAGATCCTAGAGGCCTGAACCTGTGCTGCAGTGTCTTTAAAGCTTATTTTACGATTAAGAAATAATTTTATTATACTTGCTAAACCAAATCGGTCCCTAGAGATCCCCTTTTTAGTAAACAATAGCGATTATAGCAAAATAACAGCGACATGAAACGTGCAAGAAATAATTATAAAATACAAACGGCGGACAGGGATTGTCCCCAGCAATAATCTCACTGTCTCCGATACATCCTTTGCGCTGATTAGTTAAGTCATTAAAGTCACCGCAATCGCCCTTGGGTTGCACTTACCACTGATGACGGTTCTTCCGCGTCGTGGCTGCTGATCCTCACTGTAGGGTTCTCTTCCTTCTTCTCTGCTTCCTGCTTCTTCCGGTTCTCTTTCACCTTCTTCGCCATGGTCATCCATTTCTTTTTGTACCTGTACGGCGAGCTGTCATCCCTGCAACAACGGAAACAATTAATCAATCATGCTACAATTATAGGAAATATTACTCAGATCTACCGAAATATTTCCTTGCTAATAAAATAATCTTTGGCTGTTATGAACGGTATACAAGATGAGTAAATCTAACAGGGTTTGTATTGTTTAATTAGCAAAGTTTCTCGGCAGACTTTACACCAATTAACACAAACTAGATACTAGAGAATTTCTACCGGATGTGCCCCCCCTTCATACCCCCAAAAAAACAAATCTAACGTTCAGTAAACAATCTAGTTAATGTCCAGTCTGAACGTAGAGGCTTGACTCTGTAACTTGTACTGAAGACAAAACTTTATACAATACATTGATCAGAAAAATGATTTAATTCATCTTAAAGGACTATTTCACAATATCTCGATTTATGCATATTTTATTTTCGTTCAAAAATATGTTAGCATATTTATTTATATTAAAACTTGTTTATTATGATAAAATTTCAACCTGTCTTATTGGACAATAAGTAATTGTGATAAATGTTCTCATTCTTCCTTATTTACAATCTTCATTCACCCGCTCATTCATAGAGTATTTACAAACAGCCCAGAGAACCACCAAATCCACATGGTTGTCACCCCCCCCCCCTCGCGCAAATATGTTAATAACAAAATTAGTCGATCCTCTTTTGATAAAGTTTAAGGTTTATTAAGTAACAGCACAGGGCCTATTACGTTATTCTATAATTAAGGTTGGCCTTAAATATGGGAACAGAAAGATTAATGTTGTTGGTACATTAAGTAGAGAATAGGAACTGTATAGGTTTGTTGCCGTTGGGGATTGTAAGGAGATTATATAATAAAACGAAATAATGTCTCTTCACAGTATCTTTATTATCCAAGAGTAAAGGCTTTCTCAACTGTGCTACACAATCAGTCATCCTCAGGCTCTGAGATGAAAACATAAATAATTTACTTACAAATCGTACCAAAATGAAATATTAAAAGAATATAAAGCGTTACTTAAGGCACCGAGATGCTTTAACCAAACGAACAAAATATTTTGGGCCGAACAAAACGGCGTATCTCTTTCAAAATCATTTGTATGATTTATCAATAGACCACGTTTTTGTAATACTATGTATGCCAGCATCAGGTCCTGTCAAGGAGAAAAACTTTTCGTTGTACATTTGTACCAATCGGTGTACTTAGTTTTTAATCCTAACTTTACTCTCGTCTATTATGATTACCATACTTAGAATCTTACTTTATTGTCATGTTATCATAATAGAAAAAGTACGACAGAGCTCTTACCGACTTTCACACTTACTAACTTCATCCAACTTGTCACTTCGTCTCAAGCTGATGATATATAAATGTGTCCTCCGGCCAGCTCTACTGTACGATGCCCCGCTATTTACCCACTTGACTGACTGTAGCGACCCTAACTACATAAGTGTTAAATCACCCTATACTCTGGTGCATATATAATGTATTGTAATTAGGTGTAAAACATGGTAGAAGCTTTTTCTTGCAATAAACGCATGGGCCGGCAGTCGTAACAAGTCAGGTAACAGCAGGTGCACTGGCTTAAAAGCTACCTGGCCGTCATAAAACAGACCCGGTAGACCTAGGAGCGCCTCTCATAAGCCTTAATGGGTGAGTCCCTAGCAGGCCATAAACTAAGCAACCCGGGTCTCCGGACACGCGCCTTGTGACAGAGGTGCAGGTGTGACATCATAAACATACCCCTTTTAGGCCAGGCTCCGCCTTCCGGTGGGAAGGGGAAATAATATTTAAACCAGGGGGTTTCGCCCTGTAGGCCTACTCTCAGTCTGCGACCCACTCAGTCTGTCCGCCTTTACTCGGACGCTTTACGCCCGGGCCATCAGGTCCGGGAACTCAGTCGTCTACTCTCTATCTCTCTTTATCCGCAGTTACTCGGTGTAGCTTTACTCCAGGGCCACTCGGCCCTGGAAGGCAGTCTCTTAGACTCCTCGTCAGCCTACTCTCTCTGCAGCACCTCTGAGCTTGTCCCCCTGCCACTCAGCCTCTTTGCAGAACCCTCTGGCGCCTTGTAACAGGTACTAGTTACGCTGCCGGGCCCCCGCTCGAACTCTGAACATGTCTTATTCTTTATGAAACATCTGTACCTCTTCTCTTGAACATAGTGTATTGTCGGGACACATACCAATCATAAATGGAGTCAGATATTAAACGCCGACATGGAACAAGGGTCCATGTTATAAACTACAACAATCCACACTTGTCACCAGGGCTAGAGTGATTAGACACTCCCCTAGTGGCAACCCGACACTGACCATACAGCAAAATGTCTCCAACATTTCCAGAATGGGATCATGCGAAAAGTGGTCAGCCATACATACCTTTCCTCAGAGGTTAAAGAACACCGGAGGCACATAAAGCTTTTTGACTCGTTGCAACATCTAACAAACCCAGTGTGTAACACTATAGACCCCGCCACTGTACCCGCATCGATGGCCAAAGACTGTCCGGGAAAATCAAGTTAAGATTTTGTTGTTAGATGTAAGTTAGTTTTTAAGTCTATGATTCATAAGGTGAGCCCCATCATAAACATGTTTAGAAAATTAATGTGTCAGGTTGAGTCATAAGAACCTTCCGTTTTTTTATCAGACATTTATTTAGCTCTCATTAAATCACAAAATTATATTAATTTATTATGTATTCACCACTATTATCCATAACCTTCTCCCATCTTCCTGGCAGTTTATCAATTCCTTCCTTGTAAAATGTGGTTGGTTTGGACTGGAAGAAGTTTTTGACAGCCTGCCTGACTCTCTCTTCAGAATTAAAGGTTTTTCCATTCAAAAAGTTTTGTAAGGAACAAAAAAGGTAGTAGTCCGTCGGGTCAAGATCTGTGTAAAACCAAGAGTATGGTGGATGTGGTAAAACAGACTATCCAAGCTCAGGAATTTTTATGAGTCCCCCTTGCTGTATGTGGTCGCGCATTGTCGTGTAAAATAATGACGTGTTTGCGATTGACGAGTGCAGGACGCTTTTCATGGAGTTTCTCTTGCACTCTTTGCAACTGCTGAACGTATCTATCCGCAGTAATCGTTAAATTTGACTTCAACAACTGATGTCACTGTGGTGAATTATTCCCTTACAATCCCACCATACACACAATAAAATCTTTTTGCCATGGATGTTTGCTTTCGGATCTGGTAGAGGTGGTTGATCCTTATCAAGCCACTGTCTTTTGTGGACTATATGGTCATAGGTAACCCATTTTTCATCGCCTGTCACAATCCTGTTTAAAAAAGGCTCAATTTTTACCCGTGAGAGCAGACTTGTGGCGATTGACATGCGATCTTCTTTATTTCGTTCACTGAGATTATATACACTGCATATTTTTTCAGCTGTCACCTATTGCCTTGTTTAAATTCCCAAAGGATTACATGACGAATATGTACTTTTTGACTTTCCATTTCAGAGGTTAAAAAAAAAATAGTTTAACGTAACGTGTATCACACAAAGTAGTTGACAAAAGACTTTTTTTTTTTTTTTTTTTTTTTTTTCCGAAGCTCTCTTGGTCGAAGTTTAGTATGCAGGAAAAATATAGCATATTTGGGATAAAAGGAACCTTGTATCAGGAGCACCTGCTTGAAGGTGGTGTGAGAGGAGTTAGGGATGTGGGAATCCTCGGTGGAGGTTGGTTGAGTCGGTGCAGTAGTGAGAGTCTACTGGTGGCTGGGCCTAGAGTCTCTCTAGGTATGTTGTGTGGTCGTTGTTAGTTGGAGATCAAGTGAAGGTGCCCCTTAGAGGCTTGGTGTCAGTCGGTCAGTGTCGTGATGTCTATCATCTTCTCTGCTCTACCCGATCTTGCGAGTTGCCATCGTGCCGGTAGCGGTGGTGGTGTCATCTCTCGGAAGAGCGGGTTGAGGTTGTGCTTCATCGAGTCGAAGAATTTTATGTGTCGTCGTCTGATAGCCTCGGTGATCGTGGGGAGCTCAAACTTCTCGTGCATGTCGGGGGCCCTCATGTCCCGAAAAGGAGTGTGCCATAGTGCCGTTCTCAGGATATTATTCTGAAAGCTCTGGAGACTAGTGATGGTGCTGGTATGTAAGTATCGAAAGAGAGGTGTCCCGAACAGTAGAGCTGGCCTCAGGACGCTCTTATATATGAGGAGTTTTAGTCGTAGCGATATGGCCTGGCTGGTGATCAGATGTTGTAGGGAGTAGTACGTCTTGCGGACTCGTTTTAGCTTCTTTCTTAAAT
This sequence comes from Acanthosoma haemorrhoidale, assembly GCA_930367205.1. Classification (NCBI taxonomy): domain Eukaryota; kingdom Metazoa; phylum Arthropoda; class Insecta; order Hemiptera; family Acanthosomatidae; genus Acanthosoma; species Acanthosoma haemorrhoidale. Next base: position 103,982,575 of record OV884015.1, on the reverse strand, counting down.
GTGTGTCGAACGTCATGTGTCTGCCGAGGTTGATGCCTAGGTAGCAGATGCTGTTGGCTAGCTTGCATTCAGTCCCGTCTAAAGTAAAGCTGGGTGGCCGCTTCTTTTTCCCATGCTGGAAAGAGAAGAGGATTCTCTGAGTCTTGGCTGGGTTTACTTGGATGTGGACAGCTCTCAACCTATCAGCAATCAGTTGACTAGCGCCCTCTGCAGCCTTTAGAGCTCTCGTCGGGTTGAGGCTGGTACTGTAGACCCCTATGTCGTCCGCATATGCCGCTACCTCACAATTTGAGTACGAAGCTCCTACTATGTGCGCGGTGTATATGTTGAAGAGTAGGGGTCCCAGCACCGACCCTTGAGGAACTCCGACCACGAAATCTCTTCTGGTGGTTAGTGAGGCTCCGACTCGTACAGAAAATGTTCTGCCTGCTAGGTAGGAGGACATGATATTCTGGAGTTGCTCTGGAAAATCGTGGTCGTTCAGGCGTTGCAGAAGAGTGCGATGATCGACTGAGTCAAATGCCTTCGTGCAGTCAAGGGAGATCAGCGCGGTGACTTTGTTGTGGCGCATGTTCGTAGCAACGTGCCGCTGCAGTTTCACAAGGTTGCAGTCCGCGCTGAGTCCCTTGGTGAAGCCAGTCTGCTGAGGTGGTACGATGTCGTAAGCTTCACAGTGCCCGGTCAGTTGAGTGTAGAGAATCCGTTCGTAGATTTTCGACAGCTGGGTCAGCAGACTGATGGGCCTGTAGTGAGCTGGCTCATATCCAGACTTGGCTGGTTTCAACAGCGGGACGACAACAGCATGCTTCCACGTCTGGGGAAAATAGTGTAGTCGTAGTGAAGAGTTCAGGATGTTCACTATGTGAGAAATCCCCTTCCGTGGCAGCATTTTCAGAAGGACGTTCTGGATGTTGTCATCTCCTGGTGCCCTGTTGCCTCTCGTGCGACGAATGATCGCCGAAACTTTTTTTTTTTTTTTTTTTTTTTTATTTCAAAACCTCAACAAAACAATACAATGTACAAAAGAAAAATAACAAAATATTTGGATTACATATTTCTCCTCTTACTGCATTTACATGCATTTGGCGGAGTGCCTAAATATAATGAATTTTTATTGTCGTTAATAGTTCATTAACCTGGTGGTATGAGGTATATATAGAGGTTGGGGTGGGGGTCCGCTGATGATCGGGCGCTGTGATTGGCTCGCTAACTCTATCCCCTCTCAAGTGGTCGGCGAGTATGTCGGCCTGCTCCGGGAGGTCGATGCCGCGGGATCGGCAGGCAGTTCTATCCTTCGTTGAGGAAGGACGTGTTTTTGTTTGTTGTGCGCTTTGTGAGCTTTAAAGTTTAACTTCATAAAGTTTATGTGCGTTGTTAACAATTAACTATTATTGTTAACAGCATTAGTTTAACAGTGTTGTGCACCAGTCGCTGTTGAAGTCCGTTACAGCAGAAGAGTGGGAGGAATCTGCAGTGACGTCACACAGGTAGAACAAAGAACTTATTATTATTTCTTCGGACTGCGGTCCAGATATGGGGAAGAAAAACCCCAGAGTTCTTAGCATGGAGATTTCCCATGAGGAATCGGAATCTCCTGATAGTCCGGCTCCTGAGCCCCCCCAAGAGGAATTTGTTAACCCCAAGAGAGTATGCAGAAAACGTACTCTCCCACAGGCCCCTGAGGTTCAAACCTCCAATTCCTTCACCCCCCTTAACACAGCTCAACCAGAGGCTAGCACATCTGCTGCCCCCGCAGCCCCCAAATCGCCACCCCCTCTAGTATTAGGTCGTATCAACAGTTACGACCTAACCCGTCTACTAACAGAAAATAGTGTGAGAAATTTCAGAATCTCTCAAACACAGCAAGACACTAAAGTCCTGTGCCATACTGTCTCTGACCACCAAAGAGCAGCCACAGTACTAAGGGAAATAAATCTTCCCTTCCACACCTTTGCCCCCCGCGGAACAAAGCAAAACAAAAAATTTTTGCTCCACGGTTTCGATCTGATGCACCCGATCGACGAGATAAAAGCCGAAGTCCAACAACTCGGTAATATAATCGATGTTTATCGATTAAGGCGCTCCGACCATAACGGTGCCAAAACAGAGATAGAGCCGATCCTCGTTATCGGAGATCATACCCTAACACAGGCTATGATCAAGCAAATTGGCCACATCAACAACGTGCTCTTCCGTGTGAGCACATTTCATGACAAAAGGGGCATTCCTATGTGCCTTAATTGCCAAGAGTACGGCCACACTAGGCGGTACTGCTTTAAGCAGGCAAAATGTGTGAGGTGTAGCGAGCCTCACCAAACCACACAATGCCCGAGGGATGCCTCAATCCCACTTAAATGTGCTAACTGCGGGGGTAACCACGTAGCGTCTTTTCAACAGTGTCCCCACCGTTTGCAGCTCCTACAGGCCGCCGAAAATAGGAAGCAGGTTAAAAATAACCCAGCCGGGCCGAGAATGGCCAGATACCAGCCTGCTCCCCCCCCACCCCGTCAGACAGCGTCATACGCCCAGATGGCATCCGGTAGCGCCAGGGCTCCGGAAGTACTCCCTGAGCCCCTACCGCAACAACATTATAATAATAATAATAACAATAATAATAACAATACTACCAACGATGCCATCCTGGCCGTGCTACTCACCGTGGTCTCCACCATGAAAGAAATACAAGCTTCTATCGCCGAAATGATGAGGGAGTTTAGAAATCAAACATCCAAAAATCAAACATCCAAATGAACGGGCACTCAATTTTAAACTACAACGTCTGCGGTCTTACGCCTAAACAAGCCGACGTAGAAGTAATTCTACGGTGCCATACGCCAGACGTTGTCGTCCTTACAGACACCCGGCTGAAGAATAGACACTTCTGCCGGTTTCCGGGTTATACCGTTTACCGACAAGACACCGAAACTAACACAGGAGGAGTTGCGGTATTAGTCAGAAACGGCATACCTTGTAGGAGACTGCCCGCCCCCGTCAACCTAGGCCCCGATCAATATATTGTAACGCTCCAGCTACGGCTCACGAAGAACACCATTGTGTCAGGAGTCTATAGAAGACCGAGAGCAGCCTGTGACCCGTACAAGCGTCTTCTCAGTACGGTGGCTCATGACCGAAGACACATCTTAGTGGGTGACCTAAATGCTAATCACAGCTGGTGGAGTAGTACTAGGGCAAATGGCCTAGGCCGCTACATTACTAAAACACCATTTACGGTCATCCACCCAGGATTGCCGACCTTCCGTCATTTTGCCTTCCCAGACAGAACCTCTACGCCTGATCTGCTCCTGACACAAGAGCCGCACCGGGTCACTGGATGTTCCGCTATGGATTTTACGACTTCCGATCATCGTCCTGTTCTCTACGAACTAGAAGGCGACGTGCCAGAACCGCCTGCTACGAGATACAGGTACGATGAGGCCAAGTGGGACCTCTATAAGAAACTTGTAAAGTCCGATCTTCCCACTATCACCCCACTGAGACACACTTGGGACATAGACTACGGTGTCTATCAGTTACAGGACGTCATCGAAAGAGCCGCCGATGCATCGATCCCAAAATTTACTCCGAAGCCCCCTTCTCTGAGGAAACCTCCGGATCATATCCTGCAACTGATAAGACAGCGTAATAACATCAAGAACAGGTGGTTTAGGACCAGAAACAGGGACTTAAAACCGGTCTTAAACTCCCTCACGAACCAAGTAAGGTCCCTGATGGCTCAGTGGAAAAATTCAGTATGGGAAGATCGCCTTACCAGTCTTCACGGTGACCACAAACAGCTTTGGAGATTAGTGAAGACCTCTTTATCAAAAAAGAACGGTGTCAGACTTGCAGCGAACGGTCAGTTCATCCCCACCACCGAGCAAGCTGACATCTTAGCGTCCCACTACGAAGAAGTGAGCCGTAGCCAAGGCGAGCCAATAGGAATTGACCCCCCCTCCCCTTCTCTCCCCACCTCTACCGATGTATGGACCTCGCACAGGCAGGTCGATGCCATTATTCGGAAGACACCGGGACGCAAAACACCAGGACAGGACTCAATTCAGAACATCCTACTGAAGCAGCTGCCGAGGAAAGGAATCTCATTCATAACCAACGTCATGAACTCCTGCTTCAGGCTTCACTATTTCCCTCAGAACTGGAAACATGCTGTAGTGATCCCCCTTCTGAAACCAGCGAAGAGCGGTTATGAGCCATCTCATTACCGCCCCATCAGTCTGCTGACTCAACTGTCGAAGCTCTTCGAGAGAATCATTCACACACATCTCTCCGGGCACTGCGAGTCGCAGGAAACTATCCCTCCAGAGCAGACTGGTTTCAGCACAGGCCTAAGTGCGAATAACAACCTGGTGAGGTTGCAACATCACGTCGCATCGAACATCCGAAGCAACAGAGCGACCGCTATGATTTCTCTGGACTGTTCGAAGGCCTTTGACTCCGTCGATCACTACATCCTACTCCAACGTCTGAGGGAATATGAATTCTCGGAACAGATGCAGAACCTGATGAGATCCTACCTTACAGGCAGAACTTTTTCTGTTCGTATTGGCTCCACGACAACGACACGAAGGAACTACTCTGCCGGCGTACCCCAAGGGTCGGTGCTTGGACCCCTACTATTCAACATTTATACCGCCCACATCGTAGGAGCCTCGTACTCCAACTGCGAGGTATCCGCGTATGCAGACGACATAGGGGTTTTTAGCACCAGTATCAACCCCTCAAGAGCCCTGAAATTTGCTGAGAGCGCCAGCCAACAGATCGCCGAGAAACTCGATGCCGTCTACATCAAAGTCAACCCGGCCAAGACGCAAGGAATTATCTTCAGTTTCAAATCTGGGAAAAAGAAACTCCCTAAATCCTTCGTCTTAGACGGCAAAGAGTGCCCTATAAGCAACAAGCTGTGCTACCTCGGGATTACCCTGGGTAGGCACTTGTCGTTTACAACGCACCTCGGCAGAAAGTTAAAGAGTGTTAGGAAGAAATTCTTCAGCCTCGGTCACCTACTTCATAGCCCGGCTTTATCAGTTCGCCTCAAGCTGCTGATATACCAGAGCGTCCTAAGACCTGCACTGTTGTACGGTACCCCTCTCTACAAGTATCTGACCCCTAACACTCTGCTAACGCTCCAGCAGTTCCAGAACAGAGTTCTCCGCACGTCCCTCAAACACACCCCGTTCGACCGAATGAAGGCTGCCGACATCCACAAGAAATTTGAAGTGCTCACGATTCAAGACTTCATCAAGAGAAGGCACATCAAATTTTTTGACTCACTCCGACACAGCCACAACCCACTGTTCTCCGACCTTCAGCCACCACCAATGCCCGTCAGATGGAAGCACTGTTGGACCGCCGAAGCCTGGAGAATGAAGGACATCATAGACTGACCGACCTACACCCTGCCGAGAGATGGAGGCCCATCTCCCGGCCGACTCAACCGACTCAACACTACCCCGTCTACCTGTGTAAGCAGGGTTGACCTTCCGGCCCATCAGGCCGACTCATTTTAAGGCCCCTAGCGGGGCGGCCGGCCAGGCTTCGCCTGGCCAACGGGCCAGGCTTCGCCTTGGCCCGTAACAATCCATCGCCTAGGCTCCATCCTTGGTAGACTCTCACTACCTTCCTGACTCCTTCCGCCTTTCTAGGCATTCCACACCCTATATCCTTCTCATACATCCTTTAAGTAGGGGTCACCCCTTAGAGAAAGGCACTACTTCCATAAATAAATAATTTTTCCTCATTCCTATTTTCAATTTTGAGAGCTCTGAAAAAAAAAAAAAAAAAAAAAAAAAAAAAAAAAAAAAAAAAAAGCCTGCTCCGGTACTGAAATGAATTGTCCGTTAGTTGTAAGTCTTACCGTATTTTTCTTCGTGACTGATGTCTTCACCAGCCGCCAGAACGCCTTGTAGTCGCTGTGTAAACTACGTAGTCGGTCACCCCACATAGTGGTCTTCCATTGTATCATGAGAGACGTAATTTGTGTGGTTAGGGCGTTGAGCGCAGGCCTCAGGTCTTTGTTCTTCGTCCGGAACCATCTGTTTTTGATATTGTTTCGTTGCCGTATCAGTTGCATGATATGTTCCGGTGGCTTCCTCAGGGAAGGCGGTACCGGGGCGAACTACGGTATGGAGACATCAGCAGCTCGGAGAATGGTATCCTGCAACTGATAGATGGCGCTGTCAACATCCCAAGTATGGCGGAGAGGCGCAACTGGGGGCAACTCTGCACTAATGAGATGCTTGTATTGGGCCCAGTTGGCCTCCCGGAAGTCATATCTGGTAGCAGGTGGCTCCGGAATATCACCTTCTAGCTCATAGATAACTGGTCTATGGTCAGACGATGCAAAGTCGAGCGCCGAGCAGCCAGTGACCCGATGAGGTTGTTGTGTCAGAAGTAGGTCTGGTGTGGAGGTCCTGTCTGGGTTGCCGTGTTGCCTAAATGTCGGTACACCTGGGTGGATCACCGTAAACGGCGTTTTAACGATGTGCCTGCCGAGAGCATTAGGTGTTGTACCACTCCACCAGCTGTGATTGGCATTGAGGTCACCAATTATTACGTGCCTTTTAATTTTGCTACTCTGGGTGATGATGAGCCGGGCTGTCGTTAGGTTTGTCCTGGGTCGCCTATAGATGCCAGTCACAATGATGTTGGTCTTCAATCGCAGCTGGAGAGTGACTACATAGTGATTGCCGTCAGATGGCACCACTGGGTTCAGTCGTTTGCAAGGTACTCCCTGCCTGACTAAAATGGCCACGCCTCCTGTTGATGTTTCAGTGTCCTGCCGGTAGGTCGAGTAGCCTGGGAAACGACAGTAACAGTCCTTCTTTAGCCTGGTGTCCGTTAATATTACTACATCCGGGGTATGGCAACGCAATATTGCCTCAACATCGCCTTGTTTGGGCCTAAGGCCGCAAACGTTATAATTGAGAATACGATGACCAACAATCATTTTGATGCTGGTCCATCGAGTTTAGTAAGAACTCTTTCAATGAGGCCGGTCAACTGTGTTATCAAGGTGCCCAAAATATTGAGCATGGTGTCCATAGTTGAGTTAGATGTAGTCGCGGGCGCGGGAGATTCTTCCGTGTATTGGTGCCGTCAACTGGTCGCATGCGCGTAAGATGCCGTTTGTCGTGGGGGTGGGGGAGCCGGAGCGTATCTAGTGTCCCTAGATGACGCAATAGTCTGATGCTGGGCCTGGCGTCTAGTCTCTATTGCCTGCAGTAATTGCACCCTATATGGACATTGCTGATAAGATGCAACGTGTCCTTCCCCGCAGTTAGCACAACGTAGGGGTACCGCCTGGTCTCGTGGGCAATCCTTAGTGTCGTGAGGCTGACTACATCTCACACACTGACAAAAGACTAACTGAAACCTTGTTTATATAGTGAAAACAAAAAATTGTTGTCATGATAACTCATAGTGGGTAGATACGAACAATAGATTCTACTTAGCTCCGTCGGAAGTTACTTATGGCTCTACCTATTATAATGTACATTATACTTTTGTAACAATTACAAAGCAATGTAAAATTATTATAAATAGTATAAAATGTATCCAAGCTACAGGTCATATAATGACTTATTGTAAATAGATTCATTTATGTAGTCTGCAAAAAGAAAGAAAAAATGTTGTCATAACCTGATGCAGACATATATAGTATCTTGAAACCTTTTCCATTAATAATAAATTTGAATAAAATCAACCCAAGCCAATATCCCAACAAAATTGTCTTTTTTTTAAATTAAAAAACTTATAAATTTTGTGTTGTATGAAACGAATTTTATAAAAAAAAACCTAGGATTATGTTGTTTTTTGGTGGTTTCGTGGCCCATTCTTTGTATAGGTAATGGATCTCGTCTGATGTTGATCGATGGCTGTCCCGTAGTACCCCTGAAATTCACTTCTTCGTACTGAAATTTTTATAATAATAAGAGTGCAGCTTCTATCTCGTCTTTTCCTTTGAAAAAAAAAAAAAAAACTTCAATAACGTTGGCTAAACTAGCCTTTGACCCCGACTAGTAGAGTCCCCGTCACAAAGCTGTAAAACCCGCTCCGTAATTCGTTAAGGGTTGAACTTTGCCAAGCCAAAGGCCTATAAAGGCCAGCCGGGGAAAGGTTACGTCCGCGATCATATCTGCCGTCATCCCATTGAGTTTCCGGTCTGTAAAGTGTTATAGGTATTGTTTCCGGCCTGTGAAGTGTAATATAGGTATTGTTTCCGGCATGTGAGGTATTATAGAGATTGTTTCCGCCCTCTTATCGATCATTCTGTCGATGTTAATAGCACTTAAATATATATATTTACATAAATATGGCCTCTATTTAATAGAAATGGATACAATTCGTTGTTGATAAGGTACTGCCGGCGATCTCATCTTGGTTTCGCATTTATTTTACAATTTCTTAACAAGACTTTCCGATATCTGGTTGATCAAAGGATCAGTTTGCTTTTGGCATGACCTAGTTCAGACCATAGCCTCCACGTGAGTTTTTTAAAAGCTTATTTCAGGATTGAGAAACAACCCAATTACAATTTCTAAATTGGATTTGTACCTGAAAATCACCTTTCCAGCAAATAAATTTTTGTAAAAAATGTTCAATAATATTTCTTTTGCCAAAAATAAAACTTTTCGAAAACGGGTCAAGTCATATGAAATACTTTATTTTCGGAAATAATATCAACTTTCTTTTTGTGTTTGTTCCATATGAAACCTCAGTGCATTAACTCGATAAATGATTGATAGTCTTTGTGCTAATCAATTAAGGGTAATTATGTTTATATAAATTAAAAGGCATATTGCTGCCAGTTACCTACCGCTACTGATATAAGTAGACATTTTTGTTAATAATGTAGAATAGGTATCACAAGGTTGATTGAATCCATTAAGAAGATTAGTTAATGTCGCTTAATCATGTGTAAGTCACAGTCGTAAACTTTTACTCATGAATACCCCGTACTCATTAGACAATGTGTTTCCCCATCAACTAGACTCATGTAAGCTCACAGACTGTTCGTCACAAACAGAGAAGTTAGGAAACTCTCCTATGAATGACATGGGTGTCAAAATACAAACAAGACATTAATTTAAATTAAATTTGTGGCATGGCGTTTGATTGAGTTGAGCAACGGTCGGTAACCTCCATTTAGGCTTATATAAAGAATTAAAGAATATTTTTACTTTATGTTAATAGGGAATGTTTAGTTTCGTTAATAATTACCGTAGTTAGGTCATGTAATATATTTAAAAAAGTGAAAATTTATGTAAATGCAATAGACGTGTCAAAAGTTAAAATATATTAACAATAAGTTAGGTATCACAAGGTAATGAAGATGCTTATACATAATATGATATATTCTTTAAGAAATTTATAATTTAAGAAAAATCTATACGTAAAATCTGGAAATATTAACACAGAATATCCTTCAGTTCTCTTAGTTCGCTTTTCTTGAAGTCTGATACATAGCAGAACAAGTGGAGCTATGCTCCCTCTTTCACACGGCTTCTTCCCAAGTCTAAAAAGAACGCGGCAATTGCTGACTGGACGTGAATGTGGAAGGCCACTGTACCATTTGAATTTGAGCTTTGAATTTGTGATGTAGCATTGCCAACATATGTAAATACCATGCCATATTTACAGCATTTATTTTCAATATTCTGTTTTTTTTTTAAATACACTTTTGAAGTAAATTCAATCGTCAAGACCACGTGTTTTTTTCTGTATATCATAAAACAGTAATATTTTTGGTTAGTGTAATTAGAACGTCTTTATTGTGACATTCCCCTTTAGTAGAGAATAGTGATTATGTCTCCTTAGTGCATATTCCTAAGTGTTGTTTTGTTTATTTTATAGATAAATAAAGGTTTTTTTATTTATTTATTAAACTCTTGTTGTTCATGGTTCAATTCAATTCTTCAAGCACATTTATTCATATAAAGTTCATATTTTTTTTTTCTATCTGCTACGATTTACCTTTGGTGAAGGAAAGGTGGAGAAAATTATCGATTCCGACCTATTTTATTTATTATTTTACTCATATCAACAGTAATATAAGTATTAAAAGTTTTGACGCTGTGGTCAGCCGGCGTCAGGACGTTCTTCGGAGCGTAGGTTCTTTAGAACTGTGTGCCCTAGATCCCAAATAAATAACCCAGGCTCCTTTTTATTGGATTATTTAGTTACTCCTTTATTAATGTTTATAGCCCATATTTTATCCAATGACGATGCTGGCTGATGGAGGAGCGTGGGGGGCTTCCCAAGACTGCGAGGGAGGTGGCAACCATGTGGACTTGGGGGTCTCTGGGCTGTTTGTAAATACTGTATGACTGAGCGAGTGAATGGAAATTCTAAATATGGTATGAATGAGATCATTTAACACAATTACTTATTCCCCAATGAGGCAGCTTGTAATTTCATCATAATGAAGTTGTTGTCATTGTAAAACATATTATTATAGCTCATACTCCCTCACGAGGTAAATCATATAATTTACCTAGCGGAAAAAGACTAGATGATTGTCAGCTGACTAGATTCCTCAGTTGTACTTGGTCGACTTCCCTTTCGTAACGATTTATTGTACTTTTAATACAGCGCTAAGCAGGAAATGCGATTGGCATGTGTGTGCTTTACTGCGCATAAAGTCCACGGTTTGGACTTTACGACGAAGTAAAAAGAGGCCATATGAAGGGACCAGTCCAACATTGGGTCAAATACACTATCTACCGTTTGCGAAAATAGCTAGTTACCTTCGTTCAGATCGTTTCACTGACTTTAAAATGGGATGCTTTTTTTATTAGTGTGTAATGATGTGTAATATCGTATTAGGTACATATTGTTCAGCTCATGGGTATAAATTGATAGTTCAAAACACCTGATTTAAATTTTATTTGTTGGTTCATAGATAATTTTATTAATTTATTTTTGTTTTGAAATGATCAGTAGATATATAAATTTAATTATGTTTATAAAAAATTTTTATTAGTATAGTTTTTGGGAGGTCGTCACGAGGGGGCAGCTAGTTACCCTAGCTCTGGTGACGAAGTGAGGATTGATTACGCTATGACCTGGACAATTGCTTCATGACGGGTCTAACTACTGTACTTTCTGACTCTATATCTGATAGGTATGTACCCCGACAGTGCACTAAGTTCAGGAGAAGAGGTATAGGGTAGGTATTGTAGGTAGTTTTCGTGATCTTGGGATGACCACGAATACACACTCGGTATCTAAGGGTAGGCGAAAACCGTCCGGCTCCCAAAGGCGAGTGTGAACCGGAGAGAAGCAGACTGGATAGCCGTGGGAGACACTACACGGTAAATTTGTAGAGCCACGACAACCGTTGCCCGCGAGGGAGAAGTTTCTCCCAAGGAGCTGCTAGTTTTAGCGAGACGAAGACTAAGAGATTCCCACTAGGAGAGTGTGGGGTCTGACAAGGCCGGACTAAAACATAGCGAGGTTAGGAAGAGAGGTCCAGAGGTTAGGCATAAGAAAGTTGGTTGATTCCTTATGCTTTATTCACTCAATTAGTTGCTCAATAAGAGCAACAGAAATATAATTGACTACAAAATTAAATAACCAATATAGAAATTTTATTTCTATACATTGTACAAAAATAGGCACGGTGGAAAAAATAATTGCAACCGAAAGTATTGATTTACAGCGACAATCTTCGATTTTTGCCCAGCTAGGTTGTCCGTTCTCCCTACGCGGCATGTAAGGGATAAAATCCGTATGGGATTACATTAATGCGATTTGGTTCACGTCGCACTTTAATTACTAATTAATTAATAAATATTAATCTATTGGTTCACTTTTGGTGTACTTACTGTCTATCTTTAATATTATTACTTAGGATAGGCCATATTTTTATCGTTATTGAATAAAATATTATTCAATCATTCATGAACTAAATTAAATTTTTAAAAAAGAGCGAAACTTTGTTAACAATAATGTTGAGACGAAGTACTAATCCTAATTATTTGCATCCAACTAATCAAGTTTAATTGATATTTGTCAATCCATTTCAGAAGGGTTTAACCGGCTACTAGACTCAGATGAGAGTAATTAGTGACAAAAACAAACTAACTAATAAATGAATTATTTTAAATAAAAGACTTAATAGAATCTAAAATACGAATATACCAATATCTAACTATGATTAGAAATAAATGTATGAAAAGGAAAATTAACCTTTCCCAAGTTGATTAAAGCTTTTAAAAGTTAATTAAAAGAAAAGAGCGAAACTTTGTTAAAAATAATATTGAGACGAAATACTAATTCTAATTATTTGGATGCAACAAATCGATAATTTTCAATCCATTTCTAAAGGAATTAATCGACTAATAGTCTCATCTCAATGTCATGTCTGGCTCAACAGAAATTCTTCTTTTTTTTTGAAGGCAAACCGCCAGAGTCAAATACTGCTCGAGTTAGTATTTCTGCCAAATTAGGTCACGTGGTCATGACCTGTGACTGTCAAAACTCATCTTTTGTCACTTTTGGACTCCGTGCAATGCATGTTTGTTTACATCGACTTTTAAGAGGTCCAACAATGATAAAACTGAAGATCAATACTCGGATATTTTTACCTGCATACTGTATATATGCGGATATACTGTTGCAAATATCTGCACTAAATTCTTCTACGTGGTCTTCTAGAGGGACTGTACTGAGTGAAATCGTGTACAGTCCAAACGAAATTCATTTTTTTCCCTTTTTTTTTAAACGTTTTCTGTGCAGTTTTCTGTTTTTACTTAAAAAACCAGCTTAATCAACAAGCGAAAGGTTAATTTTCTTTTTATACATCTATTTCTAATTGTTGTGGCCACCTCTTAATTACGAATAATTAGAAGTTTCCCTCCTCTGGTATCAGAAAATATTTATATATGTTTCATTATGTTTAATAAAGGTTATGACGTCAGTGAGAGTGGGGGGAGGAGCTAGTGGGGAAAACAACCCCAGGGGGACCCATCCCCACTACGGCTGGCCGCCTATATAAGCACCGAGATTAGACCGAATTAGCATAACGAACCGTCACTTGGAACACTACATTCTCCTCTCTCTCTCTCTCTCTCTCTGCACTGGCACTTGCTCCACTAATGAAACCATGGTCTTCTCATTCAACTACCTCTGCATCTCTCTCCTAGCCTCGCTGTGTTTCATTCCGGCGTTGTCAGACCCCACACCTTCCTAGTGGGAATCTCTGCCTTCGTCTCGCTAAATCTAGCAGCTCCTTGGGAGAGACCTCTCCCTCGTGGATGACGGTTGCCGTGGCCCTACAAACTTACCAAGTAGCATCTCCCATGGCAATCCAGTCTGCTTCTCTCCAGTTTACACTCGTCTTTGGGATCCAGACGGTTTTCGCCTACCCTCATATACCGAGTGTGAATTCGTGGTCATTCCAAGACCACATAAACTACCTATTAACCTTCCCTGTTCCTCTTCTCATGAACATAGTGCATTGTCGGGGCACACACCTTCTAAGATCTTATGGAGTCAGATCAAAACGAATAAGGCTGCCCGCCGACTAGGCCGGCAGCCAGGGTGAAAGACCACGGGTCCACCCGCCTAGGCGCTTGCCGTACGGTGGCTAAGAGGTTGTAGCCACCCTAGCCTGCGGCGGGCGTCTCCTCTCCACCTTGGGGACTCACATATATGAGCCCGACACTAATCACAGTTTGATATTGGTATCTTCGTATTTTAGATGCTATTAAGTCTTTTAAAATAATTAATTTATTATTTTGCTCTTTTATTGGCCACTAATTTGTTTTATAGTAAATTCCTAGGAACTATTCTACGACCGATGTCCAAACATTTTTTAAAAAGAAAAACAATACAGTTTAAACGGAATAACTTCTGTAGTCGGATTAAAACTTTAATTTTTGGAAATATTTTCATTATTGAGACTATTAATTATAATAATAGGGGAAATGAGACGCATTGACTTATTAGCATACTCTCTTGGTATTTGATCCAATCTCATTATGCACTCGATTTAAATAGGCCTTTAAAATGTCATGTAAATATATGTAGACCTATTTCATTTTCAAAGTCTTGTGATCATAAATGATGTTCTGTGACGATATGCAGTGAAGTGGGCCTGCGTTAGCAGCAGTGAATAAGGACCGGATATGGACAGCGGAAAAGGAAGTGGTCAAAGAGGAAGAGGAATTTTTCGTATAAGGAATCTCCTAGCTCGGAGGAGGGGGCGGTGGATTCCTCGGATGTCTTGGCCAGTTAGACCCTTCCCCTTCTTCCGGCTGTTATTATCAGATATTTTATCACTTCCGATATTTACTGACGGCACAAATGTGTTTTAATATCCAAAGGAAGTTATAGTAGGTCCAATATTATATTCTTTGATATAACGCGATGTACCGCCAGGCTGGGCCGTTTAACGTCCGCTATTGATATTTTTATGGATTATATCATACCTACGATAAAAATGGATATTTCAGATACTCGACTGAACCTTTGACACCATAACTCCTGCTTATGGTTTTGAATTAATCTAAAAAATAAAATTATAAGATTTCAGTTTATAACAAATATTTTTTACAAAATCCTTACACAGGTCGTCTATGAGTAATCTGTAGGTAGGACATAATGTTTTTATTGCAATTTAATTACATACATTTATGTACAGAGGAAAGGGAACATATAATTCATAATTATTTTCTCCATTAGTTAGTAAGACAGATGTAAAGAAGGAGGAAGAATTATTGTTCCGGAAACTAGGCCAATGGCTCTTTTTGTCATCTCTAGGGATACATAATTAAATATTTTTAAATTTAAAGAAAAAAACAAAGAAAAATAATAAACCTCTTTCATAATAGCATAAAATAAAAAAGGAAATAAAAAAAATAAAATAAAAAAATAACTAATATTAACATAAGGGTATATATTATAATTACATGATATATGTTTTGTCAATTTCTGAAAATGTCGTTTTAATTTATCTTTCTTTTAGTCTTCTATATCGTTTAATGGAAGATTTACTAATGTGGTTCTTTTTGTAAATAAGTACAAATCGTAAATGTATAATATATTGTTTATAGTATTTAATAATTTTGATTTAATTCTGTTTGCTTGTATAGAATACGTCAGAGTTCTCTTCAGCGTCACCCCTAAATATCGGGTATCCCCCCCACCCCCAGTTAATAATTTCGTTCATTCCCTTTGTTTGGTACTGGTTGATTCCTGTTTTTCGATTGCTAATTGAGATTTTCCAATCCTGCAGGTTATAAATTTAAAGCTGTTTCGAGTTTATTCTTTATTGTTGTTGTTGTCCTTTGTGAAAGGATTAATTAAATAACATTTCCTATGCTCCTCCACAACATAGCTGATCCAACAAAACCGTTTTCAACAGTCTAATATGACCTCTTCAGTAGCTCAAATGAAAAGTGATATGATCAAATCATCGATCGTGCGTAAACACTATCATTGAAAGCAACAATAAATCTATATAAAAATTTAAATGTGGACATCTGCAAAGTCAAAAATTGATCCATCCATTTTATATTTTATAATATAATAAAATTAGATACATAAATATAAAACACAACAATACTGTCCATTCACCTAATGGGTAGTATATATATTATTCACGCCCCTAAAAGTTTGAACTTGTTATAAATTTAACCGACATTTGAATTATCTATCTTATACTCAAGCCAGGTCTTTGGATACGTTTTAAATTCCACTTGTATGTATTATTGAGTACGTTAGATTCGAACAAAAGACCCCCCTGGCTGTTACAAAGTAAAACCTCTCCCCCCGACAATAATAAAACCCAATGAGATCTGAAACAGGCCCGAAGAGCGCCGTCCATTAGGGCTAGAGTCGCCTGAAAGGTCCCTTCTTCCTCGTCACAAGCCGTCATTTTTCACCTCGACAATGGCTAGCAAGATAATGTCCTTTTTCTTTTGTTCAGGCTTACCCTTCCTATTGAAAGAATTATCTTTTCTTTTTTTTTATTATAGGGCCTAGAAGTAATTAGTCACCTTAACGATACTTCGCATTGTCCTTCGACTAATAACTTAAACAGCACTAGTATATGGAACTTCTTTTTTATGATAAAAGAACAATCTGCCTCATTGGGCAATAAGTAATTGTGATAAATGATCTCATTCATAACATATTTACAATTCTTCATTCATTCGCTCATTCATACAGTTATTTACAAACAGCCCAGAGACCTCCCAAATCCACATTCAAAGAGGAGTCTTAGGAAGTCCCCCACGCTTCTCCGTCATTGGCGTCACCGGATTTACTAGTGCTCACTAGTAATAATGAAGTAACGACTGGTCTTTATTAAAGGGTGTGGTTCAACTTGATAGTTTGATTCGGTAGTCTTGACAAAAATTATAATTCCAGGAAAATTGATTTTTATCTCTTATCAATTTCACGCAAAAACTGCGCCGCACACCAAATAAAATTTCCTAAAACTTTTAACATTATCAATTTTTTTTCAGTACTGACCGTTATCATAATATAAGCTACCAAAATCAAAAATTATTATTTTTTTATTACCTATGTCTTATGAGGTAAAGACGTAATTTGTCAAATTCCAAATTGCATTTAACGTTTGTAGTTTGTTTTTATAATCAAAAGGCATAAAATTGTTATCTGTTTTTTGTAACGCTTGACTTTTTTTGCATCCCCCCCCCTACTTGTCCTGTTTTCAATCCCCCCCTCGAAATCATCAAATTTTTTTTTAGCTAGTTTTATCTGAAACCGCTTTTTAAATGATACATTTCAATGTATGCAGCTTTATAATTTATGATGTAAACGATTGAAATTTTCAGCTTATAAAAATAGATGGACCAATGTATTTTTGTAACAGATATTTTCTAGCGTTGTAAGTCTAAGAATTATAGCTTAAGCAAACAAATTAGATTCAACGGATCTCAATGTTATGGGTATTGTGTAAGTTATCAGATTATTTAATTTAGAAAATGCGATTAAGCAGTAATTAATAGATATTGATAAGTTTGCATTTAGCTCCGGCGAAGGGGGCAAGAACCCACAACTCCTTGAGGCGTTGCGTGTCCAAGGGCTTAGTAGATGAAGGGGCAATCGCATGCAGCTCATTTCTGTCATAATTTACTCTTCTCCGAAGTTTTTTTTTAATAAGTTATATCATACCTCTTGTATTGATTGTTATTATATCTGGGGTAACGTCATCTTTAAGTAATAATGATATTTTTTCCTAGTTTAATTCAATGTTTTTTATTTTAAAACCGGAAGCATTCATAAATTTTTTTTTATTGATCTTGTTGGTCGCACTATTATTTATAGTTATTAATAATTAACAGCCGAAATAAAAAAAAATATCGGCAAGATCAGGACTCGAACCTAGTTAAGTGACATTAGTTTTAGTTTAGTTTTTCGTTGATATAATAAACATAAATATATTATTATGATTTTTTTTTTTCCCCTTAGCTCTCAAATTTATAAAAATAGGATATGGGAAAAATAAAAGGAAAATTATTTTGGGTTGATGGGTGCCTTTCACTAAGGGGAGTCCTATTTGAAGGATGTATGAGAAAGATATGGGATGTGGGATGCCTAAAAGAGGCTGGTGGGTTCGGGAAGGTAGTGAGAGTCTACCTATGGTGTTAATATGATATTGTATAGACTATAGAATAATTGATCATGACACTAAACAACTAAACAAGGTGAGGGTAAATGTTGGATTAGTTACCCTTTGATAACACTCTCTAAATAGCCCTACTTTATAATAATACGTTCATATATATTTCGTTATTGGTTTAAGATTATTTACAGTGTTATCTGTTTGTCATTTATTAGTCATTCTTTTAGGTGCGCAGGGGGGGGGATTATCCCTATGCTATTTTCGTATATACACATATCCTGTATCAGATTGTATTGTATGATGAATGAAAGAGATGCTGAGAACTCGTAAATATTGCTTTGAATGTATTTTTCGATCCCTTTAACCGATTACACTTTGGTCTCTTAGAGCTGATTGGTTTTTGAAATATTATATTATAAAGTACTTTTTCACGTTGAAAAAAAAAATTGAAATGGTAAAATTGCTGTTTTTGAAACGTGTTCCTATCTACCATTGCGCCTAAAGCCCATGATCTACAACAGCATACTCTGCTGTATGGTGCACCACTATTTCGTCATCTGACGTATACGACAGCTCGGCCACTCCAACAATTCCAAAACGGTATACTGATGAAAGTGGTCAGAGGTACTTCATTCGAGCAGCGGAGCAATAGTGAGCTTCACGAGGTCTTTGCGCTGCCTACGGTGTATGAATTCATTCAATGTAGAAATCTCAAATTTTTCGACTCCTTACAGTACTTGACAAACCCGGTGTTTAACACTATAACCCCCGCTCCGTTCCCCCATCGATGGCAGGACGCTGTCGAGGCAGGAACACTTTAGTCTTAGGTTCTAGGTATAGGTTTTAGTTTTTAGTTTCCCACATTGTAAACCGGTGAGCCCCACACCTAGCCTTGTACTTTATATATGTATTGTGACCTTTTAACTTCAAAACTATATTGTAAATTGTAATGCTACCATCCTTTGAATGCATCAGCGCATTGCAGAAAGAGGAGAAATTGTAAATAGAAATTGAAATTCGTAAAATTGTAAAAATGTTAATAAATTCAGGGGTTAAGGGGGGAAAATCCTAATTATATGAACAACTATTGAGTATTTTTAAGAAGAATGCTTAAAATTAATAAAAGGCTCGTTCTAACTATCGTAAAATTAATTTTACCTAGATTTTCTCCTAGTCGTGTATTATACATGTATTTCATTTATGTAACATACTTCTATTTATAGAATACATGATTTTAAATCTTACAAAAAAATAAAGCTTTTTTTTTTTATTCAATTCTAAAGGATGAACGCAATTAATGAACTTTGTATGTCTGGCGCTTAGAAGTCACAAAAATATATATTTATATCTCATTCTTTTTTAATCTCAACACCCTTTGGCAGAAGTAATAGATTTTCCGGTCCGCGCTCTCCAGTGACAGGACGAAAGAAGTGGAAGTATTGTGAAGGGTGACACAGGCGACCCCCAACGGCAGTCCGACCACGTACTGTCTGCTTTCTTGCCTCTCGGCTGACCGCCCGGACAAACTTACTTGGCTATCTTCTTCTTCTTTGTCGTGGATGTAATAAAATTGTACAAAGGGTGGTTGGGAGGTTGTGGGGAGGCTCGCTTCATGGTTCGATTTTATCAGGGCGGCCAAGCTGAGGTAGTGACCTGACTAAAACTGGGCAAATATTAAGCACAATAACCATAAATGATGAAAGAGTTTGGTTAGTGACCTCATCATTTTAACTCCATTTTATTAAGAGTTAAGTTTATAAAGACTTTATTTATCATGATATCATTTGAGTTATCTCGTTTAACGTGCCCTTGACTATAACTTTATATCTTAAACTTCAGAGATGAGTCTATTTTCTGTAATATCTGAATTCATTTTTACCTCATTGTCTTAAACTATGAACTATAAACAGCTTAGATACATCAGAACAATCCACATAATTTACATCTTTACATTGTATCGATCAGACCTCATGACCTACAAAAAAATATTCATAACTACCACCTGACATGTGGGACTGGGGTGCCTCACGGGCTCTGATTCCTTCCTTGTAGTCCCTCAGACTGGCATTCAGTGGACTCTCCCAGTGGGTTTAAATTTACAAACAACGGTGTTGACGACCTGAGGGTGTCAGTGATATGAGACTTCTATTTTCTGTAATGCCTCAATTTAGTTTTACGTTTTATACATTTTAAATTTATTTATTAATCTCGGATAGAGCTCGTAACTCGAGATTGCTTAAAAGTTGCTGAAATGTGACCTTTTTTCCCTTGGAACTGTCTTCTTCTAAACCAGCAGTCCGGACTGCTGCCTAAAATGCCCATGACCACCATCTTTAAACCCACAGACAGAGACGCAGGTGCAAAAAATATTACCTGTTACCTATTTGAAAGTATAGCCTCTCTTTTTGATTGCATAATAAAGCTAGTTAACGACATTAACACATTCTTGGCCATTTTTTTTTGTGCTTCGGAACCATCGTCTGCTACTTTTTTTTTTGGTTTTCCATTTTTGATTTTTTTTTTTTTTTTGTAAGAACTATACGTATAGTCGGAGATTGTAACAACTGAGCTGGCCTGCGAGAGTTGACGGTCTTTCGCATGAGAATATTTTTGGTTTTGTTCTCGCGGTAGGACAGTAAGCCTCTTTTGCCATGGTGAGTACAGAATGCTGACATGAGAGTGTATCAAATTGTAAAATGGCCTCAAATTGAGTTCCAATCGTGCCAGTATTTTTGTTTCTTTGGCTTGAAATTAATAATAACACTAGCAATTTATACCACTATGAAACTTTACGATATTTTTCTTATAAAGTATTTTCAAAGTGTTCATATTGATGTAGAGAGACTTATCTTAATTTTACTACGGTAACAAGATTCCGTATTTGGGGTCATCTTCTTTGCTGCATGCATATGGAGGGCCAGGAAGTGAGGGTTAATTATTTGTTAAACACTCGTTATTTATGAAATAGTTGCCGATTCCGAAGGAGAGTCTCTGGTTTCACGTTTTTGAAACGGTACGATTGTTTATAGACTTCAAAAAAAAAATTTTTGGTGCCTAAGATTTTACAATTAATTTTATATATATTGAGGGGCGCTGAATCTAAACATGAAATCAGTTGTTCTCCATCCTACTTACTTAGATCAGAGTTTTTTTTTAACGTGCATTCTGAACTCCATTTTGTGTAGTTCTAAATCACATATACAAGGATTGGTTCCTGTATATTTGCCTTATTGTCAGTATTTTACCGTACAAGGGTCTGCTGCCCTTCTTATCTCCAGAAGACATTGTTGTATTTTGTCACGAAACTAGAGTCCTCTGAAAAACAATTGGGTCGACCTGACTATTTAAGGCACCAATCCTATTTATTGACAGCTCAAAGCGAAGTTTGAAACATGTCCTTCAACACAATGGGAATAAATATGTTTCAATACCAATTGCTCACTCAACGAAAATGTAAGAAGTATATAACACCACATCTTTGGTCTTGGAGAAGATAAAGTATCATAAACATCAGTTGGTAGGTAAACTTTTTCCTTGGACAGCAAAGTGACCACACCAAAGGATTTTAGGCTGAGACAAAACACACCTCTGGGTATGATACAATAATAAACAGTCCGTGTTTAGTTTTATTTGATCCATGGATTTAAAATTGTGTAACGTACATTTAACTAAAATGTAAGTGATATTTTAGAAAGTCGAGCTCCTAGGCAAAAACGAATCCCTGAATATTTGAATTCATATAAAATCAGCTCCAAATACTACGGCACATTAGTAACAATTTTACGAAGAAGTTGAAGCTAACAGGCACGAAGTCTTACCGGCTTACACATTTATTGACTTCCCCCAATCTATCACTGCGTCTCAAGCTATTGATATACAAGAGCATACTAAGGCCTACTCTGCTGTATGGTGCACCACTATTTCGTTATCTGACGTATACGACAGCTAAGAAACTCCAACAATTCCAGAACGGTATACTGGTGAAAGTGGTCAAAGGTACTTCATTCGAGCAGCGAAGAAACAGTGAGCTGCATGAGATATTTGAGCTGCCTACGGTGGATGAATTCATTCAGCGTAGACATATCAAGTTTTTCTACTCCTTACAATACTTGACAAACCCGGTGTTTAACACGATAGCCCCCGCTCCGTTCCCCCATCGATGACAGGACGCTGTCGCGGCTGGAACACTTTAAACTTAGGTTCTAGGTATAGGTTTTAGTTTGTTTTATTTTGTTTTTAGTGTTTAGTGTCGGTGACAAGTCGAAGGTGAGCCTCATCACCTAGTGTTGTGTACATTGTTATGACTTTTTTACTACAGATATTATGATATTTTACTACAGATATTATGATATTTTACTACAGATATTATGATATTTTACTACAGATATTATGATATTTTACTACAGATATTATGATATTTTACTACAGATATTATGATATTTTACTACAGATATTATGATATTTTACTACAGATATTATGATATTTTACTACAGATATTATGATATTTTACTACAGATATTATGATATTTTACTACAGATATTATGATATTTTACTACAGATATTATGATATTTTACTACAGATATTATGATATTTTACTACAGATATTATGATATTTTACTACAGATATTATGATATTTTACTACAGATATTATGATATTTTACTACAGATATTATGATATTTTACTACAGATATTATGATATTTTACTACAGATATTATGATATTTTACTACAGATATTATGATATTTTACTACAGATATTATGATATTTTACTACAGATATTATGATATTTTACTACAGATATTATGATATTTTACTACAGATATTATGATATTTTACTACAGATATTATGATATTTTACTACAGATATTATGATATTTTACTACAGATATTATGATATTTTACTACAGATATTATGATATTTTACTACAGATATTATGATATTTTACTACAGATATTATGATATTTTACTACAGATATTATGATATTTTACTACAGATATTATGATATTTTACTACAGATATTATGATATTTTACTACAGATATTATGATATTTTACTACAGATATTATGATATTTTACTACAGATATTATGATATTTTACTACAGATATTATGATATTTTACTACAGATATTATGATATTTTACTACAGATATTATGATATTTTACTACAGATATTATGATATTTTACTACAGATATTATGATATTTTACTACAGATATTATGATATTTTACTACAGATATTATGATATTTTACTACAGATATTATGCCCTCCTCCGAACGCATCAGTGCATCGCAGTACGAGGAGCAAACTGTAACCATATAAATTTTTGTTCATTGTATTACTTATAAAAAATAAAAGAAGTTTTGAAATTTAAAAAAAAAAAAAAAAAAAAAAAAACACGGCACCAAAACACCTGGTTGGTCTGTGCAGTTCATTCAGTCTGAAATATTTTAGGGCAAGCTAAACATCTGAGGCAACACCGCTGTGAATGTGTGGTCGATAATATATTATTGGCAATAACGTAAAAAAAAACAAAATCACTGACCAATATATACGATTGGATTTGTCATAATAAGTATTTAAAAAACAGCAATTAGCCTTCATTTCGGTACAGCCTCCTTTCCTGTCAACTGTCCGACGACACAACCCAATACTTGACGGCTTTACTTGAAGGAAATAAATAACTAATATACAACAATCTCTACCACGAGCAAGGCTGAAGATGACTTATGTTGGATAAGGACTTGAGACAACTTGACCATTTGAGAGTTTTTATTGTCGATACTTTCACTTTCCACGTCTTGTAATTATTTTGTATATAATTCATAAATTCGGTTTAGTTTATAATTGATTAGTTATAATCTAATTATGTTATAATTAGTTTATAACAGTAGGCGGGGATCTAGTTCAAAAGTGCTGTTAGGTTAGCCCTGCGGATGTAAGCGAGAGATAATATAATTGTTACAAGAGAGGCTTTTCCTGAGATAGGGGACCATCAACAGCTGACCCGTGAGGCGCCGCTCCACCGCCTCCTGTATAGCGATGTTCGTGTGACTATCGATGTATCGCTAAATATAGGCACCAGCGGCTACCTCGGTTCCGTTATAACCTTCTTATCTTCCTTCTTTCCAACATTTACAGCCTTGCGAATATGGTTCATAAATGTTTTAAAATAAATTAAAGATTCTTCCGGGGAGAGGCATTATTTGCATTTACCGGCACGATACGACCGTCATTTCGATAAAATCGTCGACAATTAAATAAACGGTACTAGAAAAAGATTTATACCGACTACAGAAGGTTATGTCACGAAACAGGCGTTAGAAATAATAGTTGTGACGTATATCATTTATGTTGTGATTACTGTACATTCATTTCTCATTCAAAAAAATAAATTACGTAAAAGTTTATTTTACCACACCTGGCTTGCATTTTCAATATCAATAAAAAAATGCGTATTTGTTATCAACCATGTGAGCAAAACAGTCTGAATTTAGGTTAGTTAGTGAAGTGATAAGTATTAACTAAACTGAAAAACACATTTACTTTTAATCGACTAGATTGCGATGAATGGACTTAAGTTTGTGTGTCTACTATTCGACATGGATTGATTAAGAAATAACCGAAATATTTTTTCTGTATTTTTTAAACATTTCCAGAACTATTGTTTTGGTCCTTTTCACTTTCGGATGAAGTTCTGAGAGTTTTATATTTGTTACTAGTACAGATAATACTATAATGAGTCTAGTATTATTAAACCAGAATATAATATTCATTCCTGACGAATAGTATTTTTAAATTTTGCTATTCATGTCCAGAAATAACACAATCACATGTGTATTTATGATAATATTACATAGTGCGTAGGTAAATTTATTATGATAAAAAAAAGTATTCTAACCTGACAGTTTGAACGATGGACGAAGTGGACATATCCGGTCACGGAGAAAGTTGCCCTTCCGACGACGTTCTGTTGGCCGACAGGCTGATGGAGGATACCTTTGAGAGCACCAAGAGGATGCTGGTACTGTGCGAAGAAAGTGAGCAGGTTGGCAGCAAAACCGCCGCGATGCTACAAGAGCAAGGAGAGCAACTGGGCAACATCGAAGGAGGCATGGACAGGATCAACAACCGGGTGCGGCAGACCAACAGGTACCTCAACAGTCTGGAGAAGTTCTGCGGGCTCTGCATGGTGCCGTTCAGAAATAGGACCAAGCTGGAAAAATACAAAGCTTCTTGGGATGGAAGTGAGGACAAGAAGAGGACCAAGTCCGTGGTGAAGAAGCAGCCTTACAGAGTAGAGGCCAAAAAAGATGAGGAAGAAGAACGCCTGACCCCACGACTCAGCGACTCCCCCCTGGAGGAGAAGATCGAGGAGAACATGAGTCAGGTAAACACGGCGGTTGGCTTTCTCAAGAGTCTTGCCCTCAACATGAGTGATGCCATCGATGTCCAGAACTCTTCCTTGGACAGGATATCCTCCAAGCAGTCCTGCAACCAGGGAAACGTCAGCGCTCTTATGCAGCGGGTCGAAAACATAAGAAAATAAATGACTTCTTTTTTTTCTGTTGTTATATAATAAATTTTATTTTCATTATGATGTAAACCGTACTTGCGAAGGTTATGTCTAAAACGTTGTAAATATTTAGGTTATGTTTGTTGTGCATTTATTCTAGGAAGCCGATATGCTTTTTTGAAAACTATTTCACAAACCTTTCCGTCTCTGAATTGGTCATATTTTCATTATTCTATTGAAAAAAACAAGTGGCTCTTGGTCAGCCTCCGCTGTCTCTTATCCGGTTAGTCGGCTGACGGAGGAGCGTGGGGGACTTCCCAAGACTGACAACCACGTGTACTTGGGAGGTCTCTGGGCTGTTTGTAAATACTGTATGAATGAGATCATTTATCACAATTACTTATTGCCCAAAGAGGCAGATTGTAATTTTATCATAATAACGTTGTAGCAAAAACAGTTTGTTATCAGACACGCGAATGCAATAAGCCCAGTCGTCCGCACTTTAAGCAAAGGTTTACTGAAATGAATATTTTATACGCTTAAGGATATATGGCAAAAAAAAAAGGCTAGCCTCCGTTTTAAATACTTTTGCACAATTGATCATAACCTAAGCACAGTTTTTTTATCTATTAAGAAAATGGCGGACAATTATTTTTCATCATAACCTTGCATTTCCCGAGTGTTAATAACATTCCCGATTTATAATATTGTCTATTTTATCTGTAGATGTAAAGTTTGGATAGAGTTGTTCTTTACTTACTTATTTGTTAACTTTACTTAAACTAAAATTATGTCGCGTAGGCTCGGTCAGCCTACAGTCAAAATTAAACGGTCAGATAGAGGAAACCCTGACATGAGGTTCGATCAAAAAATGTAGATAAAATCAATGTAAAGCACCTAATGTAGTTACATTATTAGAAGATTGTATAACTTTACATTATAAAAAGTCTTACGGCTCAAAGTACCTTCTGCAAGATCTTGAGGTTTTAGCATATTTTCTATCCTGCCACCCGTTCCTTCTACAATTCTACGGACATCCCGCTCAGGTCGTTCTCAGGATCGTCCAAAAGACTCCGATCGATTTCTTCTCTGGGTGTCCACAACACCAATCGCTTTGTCCTCTTCAGGTTTCCAGTCATAGGAGAATAGAGCCTTAGTTTGTAGACTTTGCGTCACATGAATCCGATACTTGATTATATTTCCTTTACCCGCACTAGTTTGTGACTCCATCAGTAACTTAGCCCGGGGAGCGAGAACTTCGTGCAGGAAAGCCTGAAGATCCTCCTTGTAGAAGATTTTTTGAAGAGTTGTAACAGAATCACTGGATAATTGTTAACTATCCACTTGTACAATGAGCAATGTATTTTTTGTCAAAAAAAGCAGAAACTTTAACTGCTCGGAATGAGCCAATGAGAATGTTGTACGGTCATCCGAGGGTGATACAGTGAAGAAGACGGTGGGACGATTGGAGGCTAAAGGCTGGGCCGTAATGCCAAAGATTAAGTAAGTATTGCAAAGACTGTCGTGATAGGTTTAGGTTACATCGATCGTGTAATTCTCCTGTAATTTATGTTAGACGGTTGGACATCACGTGTATTATGTCACAGTGAGTCAATTACAATAAATTTGAAATCCATTTAGGTAGAGAGGAGAATCGGTTAAATTAAAAGTCAATTTGTGAAAGTGACAAACCTCACTTGGCAACGTCGATGGCTAATTGGTCTCTGTCTAATTACCTCGTACTATGCCGTTGTGGGCCTCCTGTCTCGCATGACCGTAATTGTTTAGTTTTCAATCAATTTATCAGAACTCTGTACAATTACAGGGCAATAATCAGCATTTAAAGTCCTATTGGATATCATCGATCATCTTCATGGAAGAATCGTCCACTCAAGAGAAATTAATTATTAATTATTGTCATATTGTCCTCTCAGTCAGCTTATGATCTTATTATATCACATTGATGACCTGTGTCCTGTAAAGCCTAAGGAGTAAACATAACTTTACTCATCTCCCAACTCTTGTATTTTTAAATGATAATTATTTATTATGTTTATTACATAATTAAGGAAGATAGTCGTTATATAGGTATGATTAATATATATGTATATTCTAAATACCTTGAAAAACTATACTGAAGTATAATTAAGGTGTTCGTTAAGATATAAGAGCAGGAATCGCGTGAAATTCGGGGAAAAAAAGTCCTGTTTTGCTTATTATTAATCTTTCTCAAATCAGAGCTAAGCAACCGTTTTAAAAAGTTTTAACCCGACAATCTGAGACAGTTACGTTCCCATGTCAAACAGGTTTTATTTTTATCAAGATGTTTTGTATTTACAATTTTTATTAATTTACTGAAATAAAATTGTACCTAAATTGACTTATTATTTAACTAAATATACCGTAAAAAGCTCATTTCTAAGAAGAGGATAGATGTTTAAGCGATATATCATGTTCCAGGAATGGCTGGTTGACTTAAAAATGAGAATGTTATATATGAATTTATAATAAGATGGTGTTCATAGATCGATTCCTTCTTAGATCAGACGGATAAACCGACAGATGGGAAACTTTGGCGTAGTTTATACGATATCGGACTCACAGACAGACTTACAATTAACTGAAAAACACATTGATGACCTAAATTCGCGTATGTATAGCACAGACCTAGGACAGCTATCTTTTCTCTAAACACAAAGGATTGAAGTTCGTGGAGATCGATCAAGTCCAGAGGAGAAGACCCACCCGCTGAGAGTAAATGAAACCGCTAACCATGACATGACAGGCACGAACAAAAACCTAAACCTACTGTGGATGAATTCATCCAACATAGATATATCAAATTTGTTGACTCCCAACAGTACTTGACATACCCAGTGTTTAACATGATAACCCCCGCTCCGTTCCCCCATCGATGGCAGGACGCTGTCGCGGCTGGAACGCTTTAGTCCTAGGTTCTAGTTTTAGGTTTAGTTTTTAGTTTTTCACCCAATTGTAAACTGAAGGTGAGCCTCATCACCTAATATTGTATATATGTTTACATTTTAACTTCAATCTGAAATTGTATTATATTTATGCCCTCCTTCGAATACATCAGTGCATCGCAGAAAGAGGAGAAAACTGTAAATCAAAATTTTTGTTCATTGTAAACTTATCAATAAAGAGGTTTTGAAAAAAAGATTAGTAGCCCTTTATTTTTACACCTCTCTACATCATAACCGCAATATAGGACATACGTTTGAAATTCCATTTCAGCCCTCAACCCAAAAGCATTTACACAAATCCTGCAGGAAATTAAACACCTTCCATAACGTCTATA
Organism: Acanthosoma haemorrhoidale; assembly: GCA_930367205.1. Lineage (NCBI taxonomy): Eukaryota > Metazoa > Arthropoda > Insecta > Hemiptera > Acanthosomatidae > Acanthosoma > Acanthosoma haemorrhoidale. The sequence continues at coordinate 103,954,119 of OV884015.1, read as the reverse complement.
TGAACGACTATATCGCTTCAGATTTTCAAAGGAAGTTGGAGGAGCAAGCCTTGACAAACATACATTCTCTACAATCTTACATTAACATCACAACCAAACATGTAAACACGTACTATTTATTCCTGGTATTATATCTTAATCACAGTTTGTTCACTACCCATTCAGATCTTCGATCTCCACCTATCACCTGAGGAAAGTTGTTGTTTCGCAGGGATCAATCCTTGCACCGCTTCTTTACATTATTTACACCAACCTTGTACTTTCACAATGACTAAATCAACATAATCAAGTCACAATAAACACTCACAGCTTGTCGTGGCCTATGTTCTTCGCTATCAATCGATAATCAACTTATAACTCAGTCAAATATCCTGGACTCCCAGTCACTAGACGATTGACAAAGAACCAACGGACAATACTTAATAACAATTTACATAATAAGTATTTACTGAATAGGCACTCAAAACTGAAAGAACAGTTGAAAAAATACAGTTACTCACTGAAACCCATTTTGACCTATGAAACTAAAGACTAAGTCTAATAACTAAAGAACCACGTAAGCAACCGCACACTGCACAGAAAAAACCCCACTTCATGCAGTAACATCCCATACGGGACTTACTTCATAATACTACGCGACGACTTAAGAGAAGCTGGAGCAATCTATTGAGGCCAATCCTAAATACGATTATGGGTGGGTGTCACTTGATGTCCTTCGCCAATTATTTCATTCCTGTTTTATATGTCATTCACATTTGATTGTTCTGATCCCCTTTCAAAGCTTATTTAAGAATGATAAGGGGTTGAAAGGAAATTCCGGACTTAGCATAGCAATGTGTCATCTGCGTGTCTACCTCGAAGAACAAGCAGAAGGAAGCATTTTATAAGATGTTTTAGTTTTTCATAGCTATTGTGAGAGAGGCCATAATAAACAACGCAGCCGTGAAAGGGGGGAGAATAACCAAGAAGTTTGCTGGGTTTGTTGAGAAAGGACATGACAGGTACATGAGTGGGTGCGGAATGCCTAGTGGTTGATAGGGATGGCGTGTCCTATTCCTCAGTATGTATAACAACTAACTAAAAATGCTTTTCAAGTTCGATACCCGGCAATGAAATATTATAATGTTCTTTTTATCAACTGAAGCAATTATATCTTCATACATGATGATCTATAAATGTGTCCTCCGGCCAGCCCTGCTGTACGGTGCCCCGCTATTTACCCACTTGACTGACAATACAGCCAAATGTCTGCAACATTTCCAGAATGGGATCATGCGAAAAGTGGTCTGACATACCTCTTTCGAGAGGTTGAAGAACGCTGACCTGCACCCGTTGCTTGGTGTGCCGTCGGTGGGTAGGTTCATCCGCTGGAGACACACAAGGTTTTTTGACTCGTTGCAGCACCTGACAAACCCAGTGTTTAACACTATGACCCCACCACCCCTCCCGCATCGATGGCAACAGACTGTTGGGGAAAAATTAGGTTAAGAGTTAATATGTAAGTTAGTTTTAAGGTTGATCAAAAAGGTGAGCCCCATCACCTTTATTAGTCAGTTTAGTCCAGTCACGTATAATGTATATCATTATACTTGTTTATTCATTATATAATTTTTATAAAATAACAAAACCTGTATATAATATAGCGATGCTACAGGAAATACAAAAATAATTTGTAAATAGATTCACCTGAGAATCTATACTTATATATAATTATCTGTAAATTTAAAGGGGCTATGAAAGAAAAAAAAAAAAAAAATCTTCATACAATATTTATTAATATTAATATTGATTAGTTAAAACCGGTACCAAACACTACGCAGACTTCCATAACTACAAAATTTATAATATTATACAATAACAAGAGCGCCTTATTACTTTTACTAATTGATCTTACAAATTTTATAAATTTAACAGTAACATACTAATTATTATTATTATCAAACGCTCTCAAAAAAATAAAACAAACAACATCCACAAAACATTTACCACAGCAAATCAGCCTCTTCCTTCCTCAACGGCGTCTTACAAGGTCCCTCTCTCTCCCCACTCTTACGACGCCTGTTCGCCATCAGCGCTCCTGTCTGCAACCTTCTGAAGCTCTTTCAGTGGGCAATCTTCTGATACACCTCAATATATATTCCTAATTTAATTTGTTATATAGCTATCATGATAATGTTTGACTTGATATAAAAACATGCTTTCGCCCTAGTACCTGATTTTACCCCTAGATTATCTCGCTAAATAAGCTAGTATTTAATAGAGACTGTTAAAGATAAACTGACTAATTATATCATTATAACAAAAACAATAAAGGTTCTCAGGACGTTTGAATAGTGTTGAAATTACAGTAATCGACCCTCGATACATTCGAGTCAAGTTATCACCATTGTTGCAGATGGCCTTCTCGAAGAATTACACATCGTTTTATTGTAATCCCGAAGACCTTGGGGCAGACTATTGCTACTATTTCGGAACTATTGGCTCAGCAGAACCTGTAATTAAAGGGAGGAAGGAGGATTGAATAGCGCTCATCAGAGCTAAGGTCCCTCGACATTTGACTTGCTAATGGGTCTGTGATCTCTCCTTCTGTAGTCCGTACCTGTCAATTCTTCGACGTCTTAGCAACGGATTTTTGTCCGGTTGTTACTGCCATTGCAGTTCATCGTCAAACATCAATCTTAAAGCTTATGCCGCTCAAAGATGCAGCAATATGATTTATGCTGTAATATTGAAGTACTGACAGATCAAATGTCAAGAGAAATCGAAAGTTCATTGCGCGAATCCACACCGTTTTCTTTAAAATCATTAATATTTGTTGAAAAATCATTTTAACGACAAAAGCTAAAATATTGATAAAATTTAAATCGATTCAAAATAAATGAAAATTCATTATTTTCTGCTATATTTTTTAATTTATTATCCCGTTTCCATCTGAAATGTCTTCCTAACGATAAGAGAAAAATTAAACTTTAAATCTAAAATATATTCATGTATGTGATTTGTGACCCATTAAAAGTCAGAGCTGACTACATTGACGATCACTTTGATTTTTAAAGATTGTAGTGTATTCGCTATCTGAGATAAAAATGATTTGATTTCATTAAAGGTACATTTTTCATCCTTTCTCAATTGATTTCTAATATTCCATTTTGTAGTTGAATCATGTTCATATATCTAGGGCTCAAGAGAAAAAAATAAAAGTAAATAAATGTGATTTATGAACTCCTCGGAGACTAAAACGACCTCGTGACCGGCTATAAATACGTGACAGTGGGAGTCCTTGCAATGGCCAGTTTCTCCATGTCCTGAGCGTCTGTGGCTCTCGCGCTCTTGGTCAGCCTCCATTGGCTCGTATCCAGTGACACGGCTTCCCAAGACTCCGCTTCCTCTTTAGCATGCGAGGGAGGTGACAACCATGTGGATTTGGGAGGTCTCTGGGCTGTTTGTAAATACTTTATGAATGAGCGAGTGAATGAAAATTTATCACAATTACTTATTGGCTAATAAGGCAGATTGTAATTTTATCATAATAAAGTTGTTTTTATCAGTTAATTCTATGGATCACAATTTATTTTTTCTATATCTAAGTCCAGAACGATCTATTTAATTTTGACCTATTTGGGTCTATATTTTTTTTTCTCTGGGGTGGGGGGCTCTAGATATACAGCCACCTCTTCAAAACCAGCATTTAACGATAGCCGTATTTTCATTTAACATTTCATTGATTTATAAACCATTTCTTCCCCTAAAGATTAAAGTGTCTTTATAAAATACATCTGATATGAAAACGTCAAATAAAAAGTTTTTTTCCGATGGAGGGAAGTCGAAATATTTGAAAATTGTACTACTCGTTTCAGAGAAGTGGAGCCGGAAATGAGTTACTAGCTTCTCTTTTGAGCAGTCAAAGGTTGTCGCTACCAGCGCTCCTTCGCTTTCAATGTCAGTTAGTCCATTCCCAAACATTTATAACTTTACGAAATTCTTTTAACGTTTGTTTTACTTCTTGAAAGAGACATGATCTACGAACTAAGGCACCGTGGGCTGTAAGCGTTCCGAGCAATTACAAAGTGAATACCTGAACCTTCATTGGACTAGGACTGGCAGAAACTGGATACCGGGTTTCATTCTCAAAGCTAGATTTCAGATACATAAAATTAAAACCTTAAAATTCCCAGTATCAAAGATCAAATTTACATCGAAATTCTTCAAAATCCATCTTCTAACAAGATCACTTTCAGGCAACGCACATCCGTACAACCCTTATCGTAATTTAAAGCGGAAGTGGCTCCATGATCTTTTGTAAATATTTAGTCACTGGGAGTTCTGGCACTAGTCAAGTTTGTGCACTCATGCCCTGAGCGTCTGTGACTCTCGAGCTCATTGCTTTCAGTATTGACTGTGGTCGTAAAGTGGTGGTGACTGCAAGAGTGACCAAGGGGATAACTTCATCTTCTTAGCTGGAAAGGTGGAGTTAGTGAGACATCCCCTGGCTATGCTTATAGCTCCATATTGTAGATAAATTATGAACGAGAGAGATAGAAATGTAAATTTTTATATATGATATAAATGAACGTTAAATCATTAAATGTTTCAACACAGCTATACAACGTTTTTCAAATGTTACAAAGTACAGCCTCTTCTCATGTGACGACGCGATTGTCATTGCTGCTATAACAGATATTTATGTGCCTAGAAATGGTATTGTATTATGCAGAATGGAGTGCCGTGTTGTGTGTCACCCGTGAGATGATAAATCCTCTTTTTGTTGTTTGCACAACGGCCAATACTCTTTAGAGAGCTGCTCAAATTATCAAACAAACGAGATGAGATTGAAATTGCTACGAAGGTTGGGGGGGCACAGAAGACCGGCGACAGCAAGTCGGGGCCCTTACATAAGTAGTGGCCTCCGTGGACCTGAGAGCATAACCCAATCACAGTTCTTCTTTCATCCTCTTTGTGGCTAATGTCCGACACAATCAGCTCTAATGGAAGAGCGGTGTACCGGTGGCTCCAGAGTGGCCGAGGAATGGGAATTAGGGATGTTTCATGGAGGACAGCTTTAGTATAGCTGGAGGGGTTGGGGGCTTTGTGTGATCAGGGGGAATAATTCAAAAGCCGGGTATGACAGCATGACCAGAATTTGTGGCATCTCAAAGACCACGGCCGAGACGTAATCAATTTTTTTCTTCATAATTTTCGTTTGGAATTAAAAGAAATATGAATAACATCTAAAATCACCCGTTTTTTTCCTTCCTAGCCCCTTTAAATTTACAGATCATTAATCCTCAGAAGAATCTATTTACAATTTTTTTTGTATTTCCTGTTGCGTCGTTACATTATATACAGGTTTCGTTATTTTATAAAAATTATGTAATCAATAAATAAGTATAATGATACACATTATACGTGACTGGACTGAACTGACTAACTGACTGATGGGGCTCACCTTTTTGATCAAGCCTAAAACTAACTTACATACTAATTCTTAACCTATTTTTTCCCCGACAGTCTGTTGCCATCAATGCGGGAGGGGTGGTGGGGTCATAGTGTTAAACACTGGGTTGGTTAGGTGCTGCAACGAGTCAAAAAACTTGATGTGTCTCCGGCGGATAAACTCACCCACCGACGGCACACCTTGCAACGGGTGCAGGTCAGCGTTCTTCAACCTCTCGAAAGAGGTATGTCGGACCACTTTTCGCATGATCCCATGCTGGAAATGTTGGAGACATTTGGCTGTATTGGCAGTCAAGTGGGTAAATAGCGGGGCACCGTACAGCAGAGCTGGCCGGAGGACACATTTATATATCATCAATTCTAGACGAAGCGACAGGTTGGGTGACCTTTTTCTTACTTTTTCAAGCTGGTGTAGTGGTATTTTTTTTTCTAAGCTCTCAAACTTATAAAAATAGGAATGTGGGAAAAATAAGGAAAAGGAAAAATAAGGAAATCGCCTGAATAATCCTTATTGCAAGAAACGTCACTTATACAATATGAGTTTGCGAGTAGGAAAATGAAAATTTCAATTGAATTTATTCTTGGCAATTATTCTTTATCACAATATTTTCCGCCCCCCCCCCCCCCCCCGCCGATTAAGGATCTTTAGTAAATCACCGGCAATAAAGCTGCCCTAGTTATTGCCTGAGCCAGGCTGTTCAACAAAGTCTGCAAGCCGATTTGTGACTTACAAAGTGAATAATGACCCAGGAATATTCCTTTTTTTTTCCTGAATATTCCACAGGGACAGATATAAAACTTAGTGACGCCCCATTTATTCCCAGATTCAAATTTCTACCTTTTCTTGCATCATCGTTTTCTTCCGTCGATTATAACCAGCCGTCATCAGAATAAAATTTGAATACGATTGTCCCTGTACCGGCGAGGGAGTACTTAACTAGTCATTAACATTCCCTCACAGGTTTTTTTTTTATAATTAAATTCTCAGCGAAATCCTAATACTCCAATACTCCGAAAATAGTCCGTGGTTTTTAGATCAGTGGTATTCGAAGACGTACTATTTGCTAATAACGGCTAATCTTAAACATTTATAAGTTGCATTTCCCATCCTTCAAAAGGGAGAATTCCACTTGTGCTTGGAAATTTTAACTTTGACATCGCTAAGACTAAACAGATGTTTATTCAATGGCGCTTTCTTTAAGCGATTAGTTCCCAAAATTTGTCTGAGTGAGGTGAACCTACAGATTTTTCCCTATACTAATTCAGTGTTGTCCACTCCAAGTACAAATTAGCTTTGCCAAAAGTTATTACAGGTACAGATAACGTTTGTATAGCGACGTCATTTCTTAACCAATAGTTAATCCTAGAGAATAATTTCGTTAAAATATTTAAAGCTTTTAAATGGAATACGCTTTAGTCAGAAACTCTCCCCTCCCCCTAAAAAAAGATGTGTTTTTTTAGATGGAAAAAAAAAATTATTCTGTAATTTTCAGCTTGTTCAAACAAAAAAAAACTTATGAGTAAAACAGTCACATGAAGCCATAACTTCATAATTGTTTAAAAAAAATTAATATATTATAATTAACATTTATAGCGGAATATAAATAACATAAAAGACAGCATTCTCTCTTTAATTTGAATTTCCCGCGCTGCTTCTACTGGCCCCCACCAGATGGAGCAGTTATCAGATAGAGAAGGTTATGTTAGGTAACAAAACTTGTAAATAAAGTGTGAATAGAGAAGTGATAACTATAAACTGTAATTGTCGTTTCTTTGTTTACAGGTAAGATTGTGTAAATGATATGTGTCGGGTTGCCACTAGGGGAGTGCCTAATCACTCTAGCCCTGGTGACAAGTGCGGTTTGTTGTAGTTTATAACATGGACCATTGTTCCATGTCGGCGTTTGATATCTGACTCCATTTATGATAGGTATGTGTCCCGACAATACACTATATTCAAGAGAAGAGGTACAGAGGTTTCATAAAGAATAAGAGCCCGGCAGCGTTACAGGTACAAGTCGGCAGAGGGTCTGCAAGGAGGCTGAAGGGCAAGGTGCCAGACGCAGAGGCGCTGAGGATAGAGTGGGTGACGGAGGATAGACTCACTTCCAGGGCCAAGTGGCCCTAGCGTAAAGCGACACCGAGTAACTGCGGATGAAGAGAGATAGAGAGTAGTAGACTGAGTGGGATTTTGGGCTAGAAGCCCCTGGATTAAAGAGTATTTTCCCCTTCCTGATGGAAGGTGGAGTCGGTGTGCAAGGGGTATGTTTATGATGGCACACCTGCACCTCTGTCACAAGGCGCGTGACCGGAGACAAGGGTTGCTTAGTTTATGGCCATTTATGGCATGCTAGGGACACACCCATTAAGGTTTATGAGAGGCGACCCTAGGTCTACATGGTCTGTTTTATGACGGCCAGGTGTCTTTTAGGCCGGTGCACCTGCTGTTACCTGACTTGTTACGACTGCCGGCCCATGCGTTTATTGCTAGACTTTCACCATGATTCACATTATTACAATACAATATATATGCACCAGAGTATAAGGTGATTTAACTTAAGTAGTTAGCGGTCGCTAAAATATGAATAATTGTTATAATATAATGTATATTGAATAAAATTTCTCCCTTTGTTAACAGAGAAACTGATTTCAGTTTATTCAACCCACCTTTAATAATTGTCTTACAAAACGACAATTACAGTTTATAATTATCACTTCTCTATTCTCACTCTATTTACAAGTTTTGTTACTTAACATAACCTTCTCTATATGATAGCTGCTCCATCTGGGGAGGCAAGTAGAAACAGCGCGGCAAATTCAAATTAAAGAGAGAATGCTTTCTTTACACACATATATATATATTATAAATAACATAACATTATAAAGTAATTATAATTAGCTAAAATCCTAAAAATCTAGAATTATATTGCGAAAGAGGGGCTCTTTATAGTTATATTTTGCTGCGAAAGTGTTGGTGAAATAATAAGTTTATGTCAACATTTATCAACAGATAAAAAACAAAAACTTCAGTTAATTATTTTATCGGTAAGCACTAGCTCATAAAGACCTACCAGCTAGTTTAAAGCTACTTACATGGCTAAACACTCACCTAACTAAACATGGCTTAGCGCTTTACGACCGACTCGGCTTTAAACAGTATCACTCTGTCATGTTACGGTGTGGTCGGCGAAACAAAGTTTCGAAACAAAACAGGACTGCACTCGAGTGTTTTTGGACGTCACAGAAGCCTTCGACACCGCATAGCCTGAGGGGCTCGTCAACTTTAGGCGCGTTCTCTTTGTTCTTTACTGTAAATCATTTAAATTAAAAAAAAAAAAAGTAACTAACAGAATTACAAAAAATATATACTAGATATTTCTTAGGAGTTTAAGGTGAGAATCTATTTTCACTCATAAATTTCATCATTCCTAGCGACGGTTAATCATTGCCCGTAACAATTCGTTAAACAAGTTTTTAATTATAATCTTAACAGTTTTATTATTTAATTAAATAACGGAAAGAGAAATATTTAGCGATGGTTTGCTATTGCTTTCTTATAAAGTGTTCACCTCCAAAAACTCTTTCAAAGACTAGATATCTTAGCTTAGCAATTATTTACACCAGATAAGTTATTGCTTTATTTTTTTATATTTTATTAATAATATATTGCACAAGATCATATTTTTTTAAGTTGAAAACTGAGCGACTGTATGCAACCCAATGTAATCAAATAAAAAAATATCTTTTCTGAGGCTACGTCTGGAAATATCTTGAGATAGTCTTCCTTGATAAAGGAGATATCATTTAATTAAAATTCAATCGAATTTTGTCAAAGGTTAACATTTCTGTAATTAGCGTACGGAGAAATTCCTCAACGAAAACCAACATCACCCTGTTTGGAAAAAACAACAACGATGTATTCCTACGTTTACAGCCCACAAAGAGGCACATTGGGTAATTAAGAGGAAACCCTTCTCCTTAGCAATAAAGGAAATAAACATTTTGACAGCCAAACCTAATTGTGGTTTCACCCTCTTGTGTATACAACATTAAGGGTAGAAAATGGAGATTACCCGACTGGATATACCCTTACCTACTTATGGAGCTTTAAAGAAAAACATAAAATTATTATCATCAAAATTATCACCTATGTGATAATGATGAACAACAAATTTCTAGAATTCTTCTGAAGGCATTCAGATTAACAACAACTTTATTATGATAAAATTACAATCTACCTGATTGGGGTATAAATAATTGTGATAAATGATCTCATTCATACCAATTTACAATTTTCATTCACTCGCTCATTCCCCCAAGAGACCTCCCAAATCCACATGGTTGTCACCTCCCTCGCATACGAAAGGGTAAACGGATTCTTGGGAAGTCCCCCACGCTCCTCCGTCAGCCGCGTCACCGGATACGAGCCAGTGGAAGCTGACGAAGTGCGCGAGAGCCACATACGCTCAGGACATGATTGCCAGAACTGCGACTGTCACGCATTTATAGCCGGTCACGAGGCCACTGCCGTTTTAGTCTCTGAGGAGGATTATAGGGATGAATGGTGCAGTGCAATGACTGTGCAAGGGGATTAGGGTGGTTGGATAGGTTACTATGGAATTTCATGAACTTGGAAGGAATGAGTTCAAGATTGTAGGGTATATTAAGATCATTGTGATGGGTTTTGTTGCTGACGTAATAAGGGGCATTTACTATTGTTCTCAGGACTTTTGATTGGATGCGCTTGATGTTCGTTTTTGCTGTCCCCCATAGCTCTATTCCGCATGTCTAGATTGGCTTAAGTATAACTACTTAAACATGAAAAAAAGTAATTATTACTAGCCCAAATCCTATAAAACTAGAATTATTATGCGATACAGAGACTCTTTATAGCGATATTTTGCTGTGAAAATGTTCGTGAAATCTCTCTCAATAATAACATCGACATAATAACATAAATTCCTGAAAAAAAACTACACTTAATTATTTTATCCGTAAGCATTAACTACACCATCGCGCTAGCTTGGGTGGTTCGATCGAAAGGGGGAGCTCCTTGGTTCATTTCCCTTACCTGACGAGACCTCGTGTCCCTCCCGAGTGTGTGAGACTAGATAGGGGTCGCTGACACACAGCTTCATCAAAGATACGGCCGAAAACAGATCAATAGCAGACTATTGCTAGCGGAGCCTTTCAATTTAGTTAGGCCCTCGAGGTTATTAAAAACAGAACAGCCAGTACGGGATAATAAAAGAACAATATACGTTTTTTAGGAGAAAAAAAAATTATTGTGAACCCAACTCGTCCGAATTTGAAATATTTACTAAAAAAAAAAAATACTAATAAATAAATAAATTTAAAATATTCAATACATACAAATCATAAATAAAAGTATGTGCGTCAATAATTAATTAATTTGTTAGAAGACACGTTTTATTTTATTATTGCATACCTTGAAGGGTCAGGTATTTTTGTTTTATTTACGGAGTAACCAAGTCTCCCATTTTGTATTTTGTAGAAAGGTGACTAAAATTTTATTATGAATCATTTTTTTGTAGGCTAGATAAGATCATCCCACAGCCAGATTAGCCAAATACCATCGCTGGACCTAACATTGGCCCAATCCTACCCGATTCTATATATATATATATACTCTTTATTGGGCTATAATTACAATCTGCCTTTTATAAGACAATCAGTAATTGCGATAAACGCTCTCATTCATACCATATTTACAATTCATCATTCACTCACTCATTCATACAATATTTACAGACAGCCCAGAGACCTCCCAGATCCACTGCAAAGAGAGAGTGGAGCCTTGGGAAGTCCCCCACGCTCCTCCGTCAGCCGCGTCACTGGATACTAGCCAGTCGAGGCTGACCAAGAGCGCGAGAGCCACAGACGCTCAGGACATGATTGGAGAGACTGGCCATTGCCAGGACCCCCGCTGTCACGCGTTTATAGCAGGTCACGAGGCCACTACCGTTTTAGTCTCCGAGGAGGATTATAGAGATGAGTGGCGCAGTGCAATGGCTGTGCTACAGGATTAGGGTGGTTGGAGTACCCGATTCTAAAATTCTCGATCCTTCCAAATGGGAATCCGCAGATGAAGTTTATAACAGAGTATGTCTGTTTTCAACCATTGGAGTGCTTAATCTCTTTCAGTAGCGGTTAAATTTACCGTTCTTGATTAATTAAATCAGCCTTTAACTGTATGTATTAAATAAGACCATTTTTTTTTTTTTCAAAGGTTGAACAATCTGATTTCCATTTCCAATCTGACTCACCACTCTGGTGTATTACGAGATATGACTGTCTACAGTCCGGAAGCAACGTAGAAGTGAATTGGTGGGTCTATAGAATAAAATGCTATCCAGCCAACAGCGCCATTGGGCTGGATTCGAACCTGGGACCTGATCTCCGAACAGGGGCTCCTCCCGACCAAGCTTTCCGATATCACATTACAGCTATGCCATTAATCCTTAAATCGTTTACAAAAACCGTATTCACAACTATACATTACTTATTACATTAAGAACTAAATTATGACTGACTACAGGTCATACTGCTTGGCTCATTACAAAGTTGAATTTAGTGATGAAAATTAACTAAACATTTTAAGTGTTATACATCAAAAAACATTATACAAACCTAATTTGTCTTCGAGATCGCATCGGTCTGCTGAGCCAGGATGGTCATTTCCTTCAACCAGACGGCAATAATTCTTGGGGTTATTCCTCTACCCTATCCTTGTCCACTAAATCCCCCATCCTACATATGCATAACTTCCTCAAACTCAAAACCTTCATCCATTCATGCAACACAAGATCTCGCTTATCCGACCCCCCCCTCTTCCGGATGTCACTTCCTTCCATCCCTAAGGAACTACTTTCCTCCATCCATCTAACGTTCTTCTTCCCTCTCGGTTTTCGAATCCTTTCATTTATAACTTTGGTCGTTTTACTAAATTCGCCATTATTTAAATATTCTGAGCGCTATACACTTTTCTTTTTGTTTGCATATTCTATATTAACAAAACGTTTACATCTTATAGTAAAATCTTGTATTTAATTATAATGTTTCTCTCCCGGTGTCCGAGCTGGTACGGTGCTTAGGCTTTTATCTCGACAGATGCTTTGGACAACTGTACAGACTACTTCAAAGGACATCCCATCTCTCAATAGAAAATAAATTACTAATTTACAAAGTTATACTTAAGCCAATCTGGACGTACGGAATAGAGCTATGGGGGACAGCAAAAAATTCGAACATCAAGCGTCATAACGATCTTAATATACCTTACATTCTCGAACTCATCACTTACAAGTTCATAAAATTCCGTAGTAGCCTATCCAACCACCCTAATCCCCTAGCCACTCCACTGCACCCCTCCCCTGCTCCCCTGCACTCATCCCTATAATCCTCCTCGGAGACTAAAACGGCAGTGGCCTCGTGACCGGCTATAAATGCGTAACAGTCGCAGTCCTGACAATGGCCAGTTTCTCCAATCATGTCCTGAGCGTATGTGGCTCTCGCGCACTTCGTCAGCCTCCACTGGCTCGTATCCGGTGACGCGGCTAACGGAGGAGCGTGGGGGACTTCCCAAGACTGTGCTTCCTCTTTCCCACGCGAGAGAGTGGACTTGGGAGGTCTCTCGGCTGTTTACTTATTGCCCAATAAGGCAGATTGTAATTTTACCATAATTAAGTTGTTTTATATACATCTAATTATACGTTACTCGTCTAAAACATTATCGTGTGTATTCGTTCTGTAATCTTGCTCGACTAGCGCTTCCAATACAGTTGTATTTTATTTGTTTGTTTTTTCATTTCGTTTTTTATTCTCGTCTCCCTCATCATTTTATCATCAAAATCGTGTGCATGCAGATCTATCGAAAATGCAATTCTCTTCTTTTCCTAATTTTTGCAATAACTCAAATGTTTTTAGTGTTGCAAATGAGTTGCTAAGACTTACAGCAAAACGTGCTGTATTGTGTCACTTTTAATAATGATAATTTTTATGTTTGCATTTGGTCAACTGTCTGGTGATATTGATCTTACCTCTTTTTTGTGCGTTTCTCTAAGTGAAAGGAGAAAGAAAGAATATTATTGTTAGCAGAAATTCTGTTTATAAGATGATAATATAGAAAAAATATAGAAAAAAATTGTGTGCGATTTGTGTGTCTATGATGATGTTCAATCATTTTACAAATGTCACTTATGTATTGGGTAAAGGCTCATTCATACCAGAATGTTCTTTATCTTGTTGCTTCGAGAGGTGTTGTTAGTGCAGTACCGCTGAAGTCCAGCAAGTTTGTCAGTTTCGTTCTTACATCAGTACAACATCTGTACTTTTATCTGTTTAGTCTCCTGCCTTTTAACGGACTAAATATGAAATAGGAAGTGTAAAGTATTTTAGTAATGTATTTGAAAGTAGAGCCTTTTTGTTCAGGCATATTGGATTATCCTTGAGCCGGGGGGGAGGCTGCTTTTCGTTTATTTTCCCCCTCTCGGATATTAATGACTAACAAACACATACACTACCTCGACAGTAACTGACAAATAAAGCAGAAGCTATCGGAAATGCAAAGCTCCGCTGACAGATCGTAATGGTGTTTACTGGAAGCCTGGAAGCCTGGAAGCTTTGAGGCTGGTTATTTTTCAGACTTCCGTCACTACCTCAATTATCGGGAAATGTTCTTTTTTTTTCCCTTTGACCTGCCTGACTTTTGATCGTAAATCTACTAGAATTACCGCTAATAATAACCGAAAAAAATCTATGCTTTAGTAAAATGGCGTTATGACAATTAAATTAGGATAAATCGATCCATACATATAATATATTATTATGTTTTTTATTTATTTAAATTTATCTTATTATTTATTATCTGAGGTTTTAGGTTCTGTTAATAAAGGAAGAACTCTGGCAAAAATGGAAATTTATTGTTACAAAAACTTTCTTAAATTACTTATATAAGTACGTATTTACAAATTTGCTTCCTCTTCTTCTTCAATCAAAATCAATGCTTCTTCTTTTCGTGAAACTTCTATTCCGTTCTGCTTTAAGCCCAATAACCATTAACTAAAATAATTTTTTAATTTATTTACTGCACTCAATATTTTCAGATAACCTGTCTCACGGGCTGACCCAAACTAGAGAGACCCTAACTTACGGTGTTCCCAGCAGAACAACAATCGCCATCTTGTTTTTCATAACCTCCACTCCTTTGTTTTGATCGCCTTCTTGATACACGGTTCGATTAAAAGCTTTTATTTCAAATTCTTGATAAAAAATTTTTACAATATCAAATATCACAACAATATATATTTATATATATATGTATGGATTTGCTGTGCCAAACTCCCTGGGTTCACATCCCAATGTTTTCTAAAGTCGTATGCCACAGGCAATCATAAAAATATTCAAACTGCAACTCGATTCTCAGGAATGTCGTTGATATTGGCCTTTTAAATGTCCCTTAGATGTGATTCTACTATCTACAATTTCAATTCGGCTAAACGATTGTAGCTTATTAACCAACAATACGCTATAACAGACTAAATCTCTGGTAGGAGCTTGGGGTACATCCAACAGGTCCAACAGAATACAGGAAGTCATTTGGACCGTCTAAGTATTGGCCATACCAGACTGGCCTATGGCTAATGAAACCCTTCTTGTGGATGCTTTTCATCTGAGCTTACTTATTAAAATATATTTCGGTCCAAAGTCCAACGAGAGTGAAGATCATCTGTCATCTACTTTTTTTCTTTCTGAATTTCTTGCTGAAAAGAAGCAGTATGTGCTGTACTCAATTTCCTGTCAAGTCCCGAAGAACGCTTCAACATATTTGATCAATCCTTGATTTTTCAATAATTAAATTGATCGATCAATTTATTATTATTTTCATCGTACTCTTTGGCTGTTCCTTTCTTTTTTTACAGGCATATACTGACATCTTTCTTTGTCATTATTCCTATTTTTAAAGTTTAAAGTTATAAATATATAAGATTTCTTTTTATTTGTTATATTTCTTGTAGTTTTTATTTGAAATAAATTTGCTCCATTTCTAGAAAATACAGTAAATTCCAACGAGGTGGCTGCTTGTAGCTCAGTTTCCTTGGCTTCTCGTGTGCCATAACTCCTGGCTTTGAGTGGCACTTCCGGTCTCACAGAGTAAGTTTGGCTCCGAGGAGATGTAAACTTCTAATGGTTGGCATGCATAGTTTGTAGCCACATCATCCGTCGTGGCTGTGGACTGGGGTGCCGCCTGCGGTCCCAGTTGCCCTCAATGGTGCCTGGGGCTTTGCTATTGCTATTATCCTCACTCGGCTCCATAATATATATATTGTTACGTTGTTTTTTTTTATCTATTTCCTTAAATTTAAAATTTGTCATCTGAGGTTTTAGGTTTTGTTAATAATAATAAAGGAATAACTATGACAAAAGGAAATTAGATATTACAAAAACTTTCTTTAATTAATTTTATAAGTACGTCTTTGATAAATTACAATATTATTTACAAATTTATTATTTTACCTTAATGTTATTACTGACTGACCAGATTTACTAATTTTCCTGTCGTTTTCTTTTTATGGTTCAACTATTTACTTCGTCCTTCTTTAACTTGGTCCGCAAAATCCAATTATATCACTTCATTCCTTCTTCTTTTCATAAAACTTCTTTTCCGTTCTCCTATAAGCCCAATCACCATTAACTAAAAGAATTTTTAAGTTTTTCAACACTCACTATCTTCATATGACAACATGTCTTACGAGCTGCCCCAATAGAACGACAACTACATCTCTCGGTGTTCCCAGCAGAACAACTCACGCCATCTTGTTTTTCATACACTCCCTCTTTTGTTTTTATCACCTTCTTGATACACGGGTCAATTAACGGCCTTTTATTTTAAATTCTTGATAAATAAATTTTAGAACATCAAATATCACACAAATAGATATACAGCATTAAACCCCTATCACATTCACAAAATCCTTGTCCTGTAAAGTAATGATAATAAAATAATTAGCAAATCAAAATCAGTAAAATGATCATATCTCAATGTGGTTGACCTGCCCTAAGTTTTTATAGTAAAATTGACCGTAAAGATGATAATGATCTATGTAATATCAGTAATTGTCTTATCACAAAGCTGGATGAATGACTATATAATAAATATTATGCTCTTATGAATATTATGAAATATAATATAAATCTGAAGGGTCCAAGCTTTCATATGGAGACATGGAGCCATTTCCGAAATAGAGAGTGGTGTACGAGATTCCATGTAGTTGTCACGGACATTGTCGTTTCTTTGTTTTGTCTAACTTTAAGGACCCAGTCAAAATTTTCATCAAATAATCAAATGAAGACTTCATTATGGCGGGTAGTTTTTTTAAAGGTAATTCCTTTGTTATTTCAAAACCACATTTTCAAACGAGTCAGAAAACATTTCCTCCTCTGCCCTAATAAACCTTTTCAGTACAATTAAAACAATTTCATTTTAGGGATATTGTGTTTTTTTTGACAAGTCTTTTTCACTGAGGAAATGTTTTTATCGATATTAGTGAAGAGAACAAATGGTATCCTTTTCGATCCCAGGTCCAAGATCTTTAATCCAAATTATAAGCATATTAATATTTATTCATTGGGATATATAAACGTTATTTAATGTTATTACAACAAAGAAGATATGACAAACGACTTTCCTGAGAGCCTATTGGCAGGTGGTCATATGTCAGAGTTCTGTGTGGCTTAGGATATTAGGTTGCTTACCTTGACAGTCTTTTTTTCTGATAATCAATCGTGATGTGGCCCTAGACTAAATGACCTAGGGACATATGGAGACAGGGACTAAATGACCTAGGGACATATGGGCATATGGATACAGGGACTAAACCACTTTGAGAACTCCCCTAAAATAGCTGACATCTAGGCCAAAGAGAGACATTTAAGAAATAAGTGGTTCCATGTTGTTATTGGCAAGGGAGATAGATGGTCAAGGCTTTATTTTCGAATCAGTCGTTCTAGTTTGTCTGCCTCGGTACAGAATTGTGAATTTCGTCATATTCAAAGTATATTTGTAATTATCAGTTACTGTTAAACATTTAGTTCTGAATGTACCTCAAATTCGAAATTCTAATCCACTCATTTACGGGTCGGGCCAGCAGCAATGCACGGTACCCGACCCTTCAAAAAAACCTGTTAAGATTTAGTCATGACAAATTAATAACGTATAGTCAACAAAGTAATTGTTTGTATTTTTGCTGGAAGCTATTATACACCAATGCATAGATTTTGTATTGAGAAAACATTTCCAAGTCTTCTGGAACAAATTTTCACTTAATACCTCGTTAAACCACACCGCACATACAACTGACAATAAGTAATTTTTTTTTTGTTATATAAATAATAAAACCATTTTAAAATCTACAAAGACGCGAAAGACCTAGAAACAGACATCAGGAGACTGAAATTCCGCGGACATATGGTAAGAATGGCCCCGGAAAGACTAAACAAGGAAATATTCCAGAAAATCCGAGGATACAAAAGCTCAAGGGTATACACCAAGAAGATTAAGGAAGAAACTGAAAGACTAGGAATAACGGAGCAGGATTGTGAGGACGGAGAAAGATGTAGGAAAAGACTGAAAGAAATCAAGGTTCTTGTGGGAAAGAAAATATCGAAAAAGGGAGTCGCGTGGGCAGAAGAAAGAAAACAAAAGCACGTATCGATAATGAGGGAAAAATGGAAGGAAAGGAAAAACAAAAACAAGAAAAGAACCGAAAGTAATGATATTCGCGTGGTCTTTAAGGCCTTTCCGTAAAAAAAAAACATTTTAATTATTTTAATTTACATAGTTATGTGACATGTAAATTTCTCAGGTACATGAAAATTGTATTTGATGTCCCGATAACAAGAAACATAAAGGCAAAATTAATTAGAGCCCCAAGCAAACAGAGCGCTAAGAAGAAGAATTAAGTGCAAACGTTAGTTTGATCAACAAGCAACATAACCACAAAACGACAGGAAGTTCTGTTTAGGGACCGACTTTAGACACACTTGTTCATTCTTCAATCTAAGGCCCTTTGCTTGTGATTCCTGAAGCACAGATGTTGGTAGGACATATCCTGATAGACTGTTCATTTTATACAAAGAGAAAAATAAGAGGACCTTTGTAGCCAGCAGATTTTAAGAGATTGTAATCGAATTCGGCAGAATGTGTTCAAGGCAATTTCCTCTGAGTAAAGGAATCGTAGCGACACGTTTGAAAAATATAGATATGCCACGGTAGAGGTGGATCATTATATATAAAAAAAAAACATTTTTTGAAAATTCAACACTTCAGAACCAGTAATTTTGAATTTACTTATACAGTCCCCAGTAAATTTAACGATTGAAATATTTTTAAAAGATTTTTTTCATTTTATTAAATTAGTTATATTATATAGTTAATTTATACTTCTGTTTTGCAGGCAACGTATTGTTTCTATTGACTATTTACCTAGTATTTTATCTTTAGGTTTTACTATAATTTAATATTGTGTTTTATTGACTTTTTCTTATTGTTTTATATATTATTTTTTATTCCCATTTATGAGTTTACTGGGATACTTTTGAAATTAGTTTTTTTTCCATTCATATCCCCTTGTTATCATAAATTATGGAATTTAGTATCTTGGC
Source organism: Acanthosoma haemorrhoidale (assembly GCA_930367205.1). Classification (NCBI taxonomy): domain Eukaryota; kingdom Metazoa; phylum Arthropoda; class Insecta; order Hemiptera; family Acanthosomatidae; genus Acanthosoma; species Acanthosoma haemorrhoidale. Next base: position 103,934,982 of record OV884015.1, on the reverse strand, counting down.
TGATTTTTATACAATTTTCAATAATTTTACATTGCGATTTGTGATTGTTACAAAAGCATAATGATATACGTTATACATTCATTGTCTAAGCATGTTTAAATGTGATAGGGCTCACCTTATGAATCATAGACTCCAAGCTCTTACATCTTACTAACAAAATTTTGATTTACATACTCTTTATTGTGATATAATTACAATCTGCCTTTTATAAGGCAATAAGTAATTAAGATAAATACGCTCATTCATACCATATTTACAATTCATCATTCACTCACTCATTCATACAATATTTACAGACAGCCCAGAGACCTCCCAAATCCACATGCGAAGAGAAAGCGGAGTCTTGAGAAGTCCCCCACGCTCCTCCGTCAGCCGCGTCACCGGATACTAGTCTTAACCTTGATCCTAACCTAATTATCCCCGACAGTCTGTTGCAATCGATGCGGGAAGGTGGGGTCATAGTGTTAAACCTGGGTTGGTTAGTTGCAGCAACGAGTCAAAAAACTTGATGAGTCTCCGGCGGATGAACTCGCCCACCGACGGCACACCAAGCAACGGGTGCAAGTCGGTTAGTGTAATTTAACCTCTCGAGAGAGTTATGTCTGACCACTTTTCGCATGATCCCATTCTGAAATTGGTGGAAAATTTTAGCTGTATTGTCAGTTAAGTGAGCATATAGTGGATGTTCATAATTTATATTTATACTTTATTTCACTTGATATTATTCATTTTTTTTATAACGAGAATTAATATTTTTTTATATGTACCTTATTCTTATTTATAGGAAACTTGGTCCCATGCTAATTAAAATTTTCTATCAATTTAGTTATCGTGCAAACCCTTTATTCACCATACATATATTACTCCTCTGTATTTCATCTGTAAATCTCAAGCTAGGCATATTACATTTCAAACCCAAATACATTTGCATATGCCCACCCTAGATTGAAAATTGTAGTAGCTTGTATAGTCTCCACAATTTGAGACTTAAGCTTTAAAATAATCTGACATTACTCACTCATTGGTCTCTTGAAGCTCGACCTGCTGGTTGTCCATCTTATCGAAGGTGCTGGACTGTCCTGTAGCTTACATCTGCAACACACATACATAATTATGTTAGGCCTATCTTATCTATAGCAATCATTTAATATATATATATACATTTGTGTTCCATAACATCAAACAGGGTACCGTTGTAAAAAGGAAAAAATTTCACTTTTCATTAATATTCCCCCGTGAATTGAATCCGCTGATTGAGGATCTGATGAGTGAGGCAGGAGTTGGAACATTAAAAAATGAACCTGTTTTTTTCAAACTCATCTCGTTGTAATTAAGAAAAGGCATACATACTTCGTTCTTTCGTTAATTAAAATGGATAATTATTTCATTTATTTTACAGCAGGCTTGGTATCAGAAGAAAAATAATACGTTACACAAATTTACAATTTGAAAAATATTGTGCGCTGATGGCAGAAAAGTATACTCTCTGGGAATTAAAGTAGTTATTTTTATCCAAACATTTTTTCATAGTCGACCGTTTTTTGATAGCCGATATTATTGTATTCGAAATTTTTACGTGCATCCATTATTGTTTTCACGTAGAATTAATGAATAATTCCCCTTATTACGTCAGAAACAAAACCCTTCATAACGATCTCAATAAACCTTACATTCTTGAACTCATCCCTTCCAATTTCGTGAAATTCTATAGTAGCCTATCCAACCACCCTAATCCCCTAGCCATTGCACTGCATCACTCATCCCTATAATTCTCCTCGGAGACTAAAGTGGCAGTGGCCTCGTGACCTGCTATAAATCCGTGACAGTAGGAGTACTGGCAATAGCCAGTTTCCCCAATCAAGTCCTGAGCGTATGTGGCTCTCGTGCTCTTCGTCAGCCTCCACTGGCTCTTATCCGGTGATCGGTGACTTCCCAAGACTCCGCTTTCAGTTTCGCATTCCTCTCTCTCAAGAATTAACAAATGATTAGTAACATGACTTTCTTGTTGTTTTTTTTACTATTAATTCTTAATCATTACAAAAAAAATAAAATTAATTTACTCAATCGTCATGTGATCATTTCATTTGTATTTATTAGTCACGATACTAATTTGTTTGGTTTTTTACATTATAATAACCAAAAAATCCGCGAAGGTAAGTGGCGCTGAAGTGTCACCCTTTTTCCTACCTCTCAACCTTAATTTTAGGTTTTCGAAACATATTTATTTAAGTATTTACTCATCGCGGACAATAGTAAACGCAATTAATAAATTCAAATAAAGTAGTAGGTAGTCAGATATTTTACTCAAGCAGATCTGCCTCCATAAAATAGTATAAATTTTTCATTTTCCCTTGTATTAATTTAATTATAACATTCTAGATAATGGTGAAATGGCCGACACAAATGCTAGTAACATTGTACAAGTGAATTTTGGGTAGATAGAGAAAGGTATTGATTTAATTAATTACATGACTGACACACAACCTCCCTTCCAATAAACTCGGTAGCCATTGATGTCATCATGGTTGGGGTTTTCCTTGTTTAAAAGTTTTTTGAAATTCTGATGTACTGGTAAATAAAAAAAGTATTTTGACTGAATTTTCAATGATTTGATCACGTCCACGTCCTTTTCGTCATCCATGTGAATTGATTGCCTTCATGATTCATAGAATTGATGAATCGGCCAAGTTGAAATGTAGCCACTGCTGTCACATTTCATATTCATTTAATAAAGGTCGATTAGAAAAAAATAAATTAAATATATTTATAAATAGTTTTATGTTTAAAAGTCTGACTTTTGTTCAATAAGTAATAAGAGCTTTGTAGATTGTATTGAGGCTTTAAACATTTTGTATTGGGAGAACCACCATTGAACGATTAAAAACTTCTTTTATTCTGGGGCTGTGAAAGGTTTTGTTGGATCCATGTTTCTTTAATAGAACGAAGACAGCTCAGAACTAATTAGCTTAACAAAGGAGGAATTTTTAATTAGGGGGGCTCCTTCTGTTACATTTAATTCCTTGGCTTAGAAAGGCACTGATCAAGGTACAGTCGATGTCTAGCCAGTTATTTATGATCGAATATACAGTCAGAGGCAAAAGTGGCCACTCTGCAGTATTTGTAGTGATTTCCAGTCGTATACATTACCTTATTGTTAACATTAAAAGTTTGATAAAAACTTTGTGGTACTAAAAAAATAAAAATTACTTCCACCGGGAAGAATGACAATACGGTTATGAATGAATTACTCAGGGATATTTTTCTATCCTTCGGTTAGGGCAACCCTTAACTCCTGAAGGGAATCTGGTAAAGATGGACGTCTCTTTATTCGTCTTGACAACTCATCCCGTAGATGTTCAATATGGACTAGATCTGTACTGCATGCTGGCCATTTGAGTTGTAGAGTTTTCCAGATATCGGGAAACAATTCTTGCTATATGGAGCCGTGCATTAACAAAAATTCATCTCCAACAAATGGAGTAAATTGGACAAAGCCCCTGAAAGAATGTCCTCTTTGTTGCAATCAGCTGTTAGGGATCTACAAAAATTACTCCCAACCGAAATCACAACTCCTCCTCAACCATTAGTTCCTTCTTTGTGAAAAGGTCGCAGCCTTACATCGCTCATTAATTCTTCGCCAATCTCTCTCCCGGCCGACAGGTAATCGCAGACTATACCGTAATTCGTCTTCAAAACAGCTGGACACATAAGACTAAAGCTGAGCATGGACTTAAGTTGACTTAGGTAAATATAGATGGGTCACCCTTCGTAGGATAGCGTAGATAATTTTCGAATCTCGATAATGTTTGAAAAAGACTTCTTCGGAAATTATGGTTGATAACTATATGGTTGTTGGTTGCAATATTACGAAAATAACGTGATATTTTTTTTTCACTAGCGCTTTCGGCATTATTGACTGCTGCAAAAAAAACAAAGCTTTCTCACATCGTAGATATATTGTAACATAACTCGTTTCCTATTTTTATTTTCTGGTCATCGGTATGTCCAATGATTCTTCATCTACGGTGCTTTTTCTTGAAGTGACCCCCACCACTATGTTAACAATGCAAATATTCTTTATTTTGTAGTATAATTACTCTTCAATAATTTTAAAATAACCGATCACTATAAAAAGGAATACGTCCTTTTCTCAAGGATAGGCGTAAACTAACCTTTCCTTCCTCAACGCCACATGGCTCACTCTCATTGGTCAAAATTAAAATTACAGGTAGGGAAATTCCAGGACATCTCATTTATATGCATATACGGTGATTGTGTTAGTTTAATTCTTAATTATAAGTTCTTTATTGTGCTAAAATTACAATCTGCCTTATTAGGCAATAAGTGTTACAATGAGATAAATGTTATCATTCATGCCATATTTACAATTCCTTCATTCACTCGCTCATTCAAATAGTATTTACAAACAGCCCAGAGAACTACCAAATCCGCATGTTTGTCACCTCCCTCGCATGCGAAAGAGGAAGCGAGGTCTTGGGAAGTCCCCCACGCTCCTCCGTCAGCCGCGTCACCGGATACGAGCCAGTGGAGGCTGACCAAGAGCGTGAGAGCCACATATGATCAGGACATTAATAGAGAAACTGGCCATTGCCAGGAATCCCACTGTCACTCATTTATAGCAGGTCGCAAGCGTGTTAGTTTAAAGTAATGCATTTTACAATTCGTCCAAATTTAAAATGTTTCTCATAAGCCAGTAACGATGTGAATTTAATTGTTTTTTGTTTGTTGATAGAATTTGTGTATTTAATTTGATCTCCACATTCTCCAAATGGTGAATATGCTGAAAGCGTTAGTGAAGTTAAAAATAAAAACTCCTACGACGGAAAGCATTTGTTCACAGGGACCGATAGATAGACGAATGTCCTTCCGCTGACTATTCCCATCACACAGGAAATGGCCTCTCCACCATTTAGACTCAGGAGAAACAAACTGCTTACAAGTCCCAATGATGCATCTTGAGTTGAAGACTGTCTTTAATTGGCTGTCCCAGTCGAAGATGGATGACTCGAGAAGACAGTTGAAGCAGATATCTCACTATCTCAGAGTCAGCCAGCGATCTATCTTGGGATTTGAGTGAGCCGTTTCTTAATGTCTCACTGTCTCAGCTTTTCGCCATTCTCATGTAGTTGTCATTTCCAGAACTTACCTAACCCAATATTTTAATTCAGAGATTTGCTCTAGGTATATTTTATGAAGTTTAAGCTTCTCTTTTAGAAACATTCTCTACAATTTATGCTCATAGTACTATAGTAGTTATGACTATATACTCATAGTTACTAATTATAACTAGTAACTGCTTAGAAACTCCTCAAACGTACATCACACGCTATGAACTTAAATGTTATATTTTCATCATAATTTTCCTACCATATTTTTTTTAATAACTGTGGATAAAAAAACAGTATTTAATTTATTGTTGATATTTTAGAAACAATGATAATTAAATTTTCCAAGTGGTAAGTTGTTCGTGGACAACTTCTAGATGCTATTAGATTTGTATGGGCTATGGAAAAGGATGATCGCATAAATCTTAGTTGGAGATTTAGTAGACAGTTCAGGGTTTTATTTCTGCTTGTGACTGTCATTAAATAAATAAACTAGAGCTATATGAGAACATATAAGAAAAGTTTTCTTAATTTAACATACATAAAGGGTGTCCCAGAATTAACGCAAGATTTGATTTAAATAGAAAATACAGGTTTTAGTATTTTTGTTGTTATTTTTTTATTGAAGTATAAAGTAAATAGGATAGGGTTATTTATGGAATAACACATCGGGAAAATGGCCTTCACGACTTTGCTGGCACATACACTCTCTTTTGTCGAAATTTTCCATGACCATTTGGCATAAATGTGGTTGAATTTCGTTGATGCAGCGTTGAATTTCCTCTTTTAATACACGGATGGATGTTGGATACAAGGGCTTGTTGTGACATACACCTTTGACTTCAAATAACCCCATTAAAAGAAATCGTTAAATCACACGATCTAGAGGGCCAATTCTGATCACCGAAACGAGAGAGTACACGACCTGGAAATGTCTCATGCAGTATTTGAATTGTTTCATGGGCTGTATGGAAGGTGGCACCATCTTGTTGAATCCACATATTGGCCACATCAATATCATCCAATTTCGGCACAAATTTAAATTAAATTAAATTTAAACGTAAACTGTGTTTACGACGCCGAATTGATGTTCCTCTATTTTCAACAACAAAGCAGTGCTTTGATATTGACATTTTAACGGCTTGTTTTTGGACGACCAGTGTGTTAAGTGTCTCCAACTGATCCAATCTCCCTAAATTTTTCAATTAATCTCTTCACAGTTGATGAAGTCAAAACACTATTCCGACCATATTTTGTATGGAATTTGAATGAAAACTGTGGGCACCAAACTTTCATTATTTTTGAGATAATGTTGGACAATAAAGGCACGTTGTTCTATCGTGTAACGCTCCATTTTTACTAACCTTAAACTGTCAGCTGTCAAATTGTTTTTTTTTAGGCGGCAAATTCAAATCTTGCTTTAATGACACCCATTAAATGGTAATTACATCAACTAAAATACAAGTCAACTATAACAAATGTAAGCTAATAACTTTAATGTAAAAAATCGTTTAAGAAAAAAATAATAGTCCAAAATGCAAATAAATTACGCATTATAACCAATCAAAGAATAAGAAACTAAGTCTACAAGCTAAGTATTCTTTAAAAACCCCCAACAAATTTTATAAATTTATTGAGATACTGAAACTTCTTTATTCTGATCTGCCTTATTAGGCAATAAGTAATTTTGATAAATGTTCTCATTCATACCATATTTACAATTCTTCATTCACTCGCTCATTCATACAGTATTTACAAACAGCCCAAAGACCTCTCAAATCCACGTGGTTGTCAACTCCCTAGCATATGAAAGAGGATTGGAGTCTTGGGAAGTTTCCCCACGCTCCTCTGTCAGCCACGTCACCGGATACGAGCCAGCGGAGGCTAACCAACGACGCTAGAGCCACAGACGCTCAGAACATGTTTGGAGTAACTGGCCATTGCCACGACGCTAGAGCCACAGACACTCAGAACATGTTTGGAGTAACTGGCCATTGCCAGGACTCCCAATGTCACGCATTTATAGCAGGTCACGAGTATTGATTAATAAATAGATTATGACAACTTTATAAAACGGTAGATACATTTTTCTTAAAATAATAAACCCCGTTATTGTATTGTTCGTCACTTCAAAGGATCAGGACCTTTTTTTTTCGCCTTATTTACATATTTATGGAGTGACCCAGTTTCCATCCACTATACAGCTTTACTCAGAAAGTTTAATTCGATGGTTAGAGTAATCTTTCTAAAGTTACAAAACATATACAACTGTTTCATATTTTAAGTTATGCATACTTAAATTTATTATTTATATGCATATATCATATATACTTCCTGTAAACGAATAAACAGTCTTACATATTGGAGCCGGCTAGTGTGAGATTTCCTGTTAGGATAGGAACATGTCGTGCTTCCAGATTGTATTATAATTTGCCTTTCCTTATCTTGGATTTGTGTCAACATTCGAGAAGGCTGCTCGTGGGGACAAAATTTGAATAAAACATTAAAATGCTAAACTCGTTAAAATTCGCAGGACTTGGCTCGGGATCCTGGTGCGATCAGCAAATTCATTTTCAATAACTGTCTGCATATAGCAAGGTAGAATCCTACCCTATATCAATTCGTAATAATACCGTTGCCTCTCGATGGCTCTTTAATATGTCTGCATATTCTACCAAAGCTTTCGTAAAAATTACTCAAGTGATACAAAATCTGAATGGTTTATTATTCGAAATCTCGAAATGAAAATATTTTTATCATTTTTAAATAGAAGTTTTATATTTTGATGTTTTCCTATGGATAAGAACAGATTAGAGACAATAAATCAAAAATAAATTTATGTATAAAAATATATATTATACAATAAATAAGGTTTTGAGTATCTAGAGTAAAAATTACTCTATTTGCTGACTGTTTAACTGATGACTATTTCTGGGAAATATATTAGCAGTCTATTTCAGCCTGGCCTCAGAAATAATGTTGAGTACCTATTCTTGGTGGAAAATAAAAATGATCATTTACAATGAGGTGTTAAAATGGAACATATGGAAATAATAACAACAATGTTTGTTTCTCTTCGAAAGCTTTTCTTCATTGGCAAATGCTTTCAATAGCCCTCGTCTATCGTTCTCAGGCTATGAGAATTATAAAACAACGAACAATATTCAAAATGTCCAAAAGTCAAGAAATTAAAACAGTTAAAATTTATCATGTAAAAATATTAATAAATAATTAAAATGTCTTAATTCTTTGATTTATAATTAGTATTATTTATATCAGTCGTATTCTAATCTTTAGAGTGTCAAATCTTTTTTTTCTTAAATTTTGAAGTTTTTCTTAGACTGGGGATGACGTGGGCATTAAAGGAAAGCTTTCGATGAGAAACAAACGTTGGTTTGATTCAAAACCCTAAGGAAATTATCATAACTACTAAACTATTACATTTTCCAATAAGAAAAAACTGTTCTTTGCTTAATAGAGCGAACAATCATTTAAACGTGATCAAATTTTTTTTTTTTTTTTTTTTCTTCATAGCCCCTTTAAATTTACAGATAATTATATATAATTACAGATCTTCAGGCGAATCTATTTACAAATTATTTTGTATTTCCTGTAGCATCACTACATTATATACAGGTTTTGTTATTTTATAGAAATTATATAATGAATAAACAAGTATAATGATATACATTATACGTGACTTGACTAAAAAGGTGATGGGGCTCACCTTTTTGATCAACCTTAAAACTAACTTACATACTGATTCTTATCCTAATTTTTCCCCGACAGTCTGTTGCCATCGATGCGGGAGGGGTGGCGGGGTCATAGTGTTAAACACTGGATTTGTCAGGTGCTGCAACGAGTCAAAAAACTTAATGTGTCTCCGGCGGATGAACTCACCCACCGACGGCACACCAAGCAACGGGTGCAGGCCAGCGTTCTTTAACCTCTCGAAAGAGGTATGTCGGACCACTTTTCGCATGATTCCGTTCTGGAAGTGTTGGAGACATTTGGCTGTATTGTCAGTCAAGTGGGTAAATAGCGGGGCACCGTACAGCAGAGCTGGCCGGAGGACACATTTATATATCATCAATTTAAGACGAAGCGACAGGTTAGGTGAAGTTAGCAAGTGCGATAGCCGGTAAGACCTTTGTCGTACTTTTTCTATTTTATTACTAAAATGAGTAGAGAAATGGAGATGCCTATCCATTTTTATACCCAAATAGTGCATTGAGAAAGCTGGTGAGCTCTCTTGCCCTCCCACGCTATACGATTTTGGCAAGGATTTTTTTCCCTTTTGGAGGGAGAAGATTACGCAGTCGGTCTTCCTGGCGTTTACGCTGATGTTAACATGCCCAGTCTGTCACTGATAACGTTACAAACTGACTCGGCGTGTGTAAGAGCTCTTTGTGCACTCATGCTGCTGCTGTAAACCGCAATGTCGTCGGCGAAAGCGATTACAGTAGCTTTCTGATAGTTTGTCCCAACAATTTCAGATGTGTACATACTGAAAAGAACCGGAGACAGAACCGCTCCTTGAGGAACTCCACAAGTCAGAGGGAATGGGTTAGAGAGGCAATCACCCACCCGTACCCTCACCGATCTGTTCTTCAAGAACGAAACCAACATGGTATATAGCTGCTCTGGGCATTCCCAGTCACAAAGCTGTCGGCACAGCATCCCGTGGGACACTGAGTCGAAAGCCTGAGTGCAGTCCAACGAGATCATAGCAGTTGCTGTATTCTTGTTGATACCAAGGGTGGCTTCCGTTTGGACCTTCACAAGTGGATGTTCTGTACTCAGATGAGCCTGAAAACCTGTCTGCTCATACGGAATGATAGCATTTTCCGAACAGAACCCCTTCAGGTAGTTCAGTATTATCTTTTCGAGAATCTTCCCCATGTGAGGGAGAAGACTGATCGGGCGATAGTGGGCTGGGTGGTCGCCTCTCTTTGTGGCCAAATTCACTTATAACCAATAACGCACATTTCGTCTCGGGAATGTATCTCGTTTTGACGTTGATTCGACCTGCCTACTTATTCCTACGAACCACATATATGTTTAGTTATAGTTTTTTTAGATGTTTTTGAATAGAGAGTAAGAACCCAGTGTGAACTATGAAAGCCATTTTTGAAACCTAAATCCACTCTGCTTATCCGAAAGTAGATTACGTTTGAGATCTTTGAAACCCTAAAAATACAAGGTATTAATAATGATAATAATTGCGATGTTTTTACATAAGCCTGTTTAAAGATAAAAAAAAAATGTTAAACTTCCCTCTGTTTTGTTATTTATTGGCTTGAATCCCGATGTAGGATTTTGCCACAAATGGGGTTTACATATTAAGCATGATGGATCTCTTGTAAATATTTAAGGATTATTCTACAATAAGTTTAAACAATTATATATATGGTGTTATTGTTGCTTAGTTCGTTCTTGCTACATCTTTGAAATATTTAATCCACATGTGCACTCCTTGAAAAATGAATATTTTTACAATTTTTTTCACTTTCGCATAACCATTTTTTTACAGCCAATATTTATTTGAATGTAGATGGTTATCCTTTGAATCACACAACCTAAAATATCGTCTAATGTATCTCGAGGCGAACCTAAGCCGCTTTGGCCCAAAACCTGTCAGGCATATCATAAAGTTAGATATGTTATTTTAAATTATTCTCTTTCATGTTTATTGCATATTTAATGTTATTAACCAGTTTTACATAGACAAATATCAATAGAAATGTTTATGTCTCATATTTTTCCATCATTCTCATACATAGCCGAATAAAAATAATGAGAAATATGACACGTTATTGAAAGTACATGAAACATTTAAGACTACTACCTTGAGTAGAAATAACGTTCCCTAACGATGCTCAAATGGTGTGAAGAATCGATACCTATACCGCTGACTAAGAGGATATCGCTAAAGTGACCTCGAACATCGACTGTCGAGTGAATATTCGGTCTCATCGCACACAGCCTGGGCTAAAAATAAATTTAGGGGAGAGGACCTTCGTGATCACCTATTAGCTTAAGTAATGAAGTGGGTTCTTATCTCTGGGGAGAGTTAGTCTGTAGCTATCTGGTTTATCCTCTTTGCAAGTATGTACTATACGCTAGTGATATAAGGTGGTGTTCCTCAATGTTATATTTCAAACATCAAATTTAGCATTGTGAAAGGCAATCTCAGCAAATGGTAGAGTCAGGTATTAAGATTAAGTGTGTAAGAAATAGGGAGGAAACAGAAGATGGCTTGGTAAATGCTGAAGGTCAACCACAAATAGCCAAGAACTATTTACACTTGGGATAGGGTTAGGTGGTGAAGAGGTTGGCATGAACTAAAGTTACAACGTGCTACATCTTTTTTTGTTAAGTACGGATGTGAGAAACGAGATATCTAAGTAAGAATTGATAGTCCTGCTAGAGACAGTTAATGCCACTTTGATTGTGGATTTTATTTAAAAACCGTTTGTCTGGGGGAGGGGGCGCTGGAGGAGGTCTCGTCGACACAGCCACTCTCCGGTGGGCGTCAGAAAGAGATATGTGAATAAAACTGTCTATGACCTTTGCTGCCGGCCTAGTAGGCGGGAAGCTTAATTTGTATTTGTTTACTGATCTGAATCCATAAGATCTTAGAAGGTGTGCCCTTACAGTGCACTATGTTCAAGAGAAGAGGAACAGGCAAGGTATCATAGGTAGTTAGCGAAGTCTTGGAATGACCACGAGTTCACACTTCATCACACATCCCAAAGGCGTGTGTGAATCGGAGAGAGGCAGACTGGATCACTAGGATAGAGGCTACTAGGTAAGTTCGTAGGGACCCAGAGACCGTCGTCTGCGTGGACCACAAGGAAGGTGCTGGTCTTGACAACGCTAGACCAAAGATAGCAGGGTTAAGCATACGGAAGTTTAGAGATAATTAAATAAGAAAGCCATGGTTCGAGCAGAGCAGCAAGCGTTAGTGCAGAGAGAGAGAGAGAGAGAGCAGTGTTCACTTCAAGTGTCTGATTCCGACTGTCTATATAAAGCTGAGAATTTCTGCCTTGTATAGGCAGGTCATTCCTGTTTACAGTGAATAAGACAGCTATTTATTTCGGCCAATCAGTTGCTACTACAGGATCGTAAAATAGTCCCCTCTCTCTATACTAACTCTAAACTCTCTATAACCGACAATGTATTGATAAAATATGGACAGGTAGGTTTAACTGGTCTGAAAAGAGGGTAACTTCTATTTGTTTGTGGTGAAGAAGTTGGCACGTCACCTTTTATTAAATAGCTCAATAACACTCAATTAGCTACGAATAGTATGGAAAAAACAACACATTTTAGGACAGTATCTTTATTACCTCAGGACAAAACCGTAACAAGTGTTTGCAAATTGGCCTACTCCAAATTTGTGACAAATAATTTTCTAACTTCATTCTGGATAATAACATAGAAATTATTAGTATCTAAGGGATGATAATGATCTATCGATCGAATGACCGTAAAGCGTCCATTGCTGTTTCTATGCCGAAATAAGAAATCGATAACTTTCAGTTGGTCTAGTTAATCGCGCATTTGAAATGGCTAGTCAAATCCACTCCTGGGAGAGGCACAAGTTAATTTGTGGTAATTACTTCGGCGTTTTCACAGCTGATAAAACGGATTAGTCTGATAAAACGAATTAGTCTGATAAAACCAATGCTTTTCGACCCAACGCGTATAGATTACAGCCTTAATCCCAAAAGAACGAAAGACACTAAGTTTCACTAGTTAAGGTTAAATTAGGCTGAACGGTGTTCTTGAATCTTCTCTGTACTTCAATTCCCGCAGGGCTTATACTTCTTATTTCACCCTTGACCTTGCTTATTTCAGAGGGTAGAGAATTAAGAAAGTACTGGCTTTAACCTGCTATAGTCGCCGTTACGAAATTAGACGCTTGGGAGGAAGGGGCTACTTGGCGTGGTGTTGCCACATAAGATAATGGCCTAATCACTATTTGCTTAACGATTGACATTATCGAAGTGAAGGGATCACGTGGATAGAAGAGAAGTAGTGCACAGAGCTTGCCATGTATTGGGGGTTCTCATGGTTCTAGCTTCTCGATGGCAACTATAGTCAGCTGACAAATGATATTAGCTAATTCTCTGAAAGATACTAAACCACAATATTTAAAACTAACTAATTTTACTTCTTTTTTTTTAAAACTAACTAATCGTCTGTACCCTACTAAGGGGGCGGTTATTGATATTTACTTGTCTCAATGATTTAATTTATACTGAATTGCACAATTCCGTTACTTTAAGGACAGTAAACTTTCAACATCGTGGGTTTTGATATTTAATATGTATCGGAAATATATTAGTAATTATTAGGCTTGTGTGAATTTAATATTTGTTGGTAATAATGACGAACAAGCCACTAAGAGAATAGATCGGAGTTTGGGTTAAAATCCTGCATTTGATTCCTATGGACTAATAATTATCAATTTGTGAGCTTATAGTTACCCGTGAAATTAGACAAAAGTTGGAGTTTTGTCACATGAGCAGCGTACCGGGATTAGAATGAGTCAAGTTATGGTTTACGTAATACAGTCTGAGCTTAAGTGCATCAAATATAGATTTGACTGTATGTTAAGTTAAATATATTTTTTTTTTTTTTTTTTCATAGCCCCTTTAAATTTACAGATAATTACATATACAATTATAGATCCTCAGGCGAATCTATTTACAAACTATTTTTGTATTTCCAGTAGCATCGCTACATTATATACAGGTTTTGTTATTTTATAAAAATTATATAATGAATAAACAAGTATAATGATATACATTATACGTGACTGGACTAAACTGACTAATAAAGGTGATGGGGCTCACCTTTTTGATCAACCTTAAAACTAACTTACATATTAACTCTTAACCTAATTTTTCCCCGACAGTCTGTTGCCATTGATGCGGGAGGGGTGGTGGGGTCATAGTGTTAAACACTGGGTTTGTCTGGTGCTGCAACGAGTCAAAAAACTTGATGTGTCTCCGGCGGATAAACTCACCCACCGACGGCACACCAAGCAACGGGTGCAGGTCAGCGTTCTTCAACCTCTCGAGAGAGGTATGTCGGACCACTTTTCGCATGATCCCATTCTGGAAATGTTGGAGACATTTGGCTGTATTGTCAGTCAAGTGGGTAAATAGCGGGGCACCGTACAGCAGAGCTGGCTGCCAGAGTTGTTAAAAGTTTATAATATTTTTTGTAATTATTAATTGGGTAACTAAGGTAAATATTAAATAATTGAGTTTTGGCAGTACGTCGTTAGTGTGCTCATTATTTTAAACACTGCGTTATCGTCCTGACATTCTCTCTGCTGGAGAACTATTGAAGTGTCCTTGCCAACTGTATGCCAACGGTCAGTTAAACGATCATATTTTGTTTTAAACCGAGTTATTGTCTGATCTTAATGATATCTGATGGTGGCCTTTTGGCTCGCTGCCGACCATTGCAATCCAAGTTCACTTCTGCAGTTTCCACTGTCGGATATCTTGAACAGTGTTGTCATTCCGTTCTCTAGCACCAGGCATATTTACCAATTAAATTTATTTTGCATATAGAGTTCAACTATTTCCGATTATTATATTTAGGTCGAGTCATAAGTAACTTCCTTTTTTTTATCAGACATTTATTTTACACTCATTACATAACAAAATCATATTAATTTTGACGAGTGCATGACGCTTTTCATGGAGTTTCTTTTGCACTATTTGCAACTGCTGAACGTATCTATCTGCAGTAATCGTTAAATTTGACTTCAACAACCCGTGGTGAATTATTCCTTGGCAATCCCACCTTACACACAATAAAATCTTTTTGCCACGGATGTTTGCTTTCGGATCTGTTAGGGGTGGTTGATCCTTATCAAGCCACTGTCTTTTGCGGACTATATTGTCATAGGTAACCCATTTTTCATCGCCTGTTACAATCCTGTTTTAAAAAAGGCTCAATTTTTACCCGTTAGAGCAGACTTGTGGCGATTGACATACGATCTTCTTTATTCCGTTCACTGAGATTGTGAGGTACCCACACTACTAACTTGCTGACTTTCCCTAATTTCTCCAGGTAGCGGTTAACAGTTGATTGTGATGTATTCAACCTTTTTGCTATACCTCTTGTTGATTGACGTGGATTTTGCTCCAATACTGCCTTGAAAAGGTTGTCGTCAAAGTCGGAAGGACGTCCCGTCATCGGTTCGTCTTTTAAGGTCGTATCTCCAGAACGGAATTTTATAAACAGATTTCTAACTGCCCGATCAGTTATTAGTCCTTCGCCATATACACTGCATATTTGTTCAGCTGTCGCCCTAGTCACTTGTTTAAATTCCCAAAGCATTACATGATGATTATGTACTTTTTGACTCTCCATTTCAGAGGTTAAAAAAAAACAGTTCAACGTAACGTTGTATCACACAAAACAGTTGACGAAAGACTAACTGATGAAGCCTCGTCTATAAAGTGAAAACAAAAACTTGTTGTCATGGTAACTCATAGCGGTAGATACGAACAATAGATTCTACTTAGCTGATATATGAATCCAAATGCTATAAAGGTGGAATAAATATGTTAGTTAACATGATCATGGTAGTCGTATCCACGTTGAACTCCATTAGAACTAAGCTCTTAATCCTAATTGATGAACTAATGGGGTAATAACACAGGTCTGTAAAAAAAGTTTTATTTCAACTGCAAGGGATATTGTTGCTAAATTATACATTTTAAAGTGCACTGAATCTAAAAATGACCTCCATTTCCCCACATTACGTACAGTTTTTTTATGTTTAAAAAGAACAGAGGTTTGAAAAACAAATGAATATGCACACAAAGCTTTTGTTTATTGAATATTTCTCTGGGCAATTAAGTAAAAGCCAATTTATTATCTAGCTAATGCGTTCAGTGATCAAATTATATTAAATGCCATGATGGAAAATTCATAAAATGCTTGTAGAGGAGCTGAGCTGATTTATAGGTAAGTGATGTATCCATGAGTGAAATGAAGGTCTTGGGTTCAAATCCCTAAAGAAGGGTAAACTATACAAAAAGAAAATTTGTTAAATAACAAAATTTCTACAAAAACATTTTGTCGATAGCTGCTTGGGATTTTTCTGTTACGCTTGAGGTGTGATGAATTCGAAAATGTCCTCAGTATTTTTTTCCGTCACGTACAGATTTTTTGCAAATAATAATAATAACTGGACTTGTATTGCTAAAGCGCCAAAGTAATGAAACAAAATCACTATTTATCGTTCATTTTCATTCTATTGAGCCTATTTCGATAGATCAATTAAACGTTCACTCAGTTTGCCTGTGAAATATGTTTTTTTTCTAGTCAAGTGCGCTTTCGTTTTCCGGTTTCTGCTGATTCAGTCGGCCATCAAAGTGACGTCCCATCAGGCATTCAATATATTTTAAGCCTTGATGAAATCTTTCACCCTGCTTCTCCCTGATGGCTCCTGAGTTTTCAGGGAAGTAGTTAACATACGGCTGTGAAAAATGAACATTCTTGGAGACTTGACAAGTGGTCTTTATATGGAACTGATTCCAAACGTGTTTGTAGCCTGGATCTGTTGAATGTTCCTTTAAGAGATCCACCCTTCTTCCGTGCCATCATTGATTCTGTGAACAAGGGATCGATCAAATGTATCCACTGTTTAAAAGTCCAAAACTTGCAAACTAATTGACGGAGTTGTCTCATTTGTGGTAGTGTAATAGTTTGTAGTTCCGGCAATCGCCATACAAGCGTTGTATTGTCAAGATGACAGTCACCAGATAGTTAGTGTTTTATTGTTAGTTGTACCTTGTTACTCGAGTAAACATGGCTTACATTTGATGAAAGGAAGTCTGTTTTAAAGTGGTATTTTAAGTAAGAAAACATTAATGAGGTTCAACGGCAATGGCGAAATGTGTATCAAACAGAGCCACCGACACGTTTAACGATTCGTCGCATTCGAGACAAATTTGAAGCCGAAGGCTGTGTTAAAGATGTACACAGACAACGATCTGGACGACTTGTAACAGTAACAAGTCCATTTAACTCCCAACTTGAGTTACAACAATTCACTCGCTCACCACAGAATTCTGTGAGACAGTGTAGTGTGCCCGTGAAACTGGAGTGAGTCGCTCAAGTGTTCGGCGAATTTTGAAGACAGGAATCTTTAAGTTGGACTTTAAGCTACACTTTCACCAAAAATGAGACAACTCCGTGAATTAGTTTGCAAGTTATGGACTGTTAACCAGTGGATACATTTTTTTTGGACCCCTCTGTATTTGCAGTAGTTAATTATATCTCCTGTAGCTTAGCTACATTTTATACAAATTCTGATTATCCTGCATTGCGATTTACGCTTGTACAAAAGTATGATGATGCACATTATACATTAATTTACTGAACATATTTAAATGTGAGGGGGCTCACCTTATTCATCATAGAATTAAAACTAACTTACATCTAACTGGAGCAAATCACAAAAAGATTACACGGCTGACATCAGTACATTCCGGAAATTGTTTATAGACTGTTTGAGCATTGTAATTGTGACTGACGAACTTTCATCCAAATTCTTTACAAGTGCTGTAAGAGAGAAAGAGCAACGCTCTTAAAGAACGTCGTTCATTAATTTGCTTTTTCCATGTTTCCTCTGTTCACTTTGTTTTATTACGTCAGATGATCTATAAGGCACAATTACTGTAACTTAATGATGCATAGAGCTATAGTTAAGTATTGCAATAAACGGCCTCTTTGAAGAGTCTACAATAAACAGGAAGGGGAAAAACGTCAATATAGTTTTATTTTTATTCAAGTTAATAACAGGTCTGAAAAATGTTTTTACATTTTTTAATTTCTCCCACAAGCAGTTACCATTTCGTATTCCAGCTTGATGATGGTTTGCACCATATTTTTATTTATATTCAAGCGGTATACGACCGGGCATAAAGGGATCTGAATCCAGAACCTCCATACCATAATTTCGTTAGCATTGCCTCAGCATTAACACCCCGTGTATGAATATAATGTGGTTTTCCCCTATTGATGAAAATCCACAATTAGTTTTCCCTGTTACACGTTCGTGCTGACTGTGACACCTACGCCATTCACACGCCGCTGCCTTCTGCATGAAGCACTCCATGTCCCGGCTGCTGAATGTGCTCGCTAATGACAGCGGTCCTCAAGTACTGATTACCTTGCCTGCTTTATCCGGGCTTAAGGCTAATGCGTTCGACTGACGGGTGGGGGAACGCTTCGCACACCAGCGCTCTGCTATCCGAATAAAGGCCTTTAACTGAATAGAGAATCCGTTGTGTGGTGTCAGTTTGGGGGAAACGCCTCACTACACGACGCGGAAGGCTGTAGTAGAGTTTGTATAGATAATAGACAAATATGTAAGGGGGGAACGCGATATATAAGCGTTTTCTCTTAAACCGAGCACTGACTGCGAAGCAACGAAAATTTCCGGCCAAATATCTTTGAACTGGCCTGTTGGAGACTATGGACCTGCAGTGTCAGCATGATTCAGTTAGTACGCCATTACTCACTTAAGTTGAAAATGTAATTCAAGAAGAACCCCCCCCCCCTTCATATCCCAGTTTAATGATCTGTGAGAAGGGAGATGCTTTCATCACAAAACGTGCTATCACTTATGGTCCCCTTGTTTTTTTTTGTAAGCAACCGCTTCCTTCCTAGAATCTTACCATTTTCTTAGCTACACATGTCCCAGCTTGGGGCTAAGCTAAGACACCGCACTTGCTCCTAGACATTCAACCCAGTATGTTGTAACTCTCTGTAACTCTTAATATTTATATTTATAAAAAACAAAGTTTTTTAAAAGACTCTCCTCTACAAAGACTATTTAACTTCGCTTTGGTATTAAAAATTATTGATATCAGTATAGACTACATAAATGAATCTATTTACAATAGGTCCTGTAGCCTGACTATATTTTATACAATTTTTAATAATTTTACACTGTGGCTTGTTATTGTTACAAATGTATAATGTCCATTATACATACATTGATTGTCTGTACGTGTTTAAAAAGTGATGGCGCGCACCTTATCATACTAACTTACATACTAATTCTTAACATAATTTTCCCCGACAGTCTGTTGTCATCTGTACTGGAATGGTGGTGGGGTCATAGTGTTAAACACTGCGTTAGTTAGGTGCTGAAACGAGTCAAAAAACTGTGTCTCCGGGGGATGAACTCACCCACCGACGGCACACCAAGCAACGGGTGCCTGTCGGCGTTCTTCAACCTCTCGAGAGAGGTTTGTCGGACTAAAATTGCTGAAGAGTTTTAGTCAGTCAAGTGAGTATATACTGAGGCACCGTACAGCAGAGTCGGCCGGAGGACACATTTATAGATCATCAGTTTGAGACGAAGCGACAGGTTGGGTTAGCGCCAGCCGGTAAGACCTGTGTCGTACTTTTTCTATTTTATTACTAAAATGAGTAGAGAAATGGAGATGCCTATCCATTTTAAAACCCAGATAGTGCATTGAGAAAGCTGGCGAGTTCTCTTGCCCTCCTATGCTATATGATTTTGGCAAGGATTTTTTCCCCTTTTGGAGGGAGAAGATTACGCAGTCGGTCTTCACGGATGTTTAACTTACCCAGTCACTGATTACGTTACGAACTACCTCGGTCTGTCTAAGAGTTCTTTTGAGCAACTCCACAGGTTAGAAGGCAATGGGTTCGAAAGGCAGTCACCCTCACCGTGATGAATCCCGCTAGTTCGAAAATCTCGATAATCCGTAATAAACCCACAGTCCCTTGGCATTACGAATCATCGGGAATGTACTGTATATCACATTTTTGCTTATTGGAACGATTCAATACCAAAATAACTTGACACTGGCAGTGCCATTTGCAAATGTGGCCAGTAAGGTATTCGGGGTAAAGAGGACATCAGCGGTGTATAGATTATAGAGGATGGGACCTAGGACACTGCCCTGTGGAACTCCTGCTTTTATGGGATAGTAGTTACAATATTATAACCCACAGCGGACTTGGAAGAAGCGGTTTGAAAGGTAGGACTGTAGGATATATCATCAGTTTGAGACGAAGCGAAGTCCTACTTTTTCTATTTTATTACTAAAATGAGTAGAGAAATGGAGATGCCTATCCATTTTTATGCCCAAATAGTGCATTGAGTAAGCCAGTGAGTTCTCTTGCCCTCCTATGCTATATGATTTTGGCAAGGATTTTTTCCCCTTTTGGAGGGAGAAGATTACACAGTTTTATTGTTTTGTTTTTTTCCCCCTTCATATCCCCTTTAAATTTACAGATAATTGCATGTATAATTATAGATCCTCAGGCGAATCTATTTACAAATTATTTCTGTATTTCCTGTAGCATCGCTACATTATATACAGTGTTTTACAGGTACATTATATACTCCTTTCAAACTGAATAAATCTTTGGCCTTTTCCTAAAGATTGCGCAGTCGGTCTTCACGGCGTTTACATTGCACTGGCTTTCAATGTTCATTGCGAGAGTGAAACTAGCTACGGGAACCACAGTTCTCTTAAGAATTTTATCTTGACAAATAGTCACTACGAAATCAACAAAACCAAAATACAAATTGACAGGGTTGAGCATAGTATTGAATTATATAGCTAACTAGCGTTGCATCGCTCATTTGATTATTTACGCTAATTTAGAACAGAACAAAACCAAATGTTAAATATGGAATCTTACCTGATTCGCCCGTTGTTGAACGGCTATCGATTCTGTTTGTTGTAAAATAAATATATGGAATCATCAAAGTGACAAACGAACCTCATCTCCGCACTAAGGCAAGCCCCAATTTCTCTGCTTCAGCCTAAATCGAAGCCACTTGGCAGTTCGTTTCTGTTTCTCCGAATGCGTCATCGATTTATCACCCCCAGATTCCGGATGGTGCATTTATATCTTTAAGTAATATGCTATTTCTATCCTGGGCAGCCCCCCCCCCCTTTGGCCCTGTGAGGTTTTCTTTGTATCTCGGAGGGGACTTATTTTTGTTCTCAGGCAATTTAATTCTAGGTTCTTCTGAGATACATAATGAAACTAACCAAAGTGGCGCACCCGAATTTTCTATAATTTCATCGTGAAGCATAAGGCAGTAAAATATGTCTCCTTTAAATCGTTGTCTATTATAAGCTTGTTATCATTTTAAGGTATTTTGGACTTGTATTCTAAGTACCACTTTATAAATATAAAGAAGAGCTATAAGATTTTCTTGTTTCCAGTCACTTTTCGTTGAAGGTGGTTTTCATCATTCTTGATTCCTCCTATAATCCTCCTCGGAGAATGAAACGGCAGTAGCATAGAGACCTGTAATAAATGCGTGACTGTGGGAGTCCTGGCAATGGCCAGTTTCTCTTATCATGTCCTGAGCGTCTGTGGCTCTCGCGCTC
This sequence comes from Acanthosoma haemorrhoidale, assembly GCA_930367205.1. Lineage (NCBI taxonomy): Eukaryota > Metazoa > Arthropoda > Insecta > Hemiptera > Acanthosomatidae > Acanthosoma > Acanthosoma haemorrhoidale. The sequence goes on along the minus strand of OV884015.1, from coordinate 103,913,426 downwards.
TTGGTCAGACTCCACCGAATCGTATCCGGTGACGCGGTTAATGCAAGAGCGGGGGGACTTCCCAAGAATCCTCTTCCTCTTTCGCATACGAGGGGAACCATGTGGATTTGGGTGGTCTCTGGGCTGTTTGTAAATATAAAATACTATAACATATTTTTTATATATTCCACAATAAATTAGATAAATTCTAAGTCAGTCCGTCTATCTCTTTGTTTAAATTATCAAATTGTTTATATTTCAAGGCTAAACCTAACTATTTAAATCCATTAGCTTTCTAAACTAATTATCAGATATGGTTTGGAAACGCCAGGGGAAAAAACAACCACAAACTAATTATTAAATAGTTGACACATAAATTACTTTGATTGATTGTCTTCCACTATTTTGACTTTCACTGAAGTTCTATTTGACGCCCCGATGATATATATAATAAATATATATAAATGTTACATTAAGAAAATTGTTCTTCTATGAACTCATAAATCTAATAGCATCTAGAAGTTGTCCACGAACAACTTACGACTTGGAAACATTTAATTATCATTGTTTCTAAAATATCAACATTAAATCGCGGCTGACGGAGGAGCGTGGGGGACTTCCCAAGACTCCGCTTCCTCTTTCGCATGCGAGGGAGATGACAACCATGTGACTTTTCGAGGTCTCTGGCCTGTTTGTGAATACTGTATGAATGAGCAAGTGAATGAAAATTGTAAATACGGTTTATGAATGTAAACGTTTATCACAATTACTTATTGCTTAATAAGGCAGATTGTAGTTTTAGCACAATAAAGAAGTTATATTAAATTTTAAAAAATTACTATACTATATATATATTATTTTTGCAATTTTCTAGCTGCCACACCTTGAATTTGACAAGGGCCGCTAGGTCAAATAGGATTGGAAATATAAATTAGGTAAATAGCTCTGCTTAATGAAGCCGAAACGGTGCTCAAAGGCTGGGAAGGTGCCAAGGCTGCAACGCTATTTAACTTGCCACAATGTCCATTAAGTGATTGCTAAGGTTTTCCATTTATTGGAGCCGATCGGCTTTACATCACCGATGTGACTCTTTGTGCAAAGCTGATGGGGGAGCAATTGAGTGACTCTCTTTTAAAACAGTCATTAGAATTATCGTATTTCATCTTGTGCGTTGTGCGTTAGCAGCAGTACAAATTAACCAATAGAAGTGAAACTTTAAAAAGTCATATTCTATAAACCTCGAAATGTTCTGATTTTGTTTTGTTTTTAACATGGAACTAATCGAGTAAGGAAGAACTCTTTTCACTCAACTTCGATTTGAGTTTATAGAAACTTTACAAAAACTATTTTAGTTGTTTGAATTTTCCCACAAATCCACAGTTTTTTCACTAATACTGCATTGTCGTCAATATTTAACTATTTACAATTTTCAGAATACGTGGTTTTTTTTTATAAGCAACATATTGTAACTGGCATCCAGTATAATTTCGTGTCCGTGACATTAACTTAACTAGTGTTTGGTTATTTCTAGATGATAGATTTACGAGGGTGGTCTGAAAAGTTTCCGACCTCAACATGAAGATAGCAGTAGTCGTAGATAAAAGCTAGTGAATTTCGTTGTTCATCTGTTGACAGTTACTCGCCAAAATTTCAGCCATTTTGGACGCGCAGTTGGATCACTGTAATTGATGGCGACTGTTTTTTGGGATAGTGATGGAGTTATTTTAATCGATTATCTTCAAAAAGGAAAAACCATTACAGGAGCATACTACGCATCATTACTTGACAAGCTGAATTCAATATGATAAAAATAAGAACTGTCCAATGAAAATTAATTAGAGATAATTATTTTTCATTTTGGACCTCTTTCATAATAACTTGATCAATCAAACCTCTAACATAGATTGATCAGTAATTCGTGTCACAGCAGTCTAACAACGTTAGGTGTCATTAGAAAAATAATGCTCAAAATTCATAGGTATAAATTCAAAGTTCTCTTAAATTCATAATTGGGCTCTTCCTGTCCAATATTTTTTCTCTATGCGTATATATTAGTGCATTGAACCCAAACAAACAGACTAAATACCTACTAGCAATAAGCAAGACAAGGCCCACAACACAGGCAGGGGAGAATTGTATAATACAATCGAGGTGGACTGTCAGTCGACAACTCTCTCAATGGGAGTTCTAGATAATGGTATCTGCTCTTCCACTTCTGTAGGGGTAGGACAATCTTTTTCAGGGGATGTTCCACCATCTCCGTATCGGGGGTATTGTATTGCATTCCTGGCTAGAGGGGGGGGATTTGTATTTGCTGTCGATCGGGGATAAGGAGGTGCTGTCTATCGATTTTGATTGTTTGTCCAAAATAGCACCTTTGAAGTACAACTTCTTTAGAGGCGGTAATATAGAATATTGTCTCAGAAAGTCGTAAAAAAGAAACTGAGACAAATCAATTTCCAAAATCTGAATCACATTGAAAGTTTGAAAGAGAGCAGCTAATCTTTGGCTTTGTTACTTATCATTTAAATGATCGTGTCATATTGAAGTTGAAACCGGATAAGAGGTCTTATTTATTATTTACTCCCGATACGTGACTTTTTCACGTTTCGATCATTATTGCAATTTAACCAACATATAATCGATCTCCCCACCGATGTTTGTCGACAAGGCCTCTTACTCGTAACAAACATCGACCCACTGTTATACAAGATTTATTATAACTGCTTGTAATGTTAACTCCGCTTTTCCGTTTTCTTCACACGAACACCATAACTAGACTCCAGAGCTTCCAGAACAACATCCTGCGCACGGCACTATGGCATACCCCTTTTCGTGAAATGAAGGCTCCTGACATCCACGAAAAGTTCGATCTCCCCATCACGGAAGCCATCAGAAGAAGACACATCAAGAAACGTTGCCAAAACCCCTTATTCCGTGACCTGCGACCCTCATCCTCACTGCAAGATGGCAACTGAATAGGTCTGGGAAAGCAGACTAAATGGTGGACATTACGGCCCTTGGCCCACCAACAACAAGCCTCTAACGGGCACCCATCACTGCTACACAACTGAATAAGACTGCACTACATGCCTAGACAGACTCTAGCCATCAGTGGACTCTCACCATTGCACTGTCACATTTACACCTCTACTGAGTTCTCCCACGCTCCTTAATTCCTTCCAACCTTCAAATAGATCGGTTCACCCCTAATAAATTTTACTTTATTTTTCCTTATCCTACATTTTTAAAGTTTAAGAGCTGAGGGGGAAAAAAACCCATATAATCAATCTGACCATTCTTACCATAACTAACGTACAGAAAGGTATGTGAAATCCCTGAACACATTTCAATGTAAAGCCTCCCACTTCAGGCCTGCAAATCAAAAAAATATCTTGTCTATATTCAGTATTTTAGAATTTTCGGGTGTGTTATATCCTATTACATTACATTCGAGTTTTAATGCAGGTAGTCTCTAAGTGGTTTTTAGCTGCGGTATATCAACTGATATGAAGATGTTAAGACTTTGATTAATTCTTTATATTGTTGTGGTTTTAATTCCTACAAAACAGTTGGTAACAAATCCATAAAAAAACCCACATCTTCATTACCAGGTTCTTTCGTGTTACAAAAACGCGTTTCCTGTCTGCAGCTTCAGCGGTAAGAGTCTATTTATACAATACAGTCTAGCTTTATACTTCGCTAAAAATATTTCAAATTTAATTTTTTTAATCATTAATTAATTTTTTTTTCTTGTATTACGATATATTGTATATTGTCTAATTTGGATCACCTGACGTGGGCGTTACAGTCAATGTATTCATTGTTGTTGTTTTTTATTATCTTGTAAAATATAAACAAGATAAGGTGAATTAATATCCGTTATTCCCAATAGCGTAAATACAATATTTATTTACATGCCCTCATTACATTGTATCTTTTGAGAGAAATTTCAGAAAAGTTTTTTTGGCAAACACGCTTGGTTTTATTTGCTTTGTTTTTGAGGGAGAAATTAGCGCTCCTTGTAGCAAGCAGTCTATACAATTTCAGATAATCAAGACATCACATAGCTTTCATCTTTTTTGCATGCTAAGTGCTTCCTGAGAACATTTATTGAAGAAGTTACTTAAGATATGTTTAGTTGGGATAATAAACAAGTCACAGTGGAAATTCAATTTGAAACTAAACATTTACTAAGAATAAACCTCCGGTATTACAATAGACCGAAAGGTCCGGTATTACAATAGACCGAAAGGTCCGGTATTACAATAGACCGAAAGGTCCGGTATTACAATAGACCGAAAGGTCCGGTATTACAATAGACCGAAAGGTCCGGTATTACAATAGACCGAAAGGTCCGGTATTACAATAGACCGAAAGGTCCGGTATTACAATAGACCGAAAGGTCCGGTATTACAATAGACCGAAAGGTCCGGTATTACAATAGACCGAAAGGTCCGGTATTACAATAGACCGAAAGGTCCGGTATTACAATAGACCGAAAGGTCCGGTATTGGCTGGAAATAATATTCATATATTGTTTTTCTTTCTGTATATTTTAAGATTTTTAAAAAATATTTTTTAGTTCCTAAAAAGTTAAATGTAAAGTATCACGCTTTGAAATATTCACTCTTAAGTTCCATTGAATTATACTTATTCAAGGACCGTTACCTTGGCAACTGCTATTTTATATAAATAAACAATATAAAAATCCACTAATCACTCAACGTATTAAACACCTTAAGATTTAAATTAAACACCCTCTAGATCGTTAGTTTATTATACCCTTCTCAATACGATTGTAAACTATTTATTTACCAAGAAATTGATCGATTATGGCACGATGTAATTAACAATTCATTCTCGTTATTATAGAAACGTATCTATTGTTTAATTTTTGCGATGTGCGACATATTGTTGTTTAATTATTTTTTCGCTTTTTTTGTTGTTTCTTAATTTTTTTTTTTTTTAATATTTTTCTGATACTTTATTTTAAAAAAACTACAATTGCGAACTCGCTTTTTTAATGACAGTTTTTGAATGACTTCGTGTAGTCACACATCAATTTTTATATCCTACTAAATATGATTAAAAACATATATATTTAATTAACTAGTAGTTTGTTAAATAATAATTCATATTTATGTTGTATAAAGTTGAAATTTTTATTTAATGTCTTGTTGTCGTGATGGTTGACAATTTTTATAAAACAGGGAACTCACAAACTTCAGGACAGACAGACAGCCAAGATGGCGGAATAATATAAACTCATTCTCGTTATTATAGAAAAATATCCATTGTTTAATTTTTTCAATGTAGAATTATTTTTTTGCTATGTTTATTCTTTCTTAATGTTTTTTTTTGTAAATAATTTTCTGGGACTACAGAGTATTTTTTCTCTATTAAAACTTTGTTTCTGAAATACCCTCAGTTCATTTCTCCATAAGTAATTATAATATCATATAAAATATACCATAAGTAATGTAACAACACTTTGAGTGCTAGAAGTAATAACATCGGTTTTCAACCATCCTGACATTGAAGCACTTGCCCCTAGGGGCAGTAGGGTGGTACTTGTCTCGCAACGCCTAAGAGTAACGCGGGCTCGTGTGCCCCTTCATATCAGCCCCTCTCAGCAATTCGTCTTTAATTTCTATTCACAGACAATCTTTTTGAGTCTTTTTTGAGAGGATTTACATATTAAATCAAATTAAACATTTTTTTTTGTTTCTTTTACTGTACTATATAGTGAATACACTCATGTATTGAAGTGGTTACCCCTTCGTGGAATTCTCAGACAACTAGACAGAAAAAAATAAAATCCACTTGCACGGTCGAATCAGAAATATTTTACCATTTACAGCTTTTCGATTTCCTGAATAAACAATTGTAAAATAGGAAAAAAATATCATCAAAGCAGCAATGATCTTGTTGTTGTTTTCTGATCTATAACCTAGAAATATAAATAATACTCAGAAATAAAAACAAATAATTAAATAAACTTCTTCAGGTGAATCGAACCGGAAACTCACTTCAGACTTATTAAGTGTTAATGAAAAAAACTACGCACTTGGAGCAAGGGAGCAACAAAAAAATACCAGAAATAAGCCTAGTTATAAACAAAGTATAAGATAAATTAATATTTTTTTAATTTGTTTAAACTGACCATCGTTAAATATATCGAAATGAAAACAAAATACACGACTTAGACGGATTTCTCAGTGAATTCCGTGCTTTTTCCGATTACCATCGCATGTGAGCAGTCATGAAAAAACATTGTGTATGCTTTACAACCCGAAGTCAGGACTCCGAAGTCCATGAAGTTTTTTCCTGTGAATGGGAACCCTTCCATTTGTCACAGAAGCAATAAACCACTGATATGTCAGCTGAGTTCTTTATCATTTTGTTCGGTCAATATTTTGTCAATTTGTTTTTTTTGCATTTCCGCAGTTTCTTTTGTTTAGAAATAAAACGTCAAAATAAACCGGTTGAATATCAGCAGGTAATAATACAGAGCTGAGAGTTTTCAAGTTTCTATTTATAAAGTTTGACTAATTTTTTTTTTATTTATAAACAACTTTATTATGATGAAATTACAATCTTCCTTTATACTTGAAGGCAATAAATAATTGAGATAAATGTTTTCATTCATACCATTTACAATTCATCATTCGCTCGCACATTCATACAATATTTACAAACAGCCCAGGGGCCCCCGAAGTCCACATGGTTGTTGCCTCCCTCGCATGGGGAAGAGGAAGCGAAGTCTTGGGAAGTCCCCCATCAGCCACGCCACCGAATACGAGCGAGGCTGACGAAGAGCGCGAAAGCCACATACGCTCAGGACATGATTGGAGAAACTGTCCATTGCCAGGACTACCACTGTTGCGCATCTATAGCAGGTCACGAGGCCACTGCCGTTTTAGTCTTCGAGAAGGATTGTAGGGATGAGTGGTGGAGTGCAATGACTATGCTGCGGGATTAGAGTGGTTGGATAGGTTAGTATGGAATTTTATGAACTTGGAAGGGATGAGTTCGAGAATGTAAGGTATATTAACATCATTGTGAAGGGTTTTATTGCTGACGTAATAAGGGCATTTACCATTGTTCTCAGGACTTTTGATTGAAACGATTGGATACGCTTGACGTTCGGCTTTTTTGCTGTCCCCCATAGCTCTATTCCGTATGTCCAGATTGGCTTAAGTATAACCTTGTAAATAAGTAGTTTGTTTTCTATTGAGAGGTGGGATGTCCTTCGAAGTAGTCTGTACAGTTGTCCAAAGCGTCTGTTTAGTTCTTGTCTTTTTAGCCTCGTGTGTGGGTTCCATGTAAGTCTTTTGTCGAGATGACTAATTATTAAGAGATCAATCGATATCACGAAGAACTATAACTTAAATTGAAATAAATGATAAAAATAAGTTATTAAGCTCGGGTCTTCATTGAATAGAAAACTTGTAATACTTAGTAAAAGTACAATCGATGATTGTGTATAAGTCGAGGGATAAAACAATTTAAATTTAAACTCTACTTTTAATTGGCAAGTCCAGTAAAAAAAATGTATCCCTGGAAATATAACAAAATTATTATCTTACATAATATTAGCAATAAAAACACTTATTAATATTATTCTACTTGAACCAAGGATCGGTTGCCTAGTGTAGTGGTTTGGTTAATAAGCTTTATTATAATATGTCCTGCCCTGTAACTATTTAAAAGATTCGCCATTACCTTTTTTCGTGATCTGATGTCATTAATAGATAAAGGAATATTGGTATGGTACTTTTGCAACTGAATACAATCAATTTATATATATATATATATATATAAATAGTTTTATATTAGAATTCCTTCTTTTTATAATTGATAAAACGTGATGAAATTACATCATATGCCTAATTAGGCAATAAGTAATTTCGGTCAATTTTCTCATTCAGACCATATTTACAATTCTTCATTCACTCGCTCATTCGTGCAGTATTTACAAACACCCCCTGAGACCCCCCAAATCCACATAGTTGTCACCTCCTTCGCATGCAGAGGCCACTGCCACGGTAGTATCCGAGGATGATTGTAGGGATGAGTGGTGCAGTGCAATGACTGTGCTAGGGGATTAGGGTGGTTGGATAGGTTACTATGGAATTTCATGAACTTAGAAGGGATGAGTTCAATAATGTAAGGTATATTAAGATCGTTATGAAGGGTTTTGTTGCTGACGTAATAAGGGGCATTTACTATTGTTCTCAGGACTTTTGATTGAAAGGATTGGATACGCTTGATGTTCGACTTTTTTCCTGTTGTCCAAAGCGTCTGTTTAGTTCTTGTCTTTTTAGCCTCGTGTGTGGGTTCCAGGTCAGCCGTTTGTCGAGATGTAAGCATAAATACCGTACTATCTCGGATACAGGAAGAGGAATGGAAAACGAGATTTAAAGTGAAAATAACCAGTAAAGACATATAACTAAAATGTATATTAAGAAATAAATTGTCAAACACAAGTGTGCTGTTGACCGTGAAGGTAGAGAGCGGGCCTAACCATGATTCTTTTCCTTCCCTCGAAGGCCCATGGGCTGACCCAATCTTTCCCAGGGCTGCCTTCCTTACACTTGACAGCCAATATGTCTGCCAGGTGTCGTCTACAGATTTATACCCGCACTATCTGCTGGCCTCTTTATTGCCTCCTTGTCCCTCGGTATATTTTACTGACCCGGGGGGGGATGACACATGACAGTGTGTGGTCGTTAAAGCTGGGTAATAAATTAATAGTGGGTGCTAAAACAGTTGGCTCCCAACCTTATTGGAGTGTTTAAGTCATATCAACATCACCAAGCTTCAAACAATTCAAAATATGTTTTTAAGAGAGTATTATTTGAAAATGTAACAAACCAAGATACACTATAATAGTTATTTGTACGAAGTATCCATAGCTGATTATGTGATAGGTATTTTAAAAGAGATAACCACAAAATATGTGAATTTAGAACTACCTAGAAATCTTTTACTTCAAAATGTTGCCAATATAGATAGATCAAGCAATCAAAAGGGCTTCTAGTTTCGTTTTCGGTCTTTAGGTTATTTATTTATATTTTGAATTAAAACATATGTATTTTAATGAAGACTTTTTTTCATGATCAAGAGTGATCATGTCAGTCTTTGGTTTTTAGTTATTTGATCCATCCAGTGTCTACTCGCTCAGTATAAACTATTTGTAAATGTTTTTACACATTATATTTTGGACAATGCAGTGATTGAGGCGAGCGTCCTAACACTAGACCACCGATGCAATTTTTATAAGTTTGAGAGCTAAGAAAAAAAAAAGTACAATGCAGATCCAGTGGACTCTCACCACTGTACCGAAACAACCAACCTCCACCGATGCTTCCAACACCCCTTAATCCTCTCACACCACCTTCAAGCAGGTACTCCTAGTTTAAGGATCCGATTAACCTAAATATTCTATATTTTTCCCTCATCCTGAATTTCTAACTAGAGAGCTTAGGGAAAAAAAAAAATATTAAAAAATACAATGCAGATCACTACTAGTAGAAAACAGAATTTGTAAAAAATGTAGCCAAACTACAAGAAATACAATGAATCAATTGTAAATAGATTTGTTTGTAGAATCTATATTTTTAACATATATATATATATATATATATATAGAGAGAGAGAGAGAGAGAGAGAAACGCTCTCATGATTTATTTGGAGTTCCTGATTTAAAAACTTGAAACAAGTGTAAATTATTAGATTGATGTATTGAATTGTGATTTTATGTTTTCCTAATAATCGCGAGGAAATGAAATGAAAAACTTGTTGAAATCATTTAAGCCTTTTGAACTTGAGAAAATCTTCTTAAGACTGGTGAGATCGGTCACCGAATTCACAGCTAATATGTAAGCAACGTTAATAAATAGTTACTGAAAAGTTTCCGGCCTAACAAAGCTTTTATTTTAGCATTTATTTATTTTATTATCATCTTCATGTTGAGGTCGGAAACTTTTCAGACCAGCTGTGTAATTAGAGAGTTAGTCAATAGTTTCTTAACTGCTGAAGACATTTGTATATTTTTTAGGCAGTATAGTTGGATTATTTCTCTTCATTTTATCCGTTGACACTTGTTCATAGTTGTCAAGCCAATAGATTTAGTTAGTCAGGTAGGTACGAGGCAATTGTCTTCCGTCGCTGTGGTTACAAAAATTACCTTCTCTTTTTAAAATTTTAAAGTTATATTCAACATTTAACCTTAAACGTTTTGGTCCGTGTATATTAATTGGTATTATACAAGCAGAATTATTCACATCTAGTCGACTCTTGAAATTTTAAATTAATGCAATTACGTTGTACCGGTAATGCAACAATAAGTGTTTTGAAAATATAAAACATAAAGCAAAAATTTATTTTCGTTAATTTTAAGTGATTTATTGTCAGTATTTTACCCATTTAATTACTTTCTCTAGTTTCACTCAGTGGGCGAGATGTTCTTGCACTGCAATTAATAATTACTTCAGAAAATCACGTGGCGTCTTTGGCAGGTATATATAATCATAGATATATACAATATAATCATAGATATATTATATAAGATATAATATAGTCAGTGTTAATGATACAATATACAACGATATACAATGCTTTGATGCTACAATAAGTTATAACTTTAATCGTACAAATGTATGAAGTAATATAATTAGTGTTAATGATACAATATACTACGATATCCAATGATTTGTCGCTATAATAACTTATAACTTTAATCAGGTATTCTTTCTTCGATCTGTATTTTTTTTTTTTCATTAACATATTTATCTCGAGTAATAAATTTAGTTTATAAAGATGTATTTCAGTCGGTAAAAAAATAAAGGCATATGATCCCTGAATCTAAGAGTTTCGTGGTAGTTAATATGCAATTGAATTTAAACCGTAGGCAGTTTATTGCTTTGTTTTTTGAACTTTGGTTAAATGAAAGTGTTGAAAGATTGAGCATTATTTCGCCAATAGAGGAGATTGGCAGGTGATGTGCGTCAGTTAATAATCGACCGGAAGGCACGAAATTGTCGGGAGATGAACCCTGATAAGATAATGAAATCGATATTGCTTAATCGAGTTTGTGTGCTTGCTAGCCGCGATTTAAAGAGGCGCCCCTGTGAGGCCATCTCTACCCAAAGGTGTTTCCAATGTTATTTAGTAACAACACAGTTCCTATTAATGAGATTAACTTGTTCTTCCTTGCTGGAAGTCGAATTTTTCATTTACAAATCACGCTAGCCTTCATTTCAAATATTTCCTAGCAATCAACATAAGCCTTAAAATCATAACAAATATTTCCTAGCAATCAACATAACCCTTAAAATCATAACAAATATTTCCTAGCAATCAACATAAGCCTTAAAATCATAACAAATATTTCCTAGCAATCAACATAACCCTTAAAATCATAACAAATATTTCCTAGCAATCAACATAAGCCTTAAAATCATAACAAATATTTCCTAGCAATCAACATAAGCCTTAAAATCATAACAAGTATTTCCTAGCAATCAACATAAGCCTTAAAATCATAACAAATATTTCCTAGCAATCAAAATAACCCTTAAAATCATAACAAATATTTCCTAGCAATCAACATAAGCCTTAAAATCATAACAAATATTTCCTAGCAATGAACATAAGCCTTAAAATCATAATAAATATTCTGACTGGGTCGTAAAATGGCTTATATTCTCAGTTGAAATGAATTGATCCATAGAATCGCCAGAAATACATTCTTGTACCTTTTGAGATATTTAATTGGGGCCTGGGTATACTTTTATAACTATAAGGGCTAAATTAATTAATCACTAGCCACCACTCACTTAGTTAGTTATTATAGTTACCCACGCTCCTAAGGGTGTCATGACGATGGTTGATCACTTGGTATAGCCACCAGCGTCGAAATATTTTCAGCCCTTTTAATATATTTACTACTTTGGAAATGAACAAAAACCAAAAAAAAAATATGCTTGATCGAAATCGATAATTTTGTTTACTTTTCGTTCACCAGAAGTATACGTGGCAGATAAATAAAAAAAATATTTATTCAATATCCTCAATAATTAATTACCTCTTGTTAGTTTCAGCTACTGGCATGATAGAACATTAATATAAACAAATGTGCTTCAGAAATAAAAAAATTAAAAAAACACTCACAAAAACGACTAGATTTATAAAATAAACAAAAATTTTTGGAATAGGCGTAATAGATTTAGTCATTATTCTATACTAGCAGAGAATAGCAAAATTAAAATATTCTTATTACACTAAACAAAGTATTAATGGTTATGTATGTTATGGTTACGGTTATATATGTATAAAATACTTATAACCACATAGTCTTGACTACCGAGTTTCCTTCATATGTATATTTAGCAGAGCCAGAATGTTCAAATTAATTTCCTCACATAAATTGGAATTGGGCTCACTGTGGTTTTCAATTATTTATAGTCCAGTGCCATCCACATTCGCCCATCATCCGCGTCAAGCCACCAAGGCGTTGTTTTTCAGCTTGGCTAAAGGCGCGAAAGTGTGGGGAGCATAGTCCCTATTTCCCCATATCGCACTACAAACTTATTTCCTCTTCTTCGTAATTAATACTAAATGACACCTTCATTAGCGCTAAAAACCAACCTTCGGGATTGCTACCTCTTAATGAGCCCTTACTATAGTGTTTCATTTGTTAATATTTACTCCAATTTAGAGAAAAATTTTTACCGATCAATGTCTTTTTCTCAGATTGGCAATGTTAAGACTGCCCCGTGTCCCCATGATAAATATACCCTAAGCCATGTAAGGACGGGATCACCTCGTTCCGCCCATCGGAACTGTAACCGGCTGACCCCATCATTCCTGACCTTTTAAGGTATTAAGACTTTCTGCACTATGCTATAGACGCCAGTTCCCAATATGCACGAACGGCTTTTATCCGGATTAGAAACCTCTAGCTGTATAAAGGTATTAGTCCAATTTCTTTTGCAGGACATCACGCACGCCTTATCTGCGGCCAATGGTCCTTTGAGAGGATGAGACGGAAATAATCAGCTTGATGAGTTCTCGTAGTTTCCGGTATCGTCAAATAATTCTGGTGTGGATACAGTTACAAAGAGGCAAATCAAGCTAAAAGCAAATTTATAATGTGAGCGTTTTATATTTTTTAACATTACACAATAATGATTTTTTTGTCACAGAGACAATGATAACATTGTTATTCTTTTCCTTTGAAATTATTGAGAATTATAATGCATTTGACGATGTTCGTATAATAAATTGTTCAATTACACATAACTGGACATTTGTTGCGCACATATGTTCCCCATTTAATAAAGAAATAAATAAGGATTTTTTATATATTTTGTTATAAATTTTTATATAAAAAAAAATAAGGATGATTATACAGCTTTGAAAATACTCTCGAACGCAGACGACGAGAAACGAACACCTCTCTTGAAATCTCAGGTGAAACAAAACGAAGAAAATTGTAGTAAATACTAGTCAGAACAAGGAATTGACACTTTAGTGGTCGCCGGTATTGAATAAGAAGACATTGAACAGTGAATTGATTAAAATTACTACTACTGAGCTAGAACTTTTCAAAATACTCGACCCGAAAAAATGTGCATTGTGGGTTTTTTCAATTAAGCTTTAGTTTCTTCAATTGTTTTATTCAGGCAATAACCGTCAACTTTTCCCATGCTCAGACATCACCTGAAGGTTTGAAATATTTGTCTATAATGTATTATTCTTTCCTCAGCTGATCTATTGTAACACTAAAATGGTCTACTTATATTGCTACATTTATATCTTTCTTCCTAATCATTTCATTATGGTAACATAGTAGAATAAGTACACAAAAATATTTAATACAGCAGAAGCTAAATTTATTTATTTTTTAACATCGCTCCTGCTTATCTTGTTTTAATGTTGTACATGTTTATTTTCATTTTGAGAAAAAATACTGTTTACATAATGTTTAGTTTTAAATTTTTTGTTTAGAAATGCTTTGTATATTTTTATTAAATTTTGATTGAAAAATTAAAACAAATTTAAAGGTTTCTGTAAAAACATGAAATGTTTCTTTAACAGCACTTTGAGTACTACAGTCAAGTGGTTTCCCCGTAGAGTTAATTTTTTTTCTGTTGTTACATGAGTAGATATACTCAGTCCATTCGGATTGGGGTATCTATTTATAAGCATCGACATAAATGCTATCAAAGTTTATTCCAGCTGTTGAAAGATTGACATACAACCAAAGGAAATCCTGTAGGTACTTTCATTGAGGGAAAGTTCAGTCTCAGTGGCTAGTCCATAGCTTAGCTACACCATCATCACCTTCCCTCGAATTAATTTTATCGAATGATGGGTAATTCCGTCTTCATATAATTTATTATAAATTATGGAAATCAGTATAGGCTACATAAATGATCCTGTTTACAATTCGCTATATATCCAGTAGCTTGGCTACATTTTATACAATTTTTAATAATATTACATTGCGATTTGTGATTGTTTCAAAAGTATTATGCAAATTATCCATTCATTGTCTCAACATGTTTAAAAATTATGGGGCTCACCTAATGGATCGTAGACTTAAAACTAACTTACATCTAACAAACAAAATCTTAACCTAATTGTAGCGACCGCTAACTACAAGTTAAATCACCCTATACTCTGGTGCACACATATTGTAAAATAGCAGGAACTAAGTGTATCTAAATCATTGTAAAGTGCTAAGCAATAAAACACGGAAGGGAAACAAGTCATAAACAGCCAAGTACACACTGGCAGCCATAAACTAAGCGACCCTTTTAGGCCTCTCTTCCGGTCACGCGTTGTGGCAGGTGTGCGCGGGAACCGCTGCCGGATTAGACCCTCGCAGCCTCCCGGCAGAACGGTATTTAAACCAGGGTTCTGGCCCTGTAAATCAGTCTCCTTGCAGACTCTCTAGCGACCTGTAACTATGCTTGTTTCACTTCCAATCGAACTCTGAAAACATACCTTATTCTCTATGAAACCTCTGTACCTCTTCTCTTGAACATAGTGCATTGTCGGGGCACATACCTATCATAAAATGGAGTCAGGTATGTTATTAACTCGAACAATCCGCACTTGTCACCAGGGCTAGGTGATCAGGCACCTCCTAGTGACAACCCGACACTAATTTTCCCCGACAGTCTGTTGCCATCGGTGTGGGAAGCGTGGAGGGGCCATAGTGTTAAACACTGGCTTTGTAAGGTGCTGCAACGAGTCAAAATACTTGTGTCTCCGGTGGATGAACTCACCCACCAACTGGTGCAGGTCGGCGTTCTTTAACATCTCTCGAGAGACTTAATAGCAATTTCCTATTTTTGTTATGCTTTGCTGGTTACCGTCAGTGATAAAGAAGCTTAAAACGGAGCGGGAACGTTATACTGACCACATTATCTATAATAGGAAAGTATTTATTTTTTATAACAAAACATGGGGTTGTTCCTGCTAATTATGTTCAGCTTTCAGGTATCTTTCGCCTTGTACAGTGTCAATAGCTCCCCTGATGGTGGAGTGATCGATTAAGCTGCCAAAAGTGGTCGACTATTCACCTCTGGCAGACCGTTATCAGTGCAAATAGAGTTGCTAAGTGGTGCGGGTATATCTGCACACTATCTAAGGCAAACCTTGTCTTCCGTCGATATCAGAATCGTGGTCTGCTGTATTGCATAACGTTGTCTCACGTTGGTGTGAGCTTTAGGACCTTACAGAAAGACCTTAGCGTTAGCTATATAAAAAGATGACAACCTATTGATAACACACCTTTTCTATCCTTTTTCCAAAGAACATATATAAGGGGTAAGGTATATTTTGTTTCACGTCCTCGAAAACACAAATAACCATGGACAGAATAACTGCCGATACTAGCCGAAATCCCTTGAAAACACATTGAAACACTTTTACATTTGACTAGAATCCTCACTTTTATTTTTGTACCCAACTCGCTCACCAAAAATTCACGTTTACACATAATGAGGGTTTTAAATAATCCTTTTTTTTATCCCGCTTGTTTGCCCACAAATTTGTTTGTAGTGGTCCACCATTTTCAAGTGTCTGATTTGAATTGAAATACAATGTTTTATAATCACAAATGTATACATTTCTTAAGACTTAGTAGGTGCTTCTTTTTCTTTCTTTTTTTTTTTCTTTTATACCCCAAATCCCCTCAACAAAATAACAAAACTTTTATTTACTATAGATTCTTAGGCGAATCTATTTACATACTACATTTTATATGTCATGTACCATCGGTACTCTATACAAGGTCGGTATCGGTATAGAAGTTATATGAGCAAAACTAATACAATGATACTTGGCTTCATTGACAAGACTCTACAAGGTGATGGGGCTCACCCTTTTGATCACAACAAAAGGAAAAAACTTAAAAACTAACTCACATACTAATTCTTAACCTAAACTTTCCCCGACAGTCCGTCGCCATCGATTCGGGAGGGGTGCTTATTATGAGATCCACACTTGTAACGAAGTGTTGTGAATTTGTAATTTCGAGAAACTAACAAAAAAAAAGGTTACGTATTCTAACTTATTAAAAATTTCATTTTGTTTTTAAAATACTGCACATTTTAAATTGTTAATATTCCAAATACTATTTACTACTTGTTCTGTTGTCCACGTAAGAAATATTAACTGCTCACTAAGAAGGGAGAACCCTGGTGGGAAAACTGACTACTAGCAACCCTATAGAGCACTGAGGAAGTATCTCTAGGTACCAAAGGTGTTGAAACATTTACGTAATGCTCTGAATTCTTTATTCGTTGGAATATCTTTGAAATTCTTTTTTCATTATGATTTCTAATGTGCCTCTAATTATCGGGAAAATAATGAGTTAACAAATCTTAATACGTTAGCGAAAAGGCACTTGTTTTTTTATTAAATTCCGATGTCATTTTAACAAAATCAAAACTACAACGTTTAATGGGCAAGGTGTAATATTATTGAGTTTTACAAAAATACAAATTTTTGCGTACTATCGGAACAAAATAAGATGTGCAAAAAAAAACACATAGTTTTACCCACATCACTACTTCAACATCAATGAACAACCTGATTAAACTCTAAGACAATAATAAGATATATTTGTATTAAGGTATGAGTACAGAATAGAACCATCAGATACAAATGTCAGGTTGGCAACAATGGGTATGATGTATCTTCAGCGTGTGGTGAACAGAATTTATCCCCGTGTCCCCGTGGAATGTTAATTAATCAGCAAGAATTTAATGTAATAAGTTATGTATGCCCTGGCAACCCGAGTTCAGGGTGTGAAGTCCACAACTTGAGGGGTCCGGTGCTTGCATATCCTAAGCAAAGAAAACCTTTTTTTTGTTTTTGTTTTTCTAGCGCATTTCTCAAAATATATAACCCCTATATCTAGAAAAAAAACATGGCATTACATGTTGATGAAAACGATATTAACCGCTATTGAATAAGACTAATGATAAAGCTTACAAACTGATATTGACGTTTTAAGTATTGATTGAACTGTAAGCCAATGATTTTATCATAGAATAGTTTCAACGTCACGAATTTACAATCATGCAAAGTAGAAATAATTAATCTCAAAGTAATAAATTATGTTATTATTATAAATTATAAAGTACTGACTGAATTGAAACTAAACTATCTAACTAATGTTAACATTAAAGTTAAGGTTGAAGAACCTCTCGAGAGAGGTATGTCGGACCACTTTTCGCATGATCCCATTCTGGAAATGCTGGAGACATTTGGCTGTATTGTCCAGTAAATAACTAAACTAATGCGATAGTCATGATAGGTCAACGTAGGAATAGGTACTATGAGAAGAAAAATTTACTGAAATGAAAAGAAATCTTCCTTGCACTTATAGTCTGAAAATGAGTTTATAAATTTATAAAAATTTTTTATAGCTGTTTTATTAATTTTATAAAAAAAAATAGCAAAATACAGTTTCAACTGTAAATTAAATCAATTAGCATAATTTCACATCGTGCTTATTATATTTATTGTAGCTACATTTTGTACATTTTTTGTTACGTATATACAATGTTTTTTTAGAACTCAAAATGTAATAGGGCTAACGTCATTAATTATTGTAACTAATACTGACTTAAAAAACTTACATAAATTTCTCGAACAGTCTGTTACCATCGATGTGGAAGGGGTGGTGGAGTCATGGTGTTGAATACCGGGTTTGTGAGGTCCTGTAATTCGAGTCGGAAAAACTTAATGTATCTCCGGTGGATGAACTCAACCACCGACGGCACACCAAGCAACGGGTGCAGGTCGGCGTTCTTTAACCTCTCAAGAGAGGTATGTCGGAACACTTTTCTGTGAAGTGAGTCTGCACGTCAAGCAATCGGTGTAGTCCGGCGTTCTTTAGTCTCTTTAGCCTAGAGAGGTTTAATGAGTTGATATAGACAGGATACGACTTTAGTAGTATACCTCCCGATTGGAAATTATTTTTATACCTGAGTACATTCGTACCATTGTGGGTTGGCCTTGAGGTTTACCTACGTTCACAGCGCACAGCTGTGACTTAATAACCTCATGCATTTCTAGCGAATTTGTAAGGTGATTTTATTAAAATGTACGAAACCATACAGAGCCCATACTGCTTTCCCTAGTTTATAATAACTTATATGAAGACGGAATTACCCATCATTTGATGAAATTAATTCGAGGGAAGGTGATGGTGTAGCTAAGCTATGGACTAGCCACTGAGACTGAACTTTCCCTCAATGAAAATACCTACAGGACTTCCGTTAGCTGTATGTCAATCTTTCAACAGCTGGAATAAACTTTGATAGCATTTATGTCGGTGCTTATAAATAGAGACCCCAATCCGAATGGACTGAGTATATCTACTCATGTACCAACAGAAAAAAATTTAGTTAACAAGGATACTTGAAAATATTGAAAATTTTTAAATAAATATTTTATGTCTGTTTATTAAACCGAGAATGAGTTTTATATTATTCAACTCGCTTCCTAAGAAAAATTCTTGTGATTTTTTAATTACATATTAAAAAAACAAAAACAATGTTTACACGTCATTTAATACTTCAAGATTCGAAGGGATTGATAAAAACATGTAGATTTGGGAATTCCTATTCGTCTATATGAGAGGTTACTTTCTCGACATGTTTAAAATCGTAATATGTGGAGGATTTACGAAAAAGAAATTGAATTTCCACTAAGTAGCATTTAATATGTAAAAACACACAACGCCGAAATGCATCGCATATATTTCTTGAGTTTGTGCATTGTTGGACCCCCAGTGGTGATTTAAACCACAACGGCATTGCGCATAGTCCAAAAGTGTCCAGAAAAGAAATGAGTCTTTAGAGTGACTGTTAATGACCGTTTGACCTTATTTAGCCAAAATACAAACTTGACCTGAGCTTGCATCTAAGTTTAGAGGGACTTAGAACTAACTACACTGTCCCACAAAAAAAATGGCTCACCCACAAAAATTCAAATATTTGCTTTCTAATAGATTTATTTCGGTTTTCAATTCTTTTTTAGTTAATATTAAACGTTTATAGTGATAAGCAGCTATAAATATTTAGGAAAACCCCTAATAAATAATCAAAAACTTTATTTTTAAAAAAATATACAGAACTTTCGGTTTTGATTTCTTCTGTAACTTAATACTAATTTACCAAACGGTTTTTTGTTTTTTTTTTAATTTAAAAAATGATTATGACGGTCGAGCAAGTAGCTCGTGTTGTTGCTTTACTGGAAGAGGGATGAAACCGAAGGTATGCCGTTCATGCATTGGGGTTTCCTGAAACTACTGTTCGAAGAGCAATTACACCTTACCGTAAGAGAGTTAGGTTTCTGCAAAGAAAGACCCGTGATCAGTTTGTTGTCGAGTGACAGAGCCAAGAGATGACCGGTGGTTCTGAGACTGATCAGCTTCTTCGTACAACTCGGGGAATAGCAATATGTGCAGACACTGTTAGGAGAAGACTTGCTTGAAGTGAATTTAAACCCTCAGAGACCACCATCAGGGCCATTCTTGACCAGCGTAACCTGCAATTTCTCTCCGACCAGCAGTGTCAGGTAAACCCAATCCACGGGATGGATATCTTTAGCTTCAGCCGTCTTCCAGTACAGCAACAACACGGGCTGCTTTATTGACTGTCATAATCATTTTTTAAATTAATAAAAAAACCCTTTGGTAAATTAGTATTAAGTTACACAAGAAATCAAAATCGAAAGTTCTGTATATTTTTTTAAAAATTAAGTTGTTGATTATTTACTGGCGGTTTTTCTAAATATTTATAGCTTCTTATCACTGAATACATTTAATATTAACTAAAAAAGAATTGAAGGCGAAGTAATTCTGTTAGAAAGTAAATACTACATTTTTTTTAGTGGGCCAGTGTATCAAAAATGGGCATAGATCGATCTCGCTAAGTATCCAGGTTAAATTATAGAAAGTATGCGTTTCTCTGACTTAATCTTAATTCCATTTGATGGGGAATTCACTATCTTAATATTTTAGGTTACCGGTAACTTAGTCAAGTTCATAGGCTAATAAAATCGTGGTTTAAGGGAATGGTTTCTGTAGCGTTACAAGATGGCTTTGAAAACTTAAGTAAGAGACCCTTTACCGCTGTGGACTTCAGATGAACAGTTGTCCCAGGTAACAACGCTGCCTTCACCACTAGGCTTATCACCTCTGTGGAGAATCCTCATTTATTCAGAAGAAATTTGTTTGTATTGTCTATGAATAGATTTGTACGTTTTTAAATTAAGAATGAAACGTTTGGCTATGTTACTGGTATCACCCTACGTATACCCAAAGCCATTTAACGCCTGCTAGTATAATGAATGACCCCCCCCCCCACCTGTACAGATTTCATTGTATGTATCAATAACAACCAGAAGTGATTTTCTCTTTTAAAAAAATCATGAATAATTCAACATATTCATATTTGCAGCTAAATCAGAGGGTTGAACGTTACGTCAATCTTCCTCTAGAATTGTATTGGCATATGTTACATATATAACACAAGACCAACAGGATATGTATATGTAGTTACATTGACGATAAGGCATGGTTTATCATAATCGTACATCTCCTAAAATACAGTGTTAAATATGAATCGCGATACATGAGCTAATGCCAAAAATAATTCCCTCTCAGCCCTGACAGGTGTAGAAGTCCTTCATTTGCCTTTCGACTCATGCCTTTGAACTCTTGTCAAAAATAATCATTAGCTACCCACTTGGAATCCTAGCTATATCTCGCGTTGAATTATTTTTCTTGTTTACTCCCCGTTATTATACCTCAATTAAAAAAGTTATATAGTGGAATATTAATTGTTGCTAATTATACCTTAATTTTTTTTTATTATAAAAACAACTTTATTATGATAAAATTATAATCTGCCTCGTTGCGAAATAAGTAATTCTGATAAACGTTTTTATTCATAAACCGTATTTACAATTTTCATTCACTCGCTCATTCATACAGTATTCACAAACAGCCCAGAGACCTCGAAAAGCCACATGGTTGTCACCTCCCTCGCATGCGAAAGAGGAAGTGGAGTCTTGGGAAGTCCCCCACGCTCCTCCGTCAGGCGCGTCACCGGATACGAGACAGTGGAGGCTGACGAAAAGCGCGAGATCCACATACGCTCAGGACATGAGCATGAGAGAAAAACTGGCCATTTCCAGGGCTCCCAGTGTCACGTATATATAGCAGGTCATGGGGCCACTGCCGCTTTAGTCTCCGAGGAGGTTTATAGGGTTACTACGGAATTTCATGAACTTGGAAGGGATGAATTATACCTTAATGTGACATTTTTACAGCCGCTATCGTAGAACAGGCTGGACTTATTTAAAAGTATGACCTCTACCCTCAGGAAGAACAAATATTTGTCCATGGGCAGGTGCTGAGACAAACAACTGTTGACGCAGGAACAAGGGGCACATTGTAACGCCCATCCACGTCCCTCGAGATTACGTCATCTGCTATTTTGTTTTAGAAATATTTTAATGTAATGAACTTTTGCGGTTGTTATTTAGCTATTACCTAAACTACTACTGCTAACTGTAAAACATTGAGACAAATATATTTATTTTAACTGCGAACAGAGTAGTTACAGAACTTTTAATAGAATTGTTACTAAAGAGATTTCAATTTTAGAGATGTCATTGCTAAATGAAATGGCAGAATTAAATAAATTGAACTGACTGAATTGAACAACATGAGTCCGCTCTCTTGTGTGTTACGTGACACAGACCGTTCATTTCATGGATCTATATGGGTCCAAGTAAGGACTTTTTTAATTCTCATTTCGAAACGAATCCCTGATGATAGGAAGCATAACATATAATAGTATAAGCATAACATATATCTTAACATAGAATCATTGAAAATCCCAATGCCCAAAGGGAGCGATTCAACTTTCATAACGCTGATTAGTTAGAGTACTTGAAACAAAGTTGGTATCCCTTTTGTTAGATTGTACTATTTATCAAGTCCCAGCTCAGCTTTATTATAATATTTAAAATTTTTATTGTCTTTCCTATGGTTAATTGCACATTAAAGACAGTAACCTGAGAAGAATTTCTAACATAAATATATAATTTATATGCAAAGAAAGTAATTGTGGACAGAAAACGGAGGGAACAGTTGCATATAAACTTTATACTCTACAGCCGATTTGTTTTATACTTAGTTTAATAAAATCTTATATGTAATTTAGAATTTTTTTTTCAATAAATAACAGCACTTTCCATTAGGCCTATCTTAATGAATCCTATAATTAACACATTTATACTTACGTTAAAAACTTTAAGTCCGGTATGACTAAAATAAAGTATTAGTACAATTCATTTATTAAAATCTATATAGCCTACACTGAAATAGTAGCACTTCCTTTATAAGAACATAAAAAATCGACCATTTTCTCGCAAAAAATCGTTCAAAGGTATTGTGCCGAAGATCTCGCGTAGTGTACTGATTTTTCGGATTAGCGTGGAGTCGCCAATCTTAACAACCTGTCTTCATTCAAGCGTAGTCCGAAAAATATCAATGTCAATATTTTAGGAATTTACAATTTTTTTTTTTATTTGTTGAGTAGACAATTTTCAGTAACCGAAATATTTTAACAAATAAAATGAGGTATTTTTTTATCAATAAATAATACTAGTGGTTTTTTGACAAATGGTTAATAAGACGCCGGGTCCGTAGTTGGTTGCGTATCCGATTAGGTTCTAGGATCGCCCGTGACAACTTCCACTTCTTCTGAGACCACTTCTTCTGTACATTGCATTTACGTAGATGTTCCATGTTGTCTTTATTATTTTTTTCATCACCTCTACTCAATTATGTTTTTGTTTGAAAGTTTGATTCAGTAAGTAAAAAAAAACATAATAGTGAATCGATGAAAAATGACAGAACTGAAAAAAGGGTTTCTAAAGGGTGTCCCAGAATTATCGCAAGATTTGATTTAAATATCAACAACACAGTTTTTAGTATTTTTGTTGTTATTTTTTTAATTGAATTATAAAGTAAATAGGATAGGGTTATTTATGGAATAACACATCGGGCAAATGGCCTCCACGGCTTTGTTGGCACATACGCACTCTTTTGTCGAAATTTTCCATGACCATTTGGCATAAATGTGGTTAAATTTCCTCTTTTAATGCACGGGTGGATGTGGGCCTCTTGACATACACCTTTGACTTCAAATAACCCCATAAAAAGAAATCTAAAGGTGTTAAACCACACGATCTAGGTGGCCAATTCTGATCACCGAAACGAGAGAGTACACGACCTGGAAATGTCTCATGCAGTATTTGAATTGTTTCATGGGCTGTATAGCATATGGCGCCATCTTGTTGAAACCACATATTGGTCCCATCAATATCATCCAATTTCGGCACAAAGAACCGTGCTATGGATTTTCAACAACACTCTCATGCACTGCTTCGATATTGACATTTGAACGGCTTGTTTTTGGATGACCAGTGTGTTTAGTGTCAGTCTTCCTAATTTTTTCAATTAATCTCTTCACAGTTGATGAAGTCAAAAAACTATTCCGACCATATTTTGTATGAAATTTTCGAACGTGGCCGCCAAACTTTCATTATTTTTGAGATAATGTTCAACAATAAAGACACGTTGTTCTATCGTGCAACGCTCAATTTTTACTAACCCTAAACTGTCAGCAGTCAAATTTATTTTTTTTTAGGGTTGCCAGCACTTTACTGCACAAATGGCGGCAAATTCAAATCTTGCGTTAATTCTGGGACACCCTTTATCAATAGTGTTCTCAAAAAATATCGATTGGACCTATATCGACCACCTACCATATTTTCAGCCAAATAAGTTAATCTCAATCAAAAGGTCTTAAATAAGATACTGAAAACTTTTAAAAACTCATAGTAAAAAAAGTAGAGGTATTTAGAAATCATTTATCCATATTTATAATCATTTGTACTACTAGAATATCCATCCAATACTGATCATGAAATACTGTATTAAAAAAATAAATAGCCTATAAAATGAACAATAAAAATATAAGTGGTATTATGTTATCTGTAATACCATAATTCAAATATTAAATAATTATAATTTAATTAAATTTACACATAAAAAATAACTGCCTTTTTTTTTTAATATAAAAAATTACCATCATGGGAATAGCATACAATCCATCTTTTCTTAGACATATGCAAGACAATTTCTGCCTATTATCTTATAACATTAACTGTTCATACAACATGTCCATGGCCTTTTTATTAGTTAGTACCTTAGTGTAATGTAGTTGTACAATTTTGTCAGCTAGAAATTCCTATTTTGTTTCTTATTGTTATTTTTAGGAGACAGTTTTCCAGAATAAAGCTTTTTATTTTCATTTCATTTTATATATAAATGTTGACGAAAAAAACTTTGAATCGGCTTGAATGTCACTGAATCGCGTTTTTTTTTTGTTTTTTTTGCTGTAAAACTTTATTTTTTTAAATTAAATTTCAGATGGATTGGACCATTTTTACAACTCACACATAGAGATAGACTAACAGATAAGCTAGAATAGGCACTTAAAGGAATTAAACCATAGCTGGGCTAATGAAGTGATCTCGTCATTAGTTAAAGCGATTGAGGCGTTAAACTCTTCTTTTAAAAAGCCATTTGATGTATTTTTGACGTATTGAAACAAACATGGCTCAAAGCTTTGACCGATCCATTAAATTTATTTTAGGTCAAAACAACTGTATTTTCCAAAATAGCAACTCAATAAACTCTCTTCTGGAGCGTACACATGATTTGATGATGTGTCTGGAAGGGGCGAAAATAAAACTAAATCATCAAACTAACAAAAACAAATCAACAACGCGGGTTACATTGATCAACTTAATGGGTACATTAGTTATTGTTTGTTTATCTGCCTTTAACGCCTTTGCCCTTCCTCCACAAATAAGGGAGGAAAGGGAGTAGATGTTATAGAGAGAAAAATATAGGGATAGTTATTGCCGAGACCAAATGGGGAAGAGTGTACATTCAACTTCACTAACATTTAAACTTTCTCAAGTCGTGGCTTTGTGAAGTCATTTGTATTTGAATTTAATATATGATTTTAGTGTATATTATCAGCTCGAGTCACAAGTAACTTCCGATGCAGCTAAGTAGAATCCATTGTTCGTATCTACCCGCTATGAGTTACCATGACAACAAGTTTTTGTTTTCACTATATAGACGAGGCTTCAGTTAGTCTTTTGTCAACTGTTTTGTGTGGTACACGTTACGTCAAACTGTTTTTTTAAGCTCTGAAATGGAGAGTCAAAAAGTACATATTTGTCATGTAATGCTTTGGGAATTTAAACAAGGCAATATTGCTAGGGTGACAGCAATATAACTGATCGGGCAGTTAAAAAACTGTTTATAAAATTCCGTTCTGGAGATACGACCTTAAAAGACGAACCGAGGGTGGGACGTCCTTCCGACTTTGACGACAACCTTTTAAAGGCAATATTGGAGCAAAATCCACGTCAATCAACAAGAGGTATAGCAGAAAGGTTGATTACATCACAATCAACTGTTAACCGCCACCGGGAGAAATTAGGGAAAGTCAGCAAGTTAGGAGTGTGGGTACCCCACAATCTCAGTGAACGGAATAAAAAAGATCGCATGTCAATCGCCACAAGTCTGCTCTTAGGGGTAAAAATTGAGCCTTTTTTGGCAACAGGTGATGAAAATTGGTTACCTATGACAATATAGTCCGCAAAAGACAGGCTTGATAAGGATCAACCACCCCTACCAGATCCGAAAGCAAACATCCATGGCAAAAATATTTTATTGTGTGTATGGCGGGATTGTCAAGGAATAATTCACCACGAGTTGTTGAAGTCAAATTTAACGATTACTGCGGATAGATACGTTCAGCAGTGGCAAAGAGTGCAAGAGAAACTCCATGAAAAGCGTCCTGCACTCGTCAATCGCAAAAACGTCATTTAATGAGAGCAAAATAAATGTCTGCTAAAAAAAAACGGAAGTTACTTATTACTCGACCTCAATAATAACGGGTATTCAAAAACTAATTCGAAAATATTACAACAAATAAAATCTTAAAGCCTATTTCGATGTTTTGTTGTCAATATTTTAGCAATTTTCAATTATTTTTGTTCCGCTCTAAGGATTTTTATTTATTAACAAGGTTTAAAAATCTAGCTAAGACTACATCTAATAATTAGCTACAACCCCAATATAATTTGAGATATTCATTAATACTTAAAACCCAAGCATATTAACGTATTAGTTGTTAACAATTTACTTTTTGATGACCAAAATATTTAAAAAAATACAATTAAGTATTTATGATTTTAGAGAGAGAGTTAGAAAGAGAATGATATTTGTGCAATTTATACAAAAACAGATTGAATACATCATGCATTTTTTTATTATTACCTATCACAAGTAGATAAATACTTAAGTATTTTACATATTTAAGAAAAACAAAAAACCTCTAGCATAATGGTACAGAGTAAAATACTTAGGTTTAATCTTATCTCATAACAAAAACTATAAGTGGAGTTAAGTGGTTCCATTGCTTCCCAAAAAGCTTGTTTTTTTTTAAATGAAAAATTCATGATGTTTTTTCACAATTATTTATTTAAAAAAAACAACTTGACGATGTCTAGCATTATAATCTCTCGATATTCTTTTTCTACGTCTTTTAATTTGTTTATATATCTTTAAAGAATATATTGTAGTTCATAATAGTTGTAAAGATATTTCAGCCTGTAAAAAAAATAACCAATAATAGTTGAGTAAGCATTTTTAAAAAGCTCAGCAAGGCCTCGCTAACATATCAATGGCGTTCTTTAACTTCGTAAGTCCTTCATTTCGTCGATATAAATATTTCATGAATTCCATTTAGGCTACAGTGATGTATTTAATGCCCCCCTAGTCTACTGCAAAATTTATTCTGCACATCTATCCACGAGGGACGTTAGCGAGTATTAGATATATAATATACCTCTTGCTACTTCTTTTGATTTATCGCCGAATATAAAGCTGTAGAAATAAACCTCCAAGGACTGTTCTATTCCCAGTCAGTTGTTCCCTTCGTGTTTCCGTTAGGTTTAGTCGCAATAAAACCTGGAAGAGGATTTATAAAACTGCTGTAAATTCCCATCAACTGACGCCTGCCTAATTTATAGATCTGTAACTCTGGCTATGAGAAATAAACAGAAAGTAACTAACCAGAGCAGAGCAGAGGCAATAGCAGACTCGTCTGGGCCGGTATCGGACCCCGTTTCATCGCATAATCCCTACTTTTTATTCTTACCCGAAGTTAATTAAATATCAATTTACGTTATTTTATGAAATTCGTTAGGCGTTGCTTCCTCGAATCTGTCCTCAATCGTTAGAACCAAATCATAACTTTCTACCTGCAGGCATAATAGTCTATACACGTCCCCTTATTATAGCTGACAAATAAATACAGTCGATGTCTTTCAGCCTGTCGGGTCGTCACGAGAGGGGTGACGAAGTGAGGGTTGATTAAGTTTATAACCTGGACAATCGTTTCATGACGGTTTTACTAGCTGACTCCATTTTTGATAGGTATGTGCCCCGACAATGCACTATGTTCAGGAGAAGAGGTATAGGGTAGGTAGTTTGTGTGGTCTTAGAATGACCGCGAATTCACACTCGGTATTTGAGGGTATGCGAAATCCGTCCGGATCCCAAAGGTGAGTGTGAACTGGAGAGAGACAGACTGTATCGTCGTAGGAAACACTGCTTGGTAAGTTTGCAGGGCCACGACAACCGTTGTCCACTAGGGAGAGGTCTCTCCCAAAGAGGTGCTGGAGTTAGCGAGACGAAGGCAGAGATTCCCACTAGGAAGGTGTGGGGTCTGACAACGCCGGACTAAAACGTAGCGAGGCGAGGAGAGAAAGAGATGCAGAGGTTTTTCATAAGGAAGAAGACCAAATTCTTGAACACCGCCGCAGCTGCAAGGCAGAAGTAGCTTCGACAGGAGGAGAATGAATTACAGCCCGAGATCCGCCCCTATTTAGTTAGTATTGGCTTAGTAATAGTAGTAGTAGGCTTTAGTTAGTAGTATTAGTATTTAGTTAGTGGTGGCTCGTTAGGCCCAATCATCTGCCTCGTTATTGTATTCAATGAGACCCCAGTATGCGGTAGGGCTTTGTGTAGGCAGCCAAAGGGCTGACCCGGCAGGGTCGTTTTCTACCTGATGTGGGGTAGCGGTCATAACTTGCAGCTGTGACTTCATTATTGTTTACACATTTACAATGACTTATTTATGTTATTTACATTTGTTTAAATTAATTTACAATATATATACAATAGAGTATATGGTGTTTTATCTTATGTAGTTAGAATCGCCTTTGCTATAAATTGTTTATCTTCTGAGGTGTGGTTACAGACGTTTCTAGGTGTACTGATTAAGGAAAACGCATTTAGATATAAAATCATGTCCTGAGGGTCTGTGACTCTCGCGCTCTTGGTCAGCCTCCACTGGCTAGTATCCGGTGACGCGGCTGACGGAGGAGCGTGGGGGACTTCCCCAGACTCCGCTTTCTCTTCGCGGTGGATTTGTGGGGTCTCTGGGCTGTCTGTAAATATTGTATGAATGAGCGAGTGAATGATGAACTGTAAATATGGTATGAATGAGAGCATTTATCTTAATTACTTATTGCCTTATAAAAGGCAGATTGTAATTATAGCACAATAAAGGAATTTAACTAAGAAAAAAAAAAAAGATATGAAAGACCTGGGATCATATCATGAAGTCAAAAAAATGTGCTTAAAACCTTCTAGTCAATTTCAAACGTATGTAGCTAAGTCAGATGCGAAACTACATAAGTCTAATTTGTAATTAAATTACTAATCTACAAAGTTCTAAGTGCCAATCTGGACATACGGAATAGAGCTATGGGAGACAGCAAAAAGGTCGAACATCATTGAAAAAGTCATTGAACTGCACCACTAATCCCCTTGCACAGTCATTGAACTGCACCACTGATCCCCTTGCACAGTCATTGAACTGCACCACTAATCCCCTAGCACAGTCATTGAACTGCAACACTAATCCCCTAGCACAGTCATTGAACTGCACCACTAATCCCCTAGCACAGTCATTGAACTGCACCACTAATCCCCTAGCACAGTCATTGAACTGCACCACTGATCCCCTAGCACAGTCATTGAACTGCACCACTAATCCCCTAGCACAGTGATTGAACTGCACCACTAATCCCCTAGCACAGTCATTGAACTGCACCACTAATCCCATCGCAATAAAGATTTGATTACAATACTTTCCCTTATCGTTGTCTGCTTGAAACTTCTTTTTTTGATCTTTATTTCTCTTCTGATACGTTCACTATTGTCACATCTCTCGTGTCACGTCATTCGTTTCAGGTTATCCAATATCAAGTTTCAGTTGCAGTGCCTTTCTCGTTTAATTTAATTTAAAATAAATCTATACTATTATTAAAAAAAAAACAAAAAACCGAAGGTGAGCCCCATCTCCTAGTCATGTACACATTGCATTGTAAATTTTAACTTCAAATCGAAAACTGTAATTGTAATCGTACCCTCCTTCGAATGCACCTGCGTATGCAGCAAGAGAAGCAACTTGTAAATATTGTACATTGTATTTTTTGTTCATCTGTTTGTTAATTTTGATAAATAAAGGGGTTACGGAAAAAAAAAATAAATAATAATAATGTGTACTATATCCGTCAGTTAAGAACTAACGAACGGATTGGAATTAAACTTGTACCAAAAGGTTATGAATCACCAAATTTAACCGACCTTGTGACTATAATTTGTTCTCCAGCTAATAATGAAGCTCACTAAATATATAGCAATCTGTAAGTTGCTACAGATGTAATCTATGAATATGTAATACTGTGCTATTGACATATTCTCAGGCACGAGCTCTACTGTGCATTATATGTAAATATCCTGCTATGCCATCAGCTCACCAACAGCTAGAGTTAACTTAATGCCAGATCCGCGGGAGCTTACAGTGTACAGTCACTGCATATTTATTTCCACTTTGCAGGGAACAGGTGTTTATTTAGTCCAGGGTAAACATCGGTAGTCGTTATTCGAGCTTATTTTATTTTGGTTTATTCATCCTAGTTAGTACAAATAACATTGCGAAAGTAGAATTATCAGCGGATGTAAATCTTCACGCTAAATAAATCAATATGTTTTTTTAGTAGGTAAGTTGAAACGAAATAAAATTCCGTACAAATGTACAGACTACTTCGAAGGGCATCCCATCTCTCAATAGAAAATAAACTACTAATCTACAAAGTTATACCTAAGCCAATCTGGACGTACGGAATAGAGCTATGGGGGACAGCAAAAAAGTCGAACATCAAGCGTATCCAATCCTTTTAATCAAAAGTCCTGAGAACAATAGTAAATGCCCCTTATTATGTCAGTAACAAAACCCTTCATAACGATCTTAAAATACCTTACATTCTCGAACTCATCCCTTTCAAGTTCATAAAATTCCATAGTAACCTATCCAACCACCCTAATCCCTAGCACAGTCATTACAATCCACCACTCATCCCTATGAGTGATTCTTGATTCTCCTCGAAGACTAAAACGACAGTTGCCTCGTGACCAGCTATAAATGCGTGACAGTGGGAGTCCTGGCAATGGCCAGTTTCTCCAATCATGTCCTGAGCGTCTCGCGCTAACGGAGGTGCGTGGGGGACTTGCCAAGACTCCGTAATATTGTAGATTGCAATATATAGACCGTTGCAATATTCATCAAATTCAAAAACCTTTTAATTTAAACCTTTCTTACCTTTTAAACAAATTTATTTTTACATTTTCTAGAGTTAAACTTGAAAAAAATGAACCGTCCATGTGTTAAGTGTTTCCTTATTTAAATAGAAATCCTGAAGGGTATTCCGCTAAGGAAATACAATCTAGCAGGAGTTAGGTAATCGAAACTCATTCCCTTCGACTTTATTTACTTGATAGTTTTAAAATTACTCCACCACTTATCCCTATAATCCCTCCTCGGAGACTGAAACGGCAGTGGCCTCGTGACCAGCTATAAATGCGTGACAGTGGGAGTCGTAGCAATAGCCATTTTCTCCAATCATGTCCTGAGCGTCTCGCGCTAACGGAGGTGCGTGGGGGACTTGCCAAGACTCCGTAATATTGTAGATTGCAATATATAGACCGTTGCAATATTCATCAAATTCAAAAACCTTTTAATTTAAACCTTTCTTACCTTTTAAACAAATTTATTTTTACATTTTCTAGAGTTAAACTTGAAAAAAATGAACCGTCCATGTGTTAAGTGTTTCCTTATTTAAATAGAAATCCTGAAGGGTATTCCGCTAAGGAAATACAATCTAGCAGGAGTTAGGTAATCGAAACTCATTCCCTTCGACTTTATTTACTTGATAGTTTTAAAATTACTCCACCACTTATCCCTATAATCCCTCCTCGGAGACTGAAACGGCAGTGGCCTCGTGACCAGCTATAAATGCGTGACAGTGGGAGTCGTAGCAATAGCCATTTTCTCCAATCATGTCCTGAGCGTCTCGCGCTAACGGAGGTGCGTGGGGGACTTCCCAAGACTCCGTAATATTGTAGATTGCAATATATAGACCGTTGCAATATTCATCAAATTCAAAAACCTTTTAATTTAAACCTTTCTTACCTTTTAAACAAATTTATTTTTACATTTTCTAGAGTTAAACTTGAAAAAAATGAACCGTCCATGTGTTAAGTGTTTCCTTATTTAAATAGAAATCCTGAAGGGTATTCCGCTAAGGAAATACAATCTAGCAGGAGTTAGGTAATCGAAACTCATTCCCTTCGACTTTATTTACTTGATAGTTTTAAAATTACTCCACCACTTATCCCTATAATCCCTCCTCGGAGACTGAAACGGCAGTGGCCTCGTGACCAGCTATAAATGCGTGACAGTGGGAGTCGTAGCAATAGCCATTTTCTCCAATCATGTCCTGAGCGTCTCGCGCTAACGGAGGTGCGTGGGGGACTTCCCAAGACTCCGTAATATTGTAGATTGCAATATATAGACCGTTGCAATATTCATCAAATTCAAAAACCTTTTAATTTAAACCTTTCTTACCTTTTAAACAAATTTATTTTTACATTTTCTAGAGTTAAACTTGAAAAAAATGAACCGTCCATGTGTTAAGTGTTTCCTTATTTAAATAGAAATCCTGAAGGGTATTCCGCTAAGGAAATACAATCTAGCAGGAGTTAGGTAATCGAAACTCATTCCCTTCGACTTTATTTACTTGATAGTTTTAAAATTACTCCACCACTTATCCCTATAATCCCTCCTCGGAGACTGAAACGGCAGTGGCCTCGTGACCTGCTATAAATACGTGACAGTGGGAGTCGTAGCAATAGCCATTTTCTCCAATCATGTCCTGAGCGCATGTGGCTCTCGCGCTCTTCGTCAGCCTCTGGTGGCTCGTATCCGGTGACGCGGCTGACGTAGGGGCGTGGGGGAACTCCACTTCCTCCTTCGCACACGAGGGAGGTGACAACTATGTGGACTTGGGTGGCCTCTAGGCTGTTTGTATATATAATAAGAATGAGCGGTGGGGTACATGGGATGGGTTCCCATCGTATTTTTAAGGTTTCGTCGGGTTTTTTTTCAAAACCAGAAATCCTTTTATGTTCACCTCTGTATTGTCTGCCAGCACTTTTTTTTGTTACTCATATTTTTTCTACAATTCAAATATACTACTTGTCGAGTATAACTTATAACAGAGAGGATTCTTTTTTTTTTGACATTTATAAATTTGAATGTTTCACTCCTGTATAAATTTGAAAGCATACAGTCTACTAGTTTGTTGGCTCATTCCCTCGATTTTATTACGCTCTCGGAGTAATTATGGCGGAGTAAGCGTCAGGTACCCATTAATGTGTCTCGAAGCCTTTCTTTGAGTTGTGCGGTCTGTACGCAGCCTATCTCATTTCCTTCTTTCAAAGCAGCCTTTCACAATCTTCTTTACAAGGTTCATCAAAGTAAGCTTTATTGCTTTTAAACATCTGCTCCCCCTTATCTCACCCTACCAGGGTACTCTTCAGCTATTTATTTCTTTAGTTTTTATAATCTATTATCTCACTGCTAATACTAATACTTCTTATATAATACATCTACTTCTTATCCCTTAGCAATTACTAGTTGTACCATACCTTGGTAAAATATATATACAATATCCTTCTGCATTGGTTTAAACTCAAAGATCTAATTTTTATCGATAATTCATTGAAATACATTTATAAATTACAAAAAAGTACAATTGTATGATATAATGCCCGGTAGGTTTTTTGGAGGGTTCAATATTTATCTGAATCGGAGTGAAGCCCTCCCAACCAAAAAAAAAATTCTTAAGGAAGTTAGGGATCGTATCCACGTCTCTGCAGTTGGATGTCAAAATCCCAACCAAAAGTTCTTATTATCGGTAAAAGAAAACAAATCGAAACTTAGATTATTTTATTAACGTTTAAACGCCCTGATAGATAGAGCTATGCCCTACATAAAGAAGACAAAGACAATTCAATTGGCCAAAATGGAAATCAGAAGCTTTTCGGTTCGAATACGGGCTCCGATTATTAAAACAATATTATCTCCAAAAGAACATGGGTATGGTGTAATTTTTATGTAGAATAAATGGCGCTTCTGGTGTTTCAGGACGTAAAATCGTTGAAAGTTATAATGTTATAGTTGTTTGATTTTGTAAGAGGTTGAAACATTACTTTGAGGAAAAAATCTAAAAAATTGTATGCAACGTATCAAATAATAGATAGGGGATTTGTTACACCGGATGTACGAGGCTGGTCTGAAAAGTTTCCGGCCTAACAAAGATACAAGACGTTTTTTCAGAATTTTTTTTTTATTTTTCAACAAAGTCTCCTTGTAACTCTACACACTTCTCCCAGCGATGCCCCCATCTCTGTAACCCGTCCAAATAGTACTCGGCGTTTTTCTCTGCAAAATAATCGTTCACGAAGGTGATTGCCTCTTCATTTGACGAAAATCTCTGTCCTCCGAGCGCAATTTTTAGATGAGGGAACAAAAAGAAGTCGCTTGGGGCTAGATCTGGTGAGTAAGGCGGATGGTCAAGCAGTTCAAACCGTAATTCATGGATTTTCGCCATGGCAACCGCTGAGGTGTGAGACGGTGCGTTGTCTTTGTGAAACAGGATTTTCTTTTTCCGCAAGTTCTGCCTTCAGCTTGTCAAGTAATGATGCGTAGTATGCTCCTGTAATGGTTTTTCATTTTTGAAGATAATCGATTAAAATAACTATGACTATCCCAAAAAAACAGTCGCCATCACTTTCCCAGCCGAAAAAAAACAGTTTTTGCTTTTTTTGGAGCCGGTTCCCCCTTTGCAGTGCACTGTTTGGACTGTATTTTTGTTTCGGGGGTATAATGGTGTATCCAAGTTTCATCCACAGTAATTAATGGGCGCCAAAACTCGGATTTATTGCGCCTAAACTGCGCCAACAGAGCGTTGGAAATGTTCATTCGAACACGTTTCTGGTCTAACGTGAGCAAACGCGGCACTCAACGCGCGGACAGCTTTCTCATCTGTAAATGTTGACTTAATATGTGACAAACACGTTCTTTTGACATGTTGCTATCTCTCTCACTTTAATTCGGCGGTCGTCTAGCACCATTTGGTGAACTTTGGCGATGTTTTCGTCGGTAGTTGCAGTTTTTGGACGTCCCGAACGTTCATCGTCTCCCAAGCTCTTATGACCACGTTTAAATTTAGCTGCCCAAAATTTCACTGTGGTAAATGATGGTGCACAGTCCCCATACACAGAATCCAACTCATCTTTGATTTGCGTAGGCGTATTGCCTTTCAAAAACAAATATTTAATGACAGCTCGACTTACTCAAACGACTTTTACACAACAACTGCGCGTCCAAAATGGCTGAAACTTTGGTGAGTAACTGTCAACAGATGAACAACGAAATTCACTAGCTTTTATTTTACGACTGCTGCTATCTTCGTGTTGAGGTCGGAAACCTTTCAGACCACCTTCGTAGTTCGACAGTTCTTCCCCAAATTACGATTATATATATATATATATATATATATATATATTTTTCCCTGACCGCATAAACTTTTCCGTTTAAAAACTAGGCACACTATTCGATTAGTTTCAAGTTAGAACTTCAATATTGGGTCAAAACACAAAATCTCAACAAAAAAAAAGGTTTTTGAGTCACTCCCCTGGCGGCTCCTTCCAATGTCTTTAAGCTGTATTTGTTCGAAAAATATTTACTTAAGAAGGAAAGTTAAGCAGATTGACTTGTTTTATCAACTCTTCCTGCATCTGCACAGCATAAGGTCAGTCAGATCTCTTCCGAGTTGAACCTGTTCTCCAAATAGAAGTCTGAACCATTTCCTATTTCTGCTGTGACCTTAACTTTCAATACCTTTTTGATAACACATGCACGGGGCATGGCAGTCCTGTCATCCCAGCCAGATTCTAAAACTCCATATCATACCATTCAAAGATTCATCCTATACAGTGCAGTACCAAGTCATTATAAAACCACAATAATAATAATAGGTCACATATAAACCTTTCAATCAAAGGTCCTAAATGCCCTTTATGACGTCTATTTTTCCCTTCCCTTTAAGCCCCTTTAAATTCGTAGATAATTATATACAATTATAGAACCTCAGGCGAATCTATTTACAAATTATTTTTGTATTTCCTGTAGCGTTGCTACATTATATACAGGTTTTGATATTTTATAAAAAATGTATAATGGAATAAACAAGTATAATGATACACATTATACGTGACTGGACTGAACTGACTCTAATAAAGGTGATGGAGCTCACCTTTTTGATGAAACTTAAAACTTACATACTAACTCTTAACCTAACTTTTCCCCGAAAGTCTGTTGCCATCGTTGCGGGAGGGGTGGTGGGGTCATAGTGTTAAACACTGGGTTGGTCAGGTGCTGTAACAAGTCAGAAAACTTGATGTGTCTCCGGCGGATGAACTCATTCACCGACGGCACACCAAGCAACGGATGCAGGTTCTTTAACCTCTCGAGAGAGGTATGTCGGATTTATTACGTCATCAAACAGGAACCTATATATAATATACCTTACATACATAAGTTTAAGAAGTCGTGAGCGACTGTGGCTCTAACTGGCTCGAGTCCGCGGATGGAGGAGTGTAGTTATCTCCCGAGCCTATGCGAAAGAAGAATCATGCGAGAGTGGCGGGTGACATTTACGTTATTTGGGGGACTCTCAACTGAGACTATTTATTTATATTGTAGTTTTATTTTAAAGTCGAAGAATTAGACAGGGCCGTTAGAAAGTAGTGCGTGGTGACGCGGGAGATGCGGTGAATTGGCGGTAGTTGTGGAGAGAGGTAATACAGAACAAGCGGTCAGTTTTAGAATTGTTGTGAGAAGAGCGTTGGTGAGGTGATGAGGATTTGCTCCAGTTTGCGGATGGTCATACATACTTGACGTGATGGACCTTACACTTTGTATTTCCTGACACATTGTCTAACCTCATATTTCTTCGTAATACCTCGTAGCATCACAGGCCAACATAGAAACTCATCATGCGTGCGGAGTCTACAGGAAGATTGGCCAAAATTGGATTTGGAGCATCAGGATCACAAAAATCAATACTTAGATGAAGCTAAGCAAGCATTCCACGGAAAACGCAACTCAAAAATTAATTTTTGTTTACCTTATGATATATTGAATGGATGCGAGTGAACACTCAACTCCAAGTGTTGTATGACTTGCATTATTGATTGAGACCAATCGCCTATTGCCCAATAGAGCAGATTGACAATTTATTTCAATCAAAATAATTTCTCTTACTTTTGCGAATCAGTACAAACTACTTCTGTTGTAAGAGATAGCTTCCATCTCGACAAAAGACTGACCTGGAACCCACACACGACGCTAAAAAGACAAGAACTAAACACACGCTTTGGACAACTGTACAGACTGTACAGACATACGAAGGGCATCCCATCTCTCAATAGAAAATAAACTACTAATCTACAAAGTTATACTTAAGCCAATCTGGACATACGAAATAGAGCTATGGGGGACAGCAAAAAATTCGAACATTAAACGTATCCAATCCTTTCAATCAAAGTCCTGAGAACAATAGTAAATGCCCCTTATTACGTCAGCAACAAAACCCTTCATAATGATCTTAATATATCCTACATTCTTTAACTCATCTCTTAAAAGTTCATAAAATCCCATAGTAACCTATCCAACCACCCTAATCTCCTAGCACAGTCATTACAATCCACCACTCATCCCTATGAGTGATTCTTGATTCTCCTCGAAGACTAAAACGACAGTTGCCTTTTGACCAGCTATAAATGCGTGACAGTGGGAGTCCTGGCAATGGCCAGTTTCTCCAATCATGTCCTGAGCGTCTCGCGTTAACGGAGGTGCGTGGGGGACTTCCCAAGACTCCGTAATATTGTAGATTGCAATATATAGACCGTTGCAATATTCATCAAATTCAAAAACCTTTTAATTTAAACCTTTCTTACCTTTTAAACAAATTTATTTTTACATTTTCTAGAGTTAAACTTGAAAAAAATGAACCGTCCATGTCTTAAGTGTTTCCTTATTTAAATAGAAATCCTGAAGGGTATTCCGCTAAGGAAATACAATCTAGCAGGAGTTAGGTAATCGAAACTCATTCCCTTCCTCTGAATTACGACTTTATTTTCTTGATAGTTTTAAAATTACTTCAGGCGACCTTAGAGTTGCCACACAAACTACTTTTTAGATTGTCCTTGGTTCATTAAAGACCCCGCAGTGACAAAGTTGATGAAATATACTGCCATAAAGCTGGTTAAAGTTATCTTTATTGAAAGTTGCAAAACTTTCTGTTCCCCAGCAATTTAGAAGTTTGTTTTTGGTTTCGGGGAGGGGGGGTACTCAGACCTGGTTGCCCAGACTTATGTAGGAATGTATAACCATCCTATGTCCTACTCCATTATACATTTAGTAGAACGGTGATTATTTTAAGGATACTTACTCAGGATAAAGACAGACAAAAATCGGTATCGCTTAGATCTAAAATCACGAAGTATGAAAAAAATTAAAGTTGAAAAGTCGCATTTTTTTTTTTAGATATCAGTAGCAATATAAGTTTTGAGTGAATGAGTTGTAAATATAATGAAATGGCATGTCTTCGTTATTTTTAGAATGCTAAGAATATTACAATGCTAATATTATATAAAATGCTAAAAGTAGATGGTGCTTGAGCAGAACTGTATACATGCCCCGTGACTTCATGGAAGTCACTGATGGTTCCCAGTTATTTTAAAGTAAGCAACCCCATCCCTCTAAGACCTCCCTCCCTACTTCCCAGAATCTTATCCTTTTCTTATACATATATGTCTCACCTTTAGCCGCAGACCCCACTTGTGCCTAGACATTCCACCCAGTATGTAGTAACGTAACTCTTAATATTTGTATTTACCAGTTTTTTTATTGTACTTCATAATTAAGCTTTTCTTTCTTTTCTTTTAAAAGACTCTCCTCTACAAAGTTTATTTAACTGTCAAATGTTACCAAATTAGTCAAGTGTCGAGTGTCCTTCTATTAGTGGGTTTCGATGTCCGTGAAGTTTTTCACAAGGTGGACATTATAATAAATTATATAAAAATATATAAAGTATAAATATATAAAAAAAAAATGTCTCCTAAACTTTGATGTGCATGTTTATTTAACGATCGATCAATAAATTATAATGTGTTGCAATTTATGATTGTTTATAAATAACAGTTCTAAATACAATACAAAAATTTCCCCATCTCTATAATTCCCCTACGAGCATTGAGCGTTGCAGCAGCAAGTCATCTATAAAAACGTGAGCGCTTTCGTTTGCGGGTGCGAGTCATGAATGAACATGCCCGGGCTCCGCATCGACACATCTCCACTCCGAGCCCCGTGGGTAGGTGTAAGACTACTATTTCAAAAAATAAAATTTGGGAGCTAACTATAAGATTTTCATATTCTTTTTAAATGTTTAGTGACCGAGATGATTTTTCAAAATCAGGACTACCTTTCCACATTGTCCTTAAACTCTACTCTGTTCACTATTTCACTCATAAATATACTTCATGCAGCACGAATAGCAAAGATTTTCACGAGCAGGCAACAAAAAATAATAAATAAAAAAAGATCTATTAAGAAGCCAAAAAAATCAAATAACCATATAAATAAGTTTATATCTTAATAAAAGCGGTTTTTTAAGTCTTCTCTTGTCCGAGGCAATTGCGCTAATTTATTTTAATTGGTTTGAATAAAATAATTGAATAAAAAAAAAACAGATTCTAGCTTATTTTATTGTATATAATATAGCCATACGTCAAATTAAATTTTATATTTCCAGTAAGTGGTGGGGAGGGGTTTATAGGTCAGCTTGGTGATGATGGTTAATGAGCGATGATGATTGTCCTTTGTACTGAGGTCTCTATAAACTTTGACAGCCTTTTAGGATTTTATAAATTTCACTATGAAAAAACAAGTAGTTTAAACTCTTTTATATATATTATTGCAGAAGAATTTGTTATTTTAAACTATGCCACAGGAAATGTCAACGAAATTTTCTCTTTTTTGAAATTTATTTAATTAATTTAAAGCAGGTCATGAGGCCACTGCCGTTTTAATCTCCGAGGAGGATCATAGGGATGAGTGGAGCAGTGCAATGACTGTGCTACGGGATTAGGGTGGTTGGAGAGGCTACTATGGAATTTCATGAACTTGGAAGGGATGAGTTCGAGAATGTAGGGGCGGAACGTGAACGGAAGAATGGACGGAACGTGTGTTTTATTTTTTTCTGATATTAGTTACATCTTGTATGTATTTGTTGATCAATGAAGGATATAAAATTGAAATTATGGATTTGATGACTGAAGTGTTTTAGTGTTTCCACGGTTGCAAGCTGAAGCCTCATCACCTAGTGAGTGTATGTGTTTTATTGGACTTTTAACATCAAAAAGAAAATGCATTATATTTTATGCACTCTTTCAAATGCATCTGTGTAAACAGCTTTTAAGAAAAAAAATGGTCAATAGTTAGACATCCAACCATCAATATACAATATGAAAATAAACTGAAAGTTTGTAAACTCTCAATGGTTACGTTTATTATAGAAAAACAAAACTATAAAACGACAGGGCATCTATATCAGAGCACTTCCGAAAAGATGAGAGTGACAGAGGTTAGTAGTTTAGTTGGTAGATGGCACTGAGGAGCTAGCGTTATTTAAACTATCAATATTCTTTTCAGTTTTCATCATAGGGCACGCTTTGATCAAGCTGCTCCTCATTTTCCCCCACGAGGCTTATTTCATCTTTACTAGACCTATATTGTTCAGAAAATATTTTATATATATAATATATATATATATATATTTTATACTAGCCCCGTAAAAATTTTACAAAGATTTTTCTCGATTCTCAGTCGAATCTACTCACATGTCAGTTTTATATTTCCTGTAGCGTCGCTACATTATATACATGATGTAATTTCGTATAAAAATTTTATAAATCAATACCAGTTCAATGATACACCTTATTCTTTACTTGTTTGACAAGACTATATAAGAAGATGGGGCTCACCTTTTTGATCAAAAACTTAAAACTAACTTACATACTAATATATATGATATGATTTTATCTATCTTGATAATCAGTTGATGTAAATGATGTTTTTCCTCTGGACAAAGACTCGATTGAGTTTCTCTGTCAATGAAAGCTTTTATTTCAAATATTGTTCTTTCTCTCCACATAAATCTTTAATTCCTCACTAAAACTTTACCCAACTCAAAATTGCACTTACATCTGTGCACTTCACTGCTCTCTCTCTATAACTCCTAGTGACGACATTCAAACCTTTTCCCTACTCTGCTAAAGCCATGCAGGTCATCTGTGCGCGACGGATTTTAAAATTAACAGCAGTTGAGGCAGGAACGTTATATTTTGTAAGGAACAATTTAAGTTTAGTTTTAGTAGCCCTTTATTGTAACCCGAAGGTCAGCCCCATCACCTAGTCCAATGTTTAACTTTTAACCACAAAAAGATATTGTTAGTTTGTTAGTAGACGTGTTCTCTCGAGTTATCGTGTTTCTTAATTATTTTGTTTTTTCTCAACCCCTTGGGTAATTATTTTTTAAATTGATTCAAATTTTACATGAGGGCTTTCTCCTTTCACTGCATTGCATGCATTTTAAGGAGTAATTTTTTTACTTTATGTATAATTACGGGAATTTTCATTCTTCTATGTACTAGTTATAAAATGTTATTATGTTTGTTTTAGTTGTTGAGAATTACCATTAAGTTTTAAAAGTGCTTAAGACAATTAATGCCCTTAATATTGTGGGTAGACAAATCTTTCAAATACCCATAAGCTAGCGATCTGATGGACCCGCCTTTATTGGGCTATAATTACAATCTGCCTTTTATAAGGCAATCAGTAATTGCGATAAACGCTCTCATTCATACCATATTTACAATTCATCATTCACTCACTCATTCATA
Organism: Acanthosoma haemorrhoidale; assembly: GCA_930367205.1. Classification (NCBI taxonomy): domain Eukaryota; kingdom Metazoa; phylum Arthropoda; class Insecta; order Hemiptera; family Acanthosomatidae; genus Acanthosoma; species Acanthosoma haemorrhoidale. Next base: position 103,871,305 of record OV884015.1, on the reverse strand, counting down.
CAATATTTGCAGACAGCCCAGAGACCTCCCAAATCCACTGCGAAGAGAGAGTGGAGCCTTGGGAAGTCCCCCACGCTCCTCCGTCAGCCGCGTCACCGGATACTAGCCAGTCGAGGCTGACCAAGAGCGCGAGAGCCACAGACGCTCAGGACATGATTGGAGTAACTGGCCATTGCCAGGACCCCCGCTGTCACGCGTTTATAGCAGGTCACGAGGCCACTGCCGTTTTAGTCTCCGAGGAGGATTATAGGGATGAGTGGCGCAGTGCAATGACTGTGCTACAGGATTAGGGTGGTTGGAAAGGCTACTGTGGAATTTCATAAACTTAGAAGGGATGAGTTCTAGAATGTAGGGTATATTAAGGTCGTTATGAAGGGTTTTGTTGCTGACATAATAAGGGGCATTTACTATTGTTCTCAGGACTTTAGATTGAAAGGATTGGATGCGCTTGATGTTCGACGTTTTTGCTGTCCCCCATAGCTCTATTCCGTATGTCCAGATTGGCTTGAGTATAACTTTGTAGATTAGTAATTTGTTTTCTATTGAGAGATGGGATGTCCTTTGAAGTAGTCTGTACAGTTGTCCAAAGCGCCTGTTTAGTTCTTGTCTTTTTAGTCTCGTATGTGGGTTCCAGGTCAGTCGTTTGTCGAGATGGAAGCCTAAGTATCGTACTGTCTCGAATACAGGGAGAGGAATAGAATTAAAATGAACTAGTGGACAAGTCTTGCGACAAAGGGTGAAGGTAATGTGGGAACATTTTGCTTCATTAACTTTGATCTGCCATTGATTACACCAATACTCGATCTCGTCAAGGTGTTTTTGAAGGTTATGGGATGCTATGTCGGGGTCTGGGTGGGATGACAAGACTGCAGTGTCATCTGCAAATGTGGCCAAGAAGGTATTGGGAGTAGAGGGGACATCAGCGGTGTATAGGTTATAATTTAATGTACATTATTATCAATTATTCACACATTTTCCTCCTATGACAATTTTCTGTTGATTTATTAACAAAATGGACGGAACGTGCGTTTTATTTGTTTCTGATATTAGTTACATCTTGTATTGTTGATCAATGAAGGATAAAAAATTGAAATTATGGATTTGTTGGAAGTGTTTCCACGTTTGCAGGCTGAAGGTGAGCCTCATCGCCTAGTGAGTAGAAAGAGAAACTTTTATTGGACTTTTAACATCAAAATGAAAATATCTTATGCACTCCTTCAAATGAATCTGTGTATGCAGCAAGAGGAGAAAGATGTAAATTCAAATTTATTTATTTTTATTTTTTCATTGTATATATTATAAATAAAGAGGTATTGCAAGAAAAAAAATTGATGACTGATATAAAATCATTTTTTAATTGATGCTCTAATAAATCGATAAGTAAGGAAATGATTTCCAATTATAGCTTATAACTTTATTTTGAAAATATTTACGATGGCGAGGACATAAATGACTTCCATGTGAGCGCGTCTGTCGCTGTCCTTGAGACTAAAACATTTAAAACTACTTCCTTCATTAGGGATAAAATGTTAACAAGTAGTTTTTAATTGCTAATTTCAACTTAGCATATCCCACCGGCCTTTCCTTGTATTTGGCAATGAACACGTTGTATTGCCCACAACTGAGCACATTGGTAAAACATTTTCAAGGAGTAACCATAGCAGATAACCGAAACTTTGAAAATAAAATGCAAATATGTTATTTCGCATTGACAGTCACACAATGTCTCTATGAGTATGTGAGCCACTTTTGCTGGCTCTAATGCATCTGGTTTTAGTATTAGGCTTGAAGTTTATGACATCTCATAAAATAGAAATGGAGCCGGAGCCTAATGGATTACCTGCTATAAATTATATGAGAAATCAATGAGTGAAGAGTTTTAAGTGAGGGTTTAATTTTCTTTAAGGTACTGGAATTTTATTCACAAGATTTAACGTAGCCTACGACCCTTCAAAAACCTATTCCAACAACCCAGGCATAGACTCAGTATTATTTATTGACTAGCCTCCATTATGCATGTTTATATATTTTTTTCTGTTAGGCAGTCATAATTATTTGTACATTTTTGTCATTCTTAAGAAACAATGCCCCAGAATAATTGTTTTCATTAATTTATTCGTTCGTTACTATGGAAAAAATAATTAGTCTATAATTAACTATCAAATGCCTTTTTCTCATTAATCCCTATGGAATATAAGGAGCTTGAAATATTGTATCTGTAAATGTATTTTATGTAGCTAGTCAGGCCTAGATTGGAGCATTAAAATGAAACAATTCATACGTTGTGTGATTTTGATGACTCACTCGCCTAGATTGGAGATATTGGGGTTAATTGGGGATTGCGACCATTGCGGTGTAGCACCCCTCCTCCTAGGGTGCTATTGCAAACAGCACAGGAATTGCCTATTGGCTAAGGGGAATCAATCCTTTTGCTGCCAGTTTTCGTCAGAAAGGGCGCAAAATTTTCCCACATTACCTTCCCCCTCTGCCGCAAGACTTGTTTATTTTAATTCCATTCCTCTCCCTGTATCCGAGACAGTACGGTACTTAGGCTTCCATCTCGACAAACGGCTGACATGGAACCCACATACGAGGCTAAAAAGAGAACTAAACAGACGCTTTGGACAACTGTACAGACTACTCCAAAGGACATCCCATCTCTCAATAGAAAACAAATTACTAATCTACAAAGTTATACTTAAGCCAATCTGGACATACGGAATAGAGCTATGGGGGACAGCAAAAAAGTCGAACATCAAGCGCATCCAATCCTTTCAATCAAAAGTCCTGAGAACAACAGTAAATGCCCTTATTATACCAGCATCAAAACCCTTCATAATGGTGTTAATATACCTTACATTCTTGAACTGATCCTACCATCCTAATCCCCTAGCACAGTCATAGCACTGCACCACTCATCCCTATAATCCTCCTTGGAGACTAAAACGGCAGTGGCCTCGTGACCTGCTATATAAACGTGACAGTGGGAGTCCTAGCGATAGCCATTTTCTCCAATCATGTCCTGAGCGTATGTGGCTCTCGCGCTCTTCGTCAGCCTCTGATGGCTCGTATCCGGTGAACCGGCTGACGGAGGAGCATGGGGAACTTCCCAAGACTCTGCTTCCTCTCTCGCATGCGAGGGAGGTGACAACCATGTGGATTTGGGAGGACTCAGGGCTGTTTGTAAATAGTGTATAAATGGGCGAGTGAATGAAAAATTGTAAATATGATATGAATGAGATCATTTATCACTATGACATTTCTTCCAACAGGCTCAAACCCAATTTTGAAAACGGTTTGTGATCGTCGAAACGATACGATTGGAGTAAGGGCTAAGAATCGGAGACACGCGCAGTCATTCTCACTTTCGCCTTAATAAGGAAGATTATTTGCAATCAACTTTCAAGAGAATAATGGCCTTATAACAAACAACAGAAATATATGGTTTGGAATCAGTTTGAAACTATTTCGTGATTCTGCGTTGGAACCGAATCCATTGTCAATCAGATGCGAAGGGAATATTTTGTCTGTCTGTCCGTTTGTGCATTCAACTGCATTGAAGGCTGCGTCCAAAAAATCATTAACTATATTATTTTATCGGTTACCATTGTCAAAACAAACATTATGTAGAAATAGTTTTAGTTGTATATTTATAACCTGTATAGATTTGACCTATTTATTAGTTTATTATAGAATTTTAAATGAGATCATTTGTACGTTCACACCATTTTAATTTCTTATTTAGATATTAGATTTTTTTTTTTTTTAACTGTTTATATCATTCTGACTCTAGTCATATCATTTTAGTTTTTAAGATATAAATGTTTTTTGTCGTTGATATATTGCTAACTGTTGCTGGTCTGTTGGTTTTGTCTATTTATTAATATGTTTATCGTTATATAGTTTCATTTACACTATTATTACCGTTTTTGTTTTCATGCCATTTTGCCCTTGTATGTCGAAAACGTTTGGGTTTAGTTTTTTATTAAAGCTGTTGAGAAATAGATTTTTTTTTTTACAATCTTCGTATTTATCTTTATGTCTACTTGTTGGTAATGAATATTTAGGAATGAGAGGCTCCGTTACCGTTGCGAAACGATTTTATTGACACTTTAATGACATTTGATATCTTTAATTAATTGCCATACTTAATTGGCATTGTTTCTCTACTCGCTAGTCCGTGATCTGTTGGTATACTCGGTGTTTCTGAAATCACTACACCTAAATTATCTATTTACCGACGTTATTAGAATATTGAACAGGAGAGTTTTTTTATAAACATTTAACCACTAATGAAGATTTATAAAAAGTATTTAGAAAGATAAAAATGTTTATTATCTTTAAATGTTTTATTATTTATTAATGGCTCACCTTCGGTTTACAATGTGGGAAACTAAAAACTAAAACCTACATCTAGAACCTAAGACTAAAGCGTTCCAGCCGCGACAGCGTCCTGCCATCGATGGAAGAACGGAGCGGGGGTTATCGTGTTAAACACCGGGTTTGTTAGATATTGCAAGGAGTCGAAAAAGTTGACATGTCCACGTTGGATGACTCATCCGCCGTAGGCAAATCAAAGATCTCGTGAAGTTCACTGTTGCTCCGCTGCTCGAATGAAGTACCTCTGACCACTTTCATCAGTATACCGTTTTGGAATTGTTGCGAGTCGCCGAGCTGTCGTATACGTAAGTTAGCGAAAAAGCGGTGCACCATACAGCAGAGTAGGCCTGAGTACACTCTTATATATCAATAGCTTTAGGCGCAGTGACAGATTGGGGGAAGTCAATAAATGCGTAAGCCGGTAAGACTTTGTGCGTGTTTGCTTCAACTTCTTCGCAAAATGGTTACTAAAACGGAGGTGTCGGTCCATTTTAATTCCCAGATATACTAGGCTGTTGACTGGTGAGTTTTGCTGCGTTCCTTCTGTGTAAGTAGTAGACTTTTTCCTTTTGGAAAGAGAAAATTACGCAGTCAGTCTTACCCGCGTTTACAGAGCCACCCAATTGAAAATTAATATATATTTTAAAATTTATGAAAATATTGTCTCATCGGGTTTCTAGGTATATTTTGACTGGGTTTTCTCCTGGATAGATGGAACATAACTAAAATATATAAGGAGAAAAAAATAATCAGAAGTGTTCCACAGGACGGTGTCCAAAAATGCCCAGAATCGTTCGGTGTTGCCTGAACAGCGTGCAGTAAGCGGCTGCCATGTGCAGAATATGTTACTGGACTAATATGATAGGAAATATTTATGATCTAATTACTGATTATTACATTAAATTGCATTATTTTACATAAAATTTCTTTTATTTTTTCCACTTTTGGAGCTATGTTCTAAAAGGTTTCCTACAAAACCCTAATACATAGATCATAATTGGAACAACAAAATTTCACTCAGTACAAAAAAAAACTAGAACTATATTGTTTATGTTATTAACAAAATTACGTAAGTAGAAAGATAAGTGATAAGTGCTCGCGGTGTGAGATTCTTAATTGATTATTAATTGGTGCTTAAAAACGACTCTGTGTTTGTGATAAAAAACACAACCTATTAAATTCGTAATATAACGTCTAATGGTATTCAAAAACTTTATTTGTTACTAATATCACCATTTCTGTGGATTCGGGAGGCCTCTGGGCTGTTTGTAAATACTGTATGAATGAGCGAGTGAATGATTAATTGTAAGTATGGTATGAATGAGAACATTTATCACAATTACTTATAGCCTAATAAGGCAGATTGTAATTTTAGTACGGTAAAGTTTCAATTTAATATCATCAGTTCAAAATTTTGATGGCCTTGAAATTCCCACTATCCTAGTCAGAAACTATCTCACCATTCAAATCCTCGAGCCAAAGATCATTTTCAAACATCGCCCATACCTATAGTATCTTCGGAGGTTCCAACGGAACTACCCCCCTGATATTTTGTAAATATTTAGTCATTGAGACCCTCTTCTCTTGACCTTCAACCTCTTCAAAGATGACAATTCTCCTGGTGAATTGGGGGGGGTCCCTTGGACAATTTATATCAGTATATTTTGTATGAATGTACATTTTAAATTCCGTATGAATGAGGAAGAAAATGCAAATCTGTAAGTATCGTCTGAATGAGATCATTCATCACGATTGCTTAATTATAAGGCAGATTGTAATTTTCTTAATAATATATAAATAATGATTTATAAACAAAACATATATATATACTGGTATACATATCTTCAGTTGTTAGTTTCTACGTACTAACATTTGTTTGTTTTGATATAATTTCAAACTAAAAACATGCACAGCGTAATCTCGGAGCTCATTATTATTGCTCGAAAATTCACTTTAAGACCCGCCATTAAAACATACTTTGACTAGCTACGATTCCCACGTATTAGTGCAATACTTTCAAACAGGTGAGAGTAGAGCCTCTACCATAGCGCTTGGTGATAATATTATAAAGTTGAATTAATGCATGAAACGTTTATTTTTAGCTACGGTAAATACAAGAAATATAACACTAAATATTTACAGATTATATAAAAGTTATATTTTCTCGTGTAGACTTTGTTTATTGGTCGTGTCTGCTTCTTATCTAGAATTCTCTTGTTCTAGAACTCTTGTCCTTCCGGTATAATCTAGAAAAAAAAATACGGTTTTTCGTGTTTCTTTGTTGGTTTTTATGACTCTTATAGACAATGGTAAGACACGAGATTAAAGAGTTTTGGCTAAAAACCAACTGCGGGTGTCGATTATTGACTGATGACGAAATTCCCTCTGATTCGTCATTCGGCACGCACTATTAGAACGTCACGAGCTGATTAGAATGTTTTTTTCCCTGTGATAGCGGGAATAGAAATGATTAGAGGTGACTTGGGGAGGCCCCCTCCCTTTGGCTACACAGAATCTCCCAGGCGCTTGCTCAGTGGCGTTGCCAGTCGTACATTTTCTTTCCTCGTGCGATCATTTCCCTATCTGTGTTTCGCATACTTTTGTAGTGTAGTCGATCTGTGCAGACACTTATAACGGTTATGTATGGGGGTTATGGTTACAACAACCAGGAAAATAAAACCGAAGGCGAGGGAACAACAGTCTCTTCCTAACGATTCTGAACTTAAAGAGAAAAAGATTCGATGAGGAAGTACAATACCAAACCATCTAATCACAGCAGTCTGCTGGTAAATTGTGGGGGTCCCTGGACAAAGTATATAAGTAAATTTTGTATGAATATACATTTTAAATTCCGTATGAAAGAGAAAGAAAATTTAAATCTGTAAGTATTTGCAGTGTCCATATCAAAGAGGGCGGTTGTGATAATTCCTCTCTTTTTCGAATATATGTAAAAAAAAAAAGATGTCCATCACATTTACAACGGTATAGATCTACTAGAAAGGCAAGAGAGTTTCATGATGTCTCGCCCATTCTGTCCCCAATACCTGGAAAAACCTCTCAGCCATCACTGCAACCGTCACACATTGCATAAATGTTGAGCTTCTTTCGGGATTCACCCCCCCCCCCCCAAATTCTCTACTACTGGAAAAGAAAATCACAGAATCTGGTTGATTGAAAGCATTCGGAAAATGGGATTGAAAACCAGAAAATAGAAGAACAAAAACTAAGACAGAAGCTTAAAAGTATAATTCATTTCGAAGGACAAATTTTTTTTTTTCCTTAGATCTCAAATTTTTAAGATTATATGGATAAGGGAAAAATGAAGGAATTTATTTGGGGTGAGCGGATCCTTTTACTAGGAGTACCTGTTTGAAGGTGGAGTGAGGGAATTAAGGATTGTGGGAAGCCTTGGTAGAGGTGGAAATGTTGTGGTGCAGTGATGAGAACGAAGGACAATAACAAATCTGTTAAATTTAATAACATCGGAATTCTTTCCTCGCTGCGAGCACCTACATTACATTTTAATTATATTCGTCTTTAGAATTTCATTATTTAGTTAGAAAATATGTTAGCGAACTAAGTTTTAAAATTACTACTCTCTTTTAATATTTTCCTGCTTTAATAAACCAAATTTTGCATATTTGCAGTTTAATGAAACTATTCCTTAAAATGATTTGAATTATAAGGGTGATGATCACTTGGCCATTATTTTATCTACCATTTTATAACGGTTATACATAACGACTAGCATTTTCGAATAGCCTTGTTTTGTTTTCCAGAAAATTTTTTTTTTCAATATCTTGACAAATAAGATACCACATCGCAGTATAAAAGAATCCAACAACTTGTCCAACCAACATATATATTATGGTACCTGCGTGTATGGCCAATCGATACTATTGAACAATATTTTTGTTCACATCGCTGCCTAAATTGTTCAACTCATTCGCGTAACTAATTTCAACTCATAATTCCTTGCGTAATTAATTCAAAACTAACAAGAATAAATCCAAAAGAGATGCGACTGGGCAGTTGGTGGGGGGGGGGGGTAAGAGCCCACGCCTGACAATCACCCCACTATGAGAAAGCCCCCTCCAGTCAATTCTACTATCGCTGGTTCTAATCAGTTCCAGGTTTATGTTACTGTACAGGTTTAACATAACCACTGACAACCATACCTGTTACATAATAAACAACAGTAATAGACAATTGAACAAATATTTATATTAGACCTAAAGTGGACAGTTCAAAGAAAGCGAAAGTCCTTAAACGCCACGAACAGACGAGGCTGATAAATTTTTTTTGATTTATTTTTTCAAAATATATTCCTTTTTTTTCCTTTCATAGCCCCTTTAAATTTCCAGATAATTATAGATCCTCAGGTGAATTTATTTACAAATTATTACTACATTATATACAGATTTTGTTATTTTATAAAAATTATATAATGGAATAAACTAATACAATGATACACATTATACTGGACTGAGCTGACTAATAAAGGTTATGGGGCTCACCTTTTTGATCAACCTTAAAACTAACTTACATACTAATTCTTAACCTAATTTTTCCCCGACAGTCTGTTGCCATCGATGCTGGACGGGTGGTCAGGTGCTGCAGCGAGTCTAAAAACTTGATGTGTCTCCGGCGGATAAACTCACCCACCGACGGCACACCAAGCAACGGGTGCAGGTCAGCGTTCTTTAACCTCTCGAGAAAGGTATGTCGGACCACTTTTCGCATGATCCCATTTTGGAAATGTTGGAGACATTTGGCTGCATTGTTAATCAAGTGGGTAAATAGCGGGGCACCGTACAGCAGAGGACACATTTATATATCATCAGTTTGAGACGAAGCGACAGGTGAGGTGAAGTTAGCAAGTCCGAATTCCTTGCTGTCGGTCTTTGTGAGTCTTTAAGTTAAAGACATGGACTCCTACGAGAAGATCCCATTCGATATTGAGAAGACATGAAAAAGTCATTTCGTATACCTTACACAAAATAACATAAAAAATAACTGATTTTCCACTTTAAACTATTCCAAATTTCTAGAAAATATCCAGGAAATATAAATATTAACTTATTTATCTTTTTCAATTTAAAGTTTTATCCAAAATTGGTGAACAAAGAAAAAAATTTACAAAGCTAGTTAAACTAAACTATCCAGTTTACCTTTGATTTCTTTCTCTATTTAATTATTGGTTTGGCCTTTTGAAAAATAAATAGTGGACTGATGTACAATCAGAATTGCTTTTTTATTTCCTTCATAACGACTCCGGTGCGGCATCATAAAATAATAATTTATTTTAATAAACTTACGAAAACCCAGGGTGCAGATTTTTCCTGGTCATGTAATAAAACTCAATCAGCAAATGACCTTCCTACACTGCTGCATTATAGTTAAATAAAATCTGATAAAAAAACGAAACCAAACGCGTTTATAAACAATTTAAATATTCCTGTTTTAATGAGTTAGAATGATATCATTTATCACAATTACTCATTACCCAATCAGTGTGGATTGTAATTTTTTTAGTTTATAAAATAAATATTTTTTTTTCTAAAAATAAATTTCTTTGAACGTGACAGATTTTTCGTTATATTTGTACACAATATAGGATTACTTCTAGTTGAACTGTTGGCACTTCAATTAGACGCTTGAAATATGATTAGACTGAAATCGGAGCTTCGCAGTCAAGGAAATAAGGAAAATAGGACCAATTGGGATTGCTAACACGGCGCTAAGGGTCACAGATATTCCAATGCCACAAAACAAACTTTTTAAATATTTATATTTTTATTTATGAGAAAATAATCTTTAATTCAGGAACAAGTATATACTTTTCTTATATCATTCAATTTTATCAGTATTACGGGAGTTCCATACATGTCACCACTATGTCTTAATGTCAATTTTTTTAAACATTTCCTCTCGTATTTTTGCCATATGCGACAAAACATTTTTTTACCACAAATTTTTTGGCTCCTTTCACAGCTGAAATATATAGATAACAATATTATTCCAAGGATATTTACTGTTATTTAAGTTGCGGTCTTCACACATTTTACATGGATAGAAATTGATTACTCTTCTTTGCAAAAAAAAAAAAATCGCTTAAAACAAAACTTATATGGAATTTTGCCCTGGTTTAATTTTTGAGAGGTATATTCGCATTGTAAAATAAAGCGGACAATTTATTTTTTATAAAGCGGATATTTTCATTGTAGTTTTTTCTGTTCGTTTCTATTGTAAATGTTTGACTTTAAAAGATAGACGTGTGCTGGGCACATCGGGATGAAAATTTCATTTCGCCAAAGATCTCTACCAATACGATTAATTACATTATAAAATGTAAATTTCTTGAAGTTCTTGGACGCCATAATGTCGATTTCTTCTAATCACTAAGTGCGCAGTGAACCTTCCCATCTATGGATGGCCTATGAGAACGTGACGTACATAAATTTAGTTCTGATTGACATTATTTGAGATGACGTTTTATAAAGTAATGCCCGTTACGAGATAAATGTGAAATTTCTGAAGAATCTATTTATTTTTTTTCAGCAAAACTACATTTTTATAGGTTTATAAATTGATTTTTTATTCATTTTAGCTTAATTTGTTGTTCTGCACTTTTAAAAAAATGTTAAGTAGTCAATGTGCGAATTGGTAAGCACCAATTTAATTTTGAATCAAATAAAATTTTAAACAATCAAGCTAATTTGAAAAAAATTATATTAAGCAATAGCCTAATGCTATAAAGAGTATTTGAAAGTGTCAATTATTATTTTACATAAATGATTTTTGCGTATGTTTTCTTAAATTAAGGGTTGCTAAAAACTATTTAAAGATAACCTCTAAGAGGAATAAGTGCCAAAGATTGTATTAAGATAAATTATGAAAGCTGAGGACTTTCTTCAGAGGTCTGGGCATTTGAATAATATTGCTGAATTACAGTTCTGAAAAGTGAACGTGTTAGGAATAGACAGTAATTTAGGAACCAACACCATCTTGACAGCTTTTGTTCCAGACCTGATGCAAAAACATTCCTCTCATTAACCTACAGAATTAATATTTTAAAAAATGAAAACTAAATTGCCAGGTCCCAAACAAGCTTTCTTTCACCTACGACGTCATCGTCTTTCGTCTGTATGTTATAGATTATTAAATCCATCTGAATTCAATATATACACCTCGAGATGGTTTGATTTTTGGTTCAGCTTATTACTTGTAATAGTTCTCAAATTCCAGCGCAGAAGCAATATAATATTAAAAGATCTCATTTTCCTCCTATGTTATGGGCACATTCAAAGACTATAACGCATAATGAGTCAAGAAAAATATTACAAAACAGTAAATAATATTCAACTATTATTTAAAAATATTTAAAAACGATCTTATTATATACGGTTCCTGGCTATTTTATATTGCTTGCTGAAACGACTTGTGATCGGACAGGACTGCACTGAGATAAAAATAAATTGAGGTGACTTACCAGTGGTTTTTGGCGGGAAGTGGTGGCGCTTACAGGGCTGACTGAAGACTGAGACTAGCGGCCGACAGATGGCGTAGCGCGCAGGCGCCACGGGGCTGCCACCTGTTGGGCTGCCACTGCCAAATCTCTCTCTGGCGATGTCACTTGTCAAAGGTCTGCCATTTGCCGGATGGAGTGGCGTCTCTCGTCTTATTGAAGGGTTATTTGTAACATTATTTGTCAAAGGTTTGCCATTTGCCGGATTGAGTGGCGTCTCTCGTCTTATTGAAGGGTTATTTGTGCTATTACTGTGAAACTAGTAGGCACGCAGCAAAACTCTCCAGTAAACAGCCTCGTATATCTGGGCATTAAAATGGACAGATACCTCCGTTTTAGTAACAATTTTGCGAGGATGTTGAAACAGACTCACACGAAGTCTTACCGGCTTACACATTCATTGACTTCTCCCAATCTATCACTGCGTCTCAAGCTATTGATCTACAAGAGTATACTCAGACCTGCTCTGCTGTACGGTGCACCGCTTTTTACTCATTTGACTGAAGTGACAGCGAGGCGATTCCAACTAGTTCAAAATTCACTACCAATGAAAGTGGTCAGACATACTACATTCGAGCAGTGGAGCAACAGTGAGCTTCACGAGGTTTTTCCCTACAGTACTTGACAAACCCGGTGTTTAACACGATAACCCCCACTCCGTTCCCCTATCGATGGCAGAACGCAGTCGAGCCTGGAACGCTATAGTATGTAAGTTTTATTTTTATAACCCGTCTATTCTTTTATGCTCTCTTTATAACCGGAAGGTGAGCCCCATCACCTAGTCCAGTCTATTGTTTTTTTATACTTTTAACATCAAAAAGAAAGTTTTTGTAATTTATACCCTCCTTACAAGGCATATGTTATGCAGAAAAAGGAGCCACCCACAATTTGAAAATGTTTAAAAGAAGGGGTCAAGAAAAAATAACAATGTTTTTCATTGCTTTTTAGCCATCAAGCAATTTCAAAACGGGGTACTCATAAGATTGTTCCGACATTCTTTCTAGCAGCGGAGAAATCGTGAGCTACACAATGTCTTTGGTCAGCTAAATTAAATTTTTAAAGCGTTCTTCGAGTCGCTGAATTTTTTAGGCAATCCCGTGTTCAATATGATGTCCTCTCTAAACTTCCCTCGACGATGTCAGCAGGAGGTCGGAGAGGACGACATTTAAGTTTGAGTAAGTTTTAAGTTCCTAGTTTGTATCCCGAACTTGAGCCCAATATCCTGGTAAAACCTCCTTAAAATGTAGCTATGATCCGGCGCAACGAGTCCATTTTATCTAATATGTACTTTAAAATATTACATATTATATTATACAATAGTATTAATTATATGTATATTGTCGGGTCGTCACTAGGGAGGTATGTGCCCCGACAATGCACTATGTTCAAGAGAAGAGGTACAGAGGTTTCACAAATAATTAGTCAAGTTTTCAGTATTCGAGCGGAAACCAAACAAGCGTCACGAGTAAAAGCCACGAGAGACTAAGAGACTCATTTCCAGGGCCAGGAGCCCTGGCTTAAGGCGTCACCGAGTAAGGGTCGCGAGAGACTCAGAGGTTGATGAGGAGACTGACTAACAGGGCCAGTAGCCCTGCCTTAAGTACCCTCTCTACTTCCTGCTGGGAGGCTACGAGGGTCTAATCCGGCGGTTGGGGACTGTGGACACCTGTGGTGCTGTACCTACGCTTAATTACCCGTACCCTTACCCCCTGGAGGTAGAGAGGCCCCCTAAAGGGTTGTTAAATTTATGACTGTTTATGACTGCCAGCTGGTGACCCTTTCTCGTGTGAATTAGTTGGCTTCCGCCTTTTATTGCTTAACACTTTTACAATGATTTACATTTGTTTATAATACATTTAGTTCATGTTATTTTACTTTTGTTTACAATGTTTATGCAATAGAGTATAGGGTGATTTATCTTATGTAGTTAGTGGTCGCTAGATATATTAATAGTAAATAATTAATAGTATTAATTATACGAATATTATACAATAGTATATATTTTTGCGTTTTCAATAGATAAACTAATTGTTGCTCAGAAAAAAAAAAAACCCGCTTCGCTCTTTCATTGATTCTTTGTTTAAGAATCGAGCGAGGGAACGCCTAGCGAAGTAGTGAGTAGATGGTACTTACAGGCTAGTGCCATTCTTTAGGAGGGAACTGATTTGTGCCGATTACAGTAGAACTAGTAATGTTGGGATAGCAAACTCCGAACAAGGGGAAATTCTCTCTCAGCTAAGGATCGCCCCGATCCATCCAATGTCAGTTTGTATTTCGTAGACTATGAAGGGTGTAATCAAAACCAGTTGGGTTACTTACCTTAGCTTATTCTGTTAAAACCTCTTTTAATCTGTTTAATATATCTATATATACATATAATATTTTCGATATAATTTATTCTATAATATAATTCTATTTTATAATTATATTTTGGTTTTTTATTTTTTTTTTATTCAAATGCAGTCTAAACGTGAGTGGAAAAGTTGAAAGCTAGGGAAGACATGTAATCTGGATTTTTCCATGAGAATACATTGGTGAGTCAGGTTGGACTTACCCAGCTTAGGTTGGGGTCTGCAGTTACATGAGATTGCCTGGTTTTTTCCAACTTGTATTCTGACCACATCATATCCCTAATAGAACATACCCACGTTCATACGCTTACATAATTTCAGCAACAGACTCAATGCTGGGTCGATTATACAGAATTGTGGTTCGTAACAAGTCGGCCTCTGACACCGTCGTTTCTTAGTCATTATTTCTTGGTGGAATCGTTGTCTAGAGAACCATTTCTGAAAAAATGGCTCATTTTTGCTCAAAAATTATTAATACGTTTTTGTGATTCTGGTTATTTCTTTTCAATTCTTAATTAATTTTCTCTTCGTGCTGCATACGCAGATGCATTCGAAGGAGGGTAGAAGTACAATTTACAATATCGTTAAAAGGTCAACAACATATATACAATACTAGGTGATGGGGCTCACCTTCGGTTTACAGTATGGGAAACTACAAAATAAAACCTAAAACTAGAACCTAAGACTATAGCGTTCCTGCCTCGAAAGTGTCCTGCCATCGATAGGGGAACGGAGTGGGGGTTATCGTGTTAAACACCGGGTTTGTCAAGTATTGCACGGAGTCGAAAAATTTGATATGTCTACGTTGAATGAATTCATCCACCGTAGGCAGATCAAAGATCTCGTGAAGTTCACTGTTGCTCCGCTGCTCGAATGAAGTATGTTTGACCACTTTCATCAGTATACCGTTTACCGTGAGTGGGGTCTGGGGCTAAAGCTGAGACATATGTGTACGAAAAGGATAAGATTCTGGGAAGTAGGGAGTAAGGGAAGTAAGGAGGGTTGCTTACTTAAAAATAACAGGGAACCATCAGTGACTTCCATGAAGTCACGAGGCAGGTATACAGTTCTGCTCGACCCCCTACTTGTTCTTAGTATTATAAAACTGACGAATACAGAAACATGGAATCGACATTTTTTGTGAATTAAGAAAAGATACAAAATACTCACGGTATTTGGCCCAGTTATAAATATTCACGCCCTATGTTGTGTATTGAAATGTGCTTAAATCGTTAAAAATAGCCATAAATTTTAAGGCCAATAAAAAACCTTTTATTTGGCTGCTGTAAGCTTTATATTCACAGGTGTAACGTTGACTGTTGATGTAATATCAACAGTAAAACATATTTTGGGAGTGAATTTTTTCATATTATTATACTGCAGTTAACTCAGTACAAATATCATTCATGTCATAACTCAGTACAAATATCATTCATGTCGTTTTACCGCTGTGATAAATCGAACCACATACTTATCTGCTTATCACGGTTTGGATACAGGTATTGGCAGTATGTACGTATACAGTAAATAATTATCTTAAATATTATAGTCAGAAGACTCCTTGAGGATGGCCTGTCTTCAGAGGAAATAAAGGCACCAAAGATTCAAAGCATTGACCTTGCACTCGCTGATATCAGAGCGAATGACCACTAACTCCTTATCAATGTTTCCCCCTAGCCTTGTGGAATACTTAACCACTCCTACGCGCATAGTTCTGCTCTTTCCGCTCAGTGTTGTTTTCATATTATTCCACCGATATTAGGAGAAGTAATTCTCACTCAAGAGGGCGAAGTAATACAGGAACATTTTTCGAAAAATATTTTTTCAGGGTGGAGTAGGGAGTGTACCCTGCTTAAATAAAATCACAGGGTTGGTTTTTTTTTTTTTCGAAATTAGAAACTCACTTATTTACAGGATCTGCCTTATTGGGCTTTGTAAACCCCCTATTCAAGCCACAGATATGAATTGTTACATAGGGTCCCATTTGATATCGGGAAGTCCTAAAATAAATTACTAACACCGTAAAACTTTGTAATTAACAACAAAATATAGTTAACTGCTGTTGTGTATTTTTTTTAGATTTAAATTTTCATTATATATAAGTATATTATTTGTGGAAGAAGGGGCTAGTAGTGATAATTCGCCAATCTTCTATCCCCTGCAAATCACCGGCTGTGAAATTCAGTAAAAAGCCCGACAATGGGTGCCTTCATTTTCCCTCCCGCATCGATGGCAACAGACTGTCGGGGAAAAATTAGGATAAGAATTAGTATGTAAGTTAGTTTTAAGGTTGATCAAAAAGGTGAGCCCCATCACCTTTATTAGAGTCAGTTTAGTCCAGTCACGTATAGTGTATATCATTATACTTGTTTATTCATTATATAATTTCTATAAAATAACAAAACCTGTATATAATGTAGCGATGCTACAGGAAATACAAAATAACTTGTAAATAAATTCACCTGAGGATCTATAATTATATATAATTATCTGGAAATTTAAAGGGGCTATGAAAGAAAGAAGAAAAAAAAAAAAGCCTTCATTTCCCCCCCCCCCAAAAAAGCTATAAGTTAGCTAGAAAAAAAGAACCAACAAGTTTGTGTACAACGAGAAAATGAAAATTGAGGTAATATCATACAAAGTGAAATTAAAAAAAAAACTGAAATTATAAAATGGCAAAATATATATAATGTGAAATTAAGAAATTTAATCTATAGACTAAATCTAATGTTAGTCACATGATTAGTAATAGAGAAATAGATTGAATGAAAAATTGATAAGAAAATATATATCCCTTCGCTTTGATAAATGATAAATGAAATTATAAACTACTAATACCATTAACAAAATTAATATACTAAATTTACAATATTGTGATAAATATAACAGATAGTCAATGGCCTTCTATTCTTGAAGGTGGAAGGAGGGCGTGAGTTGATCCATAAATATTTTGTTGTGTGGTGTAACGCAAATAACCGCTTACCGGAAATCCAAAATGAGAAGAAAAAATTCTTCTCGATCTTCTACCTAACAAACAATTGGTAAAGTGGCTGTGGTGGTTGACCTAGTACAGGTGTGAAGGCATCGATGTAGAGGTAACGATGGGTCATCATACGACGAAGTTTCTGTGTGACCTTCTCTTCCAACAAATATCATGGAACTGGTGCGGTGATTCGTTGACGATACTCGTGATACGATCGGAGTTGATCCGCAATTCACAAACAAACCCGATGCTGGTAACATCAGATTGCACCTTCTTATTTGATAACAAGTCAACGACATCAACTCCTAATAATACAACTACATCTCGATATAAACAAATATTACAATCTTGAATTTTTTTTTCTCTTTTAATAAATTCATTGAGTAAAATAATAAGAACAAAACATGTGGCTTTTAATTGATAAAATAAAATAAGTGGTTTTTGAATTACGTGAGTGAGAAAAAAAAAAAATGAAAAGTAACCTTTTTCCTTTTAAATCAGTGTGCGATTATGGTAAATTGTTCTCAGGTTTTAATTGATCCCATGAATTTAAAACTCACGATAAAATCAACAAAAATAATTATCGGGACCCAACATAATTAATATTATTATTGAATAGGCCAAGTGGCAATCCAATATGAATGGGCAGCAATGGGTTTGTGTTTTAAATATTTTTTCTTTCTTTCACTTTTTATGTCCTTTATTCTGTTTTAATATATTGTTTTTTCGACCTCGTCATAATGGCGAGGCCACTGGTCCTTGGTTCTACTATTTAAGATCTCTTTCAGTGGTATTCGATATTCGATGTTGACATAACTCGATGTTTTGTACTCAGAAGAAGAGCTGGTTCGGGAAAGAAATCACTTTTCCTGTATCGATCTTTTTGTCTCTGTATAATAAATCGAGATATTTCCCTGGGGAAATTCGTTTAGAGCTTTTGCAAGTCTTCAATCTTAAACCTTCTTGAGCCAAAAAGGTCAAGAAGTTTATGATAATTGCTGAGCCCGAAGAGTGAAGTTCTATTTTCATTATTGCTTGTTATGTTCCATAATTTATTCCATATGAAATATTGAAGGTGTATTCAACTTAAAATATGCCGATTAAGGTTTGGTTAAATTATAAGTACGGAAAACAAAAATACACATAAAAAAATGGGCCCGTTTCACTAAGTTTCAAAATTAAGTATCAGCGCAGAAGCTATTAATCATCTCAAGTTGTGATGTTTTTTTCCTTCGTACGGCCGAGAACACATCAAATATAATCCCTCAAATTAACTTTGGAGAGCTAACAATAAAAGTGGCTTATTTAATATGTCCCAAGCCGGGCATAAAAGATTACAACTGTACTTTAAAAAAAAACAAAAAACTCTAATCTAAGTAAGTAGAACAGTTCGAGAAAAATGTGCCCAAAATACAACTAAAATAAGTTCTAAAATCTTAGGGAACAAAAAAAATTGGCCAGTGTTATTTATTTATAGCAATCAAAGTAAAATCATTTGACACAAAGGGCGAGTTAATTTGTGATCCGTCAAAAATTTGAAGAATATTTCGTTTTGTTAATAAATTTATAGCTAATTATTAATAATTAATAGCCAAAGAAGAAAATATTAGATCGAGACTACAATCCCGGCACCTCGCCAATATTCAGTTTTTTTTTTTCAAAACCCCTTTATTTTAATATTTTTGTAAACAAATGAACGCAATAGCATGAAAAAATTGACAGATTGCTGGCTCCTGTTCCTGCATAGCATAACATGCTACTCATATGTAAATTACCCTATACTCTGGTGCATATAATGTATTGTGTATTGTATGTAAGATGTAAAACATGGTAAAAGCCTTTTCTAGTAATAAAACATAGAGGGATCGGCAGATGTAAACAAGTAACAGAGGGTCGAAGGTACAGCAATAAACCTGAGAGGATAAGCCACCTGACTGCCATAAATAGACCCGTGCAGACCTTCAGTCACTTTCCGGGGTCTATCTAAATCTAAAAGCCATGCCAATAAACAGTCCTTAGGGGACGAGCGATCACGTATCTCGGTAGGTGTGACATCATAAAACACACCCTTTTAGGCCAACGATCATAAACTTAAGGGGGATTAGCCACCTGGGCATCATAAAACATACCCCCTGCAGCCAGGCTCTGGCTTCCGGGAGGGAAGGGGGGATAGTATTTAAATCAAGGAATTTCGCCCCTGTAAAGACACTCTTTTTCCTAGTCTCCTCAGCCGCACTACTTGGTCGCTTTACGCCAGGGCCCTGGTAGGCTCACTCTACACTCTTCTCCAGTCTCTGCATCTAGACAGTCGTGATACTCCAGGGCCCCGGGGCCCTGGAATCTTCTACTAGTCTACTCTTTCTCTGCCACACCTCTGGGCAGTCACCTCACAGCCTCTAGCAGACCCTCTGACGACTTGTAACTATTACGCTGCCGATCTCCCGCTCGAACTCTGAAAACTGGTCTTATTCTTTATGAACCTCTGAACCTCATCCTGAACACAGTGTATAGTCGGGACACATCCCTATCAATAAATGGAGTCAGATATTAACGCCTACATGGAACATGGTCCATGTTATTAACTACAACAATCCGCACTTGTCACCAAGGCTAGAGTGATCAGGCACTCCCCTAGTGACGCCCACGACACATGCATCATAGCCTGGACTAGGAGACGGGGCTCACCTTCGGTTTACAAATATTTCATTATCGTGCTAAACACCGGGTTCGTCATGTATTGCAACGAATCGAATTTTATTACGGTCGTTTGAATTCATCCACCGTAGGCAGCTCAAACACCTCGTGAAGCTCACTGTTCGAGTATGTCTGACCACTTTCATCAGTATACCGTTTTGAAATTGTTGGAGTCGCCTCACTGCCTCGAATAAGAGGGAGGTCCGTGGTTCCAATCCCGATCTGTCTTTCGAGTATTAATATCATTAATGATTATAAGTAGTACCAATAGCACAATAATAAATTTTCATTTAAAGTTATATTTTATTAGAGTAGGTTATCGTGCCGATTTGAGATGACTGGTCCACGCCTGCAGATTTTTATATCCTCGCCCTACAAACCGGTACGCACGTGATCTATTTGTGAAGCTGTGCTACTTGACTCTGCTCGGTGGCTAGATATGAATTTTAGAGTTAAGTGTTTTCTTGGCTGAGTTCCCAACACCACCGTCTTTTTATTCATCGGCCCATACTGCAGAGGCAGGTGTGTTTTGAATATCGACAGCGTCCTCAATTATCGGCAACATCGCTCGTATCCTCACTTAGCTCGTCGTGTTCGACTTTAACTGTATCGAAAGCTTGGTGGACGCTATCTGTGATTCCAGCGAGTCTTTGATCATACATAGAATTTCTCCCGTTTGATTGACTCAGAGATAGCGAGTCAGTTAAGTGTCATTTCTGTAGCTAGGGAAGAAACACATCTGTGAAAGCATTCTGAATAAGAAGATGAAGAATGCAATGAATCTAGACAAAACAACATTTTTGGTAGTGTAATAGTTTGTAGTTCCGGCAATCGCCATACAAGCGTTGTTTTGTTTTGTCAGATGACAGTCGCCAGATAGTTAGTGTTTTATTGTTAGTTGTACCTTGTTACTCGAGTAAACATGGCTGGCGTAAGGCTTACATTTGATGAAAGGAAGCCTGTTTTAAAGTGGTATTTTAAGTACGAAAACATTAATGAGGTTCAACGGCAATGGCGAAATGTGTATGAAACAGAGCCACCGACACGTTTAACGATTCGTCGCATTCGAGACAAATTTGAAGCCGAAGGCTGTGTTAAAGATGTACACAAACAACGATCTGGACGACCTGTAACAGTAACAAGTCCATTTAACTCCCATCTTGTGTTACAACAATTCACTCGCTCACCACAGAAGTCTGTGAGACAGTGTGCCCGTGAAACTGGAGTGAGTCGCTCAAGTGTTCGGCGAATTTTGAAGACAGCAATATTTAAGTTGGACTTTAAGCTACACTTTCAAGAAAAATGAGACAACTCCGTCAATTAGTTTGCAAGTTATGGACTGTTAACCAGTGGATACATTTTTTTGGACCCCTCTGTATATGTTGACTTTTTAACTTCAATCTGAAATTGCATTATATTATTGCCCTCCTTCGAATGCGCCCGCGTATGCAGTACGAGGAGAAAAATTGTAAATAGAAATTTTTGTTCATTGTAAAGCCCATACCTCACTTGCGCCTAGACATTCCTCCCAGTATGTAGTAACGTAGCTCTTGATATTATTATATTATATACCAGTATTTGGCTTGTACTTCATAATAAACCTTTTCTTTCTTTTCTTTTAAAAGACTATTTAAAGATTATTTAATTGTCCTCAGAGGAACATTATCTAGCTAAGCAGTGCCGTTCACATTCAGGTATATTTTTAAACCCAGAACTGTGTACAGCATCTGCTCAGCTAAATAATGTCTCTACGAGAAAAAAATTATAGTCAATTTACTGTATAAAGCGTCGAGGACAATAAAAATAACCTATCTATAATCATTCCGTTTGTTATTAGTCAGGCGTGATACTTTAAACTTAAATAGCCAAATTAAAACTCAATTAAAAAATTCTATATACATTTGCGATAGACATTTGTCGGAATGTCTTTCGCCTGGGTATGTCTGTTATCTGACACCTGGTTCGGTCACGCTAGGGCCAGATAAACTTCCTGTAAGTGGTTGTTATAAATTATCTTTTTCTAGGAAGCCATCTTTTAGAATCTTTCATCACAACTACTTCAATACCCACTTTTTCTAATTACTTTCTCAGCATTCTTAAAAATTCAAGTCATCAAGTTTTATGGCTTCGTTACAGATGCTTATACGATTTAAAAGCATTTTTGTAATTATTGCAAGTTCTGATACATAATAATACTTTTTTTTCTTCATATCCCCTTATTGTTATATATATATATATATTTTTTTTTTATTTTTTTTTCCCCCCCCTTCATAGCATCTTTAAATTTACAGATAATTATATATAATTATAGATCCTCAGGCGAATCTATTTACAAATTATTTTGTATTTCCTGTAGCATTACTACATTATATACAGGTTTTGTTATTTTATAGAAATTATATAATGAATAAATATATTACATAAATCAGTACAGACTACATAAATGAATCTATTTACAATAGGTCATTATATGTCCTGTAGCTTGGCTACATTTTATAGAATTTTTTTATTATTTTATTGGGTTGGCAAGGAAGTGATTTCGGTTTGCATCAGTAGATAGCGTTATGTTTGTTTCTATATTCTTTTGTCAATGTTAGAATTTTTTTTTCTTTTGGGATTTGGTAGTCGATACCTTTAGGTTTGCTATAGAAAGAAATTGCGTGTAATTTTGTTTTCAACTGTCAGTTTACGGTCAGTTTTAACATGGAGTGCAAAAATAAGCATTTTCGACTCATTTTACTTTTTTATTTTTTATAAAGGCTAGAATGCGGCTGAGGCTCACAAAGATATATGTAAAGTTTATGGCGTTGATTGTTTAACAGAACGCACGTGTCAGAATTGGTTTAAAAAATTTCTTTCTGGAGATTTTTAACTGAAAGATGACCAACGTTCTGGTCAACCTTCTGAAGTTGATAATGAGAATCGGATCAGTTAAATGTATCACACACAACAATTCAAAATCATATAAGACGTCTCGGACTTGTTAAGAAGCTAAAAATTTGGGTTCCGCCACGACAATGCGAGACCTCACACATCTTTAGCAACACGTACGAAACTATTGGAGCTTGGTTGTGAAGTGATGTCGCATCCCCCATACAGCCCCGACCTCGCACCGTCGGATTATCATTTATTTCGAAGTTTACAAAACTTCTTAAATGGTAAAAATTTCAGTAATAACGATGAGCTCAAATCGCACTTGATTTAGCTTTTTGCTGATAACGACCAGAAGTTCTATGAGCGCGTTTATTACATGAGGGTGTTTATTCGACTTTGTATACTTGATTAATACCAATACACTATTATATCTGATATATTAACTGTATCCGAATACATAAAACTGTAAGGATATATATAAAGGATGAAGGATGAATGAGGATCTTTTCTAAGGATACATATATCCTTTTATATGGCCTCGCTTTTACGCTCTAGTTGAATCATTAGAACATTTAATCAAATAGGGATGCCACCTAACTATTCAAATACGGACAGATTTGATTCCTCTATCAAATCCTGAGCGTATTGCATTAGCGTTAAGTTGTACAAAATCATACTTCGCTAGAAATAGTCTGTTAATTTATTATTTGTGCCAATTAAATCTAATCCCAGAATAATTTCCTTTAATAAATTAACTCGGTGGTCAAAATGGAATTGAATAGCGTCAAATAGATCTATGCACAATATATTTTATCAAGAATGTTTTAATGAAAAATATTAATTTTAGTATGAATGAAATGATGAAAAATAAATAATTTAAAATCAACCAACTGTCAATTCAGTGATTTCTTCACTAAATATTAACCGGACGAAAGCCAACGGTAGCCTAGTCAAATCTGATTTCCACAATCAGATATTTAGTTTATTTAGTCTCCAATATTGAGAATAGTTTTTTGTTTTGTTTTTTTTGTTTTTTTTCTTTCAAAACCTCTTTATTGATAATAGATATACAATGACAAAAAATAAATAAATAAATTTGGAATTACAGCTGTCTCCTCGTGCTGCATTCGCAGATGCATTCGAAGGAGTGCATAAAATATAATACTTTCTGATTGTTGTTAATAAGTCCAATACACATACACTCACTAGGTGATGAGGCTCACCTTCAGCTCACAACCATGGAAAACACTAAAACCTAAACCTAGAACCTAAGACTGAAGCGTTCCAGCCACGACAGCGTCCTGCCATCGATGGGGGAACGGAGCGGGGGCTATCGTGTTAAACACAGGGATTGTCAAGTATTGTAGGGAGTCAAAAAATTTGATGTGTCTACGTTTGATGAATTCATCCACCATAGGCAGCTCAAAGATGTCGTGAAGCTCACTGGTATTGAGAATAGCAGTTTACCACCCAATTATGTGCTTTTTGAACTTTTCAAAACCTTTACTATTCGGGTTTTTTCACGGATGTTCCTTTGTTTTTTTTTCTTATCTCTTTCATCATACAGGACATTCTGGAACACCTGTGACGTCTTTTCGGGATAATGTTTCGCTTAGTATTTCCCTTGGCCTGTATGTTAACATGAAGTTTTCAAATGCAGCGATAGTTGAGGAAAAAAACAAAAACATTTAGGTGACTATAAACTATCACAGAGAAGCTAAAGTACTAATATTTGTTTATATTTTTTATTTAATATTAGTTCACATGTTACAACTGTAATTGTTTGTTGTTGTATGATGGAGCGTGAATTGTAATGCCTTGAACACGATACTCCGCGTGCACCACCCTCTGTTGTTCTGCATAAGTGGACATATGGTAGGTGAGACCCCATTAAGGCAAACAGGCAGACTAATAGGCAACTTGTACAAGATAGGGCCGAATCAATAAGCAGAGCTCGTTCTGTCTCTTGTACGCTCCATGTAACCTTTTAGCAGGGCTTAGGCTCACAGTGTTTAGCTATAAGCTTGCTCAAGCGATATTTAGGCTCCTGATATCCATTGCGATATTTAATTGGGGCCTGGGTTATACTTCTATAACTATAAGGGTTAAATTAATTAAACACCAGCCACCACTCACTTAGTTATTGTAGAACCCACGCTCCGAAGGGTGTCATGGCGACGGTTGATCACTTGAACACTTTCAGCCCTTTCGTTATTTGTAATACTTCGGAAATTAATAAAAAAATAAATAACTATATATATTTAATAGGGATAGATTATTTTGTCCACCTTTCGTTCACAAAAGATATCCACATTCACCCAAGAGTCATCTCATCCACGTCAAGCCAGCTTGGGACGAAGCCACGAAAGTGGGGGGAAATATAGTACCTATTTTTTTGTCATGTCTCTAACATGAACCTTTTTTTTTTTTCTGAACCCCTTGGGTAATTATTTTTAAAATGATTCTTTAAATTGATTAAAATTTTCCAATGTGGATTTCTCCTTGTACTGCATTGCGTACTGTCGGAAAAGCTTCTTGTACACGTCGAGGGTCATCAATTGTCGGTATAGGGTGAACAATTGTCGGAGGTCAACAATTGTCGGAAAAGGTGGATTGTTGTAGTTAATAACATGGACCATGTTCCATGTAGGCGTTAATATCTGACTCCATTTATTGATAGGGATGTGTCCCGACAATACACTGTGTTCAGGATGAGGTTCAGAGGTTCATAAAGAATAAGACCAGTTTTCAGAGTAATAGGTACAAGTCGTCAGAGGTCTGCTAGAGGCTGTGAGGCAAGGTGCCGTCGTAGAGGTGTGGCTTAGCGAGAGTAGATTAGCGGAAGGCTGAGTGGGCTTACTCCCGGGGCCCGGGAGGATCGCGACTTTCGAGATGCAGAGACTGGAGAAGAGTGAAGAGTGAGCCTACCAGGGCCAAGTGGCCCTGGTGTAAAGTCAAGTAGTGTGGCTATGGAGACTAAGAAACATAGTGTTCCTTCAGGGCGAATCTTACCGATATAAATATTGTAACCCCCCTCCCTCGTGGAAGGCGGAGTCTGTCTGTAGGTGGTCTGTTTTATTATCCCATTGGTCCAAAAGGGTGTGCTTTATGATGTCCCGCCTCCCGAGTTACGTGACTAAGCTGTTCCTAGCATGATTTTATGACCGCGGGAACGTGACTGAAAGTCTATTCTAATAGGGGTAAGTGTCCTTGCCCTAGGTTTTATGGCAGTCAGGTGGCTAATTCTCTTAGGCTTATTGCCGTACCCTCGATCCTCTGTTACTTGTTTTTATCTCTGCCGATCCCTCTATGATTTATTACCAGAAGTTACAGAGATTTGCATTTCTATTATAATACATTATCAACCAGAGTGTAGGGTAATTTACATATATAGTTAGCGCTTCGCTACACGTACATTTCAAGCAGTTATTGACTTTAAGATACTAACAGTCTTTTTGTGGTTAAAACTTAATAACATTGCAAATGGACTCGGTTATGGGGCTCACCGTCTGGTCACAATAAGAACATTAACAGGGGACGCCTAATGCCACAAGACACAGGACAAATCAAAGAAACTCTAAGAATGAGTCACTCATTGCTAGATAATCTATTTTGGTTTAGAGAGAAAAAAAAGTAGGAAATTTAGCCACGATGTGATAATTCCACCGAAAAATAAATCTTTTTAATTTAAATTGAATACATGACGATGTAGCCTCAATCGAATTTTGGTAACAATTTTGAGTTAATTACCAAAAAAATAATCATGTTAAAAAAAAAAAAAAAATCCTATTGTTGACAGCTAGGTACTTGCTGAAATACAGTAATATACCTATGTAGTTCGTAACTCATTATATTTAAGGAGATATATAAATATAAATATATATCGGTATTATCTATTGCAAGACTGTCCTGGTATACAACCTTCCTTGTTTGCTACGACAGCCCTGGAAACACTCCAGCCCGTTTCATCTTAACGACTCCATATATTTTTAGACACACAATATTGTCTCTGCCTTGTCGACAGTACTACACCCGTGTCTTATCAATTGCATTCCATACAGTTCTATTCACGGTACACAAATAACATCTATTAACTTTGTTTTCTTTCCAATTACTTATTTATCTATACTAAATCCTAAATTTGAAAACGCATTTTATTATACACTTATGAATAATTATGTATAGAAGGTCAAATCCAACGATCCGAAATGTATTTACTTAGATAAAAAAGACCTTTTGTCTTACGGTCAGAAAGACTTAGTTAAAAACCTTTACCACTGAAATTTCAAAAATACAATAATAACAGCAAACCCTAACGTTAAGACAATGCTTTAAGTAAAAGTGTTAATTAAAACCATGCATTTTCTAGCTATAAGGGCTTCTCTCATCCCTCTGTTTTATGATGAAAGTTTTGCCTGGAGGGATACGATGTGATATTCTGTAGTCAATGAGAAGAGTAAATAAATTAAATTAATAACTAATGGATGAATGTTTATCTTGAGATGGTTAAACATATTTACATACATTTACATTACATACATAAAGAAAAGAAAACTAAAATTAAACGATCTCATTGGGGTGGATGCCCCAAAATGTTACTGGCTTGATGTGCTTTCATACTTCGTAGCTGGTTAGTGTCTTCCTTGCCTCTGCGTCCAGATAACCGTTGGGAAAAGTATTGTAATTGTAGGAGACTGACGGGATATTAGAAGAGATGCCTTCGCCCATGAGGTAGGTATGTAATTCCATTCCTTATGTTTGCACTTAGTATGCCTAGGAACGTTTAATGTTTTCCAGCACAGTGAGGTGTGAAAAATATATAAATTACTTATGAAGTGACGAGAGACGTTAAATTTTTTGGCTGTGGCTTAAATCTATGCTCCAGATGTGAAATTTAGTCGTCATATTCACTAATTTTATGTGTCACATGCAGTTTTGATTGCCTGTTTAGCAGCTTTAGACTTTTCTTCAAAGTTTGTCGTTTAAATCGAGCCCTTTGTTCTAAATAAAAAAAACTGGAATATTCATCGCTACAAACCGTGTAATCTGGTAGATTTATACTTCGTAAGCATGAGTTTTATTGATGATGTTAGCATCAATATGTAGAGGTCAATCTCGAAACGTAGCGCTATCAAGGTCAAAGATGGTAAATTGTGATACCTCTCAATAGCATGGAGTACCATTAAGTTTTATCAGTGTGAACTCCTGTTTGTGTTATTTTACATTACCCCTCACAAAACACAAATTTGTTAAAATAAACTTAAAAATATACAATACAACCTTATAATAACATAAAACTATGAAATTCGGATACAAACCTATGTTTTTCCAATTTGTTGTAAACTGATTTCTGGGTCTTGTGTGAAAAGGGCGGGTGAGAATGGTTGGTGTTCAGTCTTAGGTTGTGGGGTGGAAACTGCAGACACACGGCCGTTCAACGACCCGTTTAATCAGCCACCCACCGAGCTGGAACACACTGTCCAGACAGTGTCCAACCTTCTGTAGGGTCGTCAACTTTAGAGAAGCTAGGCGAGTCGGTTCTAGATTCTCTATTAGCTACCTTTAATACTAAATAAATAATGTACATTAAATTCGGTACGTTAAATGTAGTTAAATTTCCCTGTTTGTCCCCGTGTACATTTCGGTCGTTCTCTACAGCTCAATGATATCAGGACAGTAAACTGTATTCACTCAGGTGATCACTGAGGTATGCTCCTATAACAACCATATTCCAAATTCACCTACAAGAAATCTTCAACGACCGATTTATAAACCATCTTCCCTATTACACAGACGCCTCTGTGTCTCTAAAAAGGAAAATAATAATTACTAATAAATATGACGTTCGGCACACACCTGCAGAAGAAATTGAAACGAGTACATAGGACTTACTACTCTCTCCAGTATCTCATCACGAGCCAGGCCATATCCCTTCGGCTGAAACTGTTAATATACAAGAGCGTCCTGAGGCCAGCTCTACTGTTTGGGACACCACTCTTTAGATTCCTACATGCCAGCACCATAACTCGACTCCAGAGCTTCCAGAACAAGATCCTGCGAACGGCACTCTGGCATACCCCCCTTCGTGAAATGAAGGCTTCCGACATACACGAAAAGTTCCAGCTCCCCACCATCACCAACGTCATCAAAAGAAGACACATCAAGTTTTTCTACTCGATGAAACGCAGTCTAAACCCTCTATTCAAAGACATGACACCACAACCGCTACCGGCACGATGGCAACTCACAAGATCGAGTAAAGCAGAGGAAATGGTGGACATCACGGCACTAGGCCCACCAACAACAAGCCTCTAAGGGGCACCCATCACTGAAATCAGACTAAATAAGAATACACTACATGCCTAGAGAGACCCTAGGCCCAGCCACCAGTGGACTCTCACCACTGTACCGAAACAACCAACCTCTACCGAGGATTCCCACACCCCTTAATCCTCTCACACCACCTTCAAGCAGGTACTCCTAGGAGCCGATTAACCTAAATATTCTATATTTTTCCCTCATCCTGAATTTCTAACTAGAGAGCTTAGAGAAAAAAAAAAAAAATATTGTTTTTTGCCAGCAAGTGTGGGATCAATTTGCTTGCAGTTGGCCATTCAAGCAGCGGAGCAACAGTGAACTTCACGAGATATTTGATTTGCCTACTGTGGCTAAAAAAAAACTAATAAATATGTAAAAAAAAAATACGGATAATTAAAATGTGGCTGACTCTGAATCTATTATGTTACCAATTAAGACAATACGAGTCAAAATTGAGATTTAAATTTACATTGAAATTTGCTTGACTTTTAGGATTTCTCAAATCAATTAACTTAACGGAAATAAGGAAAATAATAAATATGTAAAAAAGATTGATAATTAAAATGTGACTGGCTCTGAACCTATTATGTTACAAATTAAGACAATACGAGTCATTATGGTATTTAAATTTACTTGACTTTTAGGGTTTTTCAAATCAATTAACTTAACGGAAATAATTAAAATAACAATTTCCAATAAACATTTTAAAAAAAGGTGTTTATTTATAATAAAATTGTTTAAAAAATTAAATAAAAGCAAACAAATTATAATTGTAAAATTACATTGAGACTAGATTAGTCTGCTGCTGGGTTTTTATCCCTTTCACAGGAAAATATCGGAGTAAAACTTTTGAATGTGTTTGTCATCCGGCAGAAACCGTTTGATTTTTTCGAGATCGGCCGTTTTTTCTCTTATAGACTTATCAACCCCTTTATTTTACTTGAGGAGTGAAAAGAAACGTTGAGAAAATGTCTTTTAACCGTGTCACGGTTTCCGAAAACTACGAGCTGCGGACCGGGCCGAAGTGCGCAATCCCTAAGCTTAACTCGAGTTCATCGACTAAATGATAACTAACCTCCATTACAAAACAGGGAAAATCCGTGTGACTCGTGGGTTATTCTCCCAAAACCTGCCAAAGTTTAGATATCCCCAAAAAGTGACCTATTGGGTTTCTCAGCATACCGATTCAGTTATTGTCACTGATGTGACCTTAAATAAACATTATCAAAAGAAAAATTCTTGTCGACTGTCCCAAAGGAAACATATCTACATAAACCAGGAATCAGACGACAGTCCCTCTGTCGGGTCGTCACTAGGGCGGCGCCTGGTCACCCTAGCCCTGGTAACAAGTGAGGGTTGTTTGAGTTTATAACCTGGACAATCGTTTCATGACGGCGTTACTATCTGACTCCATTTTTTGATAGGTATGTGCCCCGACAATGCACTATGTTCATGAGAAGAGGTATAGGGTAGGTAGTTAGGTAGTTTGTGTGTACGAATTCACACTCGGTATCTGAGGGTAGGCGAAATCCGTCCGGATCCCAAAGGTGAGTGTGAACCAGAGAGAGGCAGACTGAATTGTCACGGGAGACACTGCTTGGTAAGTTTGCAGGGCCGCGACAACCGTTGTCCACTAGGGAGAGGTCTCTCCCAAGGAAGTGCAAGATTTTAGCGAGACGAAGACAGAGATTCCCACTAGGAAGGTGTGGGGTCTGACAAGGCTGGACTAAAACATAGCGAGGTTAGGAGAGAAGAGATGCTGAGGTTTTTCACAAAGAACAGTCAAGTTCAGAGTTTCAAGCTGGAGCCACGGGCCGGTAGTTGATAGGAGAATGATTTACAGGGGCCAAACCACCGGCTTAAATACCCAGCTAGCCCTGTCCACCAACAAGCATCGTCATTGTAGTGGCCAATGATGTGGGTTTCCTTTGTTCCCTGGCAGAGGCTGGAAGGGTTTGCCGGCTGTTTGGGCCCATCCATATACCTGGCTACTGACAGCTGGTGTCCCATCTCATGTAACTAGTTAGGCCCAGGCAGCATGTTTTATTGTTTAACATATTTACAATGATTTATATTTTGTTCATGTTATTTACATTTGTTTACAATATATATACAATAGAGTATAGGGTGATTTATCTTATGTAGTTAGCGGTCGCTACACCCTCTGAAGTGGATGACTGGGAACAAGAGCAAAGACGGTGGTACATCGACAACCCAGTGTAACTGGGTCTAGGTCAGTCCAATGACGACGGTTCTATCGGCGCATGTGATAGACTTGATAACTGACTTGTGCTGATAATATCTCAAGAAATATATAACTCACCCTCCATGTCTGCGATAGACGGTTCCATTTCTCCTCGCTAATAGACTTTCTAAAGTCTGAGGGGGGGGGGTTCACCTTGTTCTGTCTATTATATCAGCTGTCTTCTCGTTTCCTCAGCCGTTTTTATTTTATTCTTACCTTCCTTATAATAGTGTTTTACCGAGACTTGACAAGGATATCCATCTGAAATGCCGTGGGGTCGAACGTCGAACACAATTCGTATCATTTCAAAACCTGTGGGAGGTACTTAAGTAATAAAAACCCCCAACGGACATGTCCACTTTGTAATTCTGAACGAAAATATCTCACAAATTAATTTAACACCTTCCAGAGATTTATATTCATATTAGAAAGTAATTTTATTCTAACCTATCTCAGTTCGCAAAGTAACATTTGTATGGCAAGGATCTGTAGGGTTTATTGTATGCACTATTTATCTTAAGTAATGTTTTATTTTTAGATTTATAACTACACTGGTCCACGAAAAAAATGGCGCACTTATCAAAGTTCAAATATTTGCTTCCTGATAAAATTATTTCATCTTTCAATTTTTTTTTAAATTTTAATTGATATTAAAAGTTTCCAGGGATAAGGGTCTATAAACATGAAGGAAAAATTCAATAAATACTTTAAAAAATTACACATAAATGTCTGATCACGAAAAAAACAAGTACCGGATAATTCCTCCACTAGCTTGAATCACAGCCTCAAGTCTTCGCCGCGTGCTTATCAAGATTCCTGCACATCCTCTGATGTCAATACCGTCTTACGGTTCTGCCAAGTTCGGCCCACGTGTACTCCATAGGATTTAAATCTGTACGAGGTGGCAACTTCAAATACCTACATCATTGAAGTATTGCAAAACAAACCTTCCGACGTGTGGTCGTGCGTTATCCAGGAGGAAAATGAAATGAATGGTGCAAAAGGGATCATGTACTCCCTCGCATTCAAACAGGCATTAAGGGAAGACCTCCGGAACACTTGGATCTCTCTTTTCGCCGTCAGGAAAATTCCACCCCTGACCATCACTGAACTGTCCGAGTGACCTTACACTGGGCGCATCTGAAACCAGCCTGCTGCTCCATTCGTTTTTAGTCCACTCAAAGTGTTCCCGAGCAAATTTCAAACGAGATCTACGAGGTTCTCTGGTCAATGCCTCTGTTGCTGAACCCAGAGAGTCTAAATTTGCTCCAGTTTGTCGTCTTCTAACAGTTTCGTCACAAAGAGCTACTCCCCGAGTTCTACGAAGAAGTCGAGCTATCGTAAACCGATTCCGAAGTGTTGGAAGTACTGTAAACCGGTCATCTCATCACTCTGTCACTCGTGGGTCTGCGATTGCACAAGCCTGCCTCTCGGTAACGTGTAATTGCTCTCCTAACAGTAGTTTCAGGTGAACCCAAGTCGCACGGTCTGCATATTTTTGGCCTCGACTGTATTTCACTAAAGCAACATCACGGGCTACTGTACCTCCTCGACCGTCAAAGCCATTTTTTCAATATTAGAGATTAGTTATACAAGAAATCACAATAGGGAATGAAGAACAATGAAGCTAAAAGTTTTATTTTTTGATTATCCAATAACATAAAGGATTAAATAAGATAAACAAAGACCTTTTTTGGATAGAAAACAAGTCACTTCTCTTCACAAGTTATTTTTTTAATAACTTTTATAACGAATTTTTCTCCACGTGCCACTTTTTTTTGTGGGGCAGTATAAATATGCCCCCAGGGTATTTAAGGCCATATTTAAGCCCAGTAAATACTAGATTGTATTTCGGTGGGAAAAATACCCGCTAAATTTCTCCCTTATTGTATTGCTTATATGTCACAATTATTCATAGATCTCTGCCCGGTTCTTGTGGAAGCCTTTACAGCTTTAAACATTTTTACCTGTCACGCATTAAATAACGTTTATTAATTATCTGTACGTATAGTTAATATTTCTTTACTAAAGACAGGCCAACAACAAGGGTCATTATAGTCCATTAGTTTTCTTTACATTAGACTAAAAGGAGACTGTCTCGTGTTTCCATTTCTTTTCCAGAGCTTATTATAATGATCACTCCTCTCTTCCTTGTTTCCTTTCTTAATCCCTTTCTGTTGTTCATGGAAAGTTGGTTTTGAAACAAGTCCTCATTAAGTAATCAAAAATATTTCAAAACTAAAAAATACGACTAGCTAAAAAAAAAATGTTATCCACGGATTAACACAACGATTTTTCCGGCCAGGGAATAAAGACAATTATGTATTTATTTAAACAGGATTGATGCGGGAAAAAAATACATTTAAATCCAAAACTAATGACTATGAAGTCTTTTCTTGCCCCTTCCATTGTTTCTCAGAAAATCATCCTATTATGGCTGTTTTATCAAATTTATTTTCTTTTATAATACTTTCGATTGATTCAGTGAGCAATTAGCTATTTGAATTTGATATCAATATTCTGTTTCGCTGTAAATTTATAAAATATTCTTATTTTCTCTTTTTTTTGTTGGGGGCGTTCTTATATGTCGACCCCTCACATATTCATAATAAGTAAATATACAAGGGTAGCACCTCTTTAAGACAGAGAGAGAGAGAGAGGGGGAGAGGGAGGGAGGGAGGGAGAGGAAGTGGTAGAGAGAGAGAGAGGGGGGGGGAGGGAGGGAGAAGGAGAGAGAGGGAGAGGGAGGGAGAGAGAGAGGGAGGGAGGGAGAGAGAGGAAGAGGGAGGGAGAGAGAAGGAGAGAGAGGGAGAGGGAGGGAGAGAGAGAGAGAGAGAGGGGGAGAAAGAGAGAGAGGGGGGAGAGAGAGAGAGGGGGAGAAAGAGAGAGAGGGGGGAGAGAGAGAGAGGGAGAGAGAGAGAGAGAGAACCCTAACTTTACGATTTATTGTGAGTATTAAAGGCAAATTAGGTTACGCATTCATGAACTGTGACTTTTTTTCTCAATTTGAAACTCTGTTCAATGCGTTTTTTTGGTTTAAATTGGCATAAATTTTGGATTTCTTCGTTGATAAAAAAAATGACCGCGTGTATACGTATACAGCTCCAATACGATGAGGAGGATGATACGAATTAATAGGTGAATAGGACAGACCGATTCCGATAAAAGATAGCTCATAATTTATGTAAAAAAAATTATCACTGACTGGAAAGTTCTTGAAATTTGCCTGTCTTTTTTTTTCAGCGCAAAAAACTTCCGAGTAAAATCCAGGCAACAATTTTCGGGTAGAGGGGGATTGAAGAGATTTTTTTTCGTAAAATCGGCCCATTCGGTTCTTATGCAAGACAAAAAATAAATCGCCTCAAATTTCAAAAACCGCTAAAAAGAAAAGTGGGCGAATTTCTAAAATCCGACCGCGTATTATCGATCAAGTGATTATTTGGAAAAAAACATGTAGAAAATAAAACGTTATTTTACAGTTGAGAAGTAACCTTCATTCAATCCAAAAGTTTTTTTTTAATCAATATTTAATTTTTTTTCCCCTGGGTCAGAATCGCCCCTTAATTAGGACTTGGCATGGCTTCGTGTAGTGAGCAAAAGTATACATAACATCACACAGATTTGATAAGCTTAAGGGGCTAATGTTAGATGGCTACAAAGAACAAACAGTAAGTTTGTTACAAAATTGAATAGAGGTGACAAACAATAAAGAAAACAGGAATTATTACAAGGGGGAAAAGAGCGTGGAAGGTTGCTGGGATGGTTGAAAAATTTAATTGTTCTATTGGAAGGAGATAAGGAACTGGTAAAGTCTAGATTTGATGATTGGAAGAGTTGATGAACAATGAATACTGATAGGAATATAGTTCCAAAGGTTGGTGGGTCAGGAAAATGTTGGCCCTACAACCTACAACCATACATTTAAACAAACTGACGTGTTTTAGTGGACGTCTGTACAATGTACAATGTACAATGTACAAACGAATCGCTTGCCTGAAAGAAGAGGTTATCCTTTCATTCAGTTATTTGACGATTATATAGTCAATTTTGTTGTGGTATGGATTCCACTATTACCAGTAATTTGTAATGTTATGTGTGTAACTCGCTGCATAAAGTAGATCAATCACAGGATTAAAGATTATTTAAACATTTTTTATTTTAATAAATATTCTATTGAAATAAATAAATTTTTCCTTTTTGGAGCGTAGATAATGTGTAACTCACTGCTTAATATATAATTTGTAGTAATGTCGAATGGAGAAAGATAAAATAACAGTAGCTTGTTATTCAGTACAATGAAATTAGTTTTAAGGGTATATTGTTCGGAGAAAATAGAAAAGCAATCTGTCTAGGTAGTGTGAAGAGGTATGGTGAGGACGAGATAGTGCACCATAAAAACGCTTTTCAGTGGCAGATAGTGCTGATCATAAACCACTCACATATTCATAATAAGTAAATATACAAGGGTAGCACCTCTTTAAGACAGAGAGAGAGAGAGAGAGAGAGAGAGAGAGAGAAAAGAGAAAGAGAGGGGGGGAGAGAGCAACCACCACATAAAATAATCCAATCAATTTGTTTTAAATGGTTCTTAAGAGTATAAATTGCCCATGTATATTAATAATTTGTTTAATTTAATCGATTAATAGACGGTGATCTTTCTTTTTCTTGTGACTTTAAAACATTTATAATTCATTTGTATCAATTATGCTAAGGTTTTGTTTTTGTTTTTTGGCAAAAAGAAGATAACATTAAAGGTCACCACTGAGGGGGTATAAAATAGAAGTGAACCCTAACGTTTTTCACGTTAAAAAAAAACATATTAATCCTTTATTGAGCAAATACTGAACATAAAATTCGGCTTATCGCAGTATCGGAAAACACGATTAGCTATGCCAAGATAAGCGGGTGTCAATTAGTCCGTCAGGTATATTTAGAGATGGCAATAACTAATCGATTAATTTTTGTAGTTTGTGGCTGTTGCAGAAATGCTTACGTACGTGGACATTTCGACGGTGACAGGAGATGATGAAAACAGCAACGATGACGGATAGGACTTCCCGAGGAGGCGAGCATCAATATTTTGCGTCATTTTATGGCCAGAAATGATGTAAATGATGTTTTCTCTGCGATTGTACCCCTAGACAATGCATTTGATCAAGCGTGCCTCCATCAGAAGAAAATAAATGATTACTTTTCCACTTGAGGTATTTTTGTTTATCAACAATAATTAAGTACATACAAATTTTAGTTTATCATTTTGTATTGCACATATATGGAATTCTAATTAAAATTGATATTCCTAGTAATTTGAATTTTCTCTTTTTTAAACCCTCAATAATTCGTTATCCCGCTACTTTTTTTTTTTTGTTCGAACCTTTTTTTTTAATGTATAAACATTGATTATTAAAGATTCCAGACTAAGAAATCTTTACATAAATGCACACTGTGCTTATTATATTTACTGTAGCGTTGCTACATTCTATATAATTTTTGAGGTTTAGAAGAATTTCGCTGTAGAAGGCTGATGTACAGAATACAATGCGTGTGAATGACTAACTTAACCTAGTTTTCCCGACAGTCAGTTGCCATCGATGTGGGAAGGGTGGTGGGGTCATAGTGTTAAACACTGGGTTTGTCAGGTGCTGCAACGAGTCAAAAAACTTGATTTAATACCAAAATAATGGCACTGGCAGTGTCATCTGCAAATGTTGCCAAGAAGGAATTGGGGGTAGAGGTGACATCAGCGGTCTATAGATTATAGAGGATGGGGCCCAGGACACTGCCCTGTGGAACTCCTGCTTCAATGGGATAGTAGTTAGAATATTCTAAGCCACAGCGGACATGGAAGAAGCGGTTTGAAAGGTAGGATTGTAGGATTAGGAATAGGGTTTGCGGTAAATATCTTTTGAGCTTGTAATGCAAACCTGCGTGCCAGACTCTGTCAAAAGCTTGAGCTATGTCCAGAAAGGCAGCAGTGCAATACTGTTTGGTTTCAAGGTCTGAGGATATGTGATCAACAACGCGAAGGCCTTGTTGAGCAGCGGAATGTCGTTGACGGAAACCAAACTGGTGTGTAGGAAAAAGGTTTTTGGAAAGAAATTGGAGACATGGTCTTGAATTGGTAATTTAAAATGCTTAAAGGTGAGCATGATAAATGATCAAACTTGGAAGCTAGAATTTATTTTGAATTGAGATCACATTAGTTGTTTTTTTTTTATAAATGTGAAATTACTTTATTATATTCTGAAAAAATGTATTATAACAGCAGCATAAGGTGTAATACAAACGGTGCAACCATTGGCGGATCAAAGTTAATGAAGCAAAATGTTCCCACATAACCTTTACCCTCTACCGCAAGTCCTGTCCGCCAGTCTTTTTAAATTCAATTCCTCTCCCTGTGTCTGAGACAGTACGGTATTTAGGCTTCCATCTCGACAAAAGACTGACATGGAACCCACACACGAGGCTAAAAAGACAAGAACTAAACAGACGCTTTGGACAACTGTACAGACTACTTCGAAGGACATCCCATCTCTCAATAGAAAATAAATTACTAATCTACAAAGTTATTCTTAAGCCAATCTAGACATACGGAATAGAGCTATGGGGGACAGCAAAAAAGTCGAACATCAAGCGTATCCAATCCGTTCAATCAAAAGTCCCGAGAACAATAGTAAATGCAACAAAACCCTTCATAACGATCTTAATATACCCTACATTCTTGAACTCATCCCTTCCAAGTTCATGAAATGCTATAGCAACCTATCCAACCACCCTAATCCCCTAGCACAGTCATCACTGCGCCACTCATCCCTATAATCCTCCTCGGAGACTGAAACGGCAGTGGCATCGTGACCTGCTATAAATGCATGACAGTGGGAGTCTAGGCAATGGCCAGTTTCTCCAATCATGTCCTGAGCGTATGTGGCTCTCGCGCTCTTCATCAGCCTCCACTGGCTCGTAACTCGTGACGCGAATGACGGAGGAGCCTGGGGGACTTCCCAAGACTCCGCTTCCTCTTTCGCGTGCGAGGGAAGTGACAACCATGTGGATTTGGGAGGCCTCTGGGCTGTTTGTAAATACTGTATGAATGAGCGAGTGAATGATGAATTGTAAATATGGTATGAATAAGAACATTTATCACAATTACTTATTGCCTAATAAGCCAGATTGTAATTTTAGCACAATAAAGAAGTTATAAATATAAATACAAACAATCACACACAGCACACATTTTTTTACTTCGCTGGAGTTTTCAGTGGAAGTAATGTCCCGTTCACGGAGAACGTTTCGTAGTTAAATTACGGTTTTCCCCTCCTTCTTTGTCAAATTTTAAGAACAGATGTTTCCGGTTAAGATAACAGCGTTCCGCTTGCTAG
The DNA here is from genome assembly GCA_930367205.1 of Acanthosoma haemorrhoidale. Taxonomy (NCBI): domain Eukaryota; kingdom Metazoa; phylum Arthropoda; class Insecta; order Hemiptera; family Acanthosomatidae; genus Acanthosoma; species Acanthosoma haemorrhoidale. The sequence goes on along the minus strand of OV884015.1, from coordinate 103,832,553 downwards.
GCGATAAAAACTTCTTGAGCTGTTTATTAAAGTTCTATGATAAAAAGTTTCACTAAGTACTAAAGGGTGCCCCCGGGCTTAATTCCGTGTAAAAGCTTCGGGCATGGTCGACTGCCTGCGACCGAACACCTTGGCCCGGTTGTTAGCTGCGATGTGCAAGGCCCAAGAGCCGACCTGTAGCCAGCCGAGCGGTTAATGAAGATAACCGGATTTGGTTATAGCTCCTCCCGCTTCCGGTTTAACCGCCGGATGGTTAGTTATAGCCCACCACTAACCGGTGGGCCGGCAGATATCCACAGCCAATTATATCCAAGCTTTAATTAGCTAATGGATATATTGATCAAGTCGGCCGGTACTTCCACTTCAGCTGAGAACAAAGGACTCTACTCGAGCCTATCCGAGAGATAGCTAGCTTTCTGTTTATAAAGTAATATATATATTAATGGCATTTATTACCAGGAGGAAACAATTTCCATTTTCCCATAAACTAATTTTCCGAATGACAATAAAACCCCTGATAATTCCATTAAGCCAATAAAAAGACTTGTTTAATTACTAGAATTTGTTACTGAGTCATAAATAACCGCCAGGTTGAAGTGGAAAACCAAATTAAATACCCTCAAATCTATTTAAACTCAAAACAGAAATTCTTAAAATTTTCCCCACAACCCTTAAATTCAAATGCAGGTCAAGTGAGTATTAAAGGCAAATTAAAGGGGGGGAGAGAGAGAGAGAGAGAGAGAGAGAGAGAGAGAGAGAGAGAGAGAGAGAGAGAGAGAGAGAGAGGGAGGGAGAGGGAGTGGTAGAGAGAGAGAGAGAGAGAGGGGGGGGAGAGGGAGGGAGAAGGAGAGAGAGGGAGGGAGGAAGAGGGAGGGAGAGAGAAGGAGAGAGAGGGAGAGGGAGGGAGAGAGAGAGAGAGAGAGAGGGAGAGAAAGAGAGAGAGGGGGGAGAGAGAGAGAGGGGGGAGAGAGAGAGAGAGAGAGAGAGAGAGAGAGAGAGAGAGAGAGAGAGAGAGAGAGAGAACCCTAACTTTACGATTTATTGTGAGTATTAAAGGCAAATTAGGTTACGCATTCATGAACTGTGACTTTTTTTCTCAATTTGAAACTCTGTTCAATGCGTTTTTTTGGTTTAAATTGGCATAAATTTTGGATTTCTTCGTTGATAAAAAAAATGACCGCGTGTATACGTATACAGCTCCAATACGATGAGGAGGATGATACGAATTAATAGGTGAATAGGACAGACCGATTCCGATAAAAGATAGCTCATAATTTATGTAAAAAAAATTATCACTGACTGGAAAGTTCTTGAAATTTGCCTGTCTTTTTTTTTCAGCGCAAAAAACTTCCGAGTAAAATCCAGGCAACAATTTTCGGGTAGAGGGGGATTGAAGAGATTTTTTTTCGTAAAATCGGCCCATTCGGTTCTTATGCAAGACAAAAAATAAATCGCCTCAAATTTCAAAAACCGCTAAAAAGAAAAGTGGGCGAATTTCTAAAATCCGACCGCGTATTATCGATCAAGTGATTATTTGGAAAAAAACATGTAGAAAATAAAACTTTATTTTACAGTAGAGAAGTAACCTTCATTCAATCCAAAAGTTTTTTTTTAATCAATATTTAATTTTTTTTCCCTGGGTCAGAATCGCCCCTTAATTAGGACTTGGCATGGCTTCGTGTAGTGAGCAAAAGTATACATAACATCACACAGATTTGATAAGCTTAAGGGGCTAATGTTAGATGGCTACAAAGAACAAACAGTAAGTTTGTTACAAAATTGAATACAGGTGACAAACAATAAAGAAAACAGGAATTATTACAAGGGGGAAAAGAGCGTGGAAGGTTGCTGGGATGGTTGAAAAATTTAATTGTTCTATTGGAAGGAGATAAGGAACTGGTAAAGTCTAGATTTGATGATTGGAAGAGTTGATGAACAATGAATACTGATAGGAATATAGTTCCAAAGGTTGGTGGGTCAGGAAAATGTTGGCCCTACAACCTACAACCATACATTTAAACAAACTGACGTGTTTTAGTGGACGTCTGCACAATGTACAATGTACAATGTAGAAACGAATCGCTTCCCTGAAAGAAGAGGTTATCCTTTCATTCAGTTATTTGACGATTATATAGTCAATTTTGTTGTGGTATGGATTCCACTATTACCAGTAATTTGTAATGTTATGTGTGTAACTCGCTGCATAAAGTAGATCAATCACAGGATTAAAGATTATTTAAACGTTTTTTATTTTAATAAATATTCTATTGAAATAAATAAATTTTTCCTTTTTGGAGCGTAGATAATGTGTAACTCACTGCTTAATATATAATTTGTAGTAATGTCGAATGGAGAAAGATAAAATAACAGTAGCTTGTTATTCCGTACAATGAAATTAGTTTTAAGGGTATATTGTTCGGAGAAAATAGAAAAGCAATCTGTCTAGGTAGTGTGAAGAGGTATGGTAAGGACGAGATAGTGCACCATAAAAACGCTTTTCAGTGGCAGATAGTGCTGATCATAAAAACACACTTCACGCTAGATTGAGCCTCTGGCAGAAACGCAAACAAAATGAGTGCGAAAAGACACTTTTAATTTGACAAAGATAGCCATAAATGCCCTTTTTTACACATGGTCGAACAGGTCAGTGAAGAGTGCTCGGAGAGAACGTACAGGGGGAGATCACTTTTTGGGGAAGAAGACGGAGAGAACAGAGGCATGAGGGATTCTGAGGATTTACTGGGCTAGGCTGACTGATTTGCTTCAATATAGATTTTCTTTAAGACACCAACCATACGTAGAATTAAGAGAGCCTATATTTAGTTTATTTAGTCAAATGTAATCATAACCATCATTTTAATTCATGTAAATACATCGCTTATCTTATTGTAAATTAAATTATGATGTACCTTTATCAATTTCAATGTACAAATTCCTTCCATTGATTTACACAAAATTTACGTTTGGAAAAGAATTATTCGGGACAAAATCGAGTAGATCAATATTAATCAATTTTATTTTATTGTAACTATACATTAATGCAATACACTGGAAGTCTGATAAGGTAATCAAACCAGGTAAATTCAAACCAGAAAAAGTTCATTAAATATTGTTGTGATATTAGATATTGTTGAGTTTGTATATAAATATTTAATACAACCTTGAATCAAGAAGGCAAATAAAAACAATTGAGAGTGAAAAGAAAAAACAAAAGAGAGTATACTGGTTGTTGTGATGATGAAAACACACACAGAATAATTCTCTATCTAATTATGTGACCGGCCTGGTGTATAGGTGTCTGGGTCTAGTGATAATGGAAAAACTTTTATAGTATAGTTGTTGTATCATGATGAAAACACACAGAGCATTATACTCATCTAGTTTTGGGATCAGCCCGTAATACATGTTATTAGCTTGAGATTGTGAGTAAGAAAAACTTAAAAACTTTGTTGGTTAGTGGTTATTGACTTAAAGCAGAACGGAAGAGAAAAAGCACAAAGAGCAGAAGTATTAATTTGTTTAAAGCATGAAGAGGATTAAAGAAGAAAAGGAATCAAATTTATAGACAAGTATTTATAAAATTAATATAAGTTTATTTTTTTATGTTTGTAAAATTAAATTCATCTTTTTGCCAGATTTATTTTTGTTAATAGAACCTAATAATAAATAGTAAAATAAAATAAATTTAAAGTTAACAATAAAACTAAAATATTTGAAGAACGTTATAATATATTGTTTGTTTGAATATAGCGTAAGAGGCGTCGTCATCTGATAAGATAGGCCAAAATATATATTTTTATGTATCGATTGATAAGTATATATGTATATATATTCTTATAATTGTATTTTTATGTATTAAAATATATTTCCCAGAGACTGAACGTAACAGTTATGATTATTTATTGACATTGGGCTGAGTTTAAGAAAGTAATTTCTGGTTGAAAATTTTGAATAAAGATAGCGTTCTTGATCTAAAACCAAAACCAGGTATATGGTTACACCTTTTGGGATTACCACCGGGAAGCAGGTAGTCCTAATAAAAATGCCAGGATCCTTTGAAAAAAAAACTTTTATGTGGTGGGGAGAGGTGACCATAAATAACAGGGTTTGGAAGGCAAAGAGGTCTTTGGTACCTTTTTGCCTTTTGAACACCCAGCAGCCAGGAAAACACAGGTTTTGTGATTGTAAAATTAAAAACAGGAGAAACCAATACATTTCTCAACATCTAACATATCCAATAGGTATTTCATATTTTTAGATGTATGAAACTCTTGAACCATCTATGTAAATAAAAAATATTCAAAATAATAACATTATATACAAGGACCACACATTTAACCCGTCATTTGTTATGACGTTTTCTTCTTTTTAATTCATCTCTTAATAAATAAGAAAGTATTAAAGATATTTTTTTTTAAATTGTAGGAATCCCTAAAACTATTATCCACAGAAAGACTAAACTGGCAGGGAATCGAACCTGGGATCACTCAATACATTGAATGGTTATTGAGGACATCTCAGGTTCAAGTCCCGAGTCTGCCAATATATTTTTTCTTTGGTTAATAATAATGTTCACTTACCAATTATCTGAGTAGACTTATGATTTAATTTAAAGGAATATGAAGAGTCTTCATAAGAAAAATTAATTACACAATGAGGTATAATGGATTGGTAGGGATGGTATAATTTATTTATGGATCATTGGATGGCGGAAAAAAAATTACAAAATTCAAACTCATAACCTATGAGCTTATAGGTACTTGTAATTTATTTAATAGATAATAAAATACATTAAATTTAAATTTTTTATTACTAACTTATATAAAATGGAGCTGGATAATAAATAATTATTTATGTAAAAGTGTAACTTTAAAAAACTAACTGACTTCATCAAAGCATCGAATTCAGCAATGGATGTTTATATATATTAAGAGGTTAATTATTATTTGCTGACTCGACACAAAAAGGCAGATAATATTTTCCTTTACAATTAACATACAAGATGAAATTAAAGAATTATCTAACCTCTCAATATAAACATGGCCAGCTAATTAAGAATACTCCAATCAATCAACTATAAACAAACTAAATGGAATGAAAACATTATGGAATTCGAAAGGCAGTACAACAGCAATTATCACAATTAGCGAGAATAAATCTCATAAAAATAATCAACAAAGCTAATAGCCTAAAGAGATAACCTGATATCTCGCGGTATTAGACAAATAATAAGAAAACATAAAATATTTTAACTTTTTCAACAAAAATAGTAAATAAATAATGCCAAAGGGCAGGACCGAGTAAAGTGGAGCGATATATTATATAATAATATGTAATAATATGAAATTAAAAATAGAGAAAATTTTAATTCAATTTGAATCCAGGGTTGAAAGCATTTTAGTGCTGTTTTTTAAAGTGCGGATAATATAGCAAAAGCCACAAGATTTTATTCAGGGCACGCAGGAAGAATCCCGATTCTGGTAAGAATCAACTGGGACGGGGAGATGAGCCTTGAGACACTTTAAAGAATAAGATATTTTTAATATTTTATGTGTGACCCGCCTGTCCTGTATAGTTCATTTATAAGTACGAGGAACTATATCTACAACATTGTAAATTATAAAACATAAATCTGCTTTTAATGGATTCAAATTAATAATTTATTATAACCTATGGATTTTATATGTAATAGGTTATGCATAAAGTCCCAAAAATTTAAACAATCGATTTACGATAGTACTACCAAGAAGAATTAAAATGTTTTCTTCACAAAAAGAAAAAATTAAATAAGTCTTCCAGCCGAATTTTATATTTTTTTATTGTATAGCCAGATTTGGCCTTGTCAAGATTTCCAGATAACTCTCGATGGAATTTACTTGATTAAAGTCTCAAATATCAAAAAAGAGAATTCAATTGTGAACTATATAAAACTGGTTATACAATGAAAAAATAAACATTCCGCTATGAAACAATACTTATATTTATAATCAGATTCGGTTGATCGCCTGGACCGAGGAACAGAGGCTAGTTAGTACCTTTGGCAACCATAACAAATCAATTAAAAACAAAATAAAATAATTGGCACAGAATTTTCGACAATACCATCACCAGTTATAAATATTAAACTTGAAGAGTATCTAGATATTTGTACTAAAACTATTGACTAAATAATCATCAATAAATGTTTTTATTTCATTACCACAAATATGTATTCCATGTTGAGCTTAATCAATCTTATATTGACCTTTTGATAAATAAAATTCATTTTAAAAAAAATGGTAAAATAAGAAACAAAATGTAAAGTTGTCACAAAATTCAAATAATAATACCAGTGCATATCTACTATAATAATACAAAACTCTTTTTGTTATTATAATATATTAAATGTTCATAAAATGGTTAATTTTGACTTCATAGATATATCTTAAGATTAGGCATACTTGTAATTCAAGTTTTTAGCAACGCTTTACAATTATTAAAAGATATCTTTGGTTTTATAAGATTCGTGTATAATATTAATTGATTTCCTCTAGGTTTATATTTCTAAATCAAACATTCCTTTGTAATTTTGGATAATATACAAACCAAGAACACTTATTTTGTAAACATTTAAGCAAATCCAAAACTAATAACGCGGTAACAAAAAACAATTGGAATAATAATAAAAAGGACGGCTTATTCAAAAACTTTTGTACTGTTTCCTATGAACCGTTATAATTCTGTGTAAAACGTAGGCCTGTCGATCGAAAGCAATTTGAAAGCGCTCGGCAGAAGATGGAGGATGTTGAATCCTATGAGAACATAAGTGATATATTTAAATATAAGTTCTACTGTATTCCGTAGTGACGACGGGTTGTTCAGAGGTTCTGTGGAAATTCCCAGTGTGCAAAGTGTCATATAACCTGCCGATTTGCACATAGCACGAGTTGCCAAAATACATGAAAAACCGAGTGCGCAACGCAGAAATATCAAGCCTGAAATGAGACAAAATTTGAAAAACTTGCAAGTGTTTTTATAATTACTAGTGGTCTAGCCAGTACAGTCTTGTACAACCTCAGAATAATCTAGAGTTTATTAGTATTGTAAATACAGTAAACCACTTATAATTATTAGATAACATTTTTAAAGTAGACAGAATGGACCTAAAAGTAATTAATAACTATTCATTAGTTCAAATTTAGTATAATGTATATGTAATCTCTTTTACTATTTAAATTTTTAAATAAGAAATGATAGAATACGCACTATGCTGGAATGTCAAGACTGTACTGTATTTATAATATAAATAGCTGAAAATATTAGCGGCATAAATAAAACTAATACAAATACACGTGTTTACCTAACATTTCGTAGGAAGGCCAGATGATGGTGTAGGGAGGATTTGAAGTAGCTAGCAGCATATGCCCGAGGTGATAGTTAGTCCAAGCACCAATATGTATCCCAGCGCAGACACTCACAATCATTGTAGTATCACCTCTACAGTGGACAATATTGAAAGTTTAAATAATGATGACATAATTTAAATTGAATATTAATTCGACGGCATACCTAGTCGGAGTCCAAATCTTCGTTTTAGGGTGGAAGACGATAATGGCTATACTGAGAGTGAGCAGGATGATCGGCGACCACCTGCTCGTCAGGAGGAACATGTCTATATAATCGACAATAGGCACCAAAGGAATCATCAGAGCAAGCGCTAGTATTATCCCGGTAATCACATCCTATAAACAAATTAAATCTCCAATGATATTTTAAATTGACGATTAATATTAATTTTATTTGAAACAGTTAAATTACAAACAATAGAAGACTAAGTGTAAGTTTGAATAATTGTCTGCTTTTTTGTTAGAGAAATAACAGGCAAAAAGAACATTGTGGCCTGTTTAAATCACGATGCACTTGTGCACCATGGGTTTGGATTTATTGAAGTAAATTAACAAGAGACACTTAAGCTTAATCTGAAGAAATTTTATGTCAGCTTCTGAGAGGAATCATAAATTTACAACTGGGCAAAGCCACATGTTCCCTAAAGTGTAAAACAAAAGAATGTATATGACATAGGAGAGCTTCACACCTCCCAAAACAAAAAGAACAAACGAGGGGAAAGAAAAGGATAGAGGTTGAACCGACACTTAGTTATTAGCAGGACGCTAGGACTAATGCCTTTAGCAGGTGTCAACATGGCTTTTCTCCTGTAGAGGGGCAGCAAGCTAGAGGGGTCACTTCTCGCTCTGTCACGAGCAAAAGACGATGCACTGTTCCGACTTCATCAGTTGGTGCATACTAGAGGATATTTATATCATTCTACATCCTGTTACCTGCATGAAAACTGAGACCAGTCATCGATTCATTTGCTAAATAACAATTTTTTTATATTAATACAAAAATTAAATTACATCTTGTTTGTTATTAATAATTAAATAAATAAAATTCACAAAACATTCAATTACAACAAATTTTAATTTTTATGGTATAGCTTCACCTAATTTAAAGTTAATTATAAATTTTATTTTACAAGAAAAAATTGTTGCAGCTATTTATCATAATAAATAAATTCCTTAACTAAACTGTTGAAGTTTAAAAAATAATGTAGCATTATTTTAGATGTTGACGGGAGAATAGGAAGCAACTGTTTACAATTGGAGGTGGCCGTGAATAGATACGCCCAATGTTGTGTTTCAAATGTACAACAACAAAATTTATCCACTCATATATAAATTCACAGTTAACCGGATACTCCCACTATATTAATGAAACCATATGAAAATACAACTCACCAGAACGGTATGCATGCCAAGGTAAAGCCTGCTTACAGAAACTACCGTGCACCATAACACAGCAATACACAATCCAATAACGAATGGATACTAAAAAAGTAAACTCCTATAAACATGTATTAATTAAATTTAACATGTAAATGTATTACAATGTAAGTATTAAAATAGTTCTAATAAGATTGAATCATTTCATAATTTTGTATTTTAAATACTTTAATATTCTCTTTCATTGATAAATTAAAAAAATTCCATAAGAGCAGAGCTAATGGTTACCTCATATCTTCTCATAGTATATACAAGAACTGAAAAGGGTATCGAAACGCCAACCATCGCATGAGTGGATGGCATTCCATATTCCAAAATCCATTTCTTTTGTAACCTAAACACAGGAGGACTTGATGGCCTCTGCCAACATATGATGTCTTTCAATCCTTGACCTGAACATAATACATTATGTATGATAAATAAACATACATTCATCGCAAGTAATTAGTTATACAATACATGTCAAATCCGACAGAATAGATACTTGATGATAAAACTACAATTTTAATCTAGATCCTTATTTTGAAAATGAAGGAACCAAATGAGAAATTGATGAAATGTATAGGCTTCTGGGTCAAATAATAGATGGATAATAAACAATCAGTAACATAATTCAGTATTCATCTAATCCATCCATCTTAACGTATTGGTGAATTGTAATATTTCTGTGACAAAAAAAATTTAGTTTTCTCTCTCCATACATATATAATTGTTTTAAAATAAAATATACATAGTTTAGTGATTTATTTAGATGCGTTCAGTCCGAAGCTGTGAATGTTAACAGTATTTCAATAGTGAGTTAATTGTGTAGAATTGAAGAATATTAATGAAAAGGCCTAGACCTACCCAATGTGTATATTTATAATTGATACACACATATTATCAGAATCTATTCAGACATGTTTTATAGTTGAAACAATAAAATAAGCTAAACACATAAATCATTCAATGAATTGAATTTGTATGTGATAATGTGACTATCTTTTTTTAATATTTAATTATTTATAGTGGAAATGACTGAATAGCCAAAACAAATGCTTGACTGGATTATGCATTTAAGACTTTATTAAATTATTTTTCAATAATATGCAGTGATCTAAAATTATCTTAGAGCAATAGTCTGAGAATAATTACTAGTAATGTGACCACAAAACAAAGAGAAAGCTAATGTGTTAAATCCTTTAATTGCCCCCCTGATTCCAATCAGAGTTGTAGCCGCAAATTCATTAACATTAATCTTTATTGGAAACTATAAATCATAATCATAATATTCTATCAGATATCCTTTTTATTTTTCCCAGACATATATCATATTCGGTATACATCACAAACATCTACACCATTACATTTATCTTACCAATATACATTACAATCGTCCACACCATAACAATTCTTCGACCAACAGCCCCGTCAATATTCCAAAACCAAAATGGTAAGAACGTCGCATAAAATAATTCATCTCCTAATTCCGTTCCCAACACAAATGTGTAATACCAAAACCAATTATTAATAGTAAAGTCTTGCTTTTCCGAGTCCGAGTCAGAGCCAAACTCATCATCGAGATTTTCTTTTACCACTGACTTATTATTGAAGTTGTGATTTCTATAATCACCACTCCTCTCACTTTTAGCTGATCCCTTTTGTGTGGGCTTCACCTTGTTATGTTCTTTATCATTTTTTGGAGATATACCGAAATACTTTTGAATAGAAAGAACCAAATGAGGATCTTTTAAATAATCTACGTAGCTCCACAGCATCTTGAGACGTTCCCCCAATCGATTTTCAAAAATAATGATTTAATAAAAACATCTTAATAAATCACAAGTCAAAAGATAACCACAAGAGAAAAGTCACCGGCAAAACCAAAGAGGTACAACTAGGGAAAACTGAAGTAACCACTTTTTAAAAAAGGTTTTGTCATCTGACATCCGGTCGAATATGTTTGCTGTGCCTATCTATTTTCTTTGCATAGCTCCTAATTGCTGCCATGGACAAACAGCTTACACAACTTTTTCATATATTACCTCATATTTGCTCTTTCAGGCTAAACCACATAGTACTTTGTTTATTTATTATTGGCAAGCCGGAGGGAAGCTGTGTTTTCTAACAATCTTTCATTTGTATGGTAGTGAGTTAAAGCACTGTAGCCATTAAAATGATTCATTTTTTTTACCCTAGCCCCTTAAAAAATTGTACAACGATTTCCAATTATAAATTCTCATTCGACTCTATTTACCAGTGGCTTTTATATATTCTGTAGCGTCGCTACATTGTATACATAGTTTGATTTCGTATAAAATTATATAATGAATAAACTAGTATAATGATACACATTATACTCTCTTGGTTGAAAAGACTCTATAAGGTGGTGGGGCTCACCTTTTTCATCAAAAACTTAAAACTAACTTACATACTAATTCTTCACCTAATTTTTCCCCGACAGTCGATGCCATCGATGCGGGAGGGGTGGTGGGGTCATAGTGTTAAACACTGGGTTGGTTAGGTGCTGCAACGAGTCAAAAACTTGATGTGTCTCCGGCGGTTGAACTCACCCACCGACGGCACACCAAGCTACGGGTGCAGGTCAGCGTTCTTCAACCTCTCGAGAGAGGTATGTCGGACCACTTTTCGCATGATCCCATTCTGGAAATGTTGGAGACATTTGGCTGTATTGTCAGTCAAGTGGGTAAATAGCGGGGCACCGTACAGCAGAGCTGGCCGGAGGACATAAATGATTCCGTAGATATGCAATTTTAAACTTATACTTAGACCCCCCCCCCCCCATCGCGATATATACACCGCCTGTCAAAAGTTTAAGACCACCCTTGTAATTCTTTGATGTTTAATTGCAATATTTTTGTTTCAATTTGATTCTTGAATGATTTTATCTTGTTTCTAATTCATAATGTGTGGTCATAATAGTTAACAAAAAATAGTTCCTTAAGCTAAACTAAAAATGACAAAACATAAATGAATAAAACGATTTCCGCTCTTAGTAAAATAGTATAAACGAATTGTTTTTGTTTATTCATTTGGATTAACTTTCACTAATATCTACACTCCTTTAGTTTTTCAAATTGTTTACTTGACTCTTATTGCTCGTCTAAGTGCCAATAATGGATGCCTAGAGAGGTCAAAAGTAAAAGAGGATTTTTCAACGAATGTTTAAATGAAAATACGTAATTGTTTCCAGAATTTTTCTTTTCATTATAACAAAAATCATTGCAAATCATACCTAAATGTTGTAAATTGTGTTTTATATCTGAAAGAAATTATAGTAAAAACCATTTGTTTTATTATTTGACAGGAAGTATATATAATATTCGGTTTAAGATAAAACGATTGAGAAGTGAAGTGAAAAAAAATAAATAATAAAAACTCGGTCTCTTTTTCCTATCTTTTAATTTTTCTCAAATCACTGCTTAGATTAAAATTTACAGTTCTCAATTTTTTTTCCTCTCATATTTAAGGACTCCCCTTAACAAAGGTAATAATGGTTAATAAATTAGCTATTCATTTTATTTTAACGTGATTTACAGTAACCTAAGTAGTTTAGAACATAAAATAAAATCTGTTTTATCAAAAATAACGAGTTTTTTCACAATTTTTTATTATATATTTAAGAAACCCATACGGAGTGGCCAGCCTCCATCTAAATAATCTCTCAATATAATTCTTTCACTTTTTATGTCTATTGTGCCAACCTTTTTACGGACAATATTAAGTTTTCCTCTATTCTGATATATGAAGGCAAAAATTATAAAGTAAACTATAATCTGTATAATTTAAATAATCTCAATACTGTACTACGGTAAAACTAATTTTGTAAAGTACAATTATTATTGGTGAAGTAAAAATTTAGACGGTGAAAGTCAATGTTTGATAAAACAGAGAGAGAAAAATGATTAGGCCATCGATCCACTATTTCTGAATCCTGTCACGGGTGTTATTAAGAGTTCTTATTGTGCAAAAATTGTCATTCTTGAGTAATTTTCTGTCAAAAATGTGAGCATTTGCCCCAAACATTGATGTTTCTGTAGTGCTAATACAATAAGCCTATCTTAGGTTTAAGAATGGGGGATATTGACAAGAATACATATTGACATAAGAGATACGTTTGTTTCAGAACATCTCATGCCCACATCAGCAATCTTATCTGAAGATTGTTCGACCTCTTTGGAGATTTATCCTCACACATAACCTGATATGTTTTCTCATGGTTTCTTATCAAATTTGTAGATATATATTTAAATAATTTTTAATTTTATAAAAATGAGTGCGAAAAAAGCAGTATCGTTATTTCTAGCGAAGTGTCTACCTTCGGTTAAAGAAAATTCATCCAAGTTCAGCATTACAAGAATGGTACTTGATGAAAATCTCAACATGTACTTTAAGAAAGTAGAGACTGTTTTTGCTCATGATCCAAACAAAATTTGTAAAACGGGAGATTTAGTTCTAATAGAGAAGCTGCCTCAGAAAATTTCCAAGCTGGTAACTCACTCGGTATTAAAGGTGGTTTATCCGCTTGGTGACATTGTCGATCCGATATCTGGCAAAAAAGTAGTAACTTGGAGCTTCAGGGATGATATCGTAGAAACAAATGAGCTTTATGGGAAGAAGCCCAATGCTTTCGATTATGAAAAAGCTCCTCCAAGAGGATGGCAGGAGGGCAAAAAGGACTTTAGCGACAAAGAAACTTATTTCAAATACCAAGATGATGGATCCGATCAACCATATGCTGTTTAGTCTTTTATATTTATATGTATATACATAAAGTTTTGAAAAATAATGTTATGTGGAATATACATTGTACAGTTAGTGTTTCCATATAAACTTAAAAAGACATTAACCTTCTTTAATGTATTAGAATATTTTATTTGCAGCTTTTTATTAATAAAATGTTAGTTGTACAATAAACTTGTTCATTTTGTAGATTTATTTTATTTTTTAAATAACCTCATTGTAACCTCACCTTCAGTTGGTTGCCATGGTTTTGTCAATCAAGCTTCTTCCATAACTGAAAGTAAAGTTGTTACAAAGTACATAATGGATACCGATCTTCAATTCTCACCGGAGCACAAGGTATTGATCAAACATTAAGGGTTTCACACTAGTCTCTATAGGAATGCATTAAGTAGCTACCATGTAAGTTATAAATCATTTGTAGTTTGATTTTATTTTTTTATTTATAGAGTTTATTTGGAGAACCGTCAGCACCTCCAAGAGCTCGAAAAACTGGAGTTTGGGGTGATGATAATGTCAAATCTGCAAAGTATGACTCCAATATTAATATATATTTTTATTCCTGTAAATTAAAATGTTATTCCTAAATATAATAAGAAGGCTTAGATTCTGTAGCTTGTTTAAAAAAAAATTTTAATAAATTCAGTCCATTAATGTATAATGTACATCATTATGCATACACAATGCAGATCACTATTTTGTATAAAATGTAGCCAATGCAGATCACTATTTTGTATAAAATGTAGCCAATCTACAGGAAATACAATGAAGCAATTGTAAATAGATTCGTTTGTAGAATCTATATTTTGTAATATATATTAATTTTGTAACAAGGGGATATGGGAAAAAAAAAATGAAAAGCTTTTTTTCAATGAAAACATACTCATGCCCCATACTTCGAAAACTGTTGAATTTTTTTATACAACAAATGCCATAAGTTATGCCCTTTCAGTTTTTTTAATTATTATATAAGTAATTCAGTTTTTTTTATTATATAGTTTATTTGATTATATGGATCAGTTGTATATAAATTATGATTATTTTTTTTAATAATGTACTATTAATAAAAACTTCTTTGTAGGAGCAAAAAATCAAGTATATCTGGTTTCTTCGAGCAGTAAGTGTTTTTTGGCTTAAAAAAAATTGAGTAATTGATAGGTTTTTTAACTGTTACTCCTACTGATCAAATTTTTAATTTAACTTTTAGAGATCGTTTTCTTTCTGCTGGCCGAGGAATTAAAAAACAAGATTCAGAAGATGGTATGTGGCATAACGCAAAAAATATTTTTATATATATGTTACAGCTTTGTTCAGTATTAAGAACTAAAGATGGATTTTATTTTATTTATTTGTATACTATATATTGTTGTGATATTAGAGATTGTGGAGTTTTTATATAATATTTAATCCAACTTATCAAGAAGGCAAAATAAAAACAAGTGAGAGTGTATGAAAAAAACAAAAGATAGTATAGTTGTTGTTGTATCATAAGGAACACACAAAATTACTCTCTAGTTTTAGCCAGTTTTAATTAGTTGTTGTTGTGGTTCTGAGAGAACACACAGTGAGACGCTGGTTTTGGGATCGGTCGTGATGCATGTTAGCTGTAAATTGTGAGTCAAAAAGAATTTAAAATTTCTTTTGGTTAGTGGTATTGGACTTGGCAGAACCAAGAAGAGCCATTGCAAGAAAAGAAACAGAGTTGATTTGGTTTGGAAATAATTGATGAGGATAAAAGAAGAAGAAGAAGCAAAATTGTAAACAAGATTTTAAAAATAATTAATTTAGTTTTTTTTTGTAATTAAATTCATCTTTTCGCCAGATTTATTTTTGTTAATAGAACCTAATAGTAAATAGTTAATAAAATAAATTTAAAGTTAACAATAAAACTAATTTATTTGAAGAACGTAATAAGTAATATATATTATGGAAATTCTTGTAATTCGAGATAAGTGGAAATTGATTTTTTCCCCATTTAGCAAGTGTTTGTTAAATATAGTAAGTTCCTACCAATACTGTGCACAACTGTCCTATGAGGTTTCTCAGATTTGTTAAAAATCATTTACAAAAGGTCCATTTATATATTTTGGCTTTCTGTATTTGTCAAAAGAGAAGTTGATGCTATTGTTATTTTAAAAAAGAGAAAGATTGGAAAGAAAATTTTTTACAACTTTCTCAACAAACCATCAATTATGTTATTATTGTATTAATGGTTCTTCCCTTCCCAGGAATCAGACATTTCTTCAAATCTGTTTGTGTTCAGTTTTGTGAAAATTCATTAGTAGAAGTTTGGTAGTGAATAAAATGTCCTGTTAAGAAAATTAAAATTGTTTTTGTGGTGTATAGATCCCATTATTATTCATAATAATAATAAAGAGGCCCCCAATAGATAATGGTGAGGTCCCAGGTTTGAGTCCCGATCCTGCCAATATATTTTTTTCTTTGGCTTAATGGTTAAAAAAAATGTCCACTTTTCAGAAGTATCTATTTATGGATGTTACACTATATATTTTCATAATTGTAAGAATGTTATCAATTTTTTTTAAATTAAGTAAACTGAGGAAACACTCATGACAGTGGAAAGAAAAAATAAAATGAATAAAACTTAAATTTTGATTCGTAACGATAAAATGTTATATTTATATGTACTATTCTGTTTGTTAGATATTCCCATCATACCTGATGTAGAAGATTTACAGGACGATGACCAGCTCGGAGATATTGCTGACGCCCCGGTGTAAATATAATATATTTTAAGGTTTTATTTTACAACACATTGGAAAGTAATTGAAACAAAATATTCTTAATAACAGTACATCCAATGATAAAATTCATTGTCACGTGTATATTAGAAGTGTTCTGTTAGATAATATGCAAGGTTATATAATCACAATAAAATTATAATTATTATCTGTAAATATACTAATTAAACATTTCTGAATTAATTTATTCTGTTTTTTAATTATTGCTTAACATATTCTTTATATAATTCAGCCTGCCTGAATTGAAGTTTACCCTGAGATTTTTTTTTAAATGTTAATATAATTTTGTATGTCACTTTTTTTTGTAGTACGTTTATTAAATAAAATTCAATAATAAATTTCAAGCCCAGATTTCATTAAATATAATTATTAAGGGTAACTTAAAATGTATTTTATAGTTATGTATTATTCTGTTTTCAGGGTTTCCACTAGTATTCCATCACTTTCTGAATTGAACGCAGATTTGAAAAAACAATCCCATTTTAAATTATACGATAACATGAATTTGGGGCTTCTTTCTAATCCATTGCACAAAGAAAGTGAGATAAGAGAGGTAGGTTGTTTATTTCATAATAAAATTAAAAAAATTAATTTATATTTGAGTAGATATGTATATGTTGGGTCAATAAATAATGATGAAATTCTTACATATTTCTATCATCAGTCTATGCAGACTCGCAAAAAAATCATTTATTAAAATTTAATGTTTGAAAGAACATCTCTCAAAAATTATTCATTCTTTGCTATAATAAATTGCTTCGTATATTGTAAGCTAGTTAGGCTTCAAGGTAGATTGTATTGATGAAGAACACCTTGAGCATTTACTTAAACAAGAAAATATTAAATTATTTAAAACAGAAAATATAAATGATAAATGTAGAACATTCTTTTTTTTTATTGTTACTTAATTTTGTTATAGAAAAAAACAACGTAACATTTCTATTTCTATTGCAGGAAGACGCACTTTGGTCTTGGGAATTGCTTTTTACTGAAGTTTCCTCTGAGCTTCGTTCCGAATGGGAGAAGAAAAACTCTACTAAACTTTAATTTGTATAGAAAACTTTCTTATTTGTAATGAAGCAATGTTTTAATTTGTTTATTGGAGTTACAGATCCTCAAGCCCATCAAAATTGACACACTTTTATTTGTAGAAGTGAAATAAATTCACTTACGATCTAGGCGTTTGAACACAGCACTTTTGTGTCACGAAGGAGTTAGGCTAACAACTCGGACTCACATTACTTTGACCTTTACAGCCATAATTTGTGTTCAATTGTATAACTTCTTATTCGACTCTTGCTAAGTATTTTTTTCCTGTCTTGTGTTTATTTATATTTAGGTCGAGTCATAAGTAACTTCCGTTTTTTTATCAGACATTTATTTTGCTCTCATTAAATAACAAAATTATATTAATTTTGACAAGTGCAGGACACTTTTCATGGAGTTTCTCTTGCACTCTTTGCAACTGCTGTAATCGTTAAATTTTACTTCAACAACTCGTGGTGAATTATTCCTTGACAATCTCACCATACACACAATAAAATCTTTTTGCTTTTGGATCTGGTAGGGGTGGTTGATCCTTATCAAGCCACTGTCTTTTGCGGACTATATTGTCATAGGTAACCCATTTTTCATCGCCTGTTACAATCCTGTTTAAAAAAGGCTCAATTTTTACCCCTGAGAGCAGACTTGTGGCGATTGACATGCGATCTTCTTTATTCCGTTCACTGAGATTGTGAGGTACCCACACTCCTAACTTGCTGACTTTCTCTAATTTCTCCAGGTAGCTGTTAACAGTTGATTGTGATGTATTCAACCTTTCTGCTATACCTCTTGTTGATTGATGTGGATTTTGCTCCAATATTGCCTTTAAAAGGTTGTCGTCAAAGTCGGAAGGACGTCCCGCCCTCGGTTTGTCTTTTAAGGTCGTATCTCCAGAACAGAATTTTATAAACAGATTTCTAACTGGCCGATCAGTTATTAGTCCTTCACCATATACACTGCATATTTTTTCAGCGGTTTCCCGAGCACTGTCGCCTTGTTTCAATTCCCAAAGCATTACATGACGAATATGTACTTTTTGATTCTCCATTTTAGAGGTTTAAAAAAACAGTTTAACGTAACGTGTATCACACAAAACAGTTGACAAAAGGCTAACTGAACCCTCGTCTATATAGTGAAAACAAAAACTTGTTGTCATGGTAACTCATAGCGGGTAGATACGAACAATAGATTCTACTTAGCTGCATCGGAAGTAATTAATTGTTAAATGACTGTGGTTAAATTAAAGTATTATTTTTAAAAAATTAAGAGTCAATATAATGTGGCTAGTGAAAATTTTCTATTTGTGACTTATACTCTCTTTACCAAACACTCCAGATTTACAGAGAGTATCTTATTTTATTATGTTATGTGTGGTTTATGCCTTATTTTATTATCATATTTTAATAGTTAAGTTTTTACACCTTTTTAAGTTGGTTTAGGGAAGCATTTTATTATTGTTTTAATTTTAATATTTATTAAAAAAGCTATCCTATTTTTTGTATGAAAACAATGAAATATCAGTATTTTCCTTGCATTTCTGCATTAACCAATAATTTCATTTCTATCATATTTTAAGAGTTAAGTTTTTTCTCCTTTTTAACTTGGTTCAGGGAAACATTTTATTATAATGGTTATAATGTTTTAAATCAGAATAATAATCTCAAACTTATATTATTGAGAGTTTTAATTATTAGTTTAATTTTAATATCTATTAAAAAAGTTAGCCTATTTTTTTGTATGAAAACAATGAAATATCACTATTTTACTTGCATGAATCAATAATTTCCTTTTTTGACCTTAAATCATTTAATTTTCTTACCTGTGATGTCTTTTTTTTTCTTTATAATCTTTTATGCAGTATTCTTTCAAAATTATATATAATAGTATAAAAATTGACAGCATTGCTGAACACTTGGATATGTTTTTGTCCCCATACAAACATTAAGAACAGTTAGATATGGTAGTGACCTTGCCATCACTACCATAATGCCAAGAAAAATTCAAGAGAAATTACAAAGGGTTGTGATTAGACTTAGCAGGCACCACACATCAATAAGGAACTTGAATTATTTTGGTAACAGAGTTTAAGTTGACCTATTTAATCTGATCATCATTATTTGTGGTGATATATATATTGTAATAATTATTGGTTAAAGAGAAAAAATAGCTATAGAATGGGGATTTGATTCTTGGACCATTTAACCATGATTCAGGGGCCCTTACCACTTGGCACCCACTTTGAGAAAAGACTGTCTGAGCAGTAATCTTGGCCCTATCATTATTTTTTTTCTCCTTAACTAATAATTATTAAATTACAACGATATACCTTTCAGAGTCAATTATTTTGGACGCATTGAATATAGTGAACCACCAGTAGTTTTCTTTTATTATTAGTAGTGGTATGTCATCCTTAAGTAAGTTAGGGACAATTGATAAATACACATTTCCTTTCATAAAAAAAAATGTTTTCTTTATTAGAACTAAATGTTCTATCTGTTAGATACTACACATATCTAATTAAGAATATGATTGTAAATTGTAAGAAATATAAAGAAAACAAAAAATGATAATAATAAAAACAGAACATACAAAAAAATTACAAAACTAAATAATGAATAATTATAAAACACAACTATTAGGTTACTATTGAGTTCATTGTAGCCTATTATGTCAACTAATGTTTTTAATTATTTAATGTAATCATTGATTTAACGCTGCATGCGAATAGGCCATGGGCCACATTTTAATATTACTGTTTTAATTAATTTTAGTCTTGGTCCGTCCATTAGTCTAAAATGAAATAGTAAGAGTTTGTGTGTTAACAAGTTCATTTGCTATTACCAGTCAGTTTGAACCTTTGCAAAAACTGCTCTGTCCGATCAGAATTTTGGCTGATTCGTACTGACAAATGAAGTTGAATTCCAAGATTCTGTCCGTTCTATTTTTTAATATTTTCTGACAGTTTGTGAATTACGTTTAAAAGAATTATTTTATTATACAATACAGTGAGTGAGGGAACTTCAGCTACAGCGTTTAACATTAAGCTTTAACCGACTTCATAGAATAATTTTCTTCAAGGTGGCACAGACTACTATTTCTTTCCTGATTTCTTCCATCAAGTAGTCATGTGAGTCAGAGTTCTGTATTCTATGTCCTGTCTCTTCAAGTTTGTTTAAGGTGTATTTTCTTGAACATAATTGAATGAGTTTTAAGAATAACATCTTGGTCTGGTTGGTCGAACATAACAGGCCCAGTTTATGTCAAATTAGCTCAAAGAATGTCTTGAGCCATCAAGTACATTGAAAGCTCAATCTATGTTGTCATTCTCAAGATATTCAATGTTTCATATCATAGCACAATATGTCATACTTATTTGTCTCAGAAACATTCATATTTTATTATGTTTTGGTGTGGTTTACGGCTTTTTTTTATCATATTTTGAGAGTTAATTTTTTACTCTTTTTTAAGTTGGTCGAGAGGAACATTTTATTATAATGTTTTAAATCAGAACAATAATTTCTAAACTTATATTATTGATTTTTATTTATCATGTTAATTTTAATATGTATTTAAAAAGTTATTACTTATTATTTAAGATGAAATGTTTTATTATAAATGTTATAAATTTAAGCGAAAAACAAGATTTAACTGCTTTAAAAGATAGCAGCTTCTTTTAGTTCTATATTCTCTTTTAATTGGATTCAATAAATTTCATTAAAAATGTTTTGGTTTCAATTAATAAATAAATGCCTTAGAATTGGCCTAATTTTGGTTCAAAATTAAATCTAAATTCTTTCTTTATTATTTAAGCTGAGATAATTATTTACATTCTTTTAATTGTGAATTAAATGTTAATTTTAACTACAAGCCTAGAGTAAAATTAAACTCAATAATAAAACTCTAATTGTTACAATTTATGTTATTTTTCATTTTTATATAATAATAATTGTTTATAGGATAGCAATTTTGATAAAAAATATTAGAAATAGAACAGCATTTAAAAAGAATTGAATTGGGAATTTACAAAAGGATTCACAGTGATCTTATGGATTAGAATCTGTGTTCAAAGGTGAATATTTTCTCTCAATCTGAAATTGATAGTGCAAACTATTATTTTACATGATAGGAGTAATAATTGTTACTATCAAACTAATAATTAATTTTTCTTAGTTTTTAAGATTATTTGATTGTAAGTCAAAATATATTACTTATACTAAAAAGATATTTATAATTTATCTTCTTCTTCAGTAAATTAAGATCTATACAGGAATAATCTAACTATGTATACAAAATGTCATAATCATGATGCTGCTACGACGTCAATATGATGTTTTGTCGAAAAGTTGCATATTATATGTGGTATTAAGCATACCGCTAGGAAGGTATCTTCTACAATATCATGGAACGATAGGCTGAAATCCTGTAGCTGTAAATTGAATCTATAATGGAAAATCTCAATTATAATCATATGCTTCAAGTATAGAGTAAAGTAAATTCCTAATATAATTGGACTAAACTAATGTAATTGGTTATTTAATTTTAGCCTGATAATTTCTTTACAGTAATCTATGATGAGCACATGCTATGATATTTTGCGAGAACAATAAGCTTATGCTATTCAACCGTGGGATTTCTGTTAGGTTAAATACTTGAATTTCTTTTGAGGGTAGTATTCCAATTTCTACTGTTGGTGATAATCTTCTGTCCTAAAGAATCCTCAAATGTAAGAAATGGAGGGGAAAAAACTTAAGAGATAATAAATATAATTATTGCTAGTTTTAGTCCTTTAGTTACTTTGATTGTGGCATTGGCTTTGGATATTATATCATCATTGAATTATTGTTAAGATTGAAATTACTACTCCTAGATAAAATAAATTTATTTCATTTGTGCGGAATCATACTAATAATATACCTCTTGTAATTGTCTATTATGTGATGTTTTATTTTCATATTGCATAATGTTGCGGCCAACAAATGTAATCCGTGTTGGTATTCGGTAGGTATTGTTGCCAGCCGGATACTAGCTATAGGATTAGCGATGTTACCGGGGCAATCCCGACACACGTCAGCGAGACATTGCCGTGGCCATACGGTCGCTCGCTCTCTCTCTCTTTCTCTCTCTCTCTCTCTCTCTCTCTCTCTCGCTCTCGCTTCTCCAGAGCCATCTGATTCATCGGACTGACGAGCCATCCGGTGAGCCTGTCCTGTATCTGGATAGCCATCTGATTCATCGGACTGACGAGCCATCCAGTGAGACTGTCCTGTATCTGGATGTAGACAAATTTTACAATTCAAGTTAACGTTTCATTATGTTGTTATGTGTTCAAATTAATTTTATTTCATTTAGAGGATTTGGTAGCCTCTGTAAAGACAGTTTAAGTTTAATTTCAATAGACCTCTGTAAAGATATTGTTTCATTTTAATTTTAATAGATGTTATACTTATAGGCTCAAGGTGTTAACACAAGGTAATTTTCTTTTCTCTATTTCTTTTCTTTATGTCATTAGTTTAGTAGTTCAATTGTCACTTTCAGTGTATACTATATAATAAAGTAATGTTCATATTACATTCGGAGTCTGCAAAATTTTATTAGAATTAGCCTGAGTTGCCAGAACACATAATTTCTCTAGTGTACAATGTTCTCAGTTTAGAAAATACATATGCTTGAACTAATGCTACTGCTATTTCAAATATAAGTGTTGATTGAATCGTTAAAATAATTATTTATGTAAAGTCACTTGATTTGATTGGATTATGTCATAATAGTCTTATCAAAAAATATGTCATGATATTATATTTGCTGTTAGTCATTAAGCTTCTAATAGTTTCTAATAATAATTGTCATTCTTTTTATGTTTTCTGTTATTAATTTAAATTCTTATGGAGTCTTTTAATTAATTTAGCTCATCTATTAGGAGAAATTAGGATTCTGAATCAGGTTTATTGAAGTTAATATTTCTTGTTGGGGAATCGAAATAGAAAATAATTGACATAATTTTCAGTTTATTTGATTAATTTTTATTTTATTACTACTTTGTTTTGATTTAGATTGAGATCTTTATTATGATAAATAAAAGTTACTATGATTATTAAGCACATGATAAATATTGAAAATAATAATTCTCACCTTAGAGGAGCTATTTGCGGTATTAGAATTTATTACTTAATAGATATTCTATAATTGACAAGCTAATGTTTTAATTTAAACTAATTTTTTTCAACAAGGGTATTTATTATTATATTTTGGTTGAAGAGACCAATGTTTAAGGGATTCAGCCACTTAATGATATTTTATTAATCCATTTAATAAATTTTCTTATTACTTTACTTTCTATGACAATTGTTCTAAATATGTGATTTGCTCCGCAAATTTATGAGCAATAATCATATATTAGTCCTGTCCAGTTTATTGCAATATTTCCTTGGTTGTAATTATTTTGGTGCTTCATAAATTTTAATGTCTAGTACTAGCACTGTTCATTAGAGAATCACTAACTGCTGTTACTAAAATATGGATTTGAAAATTAACCAACATCTAAGAGCTGAAATTAATTATTTATTAGTTCATTTACAGGTTTCATATAAGAATCAAATTCTGTACTGTGAAAGTTAGAATATCTTCATTTACATTGGTTTTCAATTGCTAAGATAGGATTGTTAATTTCACCAATATTATAAAATAATCCTAACGATTGTGAAGAAATAAATCTAATCTGATTGTGGGTGCTGCAGTTCAGATGAATTAAATTATTTTCCCTTCTGGTAGATTTCAGTTGATTATTTTATTTGTTATTATAATATAAGATACAACTACTCTAATTATAAAAGGAATTATTAAAACATGATAATAAAAAAGCGTTAATTCCTCTGTGATTGGTAAATTAGGATGTTTTATAGATTGGTTACATCACCTATCAAAGGGTTATTCTTTATCTACGAAGCTTAAATTCATTGCATTATTTTCTGCTATAACATAATTATGCAGATTTTTATTTTTTATTAAATCTAGCGTTTATGTTATATTTGTTATGAAAACTATTATTCATTTGGATACTATTCTTTCTCATATAGTTATTAATTATATTATTAATAGGGAAAATTGATATTTTATATCCTATTGACGATACGATGTTTCATCTTAATTATGTAACCAGGTAATGGGAATATCGCCGGGGTATACCTTTTAATCCTATAACATTCTAGGGAAGGAATGTTAAGTTTACTCCTAATAATATATCTATTATTATACTATATATCTATAATATTCAGTTATAGATATAGATTTTCAGTCATTTGAAGTTTATATTTATTACAAGTAAACAATGTATCTCATTGTATAAAACTTCCCATAGTAGAGACTACAGCTCCTAAAGATAATACATTGTGGAATCGGGCTTTTACTTAAAAAGTGTCATGCAGGACAATAACAATTGATGAATTAGCTAAAATAACTTTGGTTAATCCTTCAATAATAAATAAAAACACAAACCCCGATGCTCATTGAGCTGCGGGCCCGTAATTGATTTTTACATTATATATGGTTATTGGTTATCTAAAGTCTTTTGTTTCCTGTTGGTATTGCAATAATTACAGTGGCTGAAGTAAAGCTTGGGGTTCTGCATCTTTTCCTACTGTGAATATATACAATAAACCATAAATTATTCCTAAAGTTCCAAATTCTTCGATCTTTCTCGTCTAATAATGTAGAAAATTAATCAGAAAACCTGCTAAAATTAGAATTTAAATTTCAGGATATTTGTACTTTGGTGCCAGTTTTGGATGGAAGGATATAATTAAATATTTTCAACAGCTCTAAGCTATGCTCTTCATTTGCTGAAATGAAAAGTCATATGATAAAAACAACGACCGTGCATAAGATGACAAACAAATCAATCATTTAATTTCCTACACTGATGACCTGATTCAGATAAAAGATAGATCAGGCCTACGTGGAATAGAGTGTGGGCAATGTAATATATCATATTTTGGTAGAACCAATAGAAAAATATTTATTAGATGCAAAGAACTTCTGTTTTTATCACGACTTTTCATTATAGCAACTGAATATGACAGTTTAGAGCTGTTTAAAACATTTTTGTCGATTATGTTCTATTGTGAAAAGACAGCACAAAATTATATATAATGTCCTGTGATAGCTCTCGCTTAAATTAGAATTTTATGAGGCAGGGAAATGTTCCCTTGATACCTCTGTACATTTGTGTGTGTGATCATGACTATGCAAGCACATGGCATTGTGGGATGTTGACAAATGAGAAAAATCAGATATATTATAAGTTACAGTGAAATATTATAGAACAAACTACCTACATTAAAATAACACAACTAATAATTTTGAATGTTTATTTTATGTTAAAATTGACTGGCAGGTTTATCAATTACTGGAAAAGGTAATTTAATACTATCTATTAAATTAGAATAGTTGTGAAGTATTTCTTAACTGGTCAATTGTTGGAATTATTATGTTAAATATATTTAAAAAAGAGGTAAAGTTTACCCTATGTTTAAAAAAATATATATATATTATACTATAATAAAGAAGGCAAATCTATGGAAACTTCCCTAAGTGCCAAGTAATTGATGTAATGGAATCACAGAAAGGAAATTTAGTTTTTTAATCATCCCCATGAGGCTACCTATGCTAGGGCTATAAACATTCCACCAAGTAACAATCTTTAATAAGAATAAACTTGCCCTTGAATGTGCAGGCCTCTTTGTGGAAGCAACTAATTACATACAGCACTAATTCCCCCATGAAATTTTCTTTTAACACCTAGATTATTATTTTAAAAATATAAATTAAAGTATTGAGCCGTGGGTGGCTCCTTTTACTGCATTTAAGCAGTATCTGAAACAATTACTAAATATTCTGATTAATGTTAAAAGCCCATGAACCGTTTCAGTTAGTGAAATTTTAACGGTTTATCTGCAGGATAGCTGCATCGGTGGTAATGCATAACTCATTCAAAGGGCAGTTAATGAACTTATTACCAGGTTGTTTCTTCTTGTGAATAAAATAAGTTAATTAAAAAAACTATTGCATTTGTACAGTTAATAATATAATATCATGATTACTGCTGCCAAAACTTAAAAAAAGTTCATCAATGAGGATAATAAAATGCTCCAACTATAATATAAGCAAAAATAAGGCAGACCAAGGGTAAAATATTTTATATAATATACTATTTTTTATTAATGTATCTAATTTTATTATAGTAAAATGAACAGACCATTTCTGACTTAGTGCAGGTCAGCACTTTTAAATTGTTTATACAGGTTATATTTATTGTTGCTTTTAATGATTGATTTTTTTTTTTGTCTCCTTATGCACGATCGATGTTTTTATCGTGTCTTTTCATTATAGCAACTGAATATGAGAGTTTATCCTGTGATAGCTCCTGCTTAAATTAGAAGTTTATAAGGGGGGGGGGAGTGTTCCCTGGATACCTCTGCACATATGTGTGCGATCATATGATCATTACTATGCAGGCACTGAGCATTGTGGGGTATGTTGACAAATGAAAATAACCTTAGATTTTGATGTTTATATCATGACTTTTTATTTTAATAACTTAAGACGACAGTTGAGAACTGTTAAAAACGTTTTTGTTGAATAAAGACTATATTGTGGAGAGACAGAGGAATTGATATTTAATTATATCCTTCCACCAACAGCACCAAAATATATAATATCAAATTATAGCTCCTGCTTAAATTATAAATTTATCAGGCGGGGAAATGTTCCTCTGCGCATGTGTGAACATATGATCATCATGAGGTACGGTGCATGAAAAAAGTTTATTTAAAAAATGAATATATTTATACAGTTTTAATAATATATCGTGCCAAGGGAAAGAATATTTTCCCGCCTGATAAATTTCTAATTTAAGCTATCACTTGATATCATTTCCCTTGGTCTTCTTTTTGCCAAAACATTTGTTTATCTACTGTCATGTATGAGTTTTTTTTTTCTCATTCCAGAAATACTTTTTTTTTAGTCTTGGCAAGAGCTAATGTTACATATTATTAAAACTGTATAAATGCAATAATTTTTTTAATGAACTTGCTTCATGCACTTTCTAAATTAATATTTGTATACAGTTTTAATAATATATCATGATGGCTCTTGCTAAAACTTCAAAAAAATAGTTCTATAATATAGTATACAGAGAGTGAAAAATATTTGAACAAAAATAAGGCAGACCAAGGTTCTATAAGTACCTAATAAGTATAGTAGTTTATAAAGGGTGTCCTGGAATTAACGCAAGATTTGATTTAAATAAAAAACACAGTTTTTAGTAATTTTGTTTTTATTTTTTTATTGAATTATAAAATAAATAGAATAGGGTTATTTATGGAATAACACATCGGGCAAATGGCCTCCACGACTTTGCTGGCACATACACACTCTTTTGTTGAAATTTTCCATGACCATTTGGCATAAATGTGGTTGAATTTCCTCTTCTAACGCACGGGTGTTGGCTTGTTGGCATACACCTTTGACTTCAAATAACCCCATAAAAAGAAATCTAAAGGTGTTAAATCACACGATTTAGGTGGCCAATTCTGTTCACCGAAACGAGAGAGTACACGACCTGGAAATGTCTCATGCAGTATTTGAATTGTTTCATGGACTGTATGGCGTGTGGCACCATCTTGTTGAAACCACATATTGCCCACATCAATATCATCCATTTTCGGCACAAAGAACTGTGTTATGGATTTTCAACAACACTCTCACGCACTGCTTCGATATCGACATTTGAACGGCTTGTTTTTGGACGACCAGTGTGTTTAGTGTCTTCAACTGATCCAGTCTCACTAAATTTTTCAATTAATCTCTTCACAGTTGATGAAGTCAATAGACTATTCCGACCATATTTTGTATGAAATTTTCGAACTGCGTCCGGCAAACTTTCATTATTTTTGAGATAATGTTCAACAATAAAGACACGTTGTTCTATCATGTTACGCTCCTTTTTTGGTGGGGTTAGTAACCCCCTAAACTGTCAGCTATCAAATTGTGTTTTTAGGGTTGCCAAAAAGGCAACCCTAAAGTAAAAAGTGCAGTAAAAAATACTGCACGAATGGCGGCAAATTCAAATCTTGCGTTAATTCTGGGACACTCTTAAAGGATGAAAAATATTTTAACAAAAAGAAGGTTGACTAAAAACAAAGGTTCTAAATATAAGTATAGTTATAAAAATAGTGTGATGGTTTATTGTGACAAAAAGAAGGCAGACCAAGGGAACTCCCCTAAGTGCCAAGTAATGGAAGTGACGAAATTACAGAGGGAGGTATCTCCTAATTTTGAAAGCCTTGGTATTCGAATAAAAATAGTGTGATGGTTTATTGTGACAAAAAGAAGGCAGACCAAGGGTAACTCCCCTAAGTGCCAAGTAATGGAAGTGACGAAATTACAGAGGGAGGTATCTCCAAATTTTGAAAGCCTTGGTATTCGAATAAAAATAGTGTGATGGTTTATTGTGACAAAAAGAAGGCAGACCAAGGGTAACTCCCCTAAGTGCCAAGTAATGGAAGTGACGAAATTACAGAGGGAGGTATCTCCAAATTTTGAAAGCCTTGGTATTCGAATAAAAATAGTGTGATGGTTTATTGTGACAAAAAGAAGGCAGACCAAGGGTAACTCCCCTAAGTGCCAAGTAATGGAAGTGACGAAATTACAGAGGGAGGTATCTCCAAATTTTGAAAGCCTTGGTATTCGAATAAAAATAGTGTGATGGTTTATTGTGACAAAAAGAAGGCAGACCAAGGGTAACTCCCCTAAGTGCCAAGTAATGGAAGTGACGAAATTACAGAGGGAGGTATCTCCTAATTTTGAAAGCCTTGGTATTCGAATAAAAATAGTGTGATGGTTTATTGTGACAAAAAGAAGGCAGACCAAGGGTAACTCCCCTAAGTGCCAAGTAATGGAAGTGACGAAATTACAGAGGGAGGTATCTCCAAATTTTGAAAGCCTTGGTATTCGAATAAAAATAGTGTGATGGTTTATTGTGACAAAAAGAAGGCAGACCAAGGGTAACTCCCCTAAGTGCCAAGTAATGGAAGTGACGAAATTACAGAGGGAGGTATCTCCAAATTTTGAAAGCCTTGGTATTCGAATAAAAATAGTGTGATGGTTTATTGTGACAAAAAGAAGGCAGACCAAGGGTAACTCCCCTAAGTGCCAAGTAATGGAAGTGACGAAATTACAGAGGGAGGTATCTCCAAATTTTGAAAGCCTTGGTATTCGAATAAAAATAGTGTGATGGTTTATTGTGACAAAAAGAAGGCAGACCAAGGGTAACTCCCCTAAGTGCCAAGTAATGGAAGTGACGAAATTACAGAGGGAGGTATCTCCAAATTTTGAAAGCCTTGGTATTCGAATAAAAATAGTGTGATGGTTTATTGTGACAAAAAGAAGGCAGACCAAGGGTAACTCCCCTAAGTGCCAAGTAATGGAAGTGACGAAATTACAGAGGGAGGTATCTCCAAATTTTGAAAGCCTTGGTATTCGAGGGGCCTCAAGCAGGACGCACCGAGAGCTGACATCGTCGGACGGTCCACTTAGGCCCCTAGAAACCACGTGATAACACTATACTGAGCAGATCTGCACTACTAATCGGTACGATCAATGTTCAGTTGTGCCATCACCTGACACACACTTCCGACAATCGTACGATCTGTTCTTCTATATATAGTTCAATATCTCTGCATTAATCAGTTCCGAGAACACCTAACTTAAACACGCCACTTAATCCCACCAACTCCATACAGACACTTCAAACCTATCACAAAACAGCACGATCAATTTCTTCTATCATTATCCTCCATCAATAAACCAATCAAAAAACATTAAATTATCAATAAAAATTAAAAACACACATCACTCATCAAAACATGGTGGTCTACCCTAGCGCTTTTAGTGACCGCCCTGCGTAACTCACACTGGACACTTCAAAAGCACTGGAGAGGTTTCAAATTGACACGTACATATGTGATAGGATAAATGTTTATTATATTTCTTCCGATATGAGACCCAAACAGTGAATTCAAAGAAAGCAAAATGTATCCATTAGGCTTTTTATTAGTTTTAAGCTTTTCGGCTTCGCTGTCCGAGTGCAGCCTACCCCTCCATTTTAAAGGATTCGACGATTCAGTTCTGTTCACCATTAACTGGCCAGGAAAAGAAGTCGAATTATTTGTAAGTTTGAACAAATACTAACGGCTTTTTTTGTTGCGTCCCTAGTTTCTTTTAATCGTAACTTTTTTTTTTTTTTAAGTGATCTTTTATGCTCTTACATAATCCTCAGGAAAGCTTGCCTGTCACTTTAAGATCACTGATTCGAATAAAGACATACTGTACATAAATCTTATTATTCCTAAGCAAACATTCACTCTCACAACAGTATAAGTTTCTCACTAGACAGCAACCTATCTAGATACTTCTTCAGTTTGATGGGATCACAATTGCACTTCAATCTTGTAGATTACATCAACAATTTATTGAGTGGTTTTATGTTTGTAGGTTATACTGTAACTGAAGCTTTTGATTGTAATCAAAATGATCGAATCGCTGATCGGTTTATATTTATTACAAGCAGTCTTTCTCACAAATGAGCCCTTTTCACATCGTTTTCCTAAGAAGAATCATTATTTAGTTTGAGCTGCTAGATATGTAAAGAAACGAAAGGTGTTGAAG
Organism: Acanthosoma haemorrhoidale; assembly: GCA_930367205.1. NCBI lineage: Eukaryota > Metazoa > Arthropoda > Insecta > Hemiptera > Acanthosomatidae > Acanthosoma > Acanthosoma haemorrhoidale. The sequence goes on along the minus strand of OV884015.1, from coordinate 103,801,460 downwards.
ATGTGACACCTATCTGGGTTTGATGAAAAATTGTTTATACATTCAGCACTTCTTGAGTAATATAGTTGTAAATGGCAGTACTGCTTTTATTGATAATATGATCAGCAAATATACACTTACATTTACAATTGTAGTTCAGATGCTCGTAATTCAAATGAGAATAGTGCCTGTATAATTTTTAGAAGAGGACAGTGTCTTATTCTTTCGTTGTCTTACTTGTAGGGAATAGTATATAACTCTTGCCTCATTTTTATATCATAGAAATATCGTTATCATATTTTGTTAATGAGTTAGTTATCGTTTACAGGGAAAAGCAGCAGAAGAAGATGGTGAGTTTGTGTCAGTTATAACTCATGAAAAAGAGAAATACCGATGTTCATTACCAACTTTGAAGGAGTCTGAACAGGTAACAAGCTTTTATTTAAATTGTCTTTGTTTTAGTACGTAAAGATTTTGTCAGCTTACTTATCCCTGCTTCAATTCCAGGATTCAGATGAAGACTACACAGGGCCGAATCCTATTGAGCTTTTAGCCCCTGTTTTTGAAAGTTCTACATGCTCTTCGTTGGTATGAAATAGAATATTTAATGATTTATGTAAAAAATATATATACTCCATGTTCTAATTTAGTATATCTTGTGCTTAGATTGAATCATACTGGACTTACGAGTTGTGTCACGGGCAACATATAAAGCAGTATCACGAGGATCGGGATGGAAAAAAGTTCAAGAAGCAAGAATATGAACTAGGCCGATGGGATAGCAAATTGACAGCCGCATTAAGTAAGCATAAACTGTGGGCTGTCTATGCTATAACTTTTAATACCATTTGTGTTCCATATTAGCATACATAGGACTATTGTTAGGTTATGTTCTGATCTAAATACCATTACAAAGCAGTGACAATCACACCAGTGTTATAAATATCATGAATTGAGCCTTCAGTTCACATATGTACTGACTCTATTTATATTGATAAATAACTAACTTATTTATCAATGAATAGTTGTTATTATTGACTATATTTACTTAATTTATTTGGTAGGTACAAAAATATACAATAATACCTCAGTTAGTCTTCATTTTTCATTTGCTAGTCTTCAGGAATTTTAACATCGATTATAAATTAAATTCTATTTTTCAGAATTTTCAGGAACAAAATTAAGGAAGCAAAAAGTGAAGGAACGAAGGAGTTTGGGCTGCATAGTCTGTATTTTTGACCTAAAATACTTCATTTCATTTTTTTTAAGCTTCTGGGTTACAGAAAACCGCTTTTTGAACAACTAAAACAACTATTAGAACCACCTCAGAATTTATTAAACATGAGATTTCTACTTTCAGCTCATAAAACTTTATTTTTTTAAGTTCCTTTTGTTTCAAGTTTAATCCTTTACGTTGAGGAAAAAATCATTACTTTAAATCTTAATTTTTTTTTTTCATACTTCCCATCATCGTATTTCAAAAATTCAGATTGATTGAAAAATTATGACTACCGTAATCATAGAATATACAGAAAGAAAATATATTCAAAAATGCTTTTGACTCTAATTTCAATTAAAAGTTAATTTATGAGATATTGCTTGATACTTTCATTTTATATCTTTCATAGCATATTTGGTACTTTCAATTCCTAACCACCTTATGTCAGTCCAGGATAATTATAAATTACTCTAATAAGCTTTTAGTTTGTGTTGAAAATAATAAATGACTTATAATTTTCTTTCTCTCTCTCACTTAAATTAGGTGCTGAATATGATAGAGAAGCAGCTGAAGGTAAACCGTTTGTGCCCCCATTAAAGAAACTAGACGGGATTTCATTGCCGTACGTTCAGTTCAACTTCACCGATGGAACATTGTGTGATCTGAACGGGAGTCCGAGGAGAACTGCTGTGCTGTATGTTTGTTTTGCAGGTACTAAGAATGACATATTTGTCATCAAGGAAACTTCAACCTGCGAATATGAAGCTATAGTCATCTCAGCAGAACTCTGCAAACATCCAAAATATAGGTATTCATTTGTGTTATCACTGAGGAATGTATTTGTAAAATTTCAGTTCGATTGTTCATTTTGTATTCCTAAGTATTCTTTTATTTTAAGTTGTAATAGATTCAGAAGTATAGCACTTGTTAATTTTAGCAAGCCTAGTCCCTGATTATAGGGGATGTTATAATAAATAATATGTAGTCTACTGGCAGAAAGTTTGGTTAAGTATTTTTTATTTTGGTGTAGTATTCAATATCTTATACACAATATAAATTCAATATTTTATAACAGTAATCGCTTATTTTTTAAATCATCTGGCTTATTTTCCTAACATTTCATCCTCTATCGCAGGAGACTTCTTCTGAGATGTCTGCACTGCAGGCAGAAGTCTCCGAAGAAGTGCCTTGCAGCAAGCGATGAAACATTTGGAAACCTTTCGATAAAAAGTCAGAATAATCTAAATTAAAATAACAACTCAGGAAAGAAGTTTAAAAAAACACCTTAATGCTTTCCTAATAACTTTATAAATTACAAATTTTTAAACCCTATCACTCTGATAACAAACAATAGATGATTAAAGTTTATTACTAATTATTGGTTTTAGATTTAATCCATTGTAGACAAAAGTTTTAGGGCTGGTGGTAGACAACATCTTAGGGAAGTATCACATAGGAACAGTCGAAACTGCTTAACAAGGTTTCTCGTGGAGGATAGAAATATGGTTAATACACTGCTATCTGAATTGTTCTTTTTCGAGCAGTTTCTATATCTTTGTGAAAAGATATCTCCTTAAAGCAGTAATAAGATGAACTAGGAATATACCGGCTATCTTGGGAGACTATAATAAAGAGAAACTGGTACTTGATGTATTATCATAACAAATCATTTTATTGTCGTAAAATTAGGGTTTATAAGTCTCGGACAAGTTTATAGTAAAGACAATTTCTTTCTACTTTCTGTAACATATTAGGAACAGCTTATCCCCTGTTACTCTTGTCTATTTCAGTTTCTTTGAACTTTCAAAAACGGACTTACTGGAGAAACATAAGTTTTTTAGTACCCCCTTCCTTACCCCGTTTGAGGTCACGCCTCCTTACGCCCTTACGCCTCAGGAAGGGGAAGGGGAAAAAAGAAGCCCCCCCCCCTGGTAGGAGACCAAAAATTTTGTTCTTGGAAAAAATATAAACAATTGCAACCATAGCACAGTTTTATGGCATAAATAAAACCTTAATCCCCCCCTCCTCGGTCTATGATGATCTCTCAAAATTGACTTAATGAACATTAATATATATTTTGTTTTTTTAATAATTGTTTATCTGCTGTATAATCAATTAATTTAATTTATGTGTTATCAGACCAAAGATAACTGGCGAAAACGAAATTAAATGTCGCCCTATTGATAACTCTCCGAAAAAACCTAAGTCAATGATACAAATGGAGGCAGACGCCTTCAAACGAAGACACTTCTCTGCCTTTGCTGTAAGTTTTGTTGTACAATATATGGAATCATTCTAGCATATGTTGTGAGTGTAAACATTATTAAATTATATATTATTATATAGTAGTATATTAACATTATGTATTAGGCCTTGTTTGCCCAAAGGTTTTTTTTTCTTTTGGGGTTTTGGGTTGGTGTTCACTCAGCATTGTAAGGATTAAGAACTATTTAGCTCAATGACCATGGAAAAAAAAAAATAATAATAAAGGCCATGGATTTTTTTATTTATTATCATTATTAATAGTCCATTTTTGAGGCCGATATATCAATTGTATTATATCAAATGCACCGTTTTTATTCCAAAGAAATGTTTTTAAAAATCTAAGAAAACTTCATAGCTTATTCAATGTTATTACATATGAAGGGGCCAGAAGAAAAACAGTACAACTCCTTTTTTTTAAATGTTTCACTAGAATGAAAAGAAAATTCATCTATATTGTTTAAACATTAATTTGATGTAAAAAAACAAATTCATATACAATATATTAAAGGGGTTTGTTTACTTATACCTGATAAGGAGTTCGACAGATCATCCCCTAACTCCCGGCAATTATATGGTTTTTACCTTGACCACCTGAATAGGTGTAATTTTTCTGTATATAGCACAATAATAAAATAATTTCTGTTTAAATACAAGCCTGCCTTTCTCCTAAACGGTACGCATTATTCTGTCTGTCCTAGAACTGTAATATTGTGCTAAAATCGTAAAAAGAATGGAATTGTACTGTTTTTTCACCTATACTTCATATTTTATTGATTGAGAAAATCAATGAAAATACATTTTTGTTGGCGTATTCCATGTGTCACAACACACCAATTTTTAAGCTACTTGTTTAAAAGAAAAATTTGCTTCTTGTACATTGATAAATATAGAATAATCATAATGCGATTTTTTTGACCCATTCAGTCTGTCATCAAGGAATCCCTTCGCAATCAGAAAAAAAAAATACTGATACAATCAAAATTAGTAAAATTCATTTTTATATTAAAACAATAATGTTTCAAAATTTTAAGGAAATAAAAAATAATACCAAACTTACATAAGCACATCCCGTGTTGTTCAAATTAAGTAATAAATAATGAAAATTTTAAATGATTAATAAATTATTTTTTAGGCATTGTCATATCCATGAGTCACTGGCATTAGCTGTAGCTACATGTTGTTGCGTATTGTCAGTTCAAAGTTCTATTTCATGCGTACAATCTGATCTGTCTACTTGTCAGTTATTAACAAAAAATAAATTCAAAAATTTTACTTATTAATTGTGTCAACATAGTGCAAACCTATTCCTTTTACATCTTTTTTAGATTTCACATAGGGCCTGTTATTATCTTATTTTCCAATAATTTTTGGCGAGTCAAAGTCAAAAACATGTTGTTAAATAACTCTGATTGGCTAAAACTGTAACGTTTAAATTCTTCAGATTGTTACAAGTGGTTCGATGTCATAATCTATTTATTTTTTTGTGAGCTTCAATCGTATAACATTTATCCTTACAATGTTTACAATCAATTTGGTAAATTATGTTCTGCATATCGTTATTCTTTTCGATAAGTTGTTGCTAAGTTTATTGTTATTAAATTTCAAATTGTGGTGAACATAGATTTTAAAAACTTTTATTATTCTGTTTGTCAGGTTAGTTATATATTTATTTTTTTTATGATTATGTTGTATGATTGTATCTGGAACATTTACATTAGTAAAATTTAGTAATGTTGCAACCCTGTCATTAATTCTTCTTTTACTTGTAAATATTGCTAATTAGTTTATTCCTAGCTGTTACTATATTATTAGTTAAGGGAGTTTGTATGATAATTATTTTGTTTGGGTTTTGAGTGCTTATATTAGTATTCCTTGGATTATTATACTGTATCCTATGCTTTCGAGTAATCTTTTTCTAACAATATGTTATAAAGAGTAGTTTTAAATAAATATTTACATATTTTATATCAGTTAGTACTTTACCTCTATTAACTAAATTACTGGCTATATTTAAAATTTGGAACTTTGTAAATTAACTTTATATTGACATTCAATATATGTAGACATCTTTCAATGAAACAAATATTACTAACACCTCATTAGCTTTGCTCTCAACCTAGCAAGATCTGTCGCATCAACGGCAAATAGTAATCATCATGAATCATTGCTCCTATGTTAACATTTAGAACGAGGCTATATTTGTTTCCATTCGAATTTCCTATAAGGTGATAAAGTCATGACATTCAAGTTTGAGCTGCTCTGTTCAATATTGTGCTGAAATTAAGCATTTTATAAATAAATAATATAATAATTGCGATGGATAGTATAGGGCCTTCCCTTATTAGTAATTTATGATGAAATTCAAACGATCATATTAAACCATAATAAATCCTTAGGATTTGAATATATATTATTACGATATTTATTATTCATATATTTAAATTATATATTTTTTATATAATTTATAACTTTATATTTAACTTTTACGTTATCTTAAGGTTCTGTTAATAAAACTAGGATAATTCTGGCAATAGGAATAATTGTTTATTTTCACAAATTGATTTAAAAATTGAATAAATAACATTATTAAAATTAATTTAAAATTGTACCTTAATTACTACGTAGTTGGATACAGGCCAGTGTTTCTTTGTTGATAATCTTCGATGGTCGTCTTCTATTGTGTGGTTCGGATTAGCGTCTTGAGCGTCCTTTGTTCTCGATCCGTGCCTGGTGAAAGTTTGGGGCCGCTCTTCTCTCGTGCACCACGAGGCAGTAACCGTGCCTGGGCTAGCGTCCCTCCTGGTGCTTCCTCGTCCTCTGCCAGTTCAAAGATGAATGCGTCTGTGATCTTGCTTCTCGGTATTCCTATCTCTTTGCTGCCATCTTGATCTCTTGACCTATTTGGCTCATATATGATTACTTTTCTTGTTTTGAAGTTATTAAAATAAATTATTTATATTTAATTATTGATATTATTTTTATTATAAATATTAATGGTAGATACAATGCAACGAATAGTGTTTAAACATTCATGAATCATATTCCACCGTTCATTTATGCCCGCTAATTTTGAGTTTATATCAAAAACACCATCAAAAATCAACATTAAAATATCACAACAATATATAAAGAATTGAGAAATCAGATATTCATTACGTACAAGGTTGTCCGTAGAAGACAAAACATTTTCAGTAACAACAAATAGTTTCTCTTTTTGAAGATTGTTGCTCTAATACGGTTTTTCAAGTATATACAGGATCAACTAAATAGGTCAGAAATTGACTATTTTTTCCTTTTAATAATAATTATTACAATTTGTGTATTAATTTCTTTATGCATTTTAGGATCCAAAAAGTGACAAGATGTTTGCTGTTTACTCAATCAATGAGTTCCAAGATGAGGTACAAGGCTTAAATAATATCTTGAGATATAAATTGAAATTCTCATCAATTTGAAAATAAATTATATGTATAATATGTCGATTATTTTGCAGGATGGAAGAATGCAGGTGAGGGTAGAACTGAGGCCCGTAGATGATGGAGAATCGATGTCAACGTCGCCCTCAATCGTAGAGCCTCCTGCAACGACTGCCCCTGATGTCCCTATGCCAGTCGCCAACTTCCTCAGTGGCCGAGAATGTATCGAAGGGGTATACATTATTATTTGAATATTTTGAAACTCACATTTTAATATCGCCGCTACTACCTCATTTTCTAAAACTCACATTTTAATATTGCCGCTACTACCTCATTTCCTAAAACTCACATTTTAATATTGCCGCTACTACCTCATTTTCTAAAACTCGCATTTTAATATTGCCGCTACTACCTCATTTCCTATAAAAAAATATTCTAAGCCTTATTGTATGTGGGTAACAGCGATGTTGTTGTTGTTAATAAAAAGGTTATAAAACTTATGCAGTTGGATGGAGTAATGTATATTATTATGTTTTTATTTATTTTAAAATTTTATCTGAGGTTTATAAGGTTCCTGTTAATATAAAAAGAAAACTCTGGCTAAAGGAAAATCATATTTCCTTGTTAAAATTTACACTCAATTTTATTTAAATACACTACAATAACTTCAATTTTCAACATATTTTATAATTCACCTTAATATTCAACTCTAGAATGGCCAGATTTATTAGCTAACATATATTATTCTTATTGTTGGTTCAATTTAACTTGGTTTGCCATGCTGTCAGTAATATCCACTGCTATCTACTCAATCCTTCTTCTCCGAATAAAATTCCTCTTCTTAATAATGTTCTTCCACGTTCCTGTTCGCTATTAAATACAAATTGTTCATTTCCTTCAAACAATAATACTTTGCTTCATGCTTTCACTAAATGACTAATGCTAAGCTTCCTCCTTATATCAGAACAGCACAACTGCTCACTCATCTCACTGTGTTACCAGCTGAACCACCACTTTTTTCATCTTCCCCACTCTTTCCACTGGCCATTTGCTGCTCTTTTTCAAATCCAAATGTCTAATATCACAACAATATATATATTGTTGTGATATTTAATATTATAGACTTTGTATATCAAGAAATTGAAATATAAATATGTTATTCAAAGCATATATCAAGAAGGCGGAAATAAAAACAAAGGAGAGTAGAGGAAAAAACAAAAGGTAGTATAGTTGTTGTTGCTATGAAGAGAACACAACAGAATACACACTCTAGTTTGGGGATCAGCCCGTAATACATATTATTAGCTTGAGATTGTGAGTAAGAAAAACTTAAAAACTTTGTTGGTTAGTGGTTATTGACTTAAAGCAGAACGGAAGAGAAATAGCACGAAGAGAAGAAGTATTAATTTTGTTTAAAGAATGAAGAGAATTTAAGAAGAAAAGGAATCGAATTTATAGACAAGTATTTATATTATTAATATAAGTTTATTTTTTTATGTTTGTAAAATTAAATTCATCTTTTTGCCAGAATTATTTTTGTTAATAGATCCTAATAATAAATAATAAAAAAAAAAAATTTTAAGTTAAAGAATAAAAAATAAAATTACGATATCTTTCAAAGAACGTAATTATATAATAAAGATGTTATATTTAGAAATTATAAAGTTTGATATGATCAGGTTTTTTAAAATAAGAAAATAAATTTAAATGGTATTGCATTCAATTATTTTTTATTTTTAATCACTCAGGGTTGAACCTTGACAATCAAACATTTACAAATTACACATTGTCTCTATTTTCCATACTTTCTCCTAGCAATGATGACTTGCTCCAGTTTAAATTGTGTCCTGTTTTGTTCCAAATTAATATTTCTGACTGATAAGTTGTTAATAAATTGTCAATTTATTCTTCTTACCATCAAAACCATCACGTAATTTTCTAATATGTAAGTTAGGAGGCTACTCTGTCAAACATGCATTGACTATCTGCAATCCGGTAAATATCTCATTTACCATTAAATCGCAGAGCGATCCGACATATGTATTTCTCTTACCGTATACTTTAAAACTCACAACTCACTCCTTACAGCTGGCCGGACCACGCCCATATCCAAAAGGCAGTTCCTACCACATCACACTTTCCCGCGCTTGGTTGAATTAATAAAAAGTTTTTATAGTTTATTTTCACTTCTTCCAAATTACTCCTTATCACAATAGTAACGTCTAATTACATAGGACAAACCAGACTAGTCGGGAATCTTAAACTAGGTTTACAAAGTCAGTGTAATAATTAATGAAAACCACTGAACCGAAACTGGTGTAACCATAAAATAAATTATAGGATCAATTCCAATAATTATTCACGAATTATAGTCCAGTATGACAACCAAAACCTCCATCAATGCACATGGGTTTTTGTTTTTTTTACGACGGTAACAACCAATTCTTGATCAGCACACCAAGATCTTTAATGAGTTATTCCGCTCAAAATTATACGCGAATATTTTTTACAAAGTAATTAATTGACTATGTTATATAATAAATTAGCATTTGGTTGGTTTTATGTTTAGCACCAGGGGATCAAATGTAACTAACGTACAATATATCATGTCTGTCTAAAACATGGTATGCAATATTAAAGTTGGATAAATGATTTTAATCGTTGTTTTAATTGCCTAGAATGATAATAGTTTACTGAAACAAAATACTAATTATATATTATTAATAAGGGCAAAAGATCTTTAATTTTATACCCTACTAAAAGTTGTAGTATATACATTTTTTTTTCATAACCAATTAATTAATAATTGTGCTTTGAGAGTTGAAAATATTTTTCATGTCGTCGGGAAATCAAATGAAATCTTCTTATAAAATTTCATATTTAGAGATCTCAAACAGGGAGGGTACTTAACAATCGTCAGGACATATTTTTGGTGAACACAGGTGAAAATAAAAGTGTTTCTGATTTTGTATTGTTGTATTGATAGTATTAATGAAACCCTAACAATGGTGGAAAAAAATAAGTTACATGAAATTACATTGTATATGATATTGAATATAAGAGTATATATATATATATATATATACAAATAAAGAACTGCCTTGTATGTATAAAGATTTTTTTCATATTACTTCTGGTTAGGTATAAATAAGTTAGACATATGTGCTTACACACTCATAAGTGAAAAAGTTTGATTGATGAACTTAAGCGATAAATTTCTGTTATCTGGAGGTACAAGATAGTTATTATCCATCTATTCTCTGGTCCGTCATTGTGATGATCATATGTAGTTAAAAAGTAACTACATGTACAAAAAAAAAAAGAGCTAATTTTGAATTATATCCATTAATTATCATGATCATATTTAACAAAAGCATAAAAGTTAGCATATTTACTAAAAAAAAATATATACGCTCTTTATCTATTTGATTTTATTTCGTTTTTTGTCCTCAGGGTGGCGGATGGTGGAGCTATAGATTTTGTTATGGCAAATATGTTGAGCAATATCACATAGAGAAACTGGGAGATGGCACCAATCTCAAGAACTCTATCTCTTTGGGTAGATTCGACCCCATTACCCATATTGAGTGGCTAAAACGTAACCCCCACAAGCGTCCTAAACCTCTGTCTTCTCGGACATATGTTTCTCATTTCTACAGCGGAGGAGACATTTGTGAGGGCGTGGGAAAACCAAGAGAAACCGAGGTGATCATCTATTTGTGCAGTATTTATATATTGAACATTTATTCAGGTTTTCATTCGAACATTTATTTAGGTTTCCCGTTTGTAAATTAGAATAAATTATTTTATTTCCTCCGGGCCAATAATTTTTGTTGGTTTAAAAGACGTTAGATAGTGAGCAAATGGTCCAGGTTAAAGTTAGGGAAAATTATTGGCCGGTAAGAGAAATGGGAGTTGATCAAGAACTAGTTTGTCACACTTCTTGTTAATAAAAAATAATTATGTTTATTATATTAGACTAAAATGGCTTTTTGTTCAGGCTGCTGTGATATGTTAGTGGTACCGTCTGTTGACTGTAAAACTTCTCTTCTAAATTTTAAATATAAAAATGTATCTTTACATCAAATTCAAGTTACTACCCATTATTACAATTTCACTTGTTTTAGATAAAAATTACCATTATAAAATATCATTATCGTAACAGTAAGAGAAAGAAGATTTGGTAACAATGATGTTTTGTCTGTTAATTTATTTTAATCATTTGGGTCCACAATGTTTTTTTGTGTGTTACACCCACACTATCTTCAACTCCATTTGCGGAATTCCCCGAAGTAAAATGACGGAAGCTAGATCTCAAGGAGTTAGAGGTTCCATTGCTGAAAACAATTTTTTGGTAATTCTTTTTTATATAAATGGTATCTCGAGGTACTCATCCCGGTCTAGAATCTTTCAATAAATGGTGGTTATTTGCGACTGAGAATGCCAGCACATGTTCATCGATCGAATCCTGGTCACCCAACTCATTTTTTTTTACATTTGCAGCTAATATAAGCCAATATTATTATAAATATTAATTTTTGCTTTTTTAAAAATACTTTTAATTAATTTGTTTATTATTTGAGTTGATTTATTCATTAAGGTTAAGTTAAGTTTTTTTATAAATAATAAAAGTTTCTTTTAATTTTCCTAACAAATCTAGCTGTCCACAAGTTTTAGTTACAATTCATTTTTTTCCTCATTTAGAAATAATTTTTTTTTTTATAATAAATCGTCAAAGCAGAATATGGTGAAATGCATGCTCTAGTAAGGGTTTGTATGAAATATCTAGCTGGGATTAATAGTTATTGTTATTGATTTTTCAGGTGAAACTAAAATGTGTCGAGAAAAAAGGAACTGTGTCGATTTACCTGCTTGAGCCGTACGTTTGCCAATATATATTAGGGATCGAATCGCCATTGATATGTCAGTTCATCGACAAAGTTGATGAAAATGGCTTCATAGATCATCCTGGGATTTGAATAATTACTATTATATTGTTGATATGTATATACTTAATAAATGTACAAAGTTTAAGCGACTTGTATTTGACATCAAGTTGTCGAAACCACAATATAATTAAAATAAATAATGCCACTAAATGTCACTCATATTTTTAAAATTAAAAACAAGTATTACTTACTTTGAAGTATTGTATTGTCAAAAAATAAATGTTTGCAATCGTTTGTTCTATTGTAGTTTCAGCACTATGGTATAGATGTCGACATTTAAAAAGAATAGTTTTTGTGTGTGTTTTTTTTTTTTTTAAACTCAGTTACTATGTTTGTTTATTGATAAACTTTTTTGTAACTAGATTAAATATGTGATGGTTTAAATAGACCATAATAAATTTTAGTTCCATGGAATTTTGGTCCTTTAATTTTCATTATCCTCAACCAGTCCTCTTAATAATGTTTGTCTAATATCTTTACCGATTCAGTTTAAAGGAGAGTTGGGCAAAAAAGCATTTATATTATAGTTAGTGATGTATTCAAAAGTTACTTTTCATTGTTGAAAACTGTTGTAAAAAATTAAATAAATTGTGATATTTGATATTGTAAAATTTATATATCAAGAATTTGAAATAAAAATGGTGTTAATCGAACAGTATATCAAGAAGGCGATCAAAACAAAGGAGCAAAGGTTATGAAAAACAGGAGAGCTAAAGCGTTAGGGTCACTCTAGTTTTGGGACAGCCCGTGAGACATATTATCTGTAGATTGTGAGTGTAAGAAAAACTTACAAAATTTTTTTGATTAATGGTTATTGGACTTATAGCAGAACGGAAGAGAAATTGCACGAAAAGAAGAAGGATTGAAGATAATTGATGAGGATTAAAGAAGAAGTAGCAAAGTTGTTAACACGTATTTATATAATTAATTTTAAAAGAAAGTTTTTTTTTGTAATATTAAATTTCCCTTTTTGCCAGAATTATTCCTTTATTAACAGAACCTTAAACCTCAGATAATAAATAATAAGATGAATTTAAAATGAATAAAAAACATAACAAAATTTATAACTTTTATTGTAATAACTAATATCAAATAATTTAATTTCAGAGCTTTTCAAGTGCCTGAAAACATTACAAAAGTGAAAGTTGCCTTTTCTTATTTTTGATGAAAATAAATAATTTAAAAGCTAGATATGTTATACTAGATTTAATTCCGATCTGCCAGTCATAGGAAATAGAATTTTCAATGTACATATGTCCAATAAAATTCATCGAATAACCCATTTTTAAATTTTAACAATAATTAAAACTATTATAAGTACAAGAGGTACATACAAAGAATTTATTTGGTTGACTTTTAGTATTTCTGGTTAATTATGGATAAACTTATACCTTTAGAAATATTTTACAGCCAAATTATTACGAATTCCTGTGGTTTTACATTCTTGTATGATCTAAGACTTCAATCCCCCTCCCAAGGGGGTCTAATTTTTTTTTTTTATTTCAAAACCTCAAAATATTACAATGAACAAAAAATTATATTGAGATACAAGTTGCTCCTCGTACTGCGATGCACTGATGCATTCGGAGGAGGGCATAATATAAATACATTCAATCTGTAGTAAAGAAGTCATAACAATATACACAACACTAGGTGATGAGGCTCACCTTCGACTTGTCACCGACACTAAACACTAAAACAAAACAAACAAAAACCTATACCTAGAACCTAAGACTAAAGCGTTCCTGCCTCGAAAGCGTCCTGCCATCGACGGGGGAACGGAGCAGGGGTTGTGTTAAACACCGGGTTTGTCAAATACTGTAAGGAGTCGAAAAATTTGATATGTCTACGCTGGATGAATTCATCCACCGTAGGCAGCTCAAATATCTCATGCAGCTCACTATTGCTCCGCTGCTCGAATGAAGTACCTCTGACCACTTTCATCAGTATACCGTTTTGGAATTGTTGGAGTCGCCGAGCTGTCGTATACGTCAGATGACGAAAAAGCGGTGCACCATACAGCAGAGTAGGCCTTAGTATGCTCTTGTATATCAATAGCTTGAGATGCAGTGATAGATTGGGGGAAGTTAATAAGAGCGCAAGCCGGTAAGACTTCGTGCGAGTATGCTTCAACTTCTTCGCAAAATGGTTACTAAAATGGAGATGTTTTTAATTTTAATTCCCAGATATACTAGGTCATTGGCTGGGGGAATTTTTCTCCGTTCCTACTATGAACTAGTAGGTAGCGGGCTTTTTCCCTTTTGGAAAGAGAAAATGACACAGTCATGATGGCAATATCGAGCTGCAAGAGAAAAGTATTTCATAAAATAAATTGACATACAGCGCTACCTGTTGGCAGACAGTAGTAACTAAACAGCAATATTTGTATTTTTAGAGCACCATGGCGCTATCTGTTGAGCGACGGGAGAACTAACTAGGTAACATGCCCCATCAAAACTGGTAGAAAATTTTCATTTAGTATCAGGTCTTCAGAGTCCAGCAGGAGCTAACCACTTCTAGTCAGTACCGTGCTGCTGTCTGTTGAGCAGTGGCGGAACTAATCACTACTGACTGGAAGTGGTTAGCTCCTACGGGATTCTGAAGACCTGATACTAAATGAAAATTTTCTACCAGTTTTGATGGGGCATGTTACCTAGTTAGTTCTCTGATCGCTCAACAGATAGCGCCACGGTGCTCTAAAAATACAAATATTGCTGTTTAGTTACTACTGTCTGCCAACAGGTAGCGCTGTATGTCGAGTCATTTAAAACTAGTACGTAGTTCATCCACCACTCCACAGATAGCGCCACGGTGCTCTAAAAAGGCCAAATATTGCTGTTTAGTTACTACTGTCTGTCAACAGATAGCGCTAGATGTCGAGTCATTTAAAACTAGTACGTAGTTCATCCACCACTCCACAGATAGCACCACGGTGCTCTAAAAAGGCCAAATTAGTTACTACTATCTGCCAACAGGTAGCGCTAGATGTCAAGTCATTTAAAACTAGCACGTAGTTTTTCCGTCCCTCAACAGAAAGCGCTACGGAGTGGTTTATGAAATTAGATTTTTAATATACAGGATCAAGTATTATCAATTGAATTATGGAGTTTTGTAATAAACACCATATTACTTGGTTAAGTTGATCTCACATGTGATTATTATAAAAATAAGGATTAAATAATGTTGTTTATGATTTAATTAACTTACTCTACATATTTTAAGTCATGGCTAGTTTGCCTTTGTTTGAAACTTGTAGTTAGCTCTTTAAATTAGAAATGTTAATAGTTTTTCTTACTTAAAATGAGACTAAATGTATGTAACTCCAATTAATACTTTTCAATCCAGTTACCTTCTTTATTAAATGTCAGAAGTATAGAATATTTTCAAAACATAGTTTAACTATTTATGATAATTAGTAACTAAACTTAGAATAGTGTAGCGATGATCTATTGCATTGTCTATAAAATTGTTACTATTTATTCAACAGTTTTATTAATAAGAATAAGTTACTTTCATTTAAATCTTTAAAGTGCCTATATTATGTCAATAAATAAAGATTGATTTAGTTTTTCATTGTTTAACTATGTTTTTACTTACTATCCTATTTATCCAAGCAATGCATTTTTTATTTTTATGGTGCTTATTTGTTAGCTTCCATATTTAATGTTCTTGCTATTAAAATATGATCGTAACTCCTTGAAATTGCTTATATAACCTTGAAGTAAACAATTTTACCTTTTAATTACAGACCCTCACATGTCCATCATTTATTCTAAAATATTTCTGATTTGCAAGCTTTTCAAAAAGTTGAGAGGTGGTCCAGAGTTGCTATTCATTGTTGAAAACCTTAGTTTTACAACACTCTAGTATAATAAATGCAAATTTATTTCAATGTATTGTAAGAATTGTATTCTACAATATGATTAAGGTAGCTAGGAACTTAAGGTACAGCGTTGCATTGGATGAAATCTTGTTTTATGTATGGAAGGTTTGAAAGATTCTATTTCTTGCCAATTTGTTTAAGTCTGTAGATTTCCCTGTAGAAGGTTACACGCTAACACCTACATTATTGGCAATGTGATAATTTTTATGTAAGTTTCCTGTGGATCTTTACATAACCATTCAAAAAAGTATTTCTAAGTAGCAATGAAATATACATGCCTGTTTTCAATGCATTAACAAAATTGTATTGCTTTTTAGAAAAAATAAGAGAAATTTATTGTTTCTCTATACTGCTAAGTGCTTGGAAAGTAACAAAGAAACTAATTATATATGATATACAACCAGTGGTCAAAAATTTAAGAAAGAATTATATATCCTTGATATAAATCTGGCCTTTGTCTCCGACGACTCTTTGCATCTAACCGTTTCATCATATAACAGTTGAGACTTCTGTGACTTAGGCGTCTCGCTTTGCGTTGTTTGCCATCTATGAACATGGCTGGGACCTACCCAGCCAGAATACCCCTCAAGGGCTATTCTTTTCTAGAGAATTATTGCAATGTCCAAATACAAAGTGCTATATTTTTGGTTATCATTAAAAATAGAGATAGAGAAATATAAATAAGTAGTCAAGCGCTTATAACAAATTGACAAAAATAATTCAACTAAATTCCATTAGGCATCCATCATTACATTTATTTCAGAGATTATGTACATTCAAAAGTTTAAATGTGCAAAAGAGAAAAATGAATGCTCCACAATTCAGTAAATCTAAAACTCCTTAGTTATTGGAATTAAGAAGCAATATGACATCAAAAGAAATTTAATAACCTAATTTGTAAGTATGACAAATAATAAACAGAAATTATTGATTTTGTAGCCAATGTACCTAAATTATAAACCGTTCACTTTCTAATGTTTATAGAAGGCTATTAAGGTGAGGTTATTGCAAAAATTCAAATTCATAAAAAATTAATTTTATTTTACAAAACAATTCTAATCTATACATAAAAAAATAAAAATCTAAATATACTAAACATTTATTAAAATTTCAACAATTTTACTTCCTAACAAACAACTATATATTATTATTGCTAAATTATTATCTATTAACATATATTTGTTCAACAATTTTGAAACCACAAATGTTACAATTTCGTATAACAGATCACAATTAATAGGAAATAGGTTCTGCTCAATGGCAAACATGTTTGGAAAGCAATTAGGTGTCATAAAATTAAAGAACATTAGACAAATAGATTCTAATTCTAGACAATAAGATTTTAATTTCTTTTAAAGCCCAAATTAACAATGGCTCATACTTTTGCTCCTTCTTCCAGAGTCCAAGAAAAACTAATTTTAATTTGTTTATCGACAGTTGTTATTACAGTATCTGAAAGATACTCTGAAATTACTACCTTAATCTAAACTTAGTTCATACACTATATGTACCATTATCAACTGGCATGGTAACAATGAGGCAGTTCACATAAGTGTGAACATATATATGAAATAAATGAATTGGCCGCAGCAATGCCAGTCTAACTTGAGATTCCATTTCAAAAATAACATACGTAATCATTAAACATATTAAATTAATTGTATAAAACAGCTTTATTGTCTTTGCACAGCTGATAATCTCTTCTTAACTGAAAAAGTGACTAAGTGCTCTAAGCTGTCATTAATGTGTTTTTTCTACAATAAAATAAAAAGTCAAATGATAAAAACGTGTACCTGCACATACGGAGACAAACTAAATTCTACAGGAAGAAATAGGAAACACTTGTATGTTAAGAAACCCGCCCCTTCCATGCCTCCTGGACAAAGCCAGTCGTAAAGTGAGGAGCGTGGATGGAGCAGTTCTGTTTAATGTTTAATCTGAGTTAAATATAAACTAAATATCACATAACCAACTAGGCGAGCAGCCATAAGATTGATATAAAGCTGTGTTTTAAGTAGGTTTTTATAATTTCATAGTTTTTAATTTTAATTATTTACTAGATAGGTGTTGTATTTTTGAATTTTAAGAATTTTTAATTGTAGTAGAATAGAAAAACAATTTCAATCTAAGCACAGTTCACCACTGTTAGAAGAATATAATTTATATTTTACTTAATGACTGTGGTCATTGTTAAGTATAATAATAGAATTTAGTTTGTCTTCATAAGCGCAGGTAAACGTTTTTATCATTTGACTTGTTATTCTATTGTAGAGACAACTGAATATGTCAGCTTAGAGCTGTCGAAAGCGCTATTTCAATGCAGAAGAAATTATCAGTTATGGAAAGACAATACAACTGTTTTATAATTATACCATTCCACAATCGGGCAGTAATTACATTTTAAATTAATTTTGCTCAACACCTGTGCTACCCAAAATGTACAACTTACACTAAATTTAAATAATTATAATGCAACAATTCTGATCAGACAGCACTGCAAAAAAAAAAAGATCTCAATTAGCTTCATTAGGGTGTCCTACAAAACGGCAGTGAAGATCATAAACTTATTTAACAAATGATTCCGTTATCAGTATGTCGTAAACTTAATTCCACAATAGGCACATACATTTCCAACATGGGAGAGTAACAATAATGCACTTATTATTGATTTTAAAAAGACAACTTAATATATTACTTTGAGTATAAATAGCCAATTACAGCCTTCGTATAACTCTTATAATTTATATTTTATTTCATATTTTCTGTAAAAACAAAAAACCTAATACAATCAGATTAAAATATAATTATTAAAAGAAACAAGTTTTAAAACTCGTGACCACGATAAAAAAATTCATCATGAATAAATTCTAGTATGAGTATTTGCCCATTTATACTTTTTTGTATTTGTTCTTTAATAATAAAAGGAATGGTATACTTTTATTATACAAAATGTACCCTGTGGTAAAATTATTTTATGCTTTGAAAGCATCATTCAACTTATCCATATATATAAAATATATTTGTAAATAATTTAATGATATGTAGCTTAATTGACTTATCGGAGCACAATTATTATTACACTGCAGATTTGAATTTCTTTACCTGTAAAATTCACAATATCAAAACTTGTCATGACCAAAATAGATTTTTTTTTTCTATTAATACAACACAAATTTTGATTTATATACAAGTCATGGGATCATGAACAAAATAAATATGTTAAATAAAGAAACAATTTAGTAACAACAGTTTTTAATAATAACCACTATCAACTACTTAGAGGTTCATTATTCAAAATAAACGGATCGGAGTTACCAACAGTTTGTTTTGGCTGGCGACCTCGTCCTCGTATCCTCTTTAGAAGGCTAAACAGAACTAAAGGAATGGGAGTCATCAAAGCGACACTGACAGGAACAACTGTAAACGTAATAACATAACATTAGCTAAGCTATAACTGAAAACACATTGATCCCAATTCATAATATTCATATTATTAATTAACATTGAGGCCTTTAATCTGATACCCTACTTGATAGGATATACTACTAACATATGTATTTTTTCATTACAATTAATTGATTGATAATTGATCATTCATTTTTTTTTCCGTGTGGTTGCTTTTATTTTTAACATCTCTGTGGCAACAATCAGAAATGCCATGCAAAATATTTCTCCTCAAGTATAAAGTTGGATTGTGAAAACACTTTTGATTACAGTTTATAATTCACATTGTGATGTCGAGATCATTATTTAAAACCCCTTCTTAATATGATGGAAAAGTATTTATTTTTATAAAACTGATTAATTTTTCAATTAGCCTTCATTATTTGTCATATTTTTAGTAACACCTGGCCATCAATCAGGAATACCATGCAAAATATTATTCAATTATAAAAAATACGAGTTGAATTAGATTTGAGCAACACGCTAATGATGGTTTCAATGATTTTTCATAATTATAGTGAGGAAAAAAAATTGTATATAGTTAATCAGGACATCGAGATCTTCAATTTAATACCCTATTCAAAATTGGATGTAGTTATTCAATGGTAGACCAAGCGACACAAAGTTTTACTAATATGACTTTTTACAAAGACATGCCATAATAACAAAAGTACTCACTATATGTTTAATACAAGTACTTGTTATATTTATAAGTAATTGTATTAAATAATGAATATAATATTGGTATTGCTCTACCATTGCTTTACTACACCCAAGTGATGTCTATCGTTGGCTTTCAAAACATTATCTTTTAATTTTGTTTTGTGTTGACAGTGTTTAATTGCTCCTAAAACATGGTAAAAAAAAAATCAGAAAATTAAATCTTAAATAGCTTCTCAATGGTGTCTTCAGAAAGCTTGAAAACCAGATAGGAGACGCAACTTAATACTTAATAGATACGAGGAATCTACAATATTTCACATTTCATTTTTTTTTTTTTTAATAGTTCCTATTCTTTTAACAAATATATATATGACATAGCCATTCACACATTAAAAATTTTCTATTCTGCTTTAAATAAAATAAAAGACTTGTGTAGCTACAATGTTGAGAAGTATGGATTAAACATTGTTACATATTTATAGTTCGTAGAAGTGAGTGTGAATACCTGTTGTAATATCTGAATCAGGCTGAGGTAGGCAGGTGCGAAGCAGAAATATCGAAACGCCAGTATTTTGCACTCCTGTCTCTATAGTAATCGCCAGTTTATTTTCTATCGTTTGAGAACATACCGAAGACAAGACCCACCCAAAGAAGTAGCCGAGCCAAGGTAGCAACATACCACCAACGGTTATCTGTAAAAACAATAGATCAGATCGAAGCATAACGTAACTTATATATCTTTATTGAAATATTTACATGATATCAATATACAAAGTTTTTTAAGCAGTGCCTATGACTTCAGTTTAACATCTTGTTTCCTTGGGAGAAAAATGCTCTTCATGCCAAAACCACTTCACTCGGCACTTTATCACACTGAGCTCAGAAGAAAACAAAATACAAATTATAAAACAGCTTTATGGTCTTTCCACAACTGATAATTTCTTCTTTATTGAAAAAGCTTTCAAAACTTTCCCACACTTAAGACCTGATTCAATCAAAAGATAGATCGGGTGTGTATAGAATAAAGTGTGGGGAATGCTATGCAATAAATCGTATGTTGGAAGAACAAATAGAAAATTATCAATTCTCTAACCTTCAGGAACCATTGTTCTAACCTACAGGAAGAAGGGCACCATCAAGCACCACATAAAGATTATTGCTACACCATACAAACAATAAAAGATTAATTAATATCTCGAAAAATATTGGAATAAAATTAGATTCCCTAGTGTCGGATAATATAAACAAAAAGGAAGAAATAGCAAACAGGCGAATGCTAAGAAACCCGGCCCCTCCATACCTCCTGGACAATGCCAGTCGTAGAGTGAGGAACGTGTATGTAGCAGCCCTGGTTAAAAGATATTATTGTTTTAGAAGAGTTAAATATCCCACATAACCAATTGGGTGAGTAGCCATAAGATTGATATATAGTAGTGTTTTAAATAGGTTTCAATAATTTTATGACAACTTGTTGACAATTTTTTATGGTTATTTGATACTTTATAATTTTGTTTTTTTTAATTTTAATTATTTGTTACATAGGTGTTGTATTTTTGAATTTTAAATACTAGTATAATAGAAGGACAATTTCAATCTAAGTACAGTTCACCACTGTTAGTGCAATATATTGTTATGATATTTTTAAACGGTGCTTATGTAAAAAATCTCAGAAAAAATTGAGATTGAAGGACAAGGAGGCATCGGACAGGAAGTGAACCTCCTGAAAGTCGTCGAGCAGTGAGGGATGAACCTCCTGAGTGGTGGTTCGTAGTTAGCCGTTGGGCAGACACAGAGTGAGACGGTGTGGCGATCCAAGCTGGCACCATGTAGTCCTTTTTCATTTATCAACAGATGCGACAACTTTACTTTCACTCACCATGAAGTCAGATCGAGCAAAGAGTGATATGAACAACGAGGATACCAACGCGAAGAAGCACTGGCCAGCATAATACGAAATTATAAGTACGTGATTATATTTGTATGTAAATTTTTAGCTGTAAATGCTTGTAATAATTAAATCAATATTCCTTTTGCCAAAAGTTTCCTAAAATAATTAACAGAACCCTGAGATAAAGTAAAAGTTTGAATATAAAGTTTGTTTTTTTTATAAATAAGTAATAAGAAAATATAAGAATATTTTATATTTTACTTAATGACTGTGGCCATTGTTAAGTATAATAACAGTAATTAGTTTGTCTCCAAACGCGCAGGTAAAAGTTTTTCATAATTTGACTTTTTATTTTATTGTAGAGACAACTGAAGATGACAGCTTAGAGCTGTCGAAAGCGCTATTACAATAAAGAAGAGGTTTTCAGTTGTGGAAAGACAATAAAACTTTTTTATAATTATACCATTCCACAATCCGGCAGTAATTACATTTTAAATTAATTTTGCTCAACACCTGTGCTACCCAAAATATACAAATTAAACTAAATTTAAAAGATTATAATCGACATGCAACAGCGTGGAGGGTATGGTTGTTGACATAGAAGGGGAGCATTGGTTATCTTGAGGAGGATTCTGGATTGTAGGGACTGGATACAAAAAACATTGGAGGAATTGGCACTGTTGGAGCAAGAAAGAATTTTTTTTTTGAAGTAATAAAATAAAAAAGATTTAATTTGATTTGATTATGTTATTATTTTTTTTTTTTTTATTAAGGTTTGATTTTCTGTTCTGATTATATATTTTTAACATTGTTACATATTCAGTCCCTAATGATATCTTTTAAACAATTTAAATTATTACTATTATTATTATCATCGTCCAGTTAAATAAATTATAGAGGGAGAACGAGTTTGTTTACGTTGAAGGAATAAAGATTACAAGCGCATTGTTACCTTATCGCTTAGATTGATTCCGACTTAGTGAGTCCACGGCTGTGTTTGCCAACAGCAGTTTCTCCAGGTGCTATCGTCAAAAACAGATCGACTTCTTCTGAATTCATCAACAGCATGGATGCCGCGGCCCAGGGTTCAGACCTTCAATATTCGATCGCTGTTATGACGACCACGACACCCAGGCCTCATTAGTGTTGGTGAAAACAAACAATTTGTTTTGCTAATGGACAAGAGTAATGATGATTAATGCTCCACCCCCCATTTGGATAGTGAGGCTAGTTCATATTTTTTTTGTTAAGCGTACTCATCCACATGTTAATCTCATTTATTGATTTGTACAAAATCGTCTTAAGGTGTGCACCAATAAAAATCGGTAAGATTGAATTCTTTTTTCATACTGATTTCCTCGTTCCTTTTAACTTGACCATAATAGTGGTGGTTGACCTAAGAAAGAAAAGGTAGAATGAATCAGCTGCTTATAAGGTGAGAAGGTTTGCGGTAAAATAAAAAACCCGCCACTTCCCCTACAGGCACGCCTATTCTATTCTAGATGGCCAGGTATGTTGGAGTACAGTTGCATAGATCAGTCCCTTGTTTTCTATTGTTATTTTAGAACAATTGTCCATGAGGTAAAGAAGTATCTTGAATCATCTTTTAGTTTCTTGCTGTTTAGACTTATTTAGTTACGGAGGCCCCAAGTGAGTCGCTTGGCTAGTATACATCCTAGATAGGTGGTCTGGGATTGAACAGGAATGGTTCGGTTTTAAAGCAATACTGGACAACAGGATGAGTGGCGAAGAGTGAAAGTGAGGTGAGAGAAGTTCTTAACATTCATTGGAAATTCATTCTCCATTTGGAAAGTCGTGTTTCTAGACGGAGCAGGTGTTCCTAAGGAAGCGAGGATGGGATCAGCATTGAAAGAGAAGACAGGTGTGTCGTCGGCAAATATAATGTAGCTAAAATATGGTTAATTGTTTTAAGACTAAATATCTTACCTGCCAGCTGAACAGTTGGAATAAATAAAAATTTGTCACAACTGCAAATACCACAATAAATAATATCAATAATACAGAAAAGAGCTTGAGGAATCTGACCATTAGTGCTGCCAACTTCTTATAATAAACCTGAAAAAAGATGAATTTTAGAAAGAAAAAAAAAAGTTTTACTACAGCAACATAACATTAAACAAATAATAGGGAAAGTAATCATGTCAGTTTTCATATTTTTAGTTTTATAAAACAATTCTCTGACTGTTTAATTTGTTTTTTAACGTTCATTTACTCTGAAATATAAAATTCTAGAGATTGTAAGATATTATTGAAGCAGGGATGCTCAATGAAACCCTGGATGACAATAGAATAACACGATTAGACAATATGAATATTTTAAGATAGTTAATTTGTCATGATTTTAATACTACAATAAAATACAAATAATAACTATAGATACTGTAGAAAACAAACATTTGTTAATTTTAATTAAAAGCCAAAGAAAGAATATAGTGACCGAGGCGGAACCTCCTGCTTTCAAGCCAGGTGCTCTTCAGCAACGAATGAACAATCCTCTTACTGGTAGCCTAATCAATTTCTAAGCTCCCTCCCTACCTGGCCTCGTACAAACTCTAAAAAATAACCAGCAACAATTTTTCAATGGAGACTGTAATGCAATCAATTTAAATTGTTAGAGAGCTCACTTGCTTTATACGGCCTTCTATGTTTCAAATATAGGGTTTGTACGAGACCAGCTAAAGAAATTAGATAACATCTAGGCAACCAGTTTGATATGGACAACTCGGACCTGGACCATATTCAGAAAGTCCTGTTATTTGATCCCAGCCCTATCAATATATTTTTTCTGTGACTAATAATTAGTAAATCGATGGGATTAAATACTGCAGCTAGTGCCTTTTATTTTTGCCCTAAGAAAGTATATTGTAATCAAAATTTGAATTTGACAACTAAAACATACAACCGTACACAAATGTAGTCAGATATATTTCTATTCTGCCTATATTAGCATCATTGAGAATAAATTAAAGATTTCACAAGATAATAAAATGTTAATAAACAAAAAATAAATTTATTCCGAGAAAGGTTATCATAAGTAAGGAAACATGACCACGGATTAATAATAGATACATACATAGATACTTTGGAAAGTGATAAACTATTCCTATATTGAGCCAACTAGTCACCAAGGGGATTCCCTTAGTTGAACTTCAGCAATGAGTAATGGGAAAACCCCATGATGCTGGTAACATTCATCCTCACAATTTTGATGTAAATGATCAAAAGTGTACGCAGACATAACAAACATGCACTGTACTGTATTATTTTACATCTACAACAAATGTTTTTATTTTATTTTACTCAATTACTGCTGCTAAATATATTTAATACAGTATTTTCAATTACATTTTGGAGAAATACAATAAGGACATGGAACTAATGTTAAGCAAAGGAATAAATCTGAATAAAATAAAAGGTTTTTTAGTCATTTCTGAAGGATTTAAGTAGAGCTGACTAATTATGTTTTGATTTTTATTTAAATTTACTCATGAATTTTATTTCTTTTAATCAGATTTTTCTATGAATCCCTTCCTTCATATATATTTTATTTGTCTATTTTTTATTGTTGAACCCTTTCACATAAGTTTTTCATATTTTTTGTTTAAACGGAGTCTACTTTCTCCAGTCTCTACACAGTCCCCGATGAATAACATCAAAAATCAGATGAGAGATTCACATCTCATGAATGAAATGAACTATTACATCATAATAAAAAAAAAAAAATAGTAATGAAGTGTTTGTTACCTCTATAAGAAAAAATAATAATTATAAAATAAAATAAAAGAATGTTTAACTGCATTTAGTAAATAAAGTCACATATTAGAAACAAAAACAACAAACTTTCTTTTACAGAAATCTTTTTTCTTAATTCTTTATCACGCAATTTATTTTCATTGGACAATTAGAGGCATTTATTTGATTTATGAGTAACAGTAATTTATGTTCTTAAGAAACATAATCCTAGGACAATAAAGATATTTAGATTACACAACCTTCGGTGAAAGTCAAAAACTAAAAAAATAATCAGTACTAAACAATTATCTAGGAATGAACTAAAGGGCTGGTAATAATAAAAGTTATATTAAATGATAGTTCATAAGTATCACATAATATTGGCCAAGCTAACTTTTATCAAATATTGAACTTAGTAATACTTCAAGATATGTGACAGATTACATTACCTGAATTAGAAAACCGATGAAAAGGCACAGCAAAGGAGTCAGACCAGATGAACAGAGCTTTTCATAAGGTACAGCCATCTTTCTGTCGGCAAATATTGTCCCCCCCAGCGTAAAAACCCATAGTGGGATGAAAACTGAAACAAAAGCAATATAAATTGTGTATTTAATACGGTCGAAGCAAGTTTTAATTTATCATGTCAATATTTTAGCTATTTAGTTTAATAAAATGAAGTATTTACTATCAAAAATACTAAATAGTTTTTTTACAACCATTTAATAAAACCCACGCTAGTCTGGCGAATACCTCTTGATATTATTTCTTCACTTTTTAAGTCCTATATTTGATTAATATGTATTCCTAAAAGTACAATTTAATTCTTAATTGGTGGAAACAAATTTTAGACAGTAAACAAAATAATACACATAATAAAAAAAAATGGAGGGACTACTGATTTTTCACAATCCATCACATTTTATTGATTTTTTTCTGCTGATAAGAGGTTTTATAATTTTTGACAAAAAAAATAAATAAATAAATATTAAGTTACCAAAGGAAGCAAGTGTGCTAATAGCTGTCATGGTGATGCTCATATCTAAGTTTCCTCCGAGAGTGAACGTCCATATGTTGGACGCTCCCCCAGCAGGTGCGATCCCCGTAAAGAAAAGGCCTAAGCGTAAAGTAGGAGAGTCGGGAAAGAAGTATAATCCCATCCCATAACTTAACTGTCAAAAAAATGAAAATAAATAAACTTTGTTAAATCCAACAATTGAAAATAAAAGCAACTTTATAAAAAATAATAAGGGTCAGTTATTAACCTATAAATAAATAAAAGTAAATCTTTTCTTGTTATATTAAGTAAATAACCAAATCAAATATCTCGCTGTCCTAATTAATAATATGTAATAGGTGTTAGGCCCAGAGTGAACTATAATTATGTAATAAACAACATTAAAACCATCATGAAAAATGTATTTTTATGAAATCCCAATATCACATAGCAGTATGATATATTTTGCATCAAAATTTTACTTTATGCAAGAGATGCTGAAAATATTTATATATTAAAAGAATTAATATATTTCCTATTATGGTAATATTAAGTAGGGTGTGAAATGCCTCAACATTAATTATTAAAGAGTACCATGTGTTGGGGCTAATGTTATAAAAAGTCATAATACTGCCAATAAAATCATTCCTCAACTGTTGCGAAATTCTTAATTGTATGATACATCACAATTTTGACCTGAATTTTATTGTTCATTTAGATTTTAGTTTCATTATTAATTATTTTGTAATGATATGAATATTTTATATAGTGTATTATGATAAGTTGAAGAATACCTTAATAATTGACAAATAATAGAAACAAAAAAAAAATAAGGTAAAAATATATAAAATAATCAAATGCTACTTACAACAGGTAATATAAAAAAATGGCAGACAAGACCAATAAGAGGTCCAACAGGGCGCATTACAGCATCTTTAAGTCTTTCAGTGTCCAACGTACAACCGAAGTTGACAAATATTACAGCTACGAGAATGACCACAGTCGCTGTAAAAATATCATCAATTGCTCTCTTCTTTCTTATGACATGTATTTCTAATTCATTGGAGATAACCTGGCAATCAGAATCTACAAAAAAAAAAAAGACACATTTTATTTTAGAACTTAACATATCATCTATATAAAAATACATTACAAATTTAATTATTACAGTAAATTAGTGTTGAACAGAATAACATCATCTCTACACATTTCTTCTCAAAGTATGAAAACGCGTAAATAAATAACAGAATGGTTTACAGTAAATTATCATTAGCAAAAGAAGATCAAAAAACCTGGATTCAAACCCAAGGACCTCCTTATTTCCGAGTTAGATAACGGATCAGATACCAGCTGTTGACAAAGATGGCTTAGTTGTAAATATTGTCTGTCTGCAAATCAGGAAGACCCCAGATTTAAATCCTGACTTTGTCACTAGCTTCTTTCTTTGGCTAATAATTAATAAACAAATGACATTTCAGGACACAATTAATAACTGTTAAATAATACTAAACTAAAAATCTTACCTCTAAAAATTACCTTTCATTTTCTCCGTAAGACAGAGCTTAGCTGCAGTATGGCCGAGGTAATTACCAGTTACATTGAAAGAACCCTGAACAACTCCATGATCTGTCTCCAAAAGAATAATCTGACCGGTGTCTGCTATTTCTCTGTTATTTACTACTATCGAGACATTTAAACTTTCTAATCTAGGCTCAGGTAAAAAGGAAAATTTTACTTCTCTAGTTTCGGACATTATTAACTTTGAAACAATTTCTGGTTCAAAATAGACACTTAATAATGGATTAGCTTTTTGACGGACAGTTTTTGCCTGCTTTGGTATCAGATTACATGTTGCGAACCATATCGGAGCAATCATCATCAAATAGAGCAGAATTATGTGAAGAGGCCATAAAGGACACATAATCTAAACAACATAAAGAAAAAAGTATAATTAATATTCTCAAAATTATAAAATATTTCAAAAGTATTTTGGTTAATTATTGTAGAAAATTTCAATTCATATTAAATATAAATTAAAGGAAATTACTAAGATTAACAACTTTGAAATTAATTACACTAAAATAAGAAAATTCACTAACCGTCGTTCAAATTAAACCTTGTGACTGAATCAGTTGTAGTGCAACAGAATAGCTTTAAAATCTACATTTGTATTAAGATAAGGTTTACTGCTAAATATCTGACTATTTTCATGCTGCGAGTTTATTTTTAGCAGTGAATTTATAAATGAGTCAATGAATTTGTTGCGTTTTCGGCTTAGGCTAAAAAATAGATTTTGTGGTATTGATCCCATAATGATTAAATTGGTAGCCTTCTGTGCCTACCAAGGTACAATGCTTACAGGCCTTGCAAGAATTTGGTTAAAGAGAGTTCATATATATTTCTGTTTTCACAATTACGTCTCATCTAATGTTCAAAAACATTGACTGGATATATCATTTCATTAGATACTTGCATATAGTGCACTTATAATCAACCTCTTTTTTTATCTTTACGTTTATACCTTTGTTGCAATTATTGTCACAATTTTTTGAGATCTACTTTTATTTTCTTGTTCTTGATGCAGACATACTCAATATGTTGAAACATAGCCCATAAGTAAATTTCATACAAATTTAAAATCTATTTCATTAGCCTAAGCCAATATCAAAACCAACTCATTTAACAATTGTTTAGTATGAAAAAGAATAAATTAAAGCACATTTATAAATAAAATATCTTATTTCACTTTAAAATTGGTATGAACATTTATAAATAGATTGAAAAAGAATAGGAACTACTATTCAGATTATGTAACAAACAATTTAAACAAACGATTCCCTATCTGTTAGTCATTTGGGGACTCCTTGATTAATAAGGTGGTAGATGGCAATATTTACACTTTAATTCCTATATTGAGAGCAATCTGGTCTCCGGCCTAATCCATCCACACCGACTTTATTCGGCCCGCATCCCTATATCCTGCCTTTAACCTTGAGAATCTTAGAGGTCTATTCAGAGCTTCCAGTACTGTAATATCACTGATTTATAACTAATTTGTCAGCATGTCCCATGGGCTAAGGAATACCCTACATTTGATAGCAACATAGAAGTATTATATGCAAAGTAAATACGTTTGCAAGTGAGGCCTTGGTGCCAGTTGGTTTAGCTTCGTCAGCTAACACCATTTTCATTTATTATATTATGCTCACAATGCTATTATTATTATTATAACTGGGTGCCCCCAACCTATGCCATTTGAGAATACTAGAGCGGTTTCTGGTTAGAAAAGGCAAGATTAAGATTAGCCGAGCTGAATCCCCAATCAAAGATATGTTATCTCTTATCAAATTCATATTAATTTACAGCTTCAAATAACTTTAGTGTAGCCAAGGAGTTATGAAGGGGTACTTGTATTTATTACACCAATCCCACATTATTTACTTAAGCATTGCCATATACCAACCTTTAAACTAGACAATTCTTAAATGGTTAAATTCCTTTAAACCACTTTCCAAACGTTAGTCAAAAAACATTGTAGGATAATGGGTTTATATTTCTAACTATAAAATACTATTAAATCTCAAGTTAACTTTCAACGAGAACACTTTTGAGGTACCTTTCGGTTTCTTGTAAGGCTTTCGTAACGGCAATTAAGGCAAGTGGGAAAGGACTGACCTCCGATTTAATCTGGTAACTTTCACTCAAGGAAAAGTTAACATTTGAAGACTTGAGTAATAAAATCAGTTCAGATTATACTGGCTGTGGGGTTTGTTCAGTAAATATTCCTCTTTGTAAAGAGATGTCCGCCACAACTTTGAACAACAAATAAATCCTAACAACATCTAATATTCTTTTATTTAATTATTTATGATTCCATAGAGCCAAACACCTCTATTTATGTAAATTAAATAAATTCATATTATCGAAGTTTGATACGTACTTATGATAACAATTTTATATTGAATAATATGATAATACTTTAACATGGACGGTGCTCGTATCTTCTGAATAATGGATAGGTCCCGGATTCGAGCTGTCAAAATATTTCTTTTTTAATAGTGAAATAAATTCACAGGTCTTCCAGAGATCTGAGCCCTTGGTACCATCATATCATGAAGGAGTTATCCTTACAATTACGCCTAATAATAGTTTATATACTGCCACTGAATGATAATGAGATTTGATTTTAGACCACTTCTTCTTTTCATCAATCAATCCTATTCTAAACTAATCAACTTTCAATATTAAACAAACAACTATGAATTCCTACTAATGTAGTTTTGTTCCAAAATTTTCTTTGTTTTATTTGGCTGTTTTGACCAAGCGAGAATAATCTCTATTCTCTGATTTGAAATCAC
Source organism: Acanthosoma haemorrhoidale (assembly GCA_930367205.1). Taxonomy (NCBI): domain Eukaryota; kingdom Metazoa; phylum Arthropoda; class Insecta; order Hemiptera; family Acanthosomatidae; genus Acanthosoma; species Acanthosoma haemorrhoidale. The sequence goes on along the minus strand of OV884015.1, from coordinate 103,770,646 downwards.
AGTGGTTTTGGCTAAAGATCTCCCCCCCCCCAAAAAAAGGAAACAAAACGTTAAAAAACAGAAGTCCTAAGCACTGCTGAAAATATGTTGTATTGATTGCTTGCAATAATCATTTCAGAAAAGATATTCAATCCAAAAAAATCACAAATAGACAAAATTAAATTCGTCTCAAGTGTCGAATTTTTCCTACCTTATTATATTGCGTTTTGCTTCCGGGCGCGACTTCATTCTTGGACCTGATGACTTTAGCATGTATTGTCACTTGAAAACTGCTACATACCGAAACCCGTAATCCGGGTTTTATTCCTATCTTATCCTTAATGGACGATAAAATTTATAAGCTTAAAAATATCTTAATTCTAAATTGGCCGTTCTACCATTGACAGGACAAGCCTATAGAGTATATTGTTAGGCTCAACTTTTTCTGGCCAAGACGAAACCTCTTAGTTTGTGACCGGGAAGGTAACAATCTGCAAGTGCTTCATTCGTCAACGACTCGGTCCATTATTTTTCAATATTATTCTTCCCATGGAGTGATACTTTCATTTAATTTTATAATACATTTTTATACTGTTTTCATCCTAACACTCTTATTTCATCTTATTGAACCATCATGTTTTCATCACGAAACCATATTTTCAAATGTATTTCAGGTAGTTATATTTTGTAGTTGATTTTGATAAAAAAAAAAATTTATTAATGTCGATATTGATTCTTATTTTACTGTACAGAAAGTATTGACCACTCCTTCCATCCTGTGAGGTGTTTGAAATATTTTCCTCCGCCTCCTAAGTATGAAAGTAAGTATTTACAGCCCACCGAGAGGAGTGGAATAATTTTTTTTTTAATTTACATGCATTACTGTAATTTCTTTATGGTGTAAATGTGTCGGGGACTAGACGCATGAGCTATTCTTACCTACTGCTGTAATGTCCTGCCTTCTTACACAATGCTGATTGAATAGTCAGAGGGACTAATAACATATACTCTGTAAATCCCTTAATATATATAAATATGAAGCAGATGGTAGATAACTTTGCTCCATGAGAGTGTCCTGTGCTTGACTTAAGATACTAGATATTAACCCGAGTTAGAAACGATGATCACATCAAAAATAAAATTATGCTTATGCACAACTCTGAAAAAAAGCGAAAAACAATACCACTATTCATTATCATCAATTCATATTTATAGATAATCAATTACTGGTTAACAATACCACTTGGATTACTGGATTGGTATTCATTCAAAATTTAAATGTTAAAGGTGACAATTAAATCTCAGAAATAAACTTTACTTTTTGTCTATTTTGGTTTTTAAATATCTTGTTGCCAATTGTTTATTAATATCTGTTGATTTGTTTTTTTATGAAAATAAGAGCGGATTGCTCTTTGAATTAGTGTTAGCTCATTAATAAATAAGATGAATATTAAACTAAGTGTTATTTTACAAAGGCATTGTGCTTTTACAGATACTGAAATACCTGAGAAAAGTAAACCAAGATATGTTGAGAAAGTTCCTCAACCTTTCGGAAATGTTAAAATGCCAAAAATGGTAAAGAATTTAAAATTTATGAGAGGACCTGAAGAAATTCATAACCAGCTTTTATACAAACAATATGGAATTATTGTAAGTAGTAATTATGGAATTTATATGATTACCGAAGTTACTTAGCACTTAAGCCCTGATCTCTGTTGACTGTTGAGGCCCTAGGTGGAGGGAGGCTCAGATTTGGGCACTTTGAAATGATGCGACTCACGATTGGGCGAGGTATGGATGCAAGTAGAATGTTCACAGCGTGGAGAGTGGACCCACCGTGGCAACCTGTGACTCGCAAGGTATTTACCCCTTTAATTGTGATATTAGATATTGTGGAGTTTGTATATAAATATTTAATCTAACCTTGAATCAAGAAGGCAAACAAAAACAATTGAGAGTAGAGGAAAAAACAAAAGGTAGTATACTGGTTGTTGTGATGATGAAAACACACACAGAATAATTCTCTCTAGTTATGGGATCGGCCTGGTGTATAGGTGTCTGGGTCTAGTGATCATGGAAAAACTTTTATAGTATAGTTGTGGTTGTGATAATGAAAACACACAGAACATTATACTCATCTAGTTTTGGGATCAGCCTGTAATACATGTTATTACCTTGAGATTGTGAGTAAGAAAAACTTAAAAACTTTGTTGGTTAGTGGTTATTGACTTAAAGCAGAACGGAAGAAAAATAGCACGAAGAGAAGAAGTATTAATTTTGTTTAAAGAATGAAGAGAATTAAAGAAGAAAAAGAATCGAATTTATAGACAAGTATTTATATAATTAATATAAGTTTATTTGTTTTATGTTTGTAAAATTAAATTCATCTTTTTGCCAGAATTATTTTGTTAATAGAACCTAATAAAAAGTAATAAAATAAATTTAAAGTTAAAAATAAAATTACCATACATATTCAAAGAACGTAATAATATATAAGATTTTCCTCATAACTTACCTTAATAGGTAAAATTTACTCATCAATTATACAATTACGAATGAAATTCAATAATTAATACCTAACAAGTTTCATTACTATGGATTATGACTTACGTTCGAGAGCATAATTTTAAAATTAAGAAACCAGAACTAAATATAAACCATGAATACTAATCATCTAAATAGTGAAGCGACTAAATAAAATCTTTTGTCAGAACTCGCTATTTTTTGGCAATACACAGAAATGATCGAAAACGGACAATATTAGTTTTGAATCCATAGTTTTTGGGGTCACTGAGATGAATAGTAACACTCACGATGAGGTTTAAATCCAAGCTAAGCCCCACCAAGGAGTGAGAAAGAATGAAAAATATAATAAGCCAAATTAGTGTCATATCCATAGTTTTTGGGTTCACTTAGCTTATAAAGAGATAAAGTCCTGATGGCATTAAAGCCCAAGTTAGTCAAATAGAAGGCTCAGATTGCATTAATTCTCCCATGGATATTTTCATATTGCTTGACCCAGCCTTCAGGAGTTCACCCAAGAATTTGTTTACTGTGATGACCAACCTCACTATGTGTCAAAAACTATCTTTGCATCTTAAATGTTCATAATATCTAGTCTTACATATGTAGTGCCACACTTTCCAATTTTCGTTCTTAAGGGACATATTTCTTGGATAATGAAGATGTTGTTATTATTATTTACCTTCAGCATGCTGTGTGCAACTTGGATTTAGTAATCTTATTAAAAGTATTATTTTTTTTACTATGATTTATGAAATGTTAGACGGTAATAATTGGTTTGATTTGCAGGGACAAGGCCAAAGGATGGGAGGTGGAAAAGGTGCAATAGACCACTATGTCACCCCCGTCAAGGCAGGAAGAGTCATCATCGAACTTGCAGGCAAATGTGAATTTGAGGAGGTATATTCAATATTTCAATCCAAATTTAACCAGTACCTTATTAATCTTTGATTAGTAATTCCTTCTGGAATACCATCCTTTCCCTAATTCAATCTATCCGTGGTTCCTTTCTTTCTCATTTTCCACCAGTAACTCCTAACAAGTTATCATACACTCATACATCGTAGAGAACATTATTCACTTATGTAGTTTCTTGATTTGTTTCTATGTTGCTGGTTCATTTTTCTCCACCCAATATTTTTATAGGCTAATCACAAGAGACAAATTATCTTATATTACAATTTATTTTATTTTTCTTTGTTCCTTTTGTTATTTCAAGGGGACAAATTTCCAGGATAAAGGTCTTTGTTCATTTCTTTTATTGAATCATAAATCTTCGACAACTTAATTGACTCTTATTAATTAATGGACGATTCCTAATGTTCTTCATTAAATATATTTTTTTATATTCACACTACCAGTGCACCTCTAAAACCTCATCATGCATCATTACTTTATTAGTTATTTTTATATTTTGGTATCCCCCTGCATATTCTGCTAAGTAAATTGGCCATAATATTGAATTTATAATGTAAATGTTATAAATTTTAACTGACAATTATTCTTACAAACTGGCACTTGAAACTATATTTATCAGTTTTAATATTTTAGACTAACAATCACTGTTTAATTTATTGTTATCGTGTGAAAAATGTACTGAGATTATGAATATGTAGATATTCAAATGGCTTTTTGTCATATCTATTTTAGCATCTGAAGACAGTTCAGACTGATAAAATTAATCTTTCTAAAATATCAAATGCAACTCCCAATGTTTTTTATCTATGGGGGTGGAAGATAACAGATAACCTGACTATAGCCTACTTGTGGGTATGAAATCTACCTCACAGAATATAATTATGATGCATTACAAGTTATGGTAGTGACGCCTAATTAATTAAGAAGTAATAAAGCATTTTGTTTTGTAGGCGGATAACCCTCAGGTCCACTCCAAAGACAAGGACACATAAAATTCACTCTCTAGTGAATTCTCTGCCTCCTCCTGTCTATATAATATCTGTACCTCGGAGGGATACAACACTATGTCCATTTTCATAACTTTACAGGAGAGGAGTTTTAAACTTTTTTTCAACAAAAAGTGTTATTGGCACAGCTATTTATTGAGATGTTGAAACAATATTTTACCAGAACATTCTATTTATTGTTATTTACATCATGCAGTTGTTATAAAATGAAAAAAAAACTTTTTTACGGTTTTTTTTCACTTTTTAATGGACATGGTGTTGTATCCCTCTAATAAAGCTATTGTACTATAAGACCTAATGTGGGATATTCAATAACAAACACAATACTATTTGACTTACAAAATGTATTTAACTATTTTATTTATAATTCTCTTTACAAATACAAATAATACATCTATGTATTCAACTAAAATGGTATTTTAGATGCAAAAAACTCAGTCATCATCAGGTAAGTCTCCTTCAGGGTACTCACTAGTGGTATTACTAGTATGCTTTAAGTTTTTATAAAAGTCATGGCAAACTGTAGGAACATATGGTAGTAATGCCAATAGATCATTATACTTTTGTTGTGATATTGGTATTGGACTTGGTGTTACCAGTTGCAAATCGTTTGGCAATGTAAGGTGTCGCCTTCGAAACCTAACAAGGTCAATCTCCTGGTTTTCATCAGCGAAATTACTTTTCAAAAACAGAGTTCCCATGCTGTTCTGTTTTACTTGCAGTTGAACACAGGTTGACAGAAGAACTTGTTCTTTGTTGACATCTTTTTTTCTATTAATAAAGAGTGGATTTTCACATGTTTTGACATCGTACAAAGACCTAAAATTTTTAAAATCTTCCAGTTCCATATTATGCACAGTATATTTCATTGAGGTCTGTCTGACTAACTGCTGCCAATCCCAGGGCGTTAGAATTGTCATGTTGTTAAGTTTTTTTCTCTTCCGCTCTATCAGTGCATGGACAGTATCTGCCTCCATATGCGTGTGGCCCTTTAGTAGAAACTTTTGAGTGATGATTTTTACTTGAGTATACTTATTGAGTATCCAAAAGAAACACATAATAAGGCTAATATTCTTATTCTGGCCGTAACAATTATCCGACCACAGAATGATTTCTTCAATGTCACTGCCAGGAATGACGGTATCTGCCCATTTCAGTAATGCAGATCCGATTTCATTTCCGCCACGAGCTCCTTTGGATTCGTCCCACATAATACAATGGACTGACGAATCAGAAGAATCAAAAAGGGTGTAATTCAACGTCCAAAGTTTTCTCTTGTAAAAGCTTATGCAATTTGTTATAAGGGGTGACGGCAAACATTTTTGAAGATCACCCGTTAATACCTTAAGGGTATTGTTAGCCCTTTTGGTGTCCTCGCTTTTTAAATCATACCTTAATTTAGATTCATCCAGATGTGCATTATGGTCTTCCTCAATAGAATTTTTTTCATCTAGAGTCAAATTATTTTTTAATTTTGCTTGAAAATAATCACATGTGTCACACGTGTCTATTTCTGGTGGTTTGAAATTCAACTTAAATTTTTTGTTGAACACATCGTAGTAGAGCCATTTTTTAGCTGTTAACAAAGGGTTGAAATCATTTTCATTACAATCCTCTACATACAGTTCATACATTTTCTCGGTACAGTCTGCCCTGCCCATGGGACCATCCGCTGATAAGGGTCACAAGCGCGGGAGCACACTGTGACCTCATTGATCCTCCATGTCTTTTGTTTCGCTCCACAATCCTTCTCGTCGGTGTCATATTACCTCCGGATCACGTATCTTTCCTCGCTGGCTATCCCTACCTCGTCATTACAAAGCTGTTCCTATCACTCTTTAAGCTATTCTCTAACTTATTCCCTTAAATAAAAAAAAATACATTTCTAGGGCCTCTATTATAAAATAAAAACTACATCTATTTGTGAAGGCCCTTGGTTTTATTTAAAAAAAACACTTTAAGGTGCAATTATATGCGGGATATGTTCCACTATGATTCATAATCATTACTAATTAAGGATCGGGATTATCTGTCTAGCTGATGTTGGTTGTCGTTTGGGTCATTTATTAATCTCAATAAAAAGTGTATTCCAACACTGAATTTTATTATAATTACATAGACCTTTGATGTGGATGTCATTTCAGGCCTTTAAGACTTATACTAACCAGGGGCGATGACGTTAGTCTTTTTTTATAGACTACATATATGAATTGCATATTAGCATACAATTATTTTCTTAAAATGTAAATATGAAATATAAATTGATCAGGCCCCTGTGTCTACTGGTGTCCTCTTACGGGGACATTGCTTCATTGCTCTTTTTCTACTTAATTATATAAAACTACATGAATATACAGGAAGTTGAAATGTGATAAAATCCCTCAAATATATTAAATTATCTCCATGCATTGGAGGTATAGCCTATAATGGACCTACAGAAGTGTAGGGTTACTATATACCGTATATGGTTTCTCTTGACAATAGTCCACATTCTAAGTACATATTCTTATTATAATCATAAACTTTTAACTTATACAGTCATGGAAGATACCAAGGTAATATCATTTTTTTTTTCCAGTCTGTTTTTATATAACTGTTCAATAATGCCATGTATGTTTTATTGTTATTATTGTATGTCGGTTGAATGCGAACATGTGGCGCATCACGCACCGGTAAATGCTCATTGAAACCATGTGCTGAATCATTCGGTTCTTGTTTAAATATCACCAGTTGATGCACTTAAACGTCATGGCTCAGCGAATCCTTCCTAAACCGTTGCCGTATACCGTTAGGTAGTCTATCCTATTTAACGGTTTCCAGCCATTTAGGTATCAAAGATTACCCTTAGTCTCCGTCCGTGGTGTTCTATCCCTCTAAATGAAAGTGGACTTGGTGTTGTTTTAAAACATGCTATATCCGGTTCTAACTGGTTTTGGACATAGTGCTCTATTCCTCTAAGAAATATGAGAAAAGCTGATTTTAACTCTGTAATAAAGTCAATATGGAAAAAAATGGACATAGTGTTGTATCCCTCCGAGGTACAGATATATACCCCAGGCATTTAAAGATATAATTTAACTGGTTTATGTTAATTTGTTCTGTTTTCAGGTGAAGGGTTTCTTAGGCATTGTCGTGAACAATCTTCCTTTCAAGGCAATGGCTGTGTCTTATGAAATGATGAAACAGCAAAAAAAACAAGAAGAAGCTAGAGAACTTTCAAATACAAATCCGTACACTTTTGAATATATCATTAAAAACAATATGGGAAATTGTCATTCTTGGATAAAGAGAATCGACCATTTTCATTTTGGAAAATATGTTTAGACTTTTTCGGGAGCGATAGTACAGAATATGAGCAAAACTCTAATAACAGTGTATATTAACAGCTCTTGTGATGTTATCATTTAATGTTAGAAAACGATCCACAAATCGCAAGAAATATATTTATCAATTTTGTTATCATTTACTATGTTATAAATAGATGATGAATGGTACCTTAATGAATTCAAATTATGATATTTATTTTATTATGATAGTCTTTGATTGAAGTGATGACAAACAATGTAATGTAGTTGAATGAGCGATAATATTTTTGTGCAAGAGAGAGACATACTTCATTGTTTTAATGATGTCTTTGTTAGATTGCTGTTGTGACTCAGTGTATTAATCAATCTTTGATAAAGACAATTTTCCCCCTTTTTCTTCTTCTAACGCCACAATAAATCTTTGACTTCTGATAAGAATATTCAGATATAAGATTATTGAATACCATTATTTGTTTACTGTTTATGGATTATATCTGTGTAACAATTATATGTGCGTATGCTGCTCTTTTATTTATTAGCTATTATAGTTTATTTGTCATTCTCATTTTATATTTCAACCAACACTCATATGTGGTTTGCTGTCTTTGGGCAATTCAAGTGCTGAATTTGGGACCTAATTACTTTTTGGCCACTCGGATTTATGATCAGGATATCCTAGTGGTTCACTTCTGTGGATTGGCAGGACCTATCCTACCAGGGAAGAATACCAATTATATACAATATTTATTATTTATTATAGATCATGTGAGATCAGTAATTAGCCAATAAGTAAATGATAAAATAATATAATATAAATCATCAGACCATTTATGGGCCAACTCGCAAATGTATATATAATTTAGTTATTAATTTACAGTAGTTAAATTATTTTTTTAAAAAATGGTATTTCCTTTAAAAATTATCTGAGAAGAGCGTAGTTAAGAGGTTTGTTGACATTGATGGAGTGGGCAGAAGCTATTTTTGTGAAGGTTATAATTGATTTATTTTACATTCATCAGAATGGTTTTTTTTTCAAATTAATGAAAATCATTAATGGGGATGTTATGGGTCATGATATAATAAACAATGAAAAGTATTAAAATTAACCACAAATTTAAAATGTTTGAGGAAGTAAACTTCATAAGTAATTAGGTTTTCAGGGACAATAACTAGTTTAAGCAGTCACTATTTGCTTTATTAAAAAATGCTAAATTTTTTTTCGATGGTGTTAGCTAAGAGGAACAGCATTAGGCCTTCCTGCATGTCAATTTTCTAGATTTCAGCGGCTGAGAGAACTGTTTCATGAGTGTTCTAATTGGAAATCGTAAGCGGAGCTGGGAAAGGCAGATATTTCTCTGGTCAGTAACCGCTAATCTTGCACATGATGGAAAAGTGCCTTTAGTTATGATTTTTTATAGAATTATAAGAAGTTGCAACAAAGAAAGTTAATTTCTTCAATGGAAGGTTGCCACCCCAGCCCATCTTGCAATTTCTCCAGCATTTATGTAGTTTTAATTTTTTTAATAGCAATTAAGCCCTTAAACAGTGCAACTCGGAGCATATATAAAAAGCTTTCATAAAGTAAGATGACTGGTCATCAGTTAAATAATCTTTGTGGAGGAGAGTCTTTTAAAAGAAAAAATTTATTATGAATTACTAGCAAAACACTGGCATGTATAAAATTAAGGGTTATGTTACAACATATTGGGTGGAATGTTTGGGGCTAAAGCTGAGACATATATGTATAAGAAAAGGGTAGTTCTGGGAATAGGGAGGGAGGTCTTGGAGGGGTGCAGTCTGTCCCTTACTTAAAAAATAACAGGAACCATCTTCAATGAAGTCAAAGTCACCAGGCAGGTATATAGTAGAAGGGGCTTTCTTCTACTTTTAGCATTATATAACTATCTACAGATTTTCTAGTTCGCGCATGGAAATAATAAATATTGAACTCCCAATATTTTCTGGGAACTAGCATTATGGCTAATGCTAGAAAACATTAATAAGCATTGAGCAATATTCAACGAATACATTTATATAAGTACGAAACTATACATATTTGTTTCATATGTACTAAATTATAAAATAATTATTATTTGTACTGATGTGACGGAAATTCTTAACAAATCTAGATCGTTGTAATTTAAAAAAAAAGCTAAGTCTTAAAAAAGAAGAATATATTTAAATGAAAATAACACAACAGTGTTGTCTCTCAATACTTAACATCCTCGGAGGGTGGAAATATACTGTAAATTGTGAGCTCATCGCCCAAATCCTGTCCCTAGACATTATTACCAAATAAAGTTCCCTCCCTTATTTAAATGTTCCATGTTGACATTATGAATTCTTCCCTTCCAGTGGATATGTTGCAAATAAATTTTGAAAGGAAATGGGAAGAGGACGTATATATTTGTTAGTACTATTCTTTGTCAAAGTAAGGGCTACGACATGTGCACACGTGTTCCGAGGTCATGGCACGTACTTTGCTCATGGCGATGAGTCACGAAATGCCACTTGAGTCGGAAGTTATTCGTCAGCACCCTGTGAACGAATACTGCGTTATAGTCTAGTTTGTACATAACAATATTAGTCTGGTTTTAAAAAAGTTTTGTTCTTTGTTTAGTGTTTACAATTTATTAAAACAACGCACAAAAAACGATCAATTGAAGAAAAGCACCGCATTACTTTTGTATTCAAAGAAAAAAATCTGATGAAACTCCATAGTGGTTTCTAGAGTGTATAATATTAAAATACTGATACAATTCATAAAGAAAATTATGACAAACATGTATGGAAGCTTCGAGAAGATAAATTGTCTGAATTTAGATTGATACTTCAAAAACAACAAAGCATATTTGCCCAAACCTATTGAATACAATACAGTGTCTTTGAAAACAAGCTATATGATATCGCATTCAATTGCAACCAAGTCTAAACCATTCACTGAAGGGTTATTCATCAGCGAATGTATGATTCAGGCAGTGGAAGTATTGTGACCAGAACAATTGAAAAATGTAAGCTTAGCAAGAAATGCCGTTGCCAGTAGAATTGACTATTAACCGGAAATTTTACCTGATCAACTAAAAGCAATAATTCATTGATAACATTTGATACTTACTCCATCGCAGTTGACGATTTTTTCCCCCCCTTCATATCCCCTTGTTATTATAAATTATGGAAATCAGTATAGACTCTACATCAATTTATCTATTTATAGTAGGTCTTTTGTAATAATTTTACAATGCGATTTGTGATTGTTGCAAAAGTATAATCGACATTATACATTCATTGTCTAAACATGTTTAAAAAGTAATGGGGCTCACCTTATGAATCATAGACTTAAAACTAACTTACATCTAACAACAACATCTTAACCTGATTTTCGCCGATAGTTTGTTGCCATCGACGGGGGAAGGTTGGTGGGGTCATAGTGTTAAACACTGGGTTTGTCAGGTGCTGCAACGAGTCAAAAAAACTTGATGTGTAAAATAAAATAAATTTGCAGTTGACGAAAGCACATAACTACAAGATGAAGCTAAGTTGTTTTTATGCTAATTTATGATGCGAACTTGACCACTTGGAGATTACCTCAATGCACAATACAACCACTGGGATTGGTATTTTAAACGAATTTATTGTTGTTCTAAATAAATGTAATTTATCATTTCAAAAACTAATTTCTCTTGCAACTGATTCTACTGCTATAGCTGGTGGTATTACATAAGTAAAGGAAAGATGCACAGAACAAGGTAATAATTCTCTTCAACACTTTCATATTACTAGTCATCAGTTAAATAATCTTTGTAGAGGAGAATATTTTTAAAAGAAACGAAAGAAAACCTTTATTATGAAGTACAAGCAAAACACTGTATATACAAATATTAAGAGTTATGTCACTACATACTGGGTGGGATGTTTAGGGACGAGTGTCTGCGAAACAAGTGGGGTCAGGGGCTAAAGCTGAGACATATTTGTATAAGAGAAGGGTAGTTCAAGGAATTGGGATGGAGGTCTTGGAAGGAATGCGGTTGGTTACTTAAAAATATCAGTAACTTCCATGAAGTTACGAGGCAGGTATACACTAGCTTCTACTATCAGCATTACAATATTCTTAGCATTAACTATCGACAAACATTAAATGCTCAAAGCTCTAAATATCGGCCATGAAAAATGTTATTAAAATTGTAAATTATATTCGCCTTCGTGGACTTAAGTAACTAGTAAATTTCTGGAAGAAAAGGGAAGTAAATACACCCATCTGCCTTATTACTCAGAAATTCTATGGCTTTCCAGTCGTAAAGTTTCTTAAAGCGATTCTTTTAATTGTTGAACGAAATTATCACTTTTTATAGAACCCAAAAATTATGAACGTGAAATATTAAAAGACGACCAATGGATAAAAGATCTGGTTTTTGCCGTTGACATTACAAATCAACATGGTCAACTTAACCTCAAACTATAAGGCAAGCAGCATATAACAACGTTTTCAAACAGAATTTATTATTCTGTCAAAAGAAAATGTATCTCACTTTGAATCTTCCCAGTCATTAATACAATACACGGCACAATTGGAGTTTTCAGAATATGCCAAAGAAATAAAATTAATATGAAAATTTTTGGACCTTACGAAATGTCAATTTCGATTATTTATTTCTTCTTAGTCTAGTTATGTTAAAACTGCTGATGATAATGAACAACTAATTAAGAACTTAAGACTAATCGAAATTCAGTGCGATTCCGCATTGAAACAGAAATAAAGGGTGCCCCAGAATTAACGCAAGATTTGAATTTGCCGCCATTTGTGCAGTAAAGTGCTGTCACCCCTAAAAAAAAACAATTTGACAGCTGACAGTTTAGGGTTAGTATAAATGGAGCGTTACACGATAGAACAACGTGTCTTTATTGTTGAACATTATCTCAAAAATAATGAAAGTTTGGCGGCCGCAGTTCGAAAATTTCATACAAAATATGGTCGGAATAGTGTTTTGACTTCATCAACTGGGAAGAGATTAATTGAAAAATTTAGGGAGACTGGATTGGTTGGAGACACTAAACACACTGGTCGTCCAAAAACAAGCCGTTCAAATGTCAATATCGAAGCAGTGCGTGAGAGTGTTGTTGAAAATCCAGGAACATCAATTCGGCGTCGTAAACACAGTTCTTTGTGCCGAAATTGGATAGTATTGATGTGGCCAATATGTGGTTATAACAAGATGGTGCCACATGCCATACAGCCCATGAAACAATCCAAATACTGCATGAGACATTTCCAGGTCGTGTACTCTCTCGTTTCGGTGATCAGAATTGGCCCCCTAGATCGTGTGATTTAACACCTTTAGATTTCTTTTTATGGGGTTATTTGAAGTCAAAGGTGTATTTCAACAAGCCCACATCCACCCGTGCATTAAAAGAGGAAATTGAACGCTGCATCAATGAAATTCAACTACATTTATGCCAAATGGTCATGGAAGATTTCTAGAAAAGAGTGCGTATGTGCCAGCAAAGTCGTGGAGGCCATTTCCCCGATGTGTTATTCCATAAATAACCCTATTCTATTTACTTTATAATTCAATAAAAAAATACTAAATCAAATCTTGAGTTCATTCTGGGACACCCTTTATATAGATTTCGGGGTTCCACATTTCTATGATTATTTATCACCGGGCCGATTTCCGAATGTGTTATTAGCAATCAAACGTAATTTATCTAGGTTCGTTAGCACATATTTGTGCGAAAATATCAACATTAACAGACAAGCATGTGCAAGCAATTTCAAAAATATCTACAGCCCAACTAATTCAACCAAATTTTGAAAACTTGGTTAGTGAAAAACTTAGCCAATTTTCTTTAAAAAAAAATATATATTATTTTATTTAAATAATGTTAAATTGAAAACAAAAACATTCCTTCATACGCATGTATTCTTTACTATGTTTATACTCAGTGTATTATTATTTTGTGTGTACTGATTTGTTTATAAAAGAAGCTATGCTTCACATTTGTTTCCTTGTGTTTTGCGGCCCGCCATACGTAATATGGCCTTCGGTGGTTAGCGAGTTTGACATACCTAGTATACAATTTAAATTAAATTCTTACTAATTTTGGCTCAAAATTTATTTTTAAAAGTTATTGGAATACATCTTCGGTTGGTTTTTTTAGACTGAACCAACCACACTGAAGTGCTTATCCATCAACCAAATATTACGAACATTTTCAGTATTAATTATTGCATATTTAAACAGTATACTAAAGGATATAGGTCCCATCGGCTTTAGAAAAAAATATATTGCACACAATTCATTGTATCATATATATTATTGACTAAGTATAGATGTTTAAATACATTTTTTGATATTTTCCTCAAGAAAAAAAAATACCCCCCCTCCCGAAAACAAATTCAATCTAAGCCCCTAAATCAGTGGGTAGATGAGCCAAGGGCGGATCAAGGAATTTGTGTAAGAAGGGGGATATGACTAAGTTTCTTCTACGAGAGAGATTGTAAAAAAAGATATAATTATACATCTTCACTTAGTCAGTAACGTTACAGTACAAGGCCGGTATAATTCAGTAATGTAATCTATTTATTTTCTCTCATGAATGAGGAACCAGACTGTAACACTTAATACGTACCTAACATTTCTAGGAAATTTGATGGCGTATTTAAATGAATCGGAGAAAATGTGAAGCCATACTGTTCAGTCTACGCAGAAATCCAGAACCAGCAAATCTAATAATAGCCAATACTCAGACAGATGACAAAAAAGAAGAGATATCCGGCTGTGTACATTACCTATTGCCTGCTCCGTAGGCAAGTGTTTTGTGCCTGCTAGATACAGTATACCTAAATAATGTATTTACTGACATTTTTAGACTATTATTTAGGTAATGTATTTAGGCAGAAAAAAACATTTGTTTAATACTAAACAAATAATAAAAGAGATGTTCAGCTTCTCTTTAATATGTGTGAAGCAACTTAATACTTTTAGTTGATACTTGAAGGTTCGTTTTGAATTACATTTAAAACAAACTTTGAACGATTGAGAAACAAATCTAGGGGAATTTAATATTTAAAAAAATAAACTATATCTGTTTATAATTAAGTTAATCTCCATCCATTTATTTAATTTAATATAATGGCTACAATAAATACCATATTCCATTGTTATATTATACATATATTAAATATATATATATGTTAATGTTACAGAGTGAAACATATATTATGTATGTATGTACTGGTAAATAGAAAAAAAAAAATAATAAACCTGACAATGTGATGTGATCCTAACCCTTGGTGTGTCAAAATGTCAACGAGACCATTTCTAAGAAGTAAAACATAAAAATAAGTAATATTTAACTGCAATGATTGAAACTATCGCTGTTAGCAAACATACTTGTATTTGAGTAGCTACACTTATTTTTAAAGTTGTTTTCAAAATAAAGACTTTTCAGCCGAACAGTTGGAGTATTTGAAATAATTTATACCATTTAAATTATCTCTAAATACAAAGCCTTTTCACATAACAAGGACTTGATCATTCGTAATGGTCTTACTTAACAATAGACACAGTAAAAGCATTTGTTATCTACCGGTTTAAGTTGAGCAACACTGCCTGATGTCACAGCACACAGACACGGCTTCCACTATCATCACTAACACTAAACAAATTATAAAATTATTTTCCAAATTTATTAATACTTATTACAAATTATAGAAAACAAATATCACTATTTTCGTGGAAGTGCAAGATTAAATTGCCGATTTTGTACCATTTTCTTTTTACGTGTTTTCGTTTACCACCACAGGATATAGCAACTGATTTTTGTACATCGTATTTACTACCAGACAGGAAAGAGTGAAACAAATAAAATTACAAGTCAGACGACTGGTGTTAATAGTTTATCAAACATTTCTTAAAAAATTATCATTCTTCTTTATGTTATTTCGTTTTCAATCTAGCGTTAGTCATCGTAAGCAACCGTAAAAAATAATGTTATTAATATAATAACAATAATAGCAATACCTTTGTTACATATAATAAACAAGTATGTATAGGATGTGGAACGAAAATAATATTGAAATGAAAACTAAACACAGCTTCAACGTGGAAAGTCAATACCAGAAGAGGGATTAATGTTATTGGGTGGGTACTTATTGTTATTTCAGTGACTTGAGCAATCACAATTATATCCATTTATTACAAACTGTCAATTTTGTTGCCGGTGTAATTACAGACAAATGCACTTTTAACTTGATAAGTTTGAATAAAAGGGTTCAAAATGTATTAATTTTTCTCTTTAGAGACCATTGCTGGTTTAAACGAACGTTTTAATGAAAAAAGCATATCCTAAAAACAAAAAAAAAATACTTTTTTTCAAACCCTTAAAACAATAAAACACATCCACGCCTTTTGAAAGACACGTTTCCTGAACTATATCAGAAAGAATCATTATAAATACTACAAAAAATAAACATTTTCAATTCTAACTCGGTCTGAGCCCAGGGTTGCCAACAGTTATTCATAAAGTTTCATGCCAACAGTTTCACATAAACTTTTATTTTTTAAGAAAAAAAAAATAACTGGGTGTTGATTGTTAACCGTGGATATATATGTTAGTGGATGAATTTGTTGGTGTATCGGGTTAGTTGGTTGGTTGCTTCTGTTGTAAAGAGGTTAAGGTCTCTTTGTTATTCCATGGATGAGTCGGTATACTGAAGTTCATTCTTCATTCAATCACTCAGTTAAAACATAACTGTCAAAATAAAACTTTTATTTAAACCTAATATTAGTTGCTGAAATTCATAGGAACGAAATAGCTTTAGAGTAAATTTAATGCGATGACGGGAACTACTTTGTAACTGAAATTTTGCAAAAAAAAATCAATAATAAATTTTAACTTATTCATATACATTATTCATATCTTAATTAATTAAGATGATTTTGTCGATTAACACACGGTAAGAACTTGGAATGCTGGAATTAGAATTGAAAATGAGTTTTTTTTCTTTTCAATATCTTTGTTCGTAAGCAATATTTGTTATCGTCCGAGCAAATAATATATTTCAAAAGGCGTTGAAGAGTTTTACTTTGTTGTTAAAACATTTCTCAGCAAACACTTTTAAATAACAGTTATTTGCCATAAAAAAAAAAAAAAGCACTAATAGGTTTTGTAGGAAATAACACAAATGAAATCCTTTCAAAATTAATGTTGACAATTATTGCCTACCTGGTCTAAACTCATTTACGAACCCCAACGATGGGCTTTATGCTTGATATAAACAAAATAAACTTAATTTTAAAGACACATAAAATTAGTCTAATTTTATCAATTACATTTCTTGTAAAATATCACGTTCCAAGATGAGCTTGTAATCGCCTGAAACTTTTGGACTACGTTTCAAGCAACGTTAACTACAACTAAAAAGTTTTGTAAGAATCAACTTATGTAAAAAAGTTTTCTTTTGTCAGTCATTTTGTATCTTAAAAAATAAAAGTTGTCTTGAAACTGCTAACACGAAAACTGGATAACTTTTTTGCATACCTGGTTTAAGCATAAGAATTATTCTCGTAGATGTGAGACTATTATGACAAAAGTTATCGATGTTTTTGGAGCCGAGAGAGGTTGCCTGTTGTGCACCTTCTCCTTGACGACTACATAAATGGAGTGTTCCTAGCCTGCCTAAAACTTAGGTTACGCTCTTCATCATGTCCAAAGATAACATCGCTCTCAGTCCGGCAAATTTATTTTCCAGTTTGTCCGACTATGACAACGAACAAAGCAAAAAATTTATTAAAATAGGTATTTACAACTTTGTATTGGTTTAAAAAAACAAAACATGTCTTACTCTTTATAGTGTTGTTTACTTATCATTGTTTATTTGTTTTTAGGAACTCGTGCTTTGTCGAATTTGCCATTGCAGGTGTCTTTGCATTTCAATTTAATTTTTTTTCCATTCTGGCTGTCAGTTTTCATATTTATGGTACCGGATAAGGTAAAACTAGTTCACTCTAAATTAGTTGTAGTAAAACTAGTTTAATTCTGGATTTTTTATTTTAATTAATTTTCAGTTGGCGTCGCTCACTACTTTATATAAATATATTCTGGTACTCACTTTAGCAACTGTAAATATAATCGAAGCTATTCGTCTGTACATTGGATACAAAGGGAATTTAAAGGAAAAGGTGATGATAACTAAGTAGTATTACTTTTTTAATTTTTTATATATTTTTTTATTAGCTGTCGTGCATAATCTGTTATCATTGGTTTTAGATTGCAGACTTGGCAGGTTTTTGGCTAATAACATTTCTCTTGCAATCACCATTACAGACATTTTTATTGTTTTCTGCCGGTTTGAAATTGAACGCTTTAGAGAAAATTGTGCAAAGTATTATGTGCATATTTTTATTATCTCAGTTACTGTTTGGGTTATTTGCCTTGAGGAATTCTTCAAAGCATTCAACATTGATGTTTCACTTATCTAATGTGCCCAAGGAGCAATTAGAAAATAAACAGAATTATTAACAACCGTTTATAGTTATTACCCTTATAATTCCCATATTTTATTTTATTGTTAATACTCTTTGCTTTTGGCCTAGTTAAATCATGGAGAATAGGTGTGATTATTAGAGTAAATGAATGTTTATTTAATATTAGCGGTTGTTGTTAATTATGAGCTGTGAGAGCGGAGATACAGACAGCATTGGCTGGTTGATGGTTATGTTGGTAACAAGGCTCAGACACAGGCACCTAACGCCATCTTGTCGTACAGTCAGTCTCAATACCTCACCAATATTACACGTTCCATTATTTACTATTGGCTAGTATATTTCATTTAGGAATAACCAAAATGAGCCCTTTCCTACGTTATGCTAAAAAGGACCATTTTCATTCTCGTATGTTTGATGGCCGAAGAAAATTGTGATAACACAATGGTAAGTTCAAACTATTTTATGCACAAATATGGCGTCGCCAATCGCTCGTATCTCGTCTGCCCCGATGCCACGTATTCAAACTTCATTTTTCAAAAGATTATGTCAAGCTCCGAAAAATATTTTTTGAAACTATTTGAGATTTTTTTATGCCGGTACTATCCTTTACAATTGTCAATTTATTTACAATAATAATTTACATTTTTAAAATTTCAAATACTGCGCGGTGCTGGTCAACTATATTGTTTTGCAGTTGAATGTTGTAAACACAACAATAAAAAAATATTTACTGAAAAATTAAAGTGCGATGTTTTTATTGTGATTTATATTATCCCTTCCAACCTGCTCTGGATTGTTTATTTTATTAATTAAATCGAGTTGTATTTATTTATTTTAGTGATGTTAGAGGTTATTTTTTGGTGATGTAAATAAATAAGGTTAATTAATCAACTTTTGTTTTTTTTATAACTTCAAAATTTTTCTCGCAGCTTTTGCTTGGTTTTAAAAAATAAACATGGGAAATTCTGTTGTGGGCTATTTATTGTAATTAATTGATTTTCAAACAGTGCTTTGTATTTTTCTTAAGAAATAATTTTGAAGTCTAGTGTTAGTGAACATTTAATGACAAATGAAATCACAATTAAAGTTATGTTGCAGAGGCTTTATTAATTTTTATTGCATTTTTTATGCACATACCTCCTAACTGACAAATAAAAGTTTTGTTGACAATGCCTAGTTATGGAATTAAATAAAATTATTTATTAATCAAATTTAATTATCGGCAGTAATTATCGAATTTTCATTTGTAGTTATTAACTATTCTTAGACAGATTAAATATATCAAGGAAATGTACGGCTGGCCCTTATTTTGACACTTGTTTTCTTTTTCACGTATTGATTAAGAGAGGTTCCTTGCTTAACCTAGTAAACACAAAATAGTTTTTAAACCTGATTCATATTATGTGAGCACAAAATAAACTGATCCTGAAAAATCTCTCTGGTTGGGCACAGACTTGTGTCCGTGATTCCCTGAAAGTGGAAATATTTCTCCCTACTATATACTTTTCATGCAAAGAATCAACTCAAATCCCCTAGGGCGGTCATATTTTGACAAGATTTTCCTTCATTATATGCGTTAACTGTACTCGATAGTGAAATAAATTACAAGTCAGGTCCCCACTTTATATTGCAACAACATTGGCATTCACAGCTAAAGAACTTTCTTTTTTTGCAATGTTGATTCTGACTTGATTTTTTATGTTCAACTATTTCGGATACTTTTCATGATCTAAGAGCCTATAATAAAATTAAGGGAAGCTTAGGCTAGTTTTTATGAGTATATTCTTACTGTATAATTTTATTGTAACTTAAAAGATGTTTTTTTGAAGTTGACTGCATTTCAATAATTTTAATTGTATTAATTTATTTACAATTAAAAGCGACTTTAAAATATCATTGTCACAAGCAGGAATGTATAATCAATTTTCACCCTATTGTTGTGACTTGAAAGAAGTTTTAGAACCTTGCTTATAAAAACATAATTGTATGATCTTACCCTTACGCTGGATGGGTTGGCATCTGTTTATAATTTTCAAATATTTTTATTCATCTTGGCATAAAGTTAATCAATTTCTAATTTTTGTTTATTTAATCGTGTTTGTTGTATTTTCTGTTAAAGGGAAGTGGCTTACATTACATTTAGTTCTGTATGCAATAGATTTTATCTACAAGTTTGCATAACTATGTCAGCGAATGCCATGCTTTTTCTAAGTAAGTAAGTGATTAGTAATTTTTATAACTAAAGTAGGTTTGTTGAACCTCAGTTATCAAAGCCTAGTTGTTTGATTTTCACACAAAAGTTAACTAACTACAGCTGGGATTTGCTTCTAAAAACTTGTGCTAATGCAGGTAGATAATTGCGATCTGATTTGGGTTATTATGAATAATGGAATCTCATGCTGATCAATATTATAAATCGCCATTGTGTCCCCTCTTTAAAGGAAATTTATTTGTATCTCAATAAAATACTTACAGGCTAAAAGTGTTAAGCAAGTGTTAGAGCATATACCAAGCGATGTTCAACCCTTTCTACAAATTAAAATTAACAATCCATAATTGTCAATATTTTTTTTTTTTTATTATAAAGTTGGTCCTCATGACTTGTTCATTGTCAAACTATCGAAACTGCATAAAAGATGTTATGTCGTCTGTAATAAGGTTACATGTGGGTTGAAGGTTTTAAATCTGGTCCTCGTCTTACAAATTGAACGTGTTGTCTGATCGCAGAGGTTTTAGTTGAAGAGGTGCTCTCTTGAGTACTTAAAATGTCAATTAACTATGAATATAATAATTCATTGTTGCCTGCAGGTTTTGTTGACATTTAGAAATTTAATCCGTATTTTTCTTTTCCAGAATTGGATATGAACAACTCTCACCTTGGCTTCGAAAAGCCAGATATTGAAAAAGCTTGTGTTGGAACTAAACTGCTCCCCTTGGCTCCTCCCTTGCCAACCCTACAACAGGTATTGATATACTTAAACATTTACTTTGCTGTTTCATTCAATAGTTCTCAGTATGCACTCCCCTCACGTTGTGAAAGGCCCACAATGACACGTGAATCGAGGAAAAATGGAACTCCCTATGGACTTCATGACCAATGAGGAGGGCCTTGCTCAAGTTTTTCCCAGTGATTAGGAATAGAATAAGGGCTGCATAAATCTCCCCAGAATACACGAGCCACAGAGGTGCTGATAGGCCATGGAGATTGCATGATAACTTCACAAGTTGAGAACAGTTAGCTCTTATGTCCTCACTGTGTAGGCGACGATGCTGATAACACCTTGTGATAATATGTTCTTAGTAATGCTTATTTGTGATCTTACTGGTGTAAAGCTCAGTAATTATTGGTGTGAGAGAAAAAAAATAGTAAACCTAATCCTAAAACAATAGTAGTTCTAACTAAGGAGCTTCTGATTACATTAGCCCTTACCACTAATGCACCAAGGATAGTTGTAAAAGAGTGTATAAAGAGTAATCGAAAGTCCTAGGTTTGAACCCTCAAACCCTGGATGTATAATCTTTTTTAAAATAATTTTTCTTTTTATTATATGCATAGCAGCTAGTTTTTTTTTTTGTCAATGTACCAATTATTAATTACAAAAGTCGGGTAAGCTCAAGTCTTTCGTCAAATTTTAGTACATATTTATGTCAACATAAAGTAAATTCATGATGGTAATGATTTTCAAAAAAATTAGCTGAAAAACTTCATTTTTGATCAGAGAAAGACACACTATTCATGTGTCCAAATAACTAAACATTTACAAACTTATGGCAAAGTGAGCTTTTTTTTAGATAGCCTTAACAAAATAATAGAATATTGTTTAATCGGTTCTTGTTTGTTTTTATAAATGGGTTGAACTGACTTCCCTAAACTGGTACCAATGCCACTACCAAGCAGCTCTAGTAAATGTAAATGTGTTACCAACTAAGCAGTTATAACCACTCAATAAACTTCTAATTTCAGTCTGTTTACGCTTGTGTCCTGCTGTTCAAACTTTATAATTATGTTAACATTATATCCAAGTGATCAAGATAGTCTGCGATAGAGAGGCGGTTGAGTTGCTTCAAAAGTTCGGGACAGTAGTGAGGAGTTGCTCCAATGTTCATGATATTGGAGCATATTTAATCGGTAAGCCCAGATGAGGGTGTTACAAGACATCTTGTAACATGGAAGGATGCGTTAGGAAAGGTAACTGGTTGGAAGGTTCAAAATCAAGTCTTCCAACCTATCATACATTTTATATTTTTCTGGACACTCAAACTGTGAGAACACATATCATTAAGTTTACATGTGCCGAGAGGAAATTCAGGAGATATGTTGTTTCCAGGAGAGGGTTAAGACAATACAGTAGCTAACCCTAGGTTTTTTTAACGGTGGAAAGTGATGGGATGGCTATAAGGATTTAACGAAGGATAGTAAATAATAGATACAGTGCTTGTTTGTCTTTGGTACTCCAAGGGGCTAACACGTCTCCTACCCCTACCCAAGTTAGGGTGGCTCTTCCCTTCTTTCCGTGCACTATATTTCCTTGGCACATTCCTTTTCTATACCATAAATTCCCATCACTCTCCTTATAGTTACAATATTTTACAGTTTAAATCCTCGGTCTACTCCTGGAACACAAGATCCTATTTTTTTTTTCACTATTTAAATTTAGCTGCTGGTGTGTACTTTTTTCTTTTCTATTGGTTTTCATTAGATAGGGTTTTCATATATTGTTTTTTTTTTGCATATAACAGTTATTTTTTATTGTTATGGGGATCCATCTATGGTTTTATTTGATAAATGCAGTTAAATAATCTTACATTGTCATTTATATGTATATATAATGTTAGACAATATAGATATACATATATATGTGTTATTCTTTATAATGTAGTATTTCTTTTTATTTGGTAGTCATAAACTAATTATCTGAGTATTATTCTTATTCATAGGGGACCTTGGCCCGGAATAAAATTTGTTGTCTATTCTGTTATTAATTGACTTGATGTTTTAAAGTTTGGCATAAGATTCAGTTTTTTTTTGTATTACAAAAGTATTACAAAATTTTAGTGATGCCCGTCTAGGTTTCTTAACTTTAACTGTTATTCATTATAATATTTTTTACTTTCATCAATCAAATTTTAATAACAATAAGAAATATTAAAAAAAAAATTTTTTTAGTGAAAACCTCATAATTGTAGGTACTTTAGAATGAAGCAAAGCGAACATCACATCTGAATTTTTTATACAAAAGTTAACTTGCATTAGTCGGCCTGTGAATAGAATGGATTTAAAAATAAAATATTTATTAAAAAAAAAGCTATACTGTCTTATAACCTTTATCTAGTACAGGGACATCACGTTAGCATCCACTCATGTCTCTGTTTACAGTAGATTGCTCTTTGCCGCATTATCTAAACCCTTCGGATTAGCTCTCTCTCCATTCTGTAACAGCCTTTTGGTACAGGAGGCAACATTTCAAATTTTCAGTGGCCGTTAATGCATGCTTGTTGGCAATTGAGAAATATTTACATTTTAGCTACTCAGTAATTGAGTTTCTGATTTTTGTCCAATCTGATGCCTACATATGGTAAATATAAAATTTTGTAAAATGTCTTGAATTTTTTTTAATTATTAATTTTATTTTTAGGGTTCACCGACAATGACAAGGTTGGTAAATTCGAGCCAAGGGGGGCGACTCCAAGTGCGCTCTAGCGATCCTCCTATCATGGCCAATCTGCAATCTTCAGGTCAAGGTAATCCTCAGCCATCACTTGCTATAACCAGTTCAACACCTTCAACCAGAAAGCGCAAGCTGCCGCTTGAAGAATATTTGTCATTTCGAAAAAAAATCAGAGATCTCAATGATAATAAATCAAAGAGATCTAAAACTAAATTCGCCGAGAGATGCGCTCTTCTCTGCTTTTTGCAGGGAAATGGTCACCTTTCTGATTTCAGTCCATGGCGATCTCGTTTACCTGTTGTTCCTTTACAGACATTTCTAAAAACGAATAATTTAGATAGCAATGACGGAGAGGATCTATTTAACGTTCTGCAGTCGCAGAACCATTCTCTTCTCGAGTCTGCTCTGACGGGGAGCCGCAGTGGGCAAGGTAAATTTCTCATCCGTCTCTAGTTGTGGTGACTTGCGAAATTCTAATATATCGTGTGCTTTTTATTTTTCAAAGTGTGCATGCTTAATAGACTAATTGTGGTAGATCACTTCTTTTTTTTTCTTCCTTCCTTTTATCAAAAATTTATTTGATACATTTTTGTTTTCAGTCGAAGAAAAGTATTGTTCCAAAACTTGCTTAATGGTAGTTAGTGTGCTTTAAATATACTGAAGCTGAAAATAAAATAAAAGTGATACAAATTTTATGCTTATAAAGAGTCACCAGTTGCTTGGTTGGATTTGGCAATTGACAAATTAATGTGGTTTTATGCCTCTGCTAAAGACTTTTTGACACTTTTGAAGTCCTGAGGATGTCGGAATTTAGAAATAACAAATATTCATAAAAGAGAGACTCAAAGCCTGTTAATTTGGAATATTTTCAAGATGCCCTACCATCTTATTCACCTTAATTTGTAGTTTTGCTTCCACTGAAGCTGTTACATTTGGTTCATGAGTAGTTTATTATAAAGAGTTTTTTAAATTTCTATCAGCATTGTCTGGAAAATGTCCTGATAAAGATGGTCATAAAAGTGTGAGATTTAGTCGACAAGTGGCTTCAATTGTCTTTTTTCAGTGTTCAGATGTTAGTGTTAATAACTCGAAGAAAGGAGTGTAACCATTACATTATTTACTATTTACAGTTGGCTCACTTTTAATTGGTTTCTTGCACTCGCTTGGCTGTACATAGTTGCAAATATCTTACTTATATGTTTATTGTTTTACAGTGTGTGAATATAATGGCATCATTTCAGTTTGTAATATTGCACGTATTACTAATTATTTACACTATTTATTATTTATGCTATTGCATGTAATTAATCCTGTCCTTCATGCTTATTTATTCTCTCATTTAAATATTAATATTTCATTTTATTCATAGAGCTAAATTATATATTTTTAATTATTTGCGGTATTTAATCCTGCCAATATTATTGGTTTAAGCGATACTGGTCCAGAATATCATCTTTGGATCTAGTAATTTCCATTTAAGTGCCCTTCTAATTATAAATAGGCTATCCTATGAGTTATATATTTTAAAGGTATTTGTTCATAGTCTCAGTTGATCTTTTAACATGGTTTCACTATACTTTTCACATTATACTCACATGTTATTCCTATCTTATGCCGAAATAAATTTTTTTATCCCAATGAATAAAAACAATGTTTTTATTTAAACTATAATTGACTACTGTATAATTCACAAATATGAAGTTTAAAATTTTACAATTCTTTGATGTTATCGAAATCAATATTGTACTGCCATAAAGTAAAAAAAAAAAAAAATTTGCTAAATTATAGTCTTTACCCGTTAAACGACCTGGGCAATGGTGCCATTGTTTGGTTTAAAAAAATAACTTTGACTAATGAATGGGGAAGATTAGCTCTCATCCCTCACTCGTAGATTTCTGATGCATTGTAAATCTTCAATTATTTTGTTATACCACTGTTTATTCTGCCCCAGGTAATTAAATATGGGTATTAGTGTATAATATTATAGAAAAAAAAATTGCTTGGAAATTAAGCTTGGTCAAATGTTTCTTAAACATCAATCAACAATAAAAAAAAAACTGTTAAGTTTTCACCTTTTTTTCTTTTTTTTGAAAGAAACATTTTTTCTGAACTTTCTGTTCACCTACAAATACAGCGTATATATATATCAATGTAAAAGCATTTAAGAGGTGGAAAGACTAGACGGAAAATCTTTAGGCTAACGACAGAAACATTTTATAGTAGTGTGGTTTTCGCAAACCGTAAATTGATAATATCCTTTTTTTCTAAAAATTTATTTTTGTAACATTAGTAATTTGAATAATCTGTAAAAAGCATGTTTGGATGGATTGGGTGTAACGAGCGAGATTGTTTTAATATCTTAGTTTTCAATAATTATTTTCTATTTTTCAGGATCTATCGCTGATGCGACAAGAATCCCACATTCACTTATTACCCCGACTAAAGTAGAATTATCTTCTAAATTGCAAAAATTAAGTTCTGTGAAATCTGCTGTAAAGAGTACTTCACCAGGGGATGGGGCCGTTAATAGCCAAGAACAAATAGTTGAAAGAGCCAAACAGGTAAACATTTTTTTGACAATGTGAAATCAATTGTAATCTAGGTCTGTTAGGTAATGAAGTTCAAAGTTATTACCTTGGTTTGTTTGTAAATGGGATGTAGATGACTTATTTTATAGTGATCATTCTGTTATTGAGTAATGATTGTCTGCTCTCGTAGATTCTTTACTTATAAGGGATTGTAAGTAAGAAACGAAACAAATAATTCAAGCCAATCTGTCATCTCCTTTCTATACTGAGAACTGACTGGACTGTTTACAAAGTACCATCTAGTCCCTGCCGTGTGAGCTTCCTGGGGCTGGCTATCACTTGGGCAAAGGATGCCCTCTGTATTTTGCAATGTGAAACAGTTTTCTGGATTGTACCCTGATATCGATTATCAGGGGGATATATAATAGAAGATTAGAGAACTATTATTACAAAAAGACATTAACATTGCGTTTGCCACTTTAGGTACTTTTTTGTTTGAGTTAGTTTGCATTACTTAATATCGTTAGTAATGTTAATAGTAGGATTTATAAAACAAGTATACAATTTGAATCAATAATTCTACTTGCGGCTAACATTTCATAATAAAAACTAGTAATGGCTTATATAAGTAAATAAAATATGATGAAGGAAGAGAGAAAAAAAAAACAACCTCTTAAAAAACCCAAAAAGAAAACAATTTATAACTTCTAAGAAATCAATTAATACAATGTTAAATTTTAATCAATAACGTATACATGAAATATGAAGTTATAATCGTAAATTTTAATCAATAACATATACATGAAATATGAAGTTATAATCGTAAATTTTAATACCAATAATCATTATTTCATCATTTACAATTGATGAACCATTGTGTTTTTTTGATGCAGGCTTGCTTTCTTCTGTTTATTTGAGTTTAATATCTTACACACAGCCATGCCACTTCCCGTTGCATTCCATGGGCGTATTCTGTGACCGCACTCCCCACTACTTCAAACTCCAACAAAATTAATATCATTAATGTTATAGTTGATGTTTAAAATTATTTTGATTTGTTTGCAGGAGGCATATGTGATGCAAAGGGTTGGTGAGCTTCAGAAAGATGGATTATGGCCTGAGAAGAGGTTACCAAAAGTCCATGAGCTGTCTCGGTCGAAAGCGCATTGGGACTACCTCCTTGAAGAAATGACCTGGCTTGCTGCAGACTTTGCTCAAGAAAGAAAATGGAAAAAAGCAGCAGCTAAAAAGGTGACACATTAATATCAGTATTTCTCTCTTGTAAAGTTATAATTATTAAACAAAGACCAAAAGTAGTTACAGTGTCAGGATTTGAACTCCGGGCCTTTTTGATATTTAAATTGTGTTGCTATTGGGTTAGCAAGAAGGTGATTTCGGTTTGCACGAGTAGATAGTATTATGTTTGTTTCGTTATTCTTTTGTCAATGTTAGAATTTTTTTTTCTTTTAAGATTTGGTAGTTGATACCTTTAGGTTGTTATAGAAAGAAATTCCGTGTAATTTTGTTTACGGTCAGTTTTGAAATGAAGTGCAAAAATATACATTTTCGACACATTTTGCTTTTTTATTTTCATAAAGGCAAGAATGCGGCTGAGGCTCACAAAGAGATATGTGAAGTTTATGATGTTGATTGTTTAACACACATCTTTAGCAACAAGTACGAAACTATTGGAGCTTGGTTGTGAAGCGATGTCGCATCCCCCATACAGCCCGGACCTTGCACCATCGGATTATCATTTATTTTGAAGTTTACAAAACTTCTTAAATAGTATAAATTTCAGTAATAACGATGACCTCAAATCGCACTTGGTTGGGTTTTTGGCTGATAAGGACCAGAAGTTCTATGAGTGCGGGACTATGAAGTTACCAGAAAGATAGCAAAAGGTCATCGAACAGAATGGACGATATTTGACTGATTAAAGTTCATTTTGTATATAGAATTGAGTTTTATTTCACACTAAAAAACCGAAATTACTTTCTTGCCAACTTATTACATTGTTATCCTTTAAGTATTCCGCTTGTCATTATTTATTAACTTGTTATTATTTTAAATTACCTTTTATCATTAACATTATTGTAATAAATTATTTTATAAGTACAACTGATTTTGAAATTTTAACGTTTATACTTTTTAATTTTTACAGTGTGCTCGAATGGTCCAAAAACATTTCCAAGAGAAAGAAGCCCTTGTGCAGAAAGCAATTAAAGCTCAAGAAATGCAGTTAAAACGCATTGCTTCTTTTATTGCTAAAGAAATTAAACAGTTCTGGACTAATGTCGAAAAGGTTATTGTAATATTTTCTTAATTACTCTATTAATTATCATTATTTTAATTATTTAAAAAAAAAAACTTTATATTCAAACTTTTACTTTAATCCAGGGTTCTGTTAAATTTTTAGGAAATTTTTGGCAAAAAGACTATTGATTTTATTATTACTAACATTTACAAACAAATTTTACATACAAATATTATCACGTACTTTTAATTTCTTCTTTTGATGGCCAGCGCTTCTTCGCGTTTGTATCCTCGTTGTTCATGTCAATCTTTGCTCGATCTGACTTGTCTTCATGTTGGTTGATATTAAAGTTGTCCTGATGTTGACAAATGAAAAAGGGACCACATGGTCTTAGCTTGGGTACGCCACCTTCTCTCACCGTGTCTGCCCAACGACTCCTTCCACCCGTCAGGAGGTTCATCCCCTACTTCTCACTACTTACTCTATACGACCAGTCAGGAGGTTCATTTCCTGTCCGATGCCTTCTTGACTTATAATTTCGTATTTTTCCGATATTTTTTACCTAAGCACCATTTAAAAAATATCATAACAAGGTATGCTACTGAAAGTTAGAAAATAAGAATAATTTAGTGAACAGTTATTGAAAGTTAATCATATCACAAGAAAATAAATAAGGTTTTAATAGTTAGTGAAGAAAAATTTTCTTGTTCTACATTATCCACCTATAGGTTTTTTTCTTTTTATACGATTACGATTCCCCACAAACAACAAATAAAAAAACCTCCAGTAATGAGATTTGTTGGAATGGCAACCACCTGAACCCATTCAAAAATTCAGGTGCCTAGAAGTGCATGCATTAAAGAAAAGGATGTCTTAATTTTTTCTTGTAAAAGATTCTGTTGCGAATTTTTCTAATATCTATTAGAAACAACCAATCAATTGTCAAGATTAATGCTATAATTTTAAATTGAGTTTTTATTCTACTATTTCAGCTAGTCGAATTTAAACAACAAACAAGGCTGGAAGAAAAGAGGAAAAAGGCCTTAGATCAACACTTGAGTTTTATCGTTGATCAGACAGAAAAATATTCTAGTCTTGTTGCCGAAAGCATGAATACTTCTAGACCTTCTTCGCCAAGGCATCAATCAGACGGTAATATTGACATTTTTATTTATATCGTATTTTGATTTAGGGGGAAATGAATTATTTTCATAAATCTTAACAAAAAGGTTATTTTAGTGCTAAGTTAAACCTCAACTTGAAACGATTTTAGCATGAGTGAGATCAATTACCACCTTGGGGTAGTGGATTTTTTCTTTTTCTTTATGCCAGTATTCCCACTACGGCTATAATAGGGTGGTAGCCTGTAATTAATAAATTATGTATTAATGTATCGGACCATACCAGCTTTGTGTTTAAATTGGACAGAAAAAAATCCTATATTTTACATCTAATTAATGCCACGACTCAATTTTTTCAAAGGTTGCCACCATCTTTTACAATGAACACAGTGATAGTATGTAGCGCACCCTTCAAATTGTTTTTTGTGTATTTGTTTATGAGCCTATCTAGGGTTTTGTACCCAGAATCTTTGTATCATGAAGCAGTTGTGATAAAGTGACTAAACCATACGAGAGCTCCTTCCCTTGAAACTGAGACATCACGTAAGGCTGTGAAGTGGGGATTTCTGTTTTTGATTTGATGCCCTAATATGATTTATTTCACATTTGTATTTTTAGTTATATTTGCTAAGTTTTTTTAATTTTATGTTCCAGTTGAGTTTGAACCGGAAGGATGTTCGGATGACGATGAGGAAACAATTGCTAAAGAGGAGGCTCTGTCTGCCAATGATGGCAAGTGCGATAACCAAGATGAAATTGATCTGCTGAAGAAAGAGAGCGAACTCCCCCTCGAAGATGTTCTTTCTGACTACTTAGCCAAAAGGGATAGTATTTCTTCACCCATGAGCATGGTAAGTATAATGTGAGCACACATTTCTGTTCAGGGGTCTTCTTCATCTGGAAGTATAGTTAAACATGTAATGGAGAATGCTTAATTATAAAACCTGTGTACAAGTTACTGTAAAATTTAAGTTAATGTCCTGTTTTATCCCGTAATGTTATCTTTCCTGATTACTGTGGCAGTGTAACACGAGGGTGAGATGTCAAAAAGTTACTGTGAATTCAAAGAGTTAAGAATACTTTGTTTGCCGTTTCAGTAAAATAGTATACCTTAGTAAGCCTCAACGAATTGTCATTGCCACTGGTTTTAATCAACCAACCGCCATACATTTCTCTTCATCCAGCATTGTTTTTTTCCTTGTCTGATCTATGGTTGCCCTCATCGCACTGTGGGCTCCTGTGGTTGCTTCTCAACCACTCGCTTCCTAAGGGCGTCCCCAATCCTTTTTATTTTTAATTACCAATCTCAATCTTGGGGATTTGTCCACAATCCTGAGCTGGAAATAACCCTCCGTGTTTTGGATGTCTTAGTATAATATAATTGGGTGTTTGTGTATTCTAAATATATTGTTAATGAAGAGGATTACAGATTGATAATAATAATTTTAAAAACAAACCAAAAAACACTACCCAGATTGAGGTAAAATGAATGAAGATAACTGTATACAGGTGATCATAAATTAAAGGAACCAAACTTTGTAAAGTACAGGTAGCAGTTTACATGAGCCCTATATACCTAAAGATACGTGGTCTACCAATCTTCATTTATCTAGGCATTCCTTTTCAATCTAAGGGCAATTTTTATCTCAATTAGAGATGTTTAGTGACTCGTGAGAATTAAGTTTTAAAATCTAAAAAACAAAATTGCTTCACAATTTTATGTTGTTTTTTACATAACAAGAGATGTTTTAACATTTGCAAATTAATAAGTTAAACATTATTTTGAATTGGAAATGCTAAGCCGAGAATGTCAATTAATATCCTCCAGTCTCAGGTCTACTTTATTATATTACCAAAATTTATTCTAATTACAATTACAATTACATTTGTTACAATTACAATTGTTCTTTGTTACAATAATGCTTGATTAGAGTGCCTAAACTAATATGTATTTATATATACAAGGAAAATGAATTACTGTATGATTTCTTATTTGTAGGACGAAGATGTACGTGATGAGGATGATGACATGGATTTTGAAGAATCGGGGGATACGTCAGACGATGAGGAAACAATTCATGAGCAAGAGAAAAGTGAAGGAGTTGTCGATTACAAGCAGGAAATTGACGAACTCAAGGTTATTTACTTATTTTGCTTTCTGTACAATATTCAAATTCCTCCATAAAGGCCTTTACATTAGATAAGGAAATATTGTGTTTGTGAAACCGG
Source organism: Acanthosoma haemorrhoidale (assembly GCA_930367205.1). NCBI lineage: Eukaryota > Metazoa > Arthropoda > Insecta > Hemiptera > Acanthosomatidae > Acanthosoma > Acanthosoma haemorrhoidale. Next base: position 103,738,623 of record OV884015.1, on the reverse strand, counting down.
AACTTATAATAATAAAATTTAAGCGACTATCTGATTTTATCTTTGAATGTTTACTCTGCACTAATGTTCTTGACTGCCTCAAAGTAATCTTTAGGTGTTAACAAATATATATGTATTGTAGTAAACTATATTATAGGAAACTTACACCGATTGAATGGCTTTCTGAGAACTGGTTGAATTGGCATCACTATTTTAAACCATCCGTAAAAATATTTCACTTCACAACTATCAATCTATAATAAAGAAAAGTGGATAATTAAATTAGGTATTGATTAAAATTTAAAAATTATGATTTAATGAACCAATTTGTTAATTTAAAATGAAAGAGCCTAGTTTAAAGTTGTTGATATGCGAAGGGGTAGTTCGGTATCAAACCCTTTGATTTCTAATTCTTTTGTTTAGCGTAATTACTTATGTTAAATAGCTGTATGAAGTACATGGATTTCCAATCAGACTCTTTTCTTCTTACCACTCCTAGCCATGGTAGCACTATTTAGTTTCTCACTAACTCACTGAAAACACTGCAAATCGTGATCATTATTGATTTTTTAATTTTTTTAAAACTGGCTATTATGTAGTCATTGTTTAATTTATCTGAAAAATAACATATTAGTGCCAAATACTGGTACGGCCAGATGACTTCTAGTCTTAAAAGGCCCAAACAAATTTTTTTTATACGTTAAAAAAAAATGCTGGCTGTCCACCTTCCGAGTTAATCTGCAAAAATAGGATCATCTATGAGTCAGGAAATTGCCTCCCGCATAAATCCGCAAAATATCGCAATTACAAAATCTCAATCTGAAAATTGTGTGTTGGAAATTTACTTGATTTCCAAAAGCTCCAATTGTTGTATGCATGAGTACACCCAATGCTACCTGGAGGACTTGCCTTCAGTTTACAATTTCAATACAATAATATACTATGTAAGCTTATAACTATTTATTCCCAATTAGCTGCCTAGTGTTTCTGAACCATTTCTAATATATCTTATAGGACAAATAAAATTAGATAAATATTTTTTTTAGTTTGATTAGCTTTTAAAATGATGTGCAACTGTGTGTTAGGAGTAGGAGATTTAAATGCTTATTCTAAAGTTCATTTAATATGACACTTTTGTTTTTAAATGTCAAGTACATAAAGTATATATGTCAAATTTTCAGGAAGAGGGAGATATGAGCATCGAACAGCTCAAGGCAAAGTATGGACTTCAACAGGCTACTCCCCAAGCTACTTCGACCAATGGAGGTAACCCACTGCTTACTATTTCTTTTTGTTATGTCTAAAAAATATCAAATCCTCAATTCGTTCCGGTTAATTACATTTAATAACTGTGATGTTGATCATGAAAAATTTGTTCGGCCAAAAAAAAGTTGTAAAGTTGTAATATAAGACTATCATCCAAATTCCTGCACTGGGTGATGTTTACCAAATCGAGTTTACTGATAGTGTATGTGGTATAAAATAAAACAAATACTCACATAGATCATAGAAACCAAATTAATTGGTATAATGCCCTGAACACTCTCTCTGTATCTTCTCTTCTAGTTAGTGAACTCAGTTCACCAAAAAAAAAAAAAATTATTAATTTGGTGGTATATCATAATGATTACACTCACTACTGCCTTTAACTTAGCATCATGATGAACATGGTTCAGTAGAAAAAACAGGGGATATCCCCTTTAAGATATGTACAGTGAAACTATAACGCTCTTGTAGGGCTCAAAGAAAAATAGCACTATAGCCTTGAAAAAATAAAACGGCTTCTAATGTAAAGCATCTATTTCAAGATGTAGTATGTACATACATAGTACGTAAATAGATTGACAAATATAGAATTAAAAATATAAATAAATAAAGAATAAAAAAAATTGTATGCAATAATGTACCTGAAAATTAAATAATTAAAAACATTATATATATTACTTATTAGATGACACCGCCTTGAAACATTCATCTATTCTTTTTTGTTTAACACAAACTAAAATTTTTCTTTAAAAATAAACGTTTTCTAATTGGTTAATATTTTTGGAAGTTTCGGCTTCTACTCGCCTATTGCACACAATATATCAAAAACATTATTTTTGGTCGTGTTATTATGGATGATTCTTTTTCATCTTCTTCATTTTCCCTCTTGTTTGATGCTCATCGATGAGGGCCTCAAGGCTTAAAACTTTATTGTTCAAAAGGCCATTGCTGAAGTCATCAAATCCTCCTAATTCGGGCAATCTTCCTTCTGTTAAAGGTGTTGCCAACTTATATCATTCATCTATGATCAAACCAATCGAATGAAAGAAATGTTAAGAAGTTACATTAAAAAATATGTAAGAGAGAAACTTACCTATTCGGTTTCTTGATGTCCTGTAAAATTCCCAACACCAGCTATCTTGAAACAGTTGAAGATCGTTTCTTTCTTTATATCCATCCTGGATCATATTTTTTTAGGGATGGTTTCTTTATGGGCCGAAACAAATTTATTTATTTTTTGAAATATCGCATGTAAAGTTGACACACTTATCTTCTTGGATCCTGCCAAATCTTTTTGATTCAATGTAGATCGAACAAACTCTTTTATTAATTCATTTTTTCTTTTATTGAAAATGATTTTGGTAACATATTATACGATGTTAAGGACGATATAATACTGAAAGGAAAATTCGTTTTGTATTGTAAAGCCACAAGTTAATTGAATTTGTGGAAACATTTTATAAGGGAGAGAGAAAATTCATAGAAATTATTTTTGTTAGTTACCATGGCATGCTGTTGTTTCTTTAATGGTTTTTAATTTAATTTTATGTTCACAAATTTAACTTAATTTTGACCTAATATCATCTAATGCCTACTTAGAAAAATGAAAATGTAATTAAAAAAAAATGTGTTAAATCCTTCGGTCAGAGTGAATATAAATAGGAAATTGGAGTAATACAACGAATAAACTTTCATTGGCATATTTCCAACTGGGACCGGGGCTAAGGAAAAAGAGTGTTATATCTGATAAATTGTTATATTGAACTTTGACTGTACTTACAACACCCATGACTTTGAGGGAAAACTCTATTGCCTGTTTTGCTCACGTAACTTATTTGATAATCACCTTCCTGCTTTTAAATAAATTTAAAACTGAATACAAATGTTGCCTATTCTTAGCGACAAAGAAATATTGTAGAGTATTTAAGTTATTTATTTTTATCCAGCTTACTCTGTCTCTGTCTGCTTCTTAAACATCACATGAGTGATTTTTCAGCCCCTTATTGCTGCTGTTGAAATTTCTTATGTATTCTATTAAATTTCATTTTAATAGAATATTTTAGAATGTCTCACTTATATTAAGTTATTCATCTTAACTTAAGTGTCGGAAGTAAACATCACTTTTGATAAAAGGCAGAATTGCCTATGGAGAGGGGGTTTTGATTGTTGTGTCGCATATTGACATCCTATGTACAAGACTCCTTCGCCTTACTGCCATTAGCATTTCATAATATTACGATAGTGAGTGGTATATATTTATGTGAGCGATGACATTTTTTTTTTTTAAAGTTTTATGAGTTTTTATGATTGATTTGAAGCATACTTTAAATTTAACTGAAATGTTAAACTGTTTATAATTACTTTGGTTTTTTTTAAATGAACTTTATTACAATTTGTGCAGAATCTGTATCTCAAACATCAAGGAAAAGGAAGGTAATAGAAAGAGAAGAATCTGATGATGGTTCGGAAGAAGATTTTGACGATGAAGAAAGTGAAGAAGATGAAAGCAGTTCTGAAAGTGAAAAAGAAGATACACCTTTAAAAGCTCTACTCAATGATGCAAACCATGTAGAGGTTTGTTGATAATTTTTTACGCCATAACATCATTATTTAAAAACATTTTGTAATGTTGACCTGACGACACCGAAAATAATTCCAAATCCATGTAATATATTTTGTCATTAATTAATTACTTGGTAATCAGTTTTTTTTCTGTAAAATTAAGTAGGATATCATAATAAAGATCTCCATCTCATAATTAATGAAATATAAATTTTGCCCGGTCTTTGGTGGACAACTAATATAAAAAGTTATTAAAATTACGTTAGCAACTTTTTTGCAATCTTAGCCAAAACTGCAAAGGAATGACATTTTACTTGATAGTTGCGCATGATGCCCGAATTATAATAAAATTAAAATCATCTTAATGAAAAATGTCATGACTATCAAATTAATTACTTTCATTTCCTCGTCAATAATATGTTCTTTTTGTTAGAAGTGTCGATATACTGGGACCTATAGTAACAAGTTCAACCTCCTGAAATAACTTTATGTCATAGCAGTCTTATTTGTAAATTCTTTATATTTTCTCGTATTTTAACATAAAACTATTTCCATGTCCAGGAAAAAGATAAGGACAAGGATAAAGAGATCAATGATGTGGCAGCTATAGCGGAAAGCCTTCAACCTAAAGGAAACACTTTATCCTCCACGAGTGTAAGTTAAAATAAAAATATTATTTTCAAATTTTTATACTAATAGAATCTCATTGGTTTATTTAAAATTCTTTATTTCTGTGAAGTTAGTTTCTGATTAAAAATTAGCAATGCCCCCCCTTCAAAAACCCAAAGGTGAAAGCTACCAACCTTTTCTTGCATCCCTGGCACTGAGAAGTGGGACAAATAATTATTCTTGTTGTTTCATAGCCATTTATTAATTAGAAATCAGCTGCTACAAACTTTGAAACTGATTTTGTCTTTTCTTTTTTTTTACAATTTTTTCTTTTAAAATATATTTCTTCTACCTATATATGTATACATGCATTTTAAAGGTTAACATCAATTGATCATACATTTCACAGGTTGTTACTAAAGTTCCTTTTCTTATTAAACATTCGTTGAGAGAGTACCAACATATTGGTTTACATTGGCTTGTGACAATGTACGATCGCAAATTGAATGGCATCCTGGCCGATGAAATGGGTCTCGGAAAGACAATTCAAACAATAGCTTTGATTGCTCATCTTGCCTGTGAAAAAAGTAAGTGTTCATTGAATTATTTATGTGATTTTATTTTTATTTTTCAGAAAAATCATTAAAACACTATGTATTTGGTCTTAAATTATTATAGTCTTAAATGTATATTACATGCTATAGTTCTCGTATTACAAGCCTAGTTAATGTTTCTTCACATTTTGTGTCTTTTATACATAAAAAATTCAACTTAATTCATATTTGATTAAAATGAAGAAATTTTCGGACCTGAAAAAGTCTGTAATAAAAAATTATTTGTTATGTAAAAGAACAGCGAGGTGACTGCTGATCCTTAGATTGACTTAATTTATTCATGTCATTTATAATATAAAAAAATATTTGAAACAAACATCGTCAGCCAACCCTTAACAGTTAGTCACCCTTGGTATTCATTATCAATGATCCAGAACAACAAATCGAGATGGGCTGATGTTGAAGGTCCAAGTTGAGAGGCATTCATTGTTAGTGAAATAAATTGAAGGATTTATATTTTAATTGTTAAGGTTTTATACTAGTTACAAACTCAGCCATTCCCTTTTGTCTTGTAGATAATTGGGGACCTCACTTGATCATTGTTCCTACCTCTGTGATGTTAAACTGGGAAATGGAGTTTAAAAAGTGGTGTCCAGCATTTAAAATCTTAACTTATTATGGAACCCAAAAGGAAAGAAAACTAAAACGATCAGGTATAGTAAAAATATTATACCGAGTCATAAAATAAGATTTTTGTTTGATAATTTATTTTAATGATTATTTTTATGCCAGGTTGGACCAAACCTAACGCATTCCATATCTGCATTACCTCATACAAATTAGTTATCCAAGATCACCAAAGCTTCCGTAGGAAAAAATGGAAGTATTTAATTTTGGATGAAGCACAAAATATAAAAAATTTTAAATCTCAACGTTGGCAACTGTTATTAAATTTTCAAACACAGAGGTCAGTTTTGTCATTTGTTTTATATTATGAGTAGCATTATGATTCACTTCCTTTCTTTTAAATAAATAGTAAGCATAACTATTTATTTAAATAATACTGCAAAATTTATACATCATTAATTTTTTTACTTAATGGTCAAAGTTAGTACCGATTGAACTTAAATTGTAACTAAGATCTAAATAGGTACATTAAGTAAAGTTTTAAAGAACAGGTGATAAGTAAAGGCAGTATTTATTTTTCATTACAATCCTTTTTATATCTAGAGCTGTGTTGATTCAAAATAAGGGTCCCCAAATCTAGAAAATATATATGATCTGTATACTCTTCTAAGATAGATGCACTTTAATGCTCAAGTTATTAAATGCAACAATAATATAACATAACCGCTTATGTAGTGATGTTCAAATGGTTTCATTTCAAAAGTTCTATTCATTTATAATATACTTTTACTTCTTTTGTCGCCAATTAAACTTATATTGTTTAGAAAGGTATTCCTATATAAATATTAAATATTGATCTCAGTCACATTAAGGTTACTAATTATTGATCGATGTTGTAGGCGATTACTTCTTACTGGTACTCCGTTGCAAAACAACTTGATGGAACTTTGGTCTCTCATGCATTTCCTCATGCCAAATGTTTTCGAATCGCATAAAGAGTTTAAAGAATGGTTTTCCAATCCAGTAAGTGGCATGATAGAAGGCAATTCAGAGTACAATGAAACCATCATCAAAAGACTTCACAAAGTATGAATATAATTTTTATTTTTTTAGATTTACATTGAACTGAAATTATGTAAGAATGGTAAAGGAGTTTTTTTAATGAATGTTTGAAAATATGCCATTTAATTGAATTAATATTTACTTCTTTTCGAAGACTTCTCTCTAATAACTCATCGTGAACAAACCAGTTATTTTTCTTCTAGCCTAATCCTCAACAATGGACTTGTGTGTCTATTATTTCTTAATTAACCACCTGTTGTAAATAGCTTGTAAACATCTCTGCTCTTGTTTACTCACATGTGACTACTGTCACCTCAATTCTTTTTCGTCCAACCCTCCTAAAGTGTGAATTTCTTAAAAGCCGAAACTTTGATATCTTTATATCAGATTCATTACTTTTAATCACTATTCATTACTAATAGTGGCATCCATGAAACTTCATGATGGTGTCCAGCAATCCTTCTAGAGCCAAACTCAAATTTTTTTTCTAGTTTTGAATACAAAATCTCATTAATTTGAGGTGTTCTCTTTCAAAACTTTACTCTGTCCTAGAGTTGTGGCCGATCTTAAAATCATTTCTACAATTTATCTAGCTGAAGTAGTGAGTTGAAGCTGAAACAGGGAAGCAGCAAAACAATCATGTCTTCTTGTTACGTTTTCCAAGAAAGGGCATAGATTCGTAAGCTCAGGCATAGTCAAAGAGTAAGCTCCTCTTTGAGTTAATTTTTCAACTGATTGTCGAGTGTATGCAAACATCTGCTTTTTCAATACCAAATTAAAAAAGCAGCTCAAAATTCTAGTTTTGTCCTAGAAAGAGTAAACAGCTGAAGAGTTTTTACCCTACTGTTGTAAACTTATTCAGACTCTTCCTGGTCAGATCTTTAGTAACTAGTCATTTAAAAATGAGATATTAAACTTAGATTTCTATTCATTTTTCTTTCAGGTTCTACGACCGTTCCTTTTGAGAAGGTTGAAATGTGAAGTGGAAACACAAATGCCAAAAAAATATGAACATATAGTCATGTGTCGATTATCAAATAGGCAACGATATTTGTACGATGATTTCATGTCGAGAGCTAAGTAAGTTATTATTGTCTTATCATTAATTATAATTTATGATCATAACAGATAATACTTTTCTTATACAATCTACCATCTTGTCCTTTTTAAAAATAAAATCAATGATATATAAAAAGTATGGTGACCTATGTTTAACCTAGTATAAAAAAATTCTTAACCTTAAACGCAGTGCAGTTGCTGGGTCCTAAACTTGCCAATAATAATGGAATCTCTGAGCTCATTTAAAACTTGAATTGTGTATTTATTTTCAGAACGAAAGAAACGCTTGCATCTGGTAGTTTATTAAGTGTCATTAATGTGCTAATGCAGCTTAGGAAAGTCTGTAACCATCCGAATCTTTTTGAAGTGAGACCGACTGTGTCACCTTTTCAAATGGAATCCCTTGAATATCATGTTCCTTCTTTAGTATGGAGCGCATTGGAATACAATCCATTCAAGGTAATTTTGATTACTTGATTATTTAATGCTTCAACTTGACAACATTAAGCAGGTTAGTTAAATGGACCGTTATTTAAATCAATCATTTATATAGATATAGAAGGCAATTCAGAGTACAATGAAACCATCATCAAGAGACTTCACGAAGTATGCATATCATTTTTATTTTTGTAGAATACATTGCACTGAAATTATAGTAAAGGAGTTTTTTTAATGAATGTTTGAAAACTAAGCCATATAATTGAATTAATATTTTCTTCTTGTTCGAAGACTTCTCTCGTATTGGTCCATTTAACTATCTTTAAATAAGATATCTAAATTAGTAATATATAATTTTTATATCTATACTTATATATCTTTAAATTAAAAAGTTTGAAGAGTTCAAATGTATTCTGATCAGTAGTATAAATCTTCTAAGTAACTTCAAGGGAAGAAGAAGGGAGGGGTAAAATTTCAAATGTCGTGACCCTGATAGTATTTTTGTAAGATATTACCTACTAAGATACTAAATAGTATTCTTGCCAGTTTTTGTGCAAATCTAGTGATAAATGTAAGGGAATGATACAGTCATAGTCACCATCATATTATGCACGAGATGCTGAACACACCCATATATATTATTTACAATTATATTTATTAGTTCCTGATTAACATTTTATCGCATATGTTTTTTTCAGCATGTTGACCTTCTTTTTCTCAATCTGCGAATAATCGAGTTTGAACTTTGGTTATTAGCATTTGTCGCTCATAGAGCTCGTAAATACAAAGTTAATCCAGAGTTTATCTGTTCGATTGATTCAGCGCCTGCGGAACCCCCGCCTTGTCCAACAGGAAGAGTCAGGATCAATATAAAGAAAAGAGTTTTACCACAGGCCTCGCAGGTTAGTACTTATTTCTTTAGCAAAAATTAATAACAGCTTTATAAAACTTGAATGATATTACTTAGTTGTTTTTTTCAACTTCATAAATATGCCCAGGGTTTTAATGTTATGTGAGGTAAGTCCCCCTGCATGTAATCAAGATTGTAACTGGAGCTCACCAGCAACATAACTTTCCATCATTTTTTATTTAATTCTAAGAGGCTTGTCATTTCTCCATTTTGTATCCAAGACCACGCACTATTGAAGACATTATTAGACTTAGCGCCTTTCATAAAGTTATCTTATTAATAGTTAACTAATACTTTTTATTTTCCTACTGAAAATTCTATTTATAATCTAAAATAATCAGTCTTTATTTTAACAACACTAACTATTGATTTATTATTTTAGGTTTCGAATCCAGTTAGGCCAATGATACAAGTTAGTAACAATCATCGAATGGCATCTTTGGCAACTAAAGTTGGTACATCACCGTTGCTAAAGTTTAGTCAAAATGCCGGTCAAGGTAAGATCGTTTTTCAACCATACCTTTTGAGCTTGTTTAACTTTTCTTTTGTTTTAATGTAACCTTACAGTGAGTTTTTTTTTTTATATTCTTGTTGAAACAAATCTATTAATATCACTAAGGAACCATATATTACTGAATTAACAAACATTTACGTCTCCTTCAGGCTTATAGAACAACTCCATACTTGTTTTGGTCTGTAAGGTTAGCTAACTACACAGGCAAACTCAACGAAAATTCATCTTTTTGACCTTCCTCAACTAAGTTGTGTACCTTGTTTGAAATCTGAAATTTAAGATAACTATGCCTAAAGCTATCACATATTTTAGTTATGATAATTGATCCATATATCAGTTGCCTCACTATTTTTTATCATTGATTAAAAATAACGGCTCCACTATTAAATTATTTTAACATAGAGAACATTTAATAGTAAGAAAAACATCATATTGATCAATCATAAGCATCTTTCTTGAACAAATTGACATCTTTCTCCATTGCTCACTAACGACTGACTGATAGATACATTAGGCACAACATAATTTGTTACTCAAGCCAAGTAGTCATCTAGACCCCAAAATATTTCATATCTATTTCATCTGATGTCTGGTACAGTCTAATATCATGGCCTCATAAATCATTTTAATGTCTATATAAATGAATTCTATTTAGTATGAATTCAAAATGTCAATACAATATATTTATTTTGTTGATAACATTCCGTTATACAGTCAAAGAAAGATTTTATTTCATTTTCATTACATTATAATATTACTCAATTTACACACCATATCATATCAAATTGAAAAAAACAATTTAAACTGGTGTATTCTACTCATTTTGTTACCATGGAAACGCCCATTTTTTGTAATATGCTTGTTTTAATGTGATTGGTTGTATATTGCAGGAGTTACATTACGACTGGCTAATCCCTCAACAGGACAGATGCCCAATTACCTCCAGTTGTTACAACCTGGCGGAATGAAAAGTATTTATGTTCATTTTTATAACGGCTAAATATATTTATTGAAAGGGGTCAATATTAAATAGAACATCTCCACTCATCGGGTGTTTGACAGTGAGCCCTATGAAATTTGACTTTGAAATTATGAAAAATAACTTTTCACCATTGACCATTTAAAACCAGCTTATAATGTGAGTTTTTAACTTATACTGAACAATTCAGAAAATTGGAGATTGTTAGATTTGATATTGCCCCCATATCCTTATTTGAGAGATTGTCCTGATGTTTATATCTGATTTGAAAATAATTAAAAATTTGTTGATGTTTTGACAGCTATTTCAGTTGCATCTTTGACTGCTGCTGGTGGAGGTATGGTGAAGAGCGAAGGGGGTGGCGGGCGTTTGGTACCCCAGTTTGCTCAATTGGTCAATACTCCTAGTGGGCGACAGCTGGTTCTCTCGCCCCAACCTGTCATCGCTCCCCAAGGTGCTACAACTACAGGTAAAAACCTTTTCTATTCAATCAGGTTAGTCTCTGCGGGAATCAATTTTGATTCTCAAATCTGAAGGGGAGGCTATAATTTTGTTAAGCCATGGAAGATCGTTTGTGCCTTATAATATACAATAAAGGCCATCAGGAGTGTCAATCTGAACTTCTAGAAATATATTTAAAACACCCCAGATTATGCTATACTTAAGTTTTTTCAAGATATAATCAACAAGTTGTTGAAGTCAGTGTCAGCCCCAAATTATTAGTGTTTTTTGTGTACTTTAAAAATTTGTAATATTTTAAATCTAATTGATATTTACATAATTATTAATTAGTTATAGCTAGTTTAAATTACATAATTGAAAATCTTCTAGTTGTGGTTCCTGATACTTGTAATTGTCCTATGTGTTTGTAGTGCTTAAATTAAAATAAATTTAATCTAAAAATTAATATAAATTCTTTAAAATAATTAGGGTACTATTCCTTATACTAGCTAGTTATAAATAATTCTCACTGTTATATCTTGAAGAGATTTGTAATTTGTAATATTTGATACCCTCTTGAAGAGATGAATATTTATGTTGTTACTTGAAGAAATGTTTGGTTTAATAGTGACATTAGATATAATGCATTGGTAACTGTTTTAGTGATGACAACTAGTGGCCAGAGGTTAACTGTCGTCTCGAAGCAAGGAAGCCCGGTGGCCAAACTGGTGAACCCTGCTCCTGTTAACCAGATCCAGTCTCAGTCCAACCGACCAATCATGAGGGTTCCTCCTTTGAATATCACCTCAGCTGCGACTCTGGTTGTAAGTAACTAAATACATTTTATATTTATGATGGCATCAGTAATATATGTTTATATTATTCGCCCAATTATCTAGTCTTTCTTAAATGTAATTACTAAAGATTAACAATTAGCCGTTTGATTAACATTAATTGTCTGTCGAGCAACTAGAACAGCTTGATAAACTCTTGCATATTGTATTATTAGTAAATAGAAGCAATTAACCTTTTTTTGATTCATAGTTAGCCATGTTATTAGGCAGGGTTTGTCGCAAAACACCAGATTTAAAAAAAAAAAAAAAAATAACAATGTCTTGTTTTTTTGTCTAAATTAGTCCATTTTTTTTTCAGCAAAATTGTGTTACTACTTGCAACAATACTGTAGTCTCGGTATCAGATCTGACATCTGGAAACCATTCATTAGCTAACTCCTTACCTTCCCCAAAGAAAATCACCAGGCAAAGTATATCCATCAATAAAAGTAAGGAAGAGGTTAATCCTAACGAAGATTTGAAAGACGTAAGGACATTAGTCATATTATTATTGTATGTTGTATTATCAATCATTCAACTTTTTCGATAGTTTAATTATTAATTGGAAATTTGCAGGAGGTTCTTGAAAATGCTCGTAAGAAGCGGCGAAAAGATAAACTAGAGCTCATAGCAAGAATAAATGATGTAAGGTGTGAGTCGCTGCCGATATATGGATCTGATCTGTTGTCATCACTCACACTTGACCAAGTCCCCGAAGATGACAAACCCAGGGGTTGGCTGGGAACTGGGACACTTCATTGTCGCAAAGCCTTGTCTTCCGATCCTTTATTATTTTGGAATCAGACCAGAGCTCTAACATCTGTAATTCATTCTATAGAAGATCGGGTAGCTCAGCTTTCCGATCTATTTTCTAGGTAATTTCTATTATTAGCTATAAGTGCTTGGTGTTTATTTAAGAATTATGCCTGTAGGGTGTAGATTGTTCCCCTTCCTGATAAAAGAATAAAACATTTTCGGCAGCTAACATAGTAAAGAAAATTCTATTCAAGTTTGATACATCACACAATTCAGGGGTTTGTTATCACTGCGAAGACATAATTTTAATGGCTTTTTTAATGTTGTCCTATTAAATCCATCAGGGGGAAGATTTTTAATTTGGTATACCCTGCTAACCCTAACCTACTCAATTTGATGAGAAAAATATATTTTTTAATTACTAATAAATTATTTTTCATGTAGTTGCTTTTATTTTTAGCATTTGTGGTCATTGAAAGCTCTGTAATGGATAATTAAATCTCCTGGTAGAGACAAAATTAATTGTATTTATTTATTGTTGTAGTTGCATTTCACCTGTGTAGATAGCAGCGCCTGTGTACATATGCTGCTTTTAAATCTATTGATGTTATAATGTATTATATTTTGCAGGTTTGTGTTGTATGTTCCCGCTGCTTCAAGTCAGCCTGTTCGTTTACATGTTCCTCACCCTCCCCCATCAAAGATGTTGAAAGAAGAAACCAGGCTGTCCTTAATTGAAACCTGGTTAAGGCCTAAACTCCGACTACTTCATAGCATTTCATCAGCGATGAGCACACAATTTCCAGATCGAAGACTGATTCAATACGACTGTGGTAAACTTCAGTCGCTAGACAAACTTTTGCGGACGCTAAAAGCCGATCATCATAGAATACTGATCTTCACTCAGATGACAAGAATGCTGGACGTCCTTGAGGCTTTTCTGAACTTTCATGGCCACATATATCTCCGCCTTGATGGAACAACTAAAGTCGATCAGAGACAGGTTAATAAAAGTTTTATTGATGTTATACGGTATAGGGTCATTTTGTTCATTATTTGTTAGTTGGCAACTAATCATCAATGGTCAGAGGTTAAATGTTGAATGGATGAATCACTGTTAATCATTACCATACCAACTTGTCTTGAACTAGTTTTTAAATCCCCCCTCTCTTTCTTTTAATTTTTAACCCCTATGCACAACTGTCATTATAACTTATCAGTGCGTGTTAATAGATAATAATGAATGTAGGCTTAGCGGATGTATTCATTGGAATATCGGCTTGAGTTGATAAAAGAGAGATGTTGGATTTTCATCAAATTTATTTTCCTTTTGTGAATTTTTTTTTGTTTATTAAACTTGTAACACCATTTTGTCCTTAAGTCTATCTTTATTTCCTATTGCAATCATTGTCTAGTCGTAGTTATATTCATTTTATATATTTATTCCTTCATACTTTCAAACTAAATTATCAGCCCTTTTTATTCTTTTGTATCATTAATATTCTTTTTTTTAAATTCGTCTTTACTTCAAACTGTTCTACAGTTTCATGTATGTATTATTTCATAAACTATTTATATTTTAATTATATTCTACTCTTATTTTTATTTTTGTAGATAACAATGGTTACACTAATTTTAGCATATCCCTACCTTCTCATGTTGCTACAATCTCATTCAAACATTCAAAGTATGTTAAAATGTCTTTCCATATATAAATTATATGAAAATTTATATGAACATTATTCTTTTATCAACTTAGCTTATTGCCAACAATTAACCTAAAGTAATTATAAATTGTTCAAAACTAATGTGAAAGCTTCTATTCTTTAATACTTTATTGAATTATTCATTTTTGAAACAAAATAAGTTTATTAACCCTGTTGCTCATTGTCATTTTATTTAATGTTGTATACATATTATAATTTTTAGCTATTGATGGAACGTTTTAATGCCGACAAAAGGATATTTTGCTTCATACTGTCAACAAGATCAGGAGGTGTGGGAATTAATTTAACCGGGGCTGATACGGTTATATTCTACGACAGTGATTGGAATCCTACAATGGATGCTCAAGCACAAGATAGGTGTCACAGAATTGGCCAAACCAGGGACGTTCATATTTATAGGTAAGGGTAATCGAGTAATTTTTTGCACTAACTACTTTAAATTTTAAACTATCTGTCAAAAATCCAGATTGATAGATATTTAGTCTCCGGTCTTAGTCCAATACAGCTTTTTAATAATGTTCATGCGAGACAATTTTCATGTTGTGTTTTATCCATTTATTTAATACTCGGAATAAGATAAGTAAGTTTCTTTAGTTTTCTTTTGACTCTTTTTGGTGTTTTTTTTAAACATAAGTTTACTACAGAAGTTTTCTTCTAACTGTGAAGATTCAGGCCCTATTTCTAGTTTTTACCTTTTAAAGTTTTCATTCGGAGGATTGGATGGGGCTAAGACAAAGAGATAACAGCACCAACTAGCTAGCTTAGCTTGACATGGCAAAAACCTGAGTCAGTTGTTAATTACTAATAATTGGATTTATAGCTCAACAGATATTTCTAATTGTTATAACTATTGCTATCTCTTTTTTTCCTTTGAAATTATAACTTCTTTCTATATTTGTGTCTTGTCAAATATTTTCATCTAAAACCTGTTCAAATTATGCTAATTTATTAGGCATTGATCATTATTATTTCACATTATTTATTTATTTTTTCCATTAGGCTTATCAGTGACAAAACAGTAGAGGAAAATATCTTAAAGAAAGCAAACCAGAAGAGATTGCTTGGAGATGTAGCCATCGAAGGAGGCAACTTTACGACGGCTTACTTCAAGAGTGTAAGTTGCATTAGACCAGCACCTAATAATCTGGGTTAATAAAAAAAACTAACCTGTTGTTATAGTAATATTTTTAATCTTGACAGTGTTATTATGATTGATTAATTATTACCTGAGCTATTTGCATGGTTATAAATAATTATGTTTTCTTAATTATAAGGGTATTATGTGTCTATAACAAAGAACTAAAATATAAAGTTATATTACCCAATGAAGATGAGAGGGATACCGATTTATTACTGATTTAGCTTAGTGGATTTTAATGTTCCAAGGGCTCATTTTGACCTGGAGTGAACTTCATCTGCTTTTGAAGTTTGTTTGTTTCTGTTCACAAAAGTCGATCTTAAAGCTAATAGTCGCCACGGATTAACTAACTGATAAGTCAACGGTCTATGATGACTTGAGTGTCGGATTTTTATTTTCTGAACAGTAATTGTCAGTCAGATTTCCAAAATTTAAAATTTGCTCCCATTCAGAGATACTGAAGAAATTTTTGAAATATTATATATATTTATTCAAAATATTGACAATGCGTTGTATTTAACATTTATCCTTTTCCATTTTTTAACATCCTTTTTTTTTTATCAGTAAAAAAGGAATTGTAAACTCCATTTTCTTTACATGACCGTTAGCTGTACAAGCATACAATAAAAAAAGAAATCATGATAATAATACTTCGATTATGATATACAATTAGAATAGATGTTGAAAAACTTATAAATATTCTTGCATTTGTACAATAAAATCAAACATTCCTTCATTGAAAACTGACTTAATATTTTTAAAAATTTTTGCAGTCTACAATTCAGGATCTGTTCAATGTCGATACATCAGAGAATGATGCTTCAAGAAGAATGGCCGAAGTTCTACACAGTAATGATATTGGTAATGAAAGGGACACCTCTGAAGATATACAGGTAACATTTAACATTAGCACGGTTACTTCTTAAATTTATTTTGTTATGATTGGAGGTATTGATAATTCAGTAAAGTTAATTAATAAGTCTTCTTATTTTGCAAAAGAAGAGGACATTAAGAAAACTTTAAACATTAAAAAAAAAATTTCTTAATGGTAACATGATGGCATTACTATATAAATAATGAAGCCCTTGTTGTTTGAATATTGCAAGGGATTATTGGTATGGTAAGTATCATTGAGTAAGTTCAAAGTGTGTATGTGTAGTTCGTTGGCAACGTTGCATCTACAATCTTCTATTTGGTTCTGTTAGGTTTATATTTATCAGCCAAGAATTATTATTTCACACATCTCTGCCTGAAATACAGTAGCATAATTAGTAAGCCAATAAGTTTTATGTCATAATGTAATTGTCATTCTGTCTTATTTCAGCGTGTTGGAAACTCCGAAGACAAGGTAGCGATGGGAGCTCTCGAGAGTGCCCTCGCCCAGGCAGAAGATGAAACTGACGTTGCCGCTGCCAAGGTGGCTAAAGCTGAAGCTGCGGCAGAGCTAGCAGAGTTCGATGAGAACATACCTATCGATACCCATGACAGTGCTGGGCCGGAAATGAGCAAAGCCGAATTAGAGTTGCATAATCTCATGCAGCAGGTATGTTAGATAATAAGGCAATCAATACATCTTAATTTGGACCAGCATGTATGCATTAATCTTGATCTTATGATTTATGTATGTATTGATTAGGACTACTGGTGACTAAAATTTCAAACTGTGATTAATATTCTTTTCATGTTGATAACAAAATTCTTAAATTGTGTGCTCCATCACACTTGACTTAAATGTTATTAAATACTAATTTGTGTCTTTATTCAGTTGTATTTATGTTTATGTCAAATGGACCATTTAAAGCTACATAAAACAGTCGAACCTGCTAATATCAAAACTTTCTGTATAAATTCAATTTCTATATATAGAACATCAAATTTTGTACTTGAAAATAAACAATTGTAGTTAACAGATAACACACATCCAAATATAACTTTCACAAGGAAAGATATAAATTGAATTAGAAAAATGAGAGAACCGGACCTGATAATATGAAGCAGAAATTGAATGACATTTGTATTTTGAATTCAGTTTTATCTTTCGTGTGAACATGGCCCCTGAATGAAAATTGTTAAATGTGAAAGAAAATTTTTTTTAAGGAATCTTTTAGTTTGATATATAACCATTCAATTTTTTATTAATATTTACTGCTGCAGTCAGACTTGAATGAAAGTGAATAATTGAGATTTAAAAATGAAAAATGTTATTTATTTTTTTTTCAGTTATCTGCTGTTGAGAGGTACGCAATGAGGTTTATGGAGGAAACAGATGCCGCTTGGTCTAAAGAGCAGTTGGCAGCAGCAGAGGCAGAAATCGAACAGCAAAAGAAGGAATGGGAGGCCGGGAGGCGGCTGGCTGCCCTTGACAGAGAGAGCAAGACGCAGGCCGAGCAAGCTGAAGCTCAGACACTCCTTACCTACTCAGGGGTTGACTCAAGGAATCAGGTCACTAAAACAAGAACAACTAGTATGAGTGGGGCAAGAAGTAGTGGGGAAGAGGGAACTCCTAGAACTAGATCCCATGGTCGCGTTTCGATTGATCTGTGGACTTTAGATGACAGCCCTCAGAATGGGACCAAGTCCTCTCCCAGTCACCCGCGAAAGTCTAAGGGTGGGAAAAGACGGTCTACTCCTCCACCATCCAATCCACCACCTCCACCTCCTTATTCAAATCCCAATCTGGTCATACGTACACGCCGAGCATCTGCTGTTACCAGTTCCGAAATCAACAACGTAAATAAGAGAGTAGGTCGATTGGGTAAAACTAAACGTCGGTCAGATGTTGTTCCATTGGTCATAAGTACCACCCTTGCTTCATGATACACTGCCCTCTAATAGTATAGTTTAAGGATTTAAAGCTTTAACAATCAAAGGACTTCTTTCTATGAATTATTCTTAAAAAAATTTTCATCATTTTTATTTTGTTTTTAATTTAGTTTGAACATATTTTTGATCTCATGGTTATCATAATGATAAATTAATATAAGCTTATTTTTACAAATACTCCTATTTATTTTATATTTTTTTCGTTTCAATAATGTTCCTCTAATATTAACTTTCTTTTTTTTTTTATAATTACTCACCTTTTTTATATATATATTTTTTTTCATTTCATTGCTTAATTTAAGTAAAAAACTTCTGTTTTATACATTACATTATTTAATGTAATGGTATTAATTATCATGGTACTAATTACCATTACATTGATTTTTTTATAATTGGTACTCTTAATTATAATGTAAATAGGACATTTCAACAAATCTCGTTCCATGATTTGTTTGTATATAAAGAATCGTATCGGACACGACTGAAAATGTCAAATATTTTTTGCGACCCCTCCCCTGTAAATATAGATTGATAAGTTATAATTTGGTAATGGTCCCGCCAGTACATTTTTGTAAATATCTACAGTTCCGATTAACAAGGAATATCTATTTTGAATATGTTACTGTTAATAGTATTGTTAAAAAAAAAAAAGTATTTGTAAAATTTCCATACTTAGTTATATATTATAAAGCAAAAGTATCATTTTTATACTTTTAATAAGTTATGTGTAAATAAGTGTCCATATTGTTAGGACTATAAAGTCACTACATATTGTAGCAATGTTTAGCCATGTGAATAAAAGTGATTACTGTAAATGAGGCTGTCATAAACATGGCACTTTTTATATGAGCTCCTTGATTCATATTTAATAATATCGGTATATTAATTTAAATCAGTCGGCAATGATTATAGTGGTTAAAGTGTAAATAAATATATTAGTCAGAGTATTACCGTTGCCAGATTCAACATTTAAGGAGTTCATGTGAAATGTGTGCTCAAGTTATATATTATTTTATATTACTTTATTTGCAGTATAATGTATTTATAAATAAAGATCATATTCTCTATGTTGTGATTTCTTGGTAGTCTCAATGTATGTTGGGCTCTGTTTTGGTGTCCATTTATTTATTTTATTTTTGCTCTTTGTGCACTCTTCGTATTTGGCTTCATATGTATTCTTAGTCATGTACTAAAGGGGCACATGCAATTCACATTTTTGTCAAAATAGTGACAATTGAGGCCTTACTTACCATTCGACTATTGATAAACAGTATCAATGGCACCAAAACATTGCCTTTAGCGCCATTAAGATATTTATTACCAAGAGAATTATGCACATAGAGCAAGTTTTTTTTTTATAGGCATCAAAACATGGCTCAACATTGCTTTGTGATATTCCCTACTTCATTTAAACCAATATATTAGTTTAATTAGTATTCGGAATAAATTTATATGTTAATAAATATGAATACTACAGAGTTTCAGGTTACAAAGCCCCAAAATGTTATTGGAGTAAAAGGAAAACAAAATTGCAACATTTTGCACCTTTTGTCAATGTCATTTTATTTGTTTATTTTTGTTTGTATGCCAACTGTTTACTCCTCAAACTAGAAAAACTTTCAAGCTAAATTAACTGGTTCATTTATAGATCAGTGGACTCCTCATTACTTGTTAAAAACTTATACAATCAAATTATATTCTTTTCAAATATATATATATATATATATTAAAAAAATAATAGATAGAAATTGAAGAATCCAGTGATATTAAAACAGTTCATAGGAGTAGAACTTGTGTTCGTGATCCAGTCTGCAAGTAACTCGGTTAACTTTAGTCAAATATTGCCTGGAAGAGCTTCTATTTTTGTGGCCAATCAATTAGTATTTGTCAAGGTCTCACAAAACAATAGGATAAAAATACATTAGTGGGTTAACCACGGATTAGTAGAGGAGAAACACTTGGTGAGTACCAGAACAGTTTAGGCTATTTACCCCTCGCTGATCTTCCAGAGTTGAGTACTTGTCAAAATTCTAAAGAATATTGTCCTTGATTTATTTTAAGTTTCAAATTCTCTGCTGTCTTGTAAATTAAGCTGTTAAGTGTCATCCCATCGGTTTATTTTCCTTCCAATGCCAATTAATGGTTCCATAAAAATTCCTCATTTGAATAAGCTGAGCACCAAAAAATATGCTGTTTCCATGTAAACATAATAACTTTCAATTCTGAGGAATATAGTTGTAAATGCTTCCTACATCACATAGTTCATTCTCAGAGCATTCATCGATTCAAATTAAAGAATTCTCCTCCATACTCCCGTTAAATAAACTGATCACCTATTTCTCTCCAGTTAAATTAACTCCATTGATCAGTTTGGTTGTAAACTGCCTTTACACACACTGCAAGAGTTGCTACACACTTGTTAACTGCTAGTGAAAAAAAAACTGCTCTTTTAAATTTTTCATTTTATTTTTTAAAGTGTCTCTGTCACTAATACGTTGTAAATAGCTAATATTGGAAAAGAAAAACATGATGAGTTCTGCTGGAACAACAATCGATAAGAGATTTCTATTTTGTTGGCTACCAACATTTTTTTTCTCATAACATCTTTGAATTTATTTTTGTGTAGTGATAGTATAGGTGTTCAAAAGTATTGTGAAGCAATCCCAATCCTACATCCGTGCATTTGTATTTACTAAGTGCTTAATTACTTTGATTGCTTAGGGGTTCCTGGTACATGAGCATGCCATTTCATTCATTCATGGGGTTTATTATGTCGCTGTTATATCGAAACGTGGTATGTAAACATTAGGCATTTTGTTTTTTTATCTGTACCTAATCACATTCGACAATTTGAGAGCATATATAGCTAAGGAATACAAGTGTTTTTCCTGAATAATAATGTTTTGTCAAATTTGATATAACAGTGGCAATATGTTTTAGTAGCCTCTCCATCAAGAACTATTGCACTTCCCAGGGTCTTTTTTTTATAGACTTGTAGTGCTTGTTTGTTGTTCTTAGTCAGTTTGTATGCTCCTCAGACATTTGTACAGTTCTGTGCAATATCTTTGTTGATGGCGATTCATTTGTTAATCTGCCTCAGTTAGTTTGTTAACCTTTTAAAATTTATAAAACCCAATGTAGATCTTTCCTGCCATCATTTGCTTGGTTATATGGAATTCACCATTTCATTTAGTCCTCCATTTTTTTTACCGCCTCCCTCTCTGCGTTTGACCTCTCCTCTGGGATATGTAGGCTGTCTCTTTAGGCCAGGTAAGTCAATTCTGTTAAAAATAGTGCCAATTGGTATTCTTGAGCCTTATACAGCTTTCTCCTAATCAGACATTCCTGCTTCAACTTCTGTGACATGATCCTCAACTTCTTTCATCGTCATTGGATGTATGAGAATAAATTTACTAGTTACTAACACATTGCCTGATACAAGTGATTCTAGTTGATACTATCGTAGGAATTTTTAAGTTGTATTATTGCATTAATTAAATTATTGAGTATAACTTTTATTTTAGGTATTTTTATATATAAGAAGTTTAGTACTGATTTGGGAATTTGCTTCTTGTTTTCCTGGATTCCTTTTCACATAATGTTACTCATGGCGTAATTTGTTGCGGTAGAAATTTATCCCCTTTCTCTGAGATAAACAAAATTTGGTGTTTTAAGATTAGCATTTCTTTTATAGTAAACTGATACCTACTTTACACCTCTGCGTTATTTCTCAAGTAACTGGTATTTGGAGTGTTCTGGTGAAGGTGTTTCTTTGCCTGCGGCATGCACGATTGCACACCTTGCTTTGCAACAATATCCTTGTGGGGAGAGGGTTCCCCCTCTCATAACTTCTGTGAGAGCGTTGTCATTTCCTCTTCAAGCTGAATTTTCCAATGCCTGCGAAATAGGAGATTTCTTAACCTACTTTAATGTTTTTGTCTCCTGCATTTGGTGCAAGGGTCTCTCTAGCAGTTATTTCAGCTTTTTTGTGAACGAACTTCGTTTCATATACTTTCCTCAGAAATGAAAGAACCATATATATCCTTGGGTTAATTGATTTTAAAGTGTTAGTGTACAAATCCAGTTTCAAGCTTTTCATCACTACAATATTAGGCGATTAAAATTTTTTCTAGGCTTGGTTCTATTTTCGATTGTCAAATTATGTTGGACAGGTTAAATGCTACGGATTTATGGAGACTTAAAAAGTTCCAAGGCCCCAGGTTTAAGTCTTAAGTTGTTCCTATAACACTGTAACACCCTTGTATTATTTATTGGAGGCATTGAATCGATTTTTTTTTTTTTTTCAGTTGTGGATATCTGATAATGGAACAGAAATAATGCCGGTACGTATATACCAAAGGTTTATTTGTGGAAAAAAAAACATTGTGTTTGTTTAGCAAATGTATTTCATCTAACTATTAATTATTGGTAATATCATATAATCGATTACATTTAGTGTAAATTTTAATATTTGTTGATTAATAAGAAAAATTTTGCTTTATAAGTCTTTCATTATTACTCCTTCATTATTTTTCAACCTTACACGGTCATTTGGAATGACATTACTTTTTAACCTAGTGATGAAAAGTAATGATGAAAGAATTCTGTAGATAATGACATTAGCAAAGATCATCACATAGGGCCCTGTATAAACTGTTTTGTAATGCTATATCCTTTCTTAGATCCTGCTATAAATCTGGAAATAATTAAATTAACATCAGTAAGACATACAAAGCCGGAGCAAATGTCTCCTCTTCCAGACAAGAATCTTCTGAACTACACTGGAAATTGTAGATCTTGTATGTCCAAAAAAATACTGAAATTATGGAGGAATATTATTTGAAGAAAATTATTACATTTGTTCATGAGGGTTGTAGCAGAATTGTCTTTTGATAACTATAACTATTGTAAATTATCACATTTTTCTGTCTCAAACTGAAACCCCTTCTGATAATTGTAATTAATCTAGAAATATACAGTTTATTTTAATGTTGCTAATACTTCATTAATTATTTTGCTTAGATATGTTAATATTTGTGTGCAGATGTGGTGCCCTCCTACACCGCCACAAGATGACGGGGATGTATACATTGACCATGCACTATGTCTGTTGTACGAGCCTCATGTTCTCTCTGATTCTCAACTTCCTCCGGTGTATATAAAAAAGGAAAAGAAAAGAAACAGATTCGAAGCCGGCTTACCAGAGGGTGGGTAACTTAATAATTTTATTTATTATTTTTCAATTTTTTTCTCAAATAGATCCCCCTTGATATAATATATTACAGGTTAATATATAAAAAACTATTTATTTTTAATTATGCATTTCCTTGTATGATAAAAAAATAACCTTACAACTACGAAGGAAAGAATTACAAAACGTATAATATGATTAAAAGATCTGCACAATATCCTTCCAATTTCATTTATTAATATTTAGTTGCATGGTTACGTACTGTTATCAGTCCATCTTATCATATGTTTAATTTCTATTTTGTCTTTTATGTTTGAGAGGTTGATAGTCAAGTTAATTGCTATTATATATGGCAAGTTTCAAAGTATAATGATCTTAAAGTTTAAAATATTCTGTTGTATTGTTAGGGAAAATATAAATTCTACTTAGTTAAAACTTAACAGACATTGAAAAACAAATTATCTCAACCAATGGTTCAATGGAACTAATTTCAGTAATCCAAAGAAGGTTAATGTCATATCACTAGTAAACCGAGCAATAACTAAACAACATACTTTTGATTTTGACACACCACAATTAATAAATATGAAAAGAAGATGATAATTGATCCCGGAAATTGTTAGAATTAATACAAGCAAAAATATACAGAATACAGTAAATTTTATAGGAACGGGTTAATTACAGTCAATGGTAGGCGGATAGCAATATCCAGCATATTTACCAATATGATTAATAAATCAAGTTAAATTAAAATTCAATGTCAATATTTTACATGAGCTGGACAGATCTGGCAAAGAATATTAAGATTAAACTGCCCATACTACTGACAAACCTTAATAATCTCCCACTATAATCCTATCCCGTAGACCGGCATCACATACATAATTTAGTTTTAGACTGTCATTTATTTTTAGTTTTTTATTTGAATCAATGATAAATAATTTTTTTTGTATTGAATGTCTTTATTATTCGTAAAAATATATTGTCAACATTGGCAAAATGAAACTTGATGTTTCATAATATCGATTGGTATTTTTTTGATTGTGATATGCAAAATTTTAAATAAAAATCTGAAAAAATTAATGTCTTTGTGAAATTGTTTTTTGTGTAACTATCTTCAGGAAAAATTTGTTTGTAGCTAATATAGTAATTTCTTTTAATACTTGATTAAACTATTTTTTTGAAAATTTAAATAGTTCAACTTATTAATTAATTACAGGTCGATCTCAAAATAATAAAATTCGCCACCGAGAAGAGGTGTCATCACTTTTGCACGCTCCGCGTTCTCTTTTCGATCGGCCAACACCTGCTTTGATTAAAATGAGACAAGAACTAAAACTGCTAAGGTATAGGGGTATAATGAGACCTGCAATGCAGGGCATTACTAGCAAACCATCCGTTCCTCTCAAGCCCCTAGCCGAGCCAGAGCATGTACCTGAATGGTTGATTCAAGAAGATTGGGTTGTATTACAGGTACAGTATATCTTTGTTTAAATAGAAATTGTTTTAACTACTTTGTGTGCTAATATATGAAAGGTAACCAGGTAACATGCTACATCTAAATAGTGCCACCCAAATAAATCAACAATGGGCCAGTTTTTCGAAAGCCTAATATATGAAAAGCTCAAATGAAGATGGCTGTTTTGTTAGTGATAGGTAATATAATAGAGAACGAAATAATATAGTTATTCATATTAAAGTGAACATGAAAATTATTTAAATGATGAGGTAAAAAACATGTTTAATGTAGTCTTAGTGTAAACTAGGCTTCGCCCAAGGAGTGGGTGACGTGTAGTACTGAGGCATGTTCGGACACAACTTGTGCTCTCGGAGGAAGATGTTAGGATGGGTTTTGTATATTCAACCCTGTTTTTGCGCTAGGTGGGTGGGAGGTATTGTTTATTTAAAAATTAAGACTGTATTTTGGATCTGGACAATGTAATTTCGAAAAGGTGACTTAAAATAAAATTTATAAAACAAAAACTTTTCAATTTCCACCCTTCCCTTAACAACTGTCCCGACAATTTTTGTTTTTTATGGTGTAAGATTTTTTCACGGGAATAGAATACAAAGCGAAATAAAAAAAAGTTGTAGAGTTGGTGAGTTTTTATTCACTTATTATGGTCAGTCGGGTCCACAACAGTTTCAGTAATAAGATGCCCATAAATTCCTTCTGATTGATTAAAATCTGATGGTAAAAGTCACTTAGGGTTTGAAGGCTTTTACCTCTACATTCAAAGCCATAATAGATATTTGGAATATGTATTATTAGAGTCCTTCCAGGAAATTATCCTAAGAACCGCATACATTTATTTTGTGCAATTGGCAATTTTTTTTATACTTATTAGCACAAGCGTTCGGCCAGATTGTACAGTCATGAAGTAGGAGAGATCTTAACAACTCCTAAGCAACATATAATAAATATGTTTTATCATTTCTGGTTTTTTCCCCCCAACTTGATTTTATTTTCTAAAGCAATGGTTAAGTGGTTTACATTGGCGCTACCCTGTAAGAGGAGAGGTGCAGTATCTTATCTAAATTGCAGTTTTTGAGCAATCCCAACCACTTAAAAGAAATTGAAACAGGGAGATTGTTAATGTTTATATTTCTAACCCTATTTTATTACTTATTTTACTTAATGTGAGAGTCTTAAATCAAATTTACTATAGTAATTATTTACTTTGCAGGCTATACAAACTTATCAAGAACTAACATTAAACTTAGTCGTTTTGTCTCCTGGCCATACGCCCAATTGGGACTTTGTAGCAGAACTTGTTAACGCGATATCGAGAACATACAGATCTCCAAAACAGTGCAGAAATAGGTAATCTTATTTTTACATATTAGATCGTTTTTCTAATAATTAATGTAAGTGTAGCGTAGCGGTTCTCAATGCTTAATGTTTGAGTTTCAAGGGCCAACATCCCTTTATTCAAAAATGGCTCCGGTTCTGGAGTGACAGTCTTTACAGTAGAATTTGTGAATTTATACATTATCCATTTGATACCGTTATTCTTATTTAATAGCTAATATAAAAGTGATATCAGTTACTACAATTTTTTTTAATATTCAACAAGATTTGAACAAAATAGCAATAACGGAATTTTTATTTTTCCAAACATTCCAATACTAAAAATGAAAGGACCTGTCGGGATGGAACCATTACCGAGGTTGAGTTTATATTACGCAAAATACACTCTTTAAAACAAGATTTAGTTAGCAAAAAAATATTATAAAAATTTTTTAAATAACATTTGTTTTGAAAATGATATGAATGAGACATGTATGTTGCAGATATGAATCTGTTATAATGCCAAGAGAAGAAGGAAAGCTAGTCATTGACAGTCCAAAGAAACAAAAGAAGACAAAACAGATGTACAAATTACCACAGGTATTTTCGCTCAATAGCTTCTTGTTTTCGACTTTAACATAGCAAAAAAAATATGTAATCGTACCGTTAAATAAAAATGATTGTAAGCCGCTAATAAAAATTGAGGTCCATGTTAAAAAGACTTTGAAGATTTGCTAAAGCTTGTTCAATCAAAATATTCCGAATAATATAATACCAGTAACCTCTCTGTTGGTTCGCTTTAGTTGATTTGATAAAAATCAGACACTAGTAGATTTCTAACTATTTTTATTAAGTAATTTTGATTCAAAAAGTTTATTTATCAAATTCTTTCCAAGTTGATAGTTAGCCGTGGATGTTTGATCTAAGAGCATATTTATTTGAGAATCTGTTTTGTTTAGGTTGATGAAAAAGATATATTAATTTTTCAGCCTCAATATTTAGATCATGCCTCGACCCAAGGACGCATAATTACTCACTTTTATTTTGAAGAAAAAAATCTTATGGACTTCTTGTTCTTTAATGTTTTATAAATAACGGATGTTTCATACAATAGTTAAATTTTAGTTTGGTATTAACATTTCTTGTAAAATGTCAGACGTACCTCCAGTCCCTTAAATTTTTGTATTGGATTTGATTAAATTTATGTACAACTAAAACTTACATCAAAAAGTCTATTGAAAATGTTTTAGAAAATAATTTAAAATAGAAGTTTTCACCTAACAATTATTTTACTTTTACAAAAAATCAAAGCTTTTAAGTTTTATTTATTGAGGTCTGAGGCTAGTATACCTCTCTAAAGCCAAAAGCTGATGTCATATTCCAGAAACTGATCATTGTAATGCAGAATATGTTTTATGGCAGGGATACTTACCATCAGAAAAAAAAACCCACATGGAGAACCCCGCACTTGTGCAGATGGTGTTTGTTGAAAAGAAGTCACGTGATATATTTTAGTGGGTTTCAGTTGTTTGTTGGCATTCAGTGGGTACATCTCATACATGAAAATTGACATATCCTCAGATCAGAATGATGGTAAACAAAAGGCGGTCGGAGAATCAGTGAATCTGACAATTATTTTATTTTCCTTACTTTACACTATTCCTCAAATGTAAAGGTTAAATAGTACTCTATATGTTCCATAGTAACAGTTCAAAATAAAAACAGAAAGATGCAATTTACCTGGAAAATAGTTTAAGTGCAACAGAATGACCCATCAAGAATTATCTTTCCCAATTCTGAAAATAATTGTCAAGGTGAATCTTGTTCTAATGTTGATTCTTTAAAAAAAAGAAAATTGTGGTTGTAAATGCAAAGATTACGGAGAAAAACGTGTATAAAAAACACAGAAGAGGCACCATAAAATCAGCAAATCATGCCATTGAAGTTTCCAAATCTACGTTGTTCCGAATTTTGAAAAAAGGAAAATCCATAAAACAAGTTTCAAGTACTGACAAACCATTTCTTATAGACAAGAATAAGAAAGATTGAGTAGATTTTTGTCTGTCAAAAGTACTTCCTGACGGATAGTTTATGGATTTTAACGTTTATATTCACATTGATGAAAAATAGTTCCACTCGAAAAAATACAAGCTTATGTACTTTTAGATGAACTCATCATAGAAAATGCAAAAGTAAGAGTTATATTATATACAAGTTGTGTTTATGTTAAGAAGCAGTAGCTCACCCCTTTCAAAATCCACACAAAAATGCCTTTTGAAGGAAAAATTGACGTATAGCCGTCCGTTATGCAAATGCCAGCACAGTGAAACAGTTAGAGCCTAACAAAAGGTGCATTTATTACAAAACCCATAGAATCTCTTAATAGTAAAGAGATGCAGAAAATGGTTTTTAGAGAACATACTGCCAACTATTTATTTATTTACATTGCTCCATATTTATTCAACAGGATTATGCACAACCACATCTAAAATGTAACAATCCGTTACCATTAGAGGAGCTATTTCGTGATTGATGGAAAATACAAATGAAATCACAGCCACCAAATAGTGCAGAATTTTATGTGTTAGACTTGGGTTTTTTTAACTCAGTGCAGTCACTGCAACATCAAGCTTCGCCCAACTATATTGATGAATTGATAGAAGCATTAAACAGTCTTTGATATTATTTCTCCCAAAATACTGGATAATAGGTTTCTGTCACTTGAACAAGTTATGCTGGAAGCAATGAAGAATGATGGCTCCAATAATTTTGAGCTCACGAATATAGGGAAAACAAAGCTTCACAGTTAACAGATCCTTACCTAGAAGGTTAAAATTATTGAAAAATCCAGAAACTATCTGAACACTCATAATAAAAATTATGGAGTAATATTTTTAATCTAGTTTTTTTGATAACAAATGTTGCATTCTATATTTATTTCTTTTGTTACTATTATTATGGTACATAGGGAGTTAAACGTATTCTACGCATTTTGTTTCCATGGAATATAATTGTAATTATTAGTTTTTTTTTTAAATATTGAAATATCTTGCTTTTACTACTCAACATCTTGGTCAACTAAACTAACTTGATTATAACATTGCATTTGAACTTTTTAGCCGAGAATCCTTGTAAATTTATTTTGTTGCTTTAGGTGAAATCAGGAAGGCCATTGAGGACTTGCCAAATGTATCAACAAGACAACAACTCGTCACTGAGCCATATAATGATGTGCCGCTTTGATGCCATTCGCGCTGTCTCTAATCGCAGAACACCTACCGTTAAACCGCTCCTTGTAGACCCTGCCATGAAGAATCCCAAACACGCCGAAGTCCTTGCAGATTGTAGTATTGACCATGACACTCCATTGACCCCAGTTGAAGTCGCTGCCAAGAGAGCAGAAAGGATCGCCAAAGAGAAACAAGCCTCTGTTCCTCAGCAGGTATTCATTAATAGTAACTAACTAACTTCATACTTGTTGTGCATGTAATACAATTTGTATTACTGGTAAGACACTTTGAACCAATTATTTCACACTATTTAAGCAGTTTTGTTAGCTTAGTGGTTAGCATGCGGAGTCCAGGGTTCGATTCCCTGCTCTTCTCTCTGGGTTCACTTTGCCTCTTGTGTATAAATGAGATACTTGCATAATGATGTAGAAAATCCGGTTAATAAAACGGAATACAAGGTTGACAGGTAACAAATCTAGTGCTAACCACGCTAGTATCTGAGCACCCTTTACCAACTAGAGGTTAGCCTCTTACCTCTTCATGAGGTATTTAATATGCCATGGATTAATTTATTTTATTAGAATATATTTATTCTTGAATGAAGATTTACAATTACTAAATCATAAAGCAGCCTATTATTTTTTTTTACATAATGTATCTATCCATGCAGAAAAGGCCTGGTCCCCTTTTTTTAATTTTCTAAAATTCAGAAAAAATCTAAAAGTTATGCGATTTAATCATATTACAATCGGACATACCGATATCTAGCTATTTTCTTTTTAGAAAAAAGTTGGTCTTACAATAATGGTCCTATATAAATTTTTTTACATCAATTATAAATTAAATTAGGTTTTATTAGAAAATATATGTAAATAAAATGAGGGACCTAGGAACCGAGGGAATAAGATTTATAAGTACTTATGAGGCTGCAGATAAATGACTTCATTTCAAGGAGGGGGGATCATTCCTTACTAGCAAAAAAAAATGCCTATCTTTAAATGACCATTTCCTATACTAATTTTGTTCATTAATGTCTTATTATTGACAGTACAATCTTAAGTTGATTCATTTACATTGAACAGCAGGAACCTAGCAGATCTGCCAGCACCTCCTCGGCCAGCCCGGGAGCGGCCAACGCAGGTCAGCGGACTGCTACCTCCAACATGGTCACGGTGCAATCCGCACCTACATCAGCACCCGCTCCAGCTCCTAAAGGTAACAGTATTTGCTGCTGAAGCGGCAAAATTAATATAGACCAATTAAATTTAACCCGCAATTCTTCCATCAAAATAAAGAAGAGTTGGTATAATATAATTAAAAAAAAATTCTACTAGACAGTAATTAGGTTTAAAAAAAATTAAATATAATGAAAAAATAAAATAAAGAGGTTGTAACACGCTGTTACAGATTGGTGCAAAAATATATCTTATCAAAACTATCTACAGAATCATTTGGAAAAATTAATTTAAATATGTAGACAAGTATATACAATCATGCTGCTTTCAGAGTGATCACTGGGCGTGCCAAACAAAAATTTTAATGGACTGAAATGGATTAAAAGGAAAATAAAACACTTATTTTTAATTTTCAAAATACAAAACAATACAACCACAGGTTTATTAATAGGCAAAACAAATACAGCTACAATAAAAGTTGTGCTCTGGTCCACTGCTCCAATAAGTTTGTGAAAAAATATAGGAGAGAGAACCTAGTTTGTATGTAGGCCGATAAAGTCACAAGATGGTTTGGTAGTTTGGTCTAATGGTCGACTCCTTTAGATGAAATCAGACAAAGGTGGCTGGCGTGAAAAAAAATGTTGAAAACTCTATTGATAAAAAGTTTTAAATCGACACACCATAAAATAAATAAAATTTAAAAAGAAATTGGAGTATGCCAATAGCATTTTACAGCTGTACCGCCAGTGGTAGTTGGCACTAATTTTTTTTTTTTTTTATCGATATTTTATACTTATTAGTATTTAAACACATTATTAGATGATATTTTTTTATTTCTTGTTTATTTGATTTTGTCCCAATGTGATTTTTTTTTTTTTTCCCGCTAGCCAGAATTGGATTTATTCATTTGTAGCTGGTTGTGCATAGGGACCCCATAGTCTCATGATTAAGAGTTTTTCTATTTATATTACAGAACAAAGAAAATTTCATATAAGCTTACACTTTTTTTCTTTTCTTTTTTTTTTTAATTTGATTTTTTAATAATACATCGTTTCTGTATCTTAATATTTAGTTTTTGAATCTCACAGAATATGATGTCTACAACCACGAGTACCAATCAATTTAATTCCTTGAGCTAAAACATTTAATATTTGTTATGCTTGAATGTATTTGTTAATTTGAAACAATTTAATATAACCTCCTTTGAAATGATTTTATGTTTACCCCTTTTATTATTTAAATGGATTATAACAACTCTGTATAATGTACTGTTATGATTCAGAGTGAGGTTGCAGATTCTTCCGATTGACACTACATCCCTATCTCATTAAAGTGGTTGGAATAATTCTGGCTTAATTATTATAAAAAATAAATGATATTTTTGCAGCTACTACTAAGACTCTGAGTCCTGCTCAACTCCAGATTTACAAACAACAGCAAGCCTTGTTGCGACAACAACAACAGCTGAGAGTAATTCAGTCAAGGAGCAGTGCGGGTGCTGTTGCTGGTCAAAAAGTGGCTGTCGCCGTAACTTCCACCTCACCATCTCAAAGAATTCAACAAGTAACAAATTTCACATAGTAATAATAATTTAGCATTATTTTACTAATGTAATTAACTTACTCTGTAACACTTTATCATATGGTAGAACTCGCCATTTACAGTTATAATGGATAGTGCCTATAACAGAATTAAACAAATCATAGGGATCATCTCAAAAATTCTGGGCCACTTTATAAAAAACTTCTCACTATACAACTGCTTATTTAAACCTTTCTGTACCTACATTGCGGAAGTACAGTGTAGTGCTAAACCAGAGGACAGAGATTTCAGTCAGAATGAGACGTATCATTAGCAATCTTTATAATAAGAATTCATCCTAATAGTGATATTATGAACAAAATGTGGATAACTGACTCAACTAAACGTATAAACAAACACTAAACTTATGGAGAATAAGCAAAACTGTGAATGAGAGGATTCACTGCAATCAAGATACTAAGTTATAAATACTAGGTTAAGATGTGAAATAAATTAGAGTCATTTGAAACAATGTTGCAATGTGTGTTTGAAGGTAAAAGGCGTGACTAGAACTGTGTCCGAGACTGAAATGGTTGCCTTACTCAAAAGACAACAAGCTGCTAAAAATTCTGCTGGGACATTGACTTCAGCTCAGCTTTTAGCACAGGCTGGGATTCAAGTAAGTACAATTATTTAGGCACAAATTACTTGTTATTGCCTTTTCATCTCTTTTCATTTCACTATTACTCGATTCTTTATTGAGTCCATTTAAAATATCTATGAACCATTCCTTTAAAAGTATGTGAGGAAGTAATAAGTTTTTAGCCTCCATAAAAGATTTTTATTTAACAGTGGGGACTTTTGACAATTTGAAGTTGTTTTCCTCAGGCTACAAAAAAGCCACAATGGTAACTACTCAATATAAACATAAATTGTACCACAAATTATATCTATAATAGTAAATATAATAAAATACCATAAAAGGTATATGCTCTTATTGTACTACTAACAACTTAACAGTATCTTTAAAGATTTTCACAGTTAATCAGGATAAATGATAAAACATGCATTTATTACCAGTAAATAAATTGAACAGTAAGTTAAGTAAAATAAAATAGCACACATTTTATAGTGTGCTAAAATACAATCTAACGTTAGCAAAAGCACTCGCTGATAAATGTAGAGGCATAGCAAAAAGTCACCTCTTTTATCACCTACTATTTTAAAACCAAAAATATATTGTATACTAGTAAAATTAAAATTGTTGGCTAGGAGTTGTGAATTATAAAATTGGTTTCAGGCTCAACCGGGTTCTTCAGGACAGCAGATGGGCCAGGTAGCTACACTGTTGAAGACTGTTCCTGCGACCAGCTTGCCTGTTACTGGTCTTACAATACCTCAGGTATTGCATATATTCCTCAATCAACGATAATCAGCGTATCGACTATTTTGCAATTTTATTTATTCCGCATTTAGAAAAATATGACAAACATCACTATTCAATATTCAATCATTATCAACATATATTATCTAAGTCTGTCTTTCAATTATCTTAAAGAGATTCGAAACCTGTTTCCGTTCCCAAAATTGTCTTCTTTATCAATATCTTTTAAATTATTGGCAGTGGAATACTATGACCCTATGATCCTCAGAACATTGGCACCATGGCATAGTTTGTACAAGCCGTTAATCCCACCAGGTGGTTGCGCAGTGATTGATTACTTGATAGTTTACAGTAGCTTTCCATGTAATCTCTAACCCTTTATGGGTGAAGA
The DNA here is from genome assembly GCA_930367205.1 of Acanthosoma haemorrhoidale. Classification (NCBI taxonomy): domain Eukaryota; kingdom Metazoa; phylum Arthropoda; class Insecta; order Hemiptera; family Acanthosomatidae; genus Acanthosoma; species Acanthosoma haemorrhoidale. The sequence goes on along the minus strand of OV884015.1, from coordinate 103,704,663 downwards.
GAGACTTTTTGGACAAAATTTGTACAAATTTATCCATTTGCCTAGCAAAAGCTTGCTGCCATTCTTTCAATCACTTGTCAAGGTCAGGAAAGGTTACTCTTTGGTTTAATCTCCTATACTGATGATTTCTATCAGCTTCCTCATTCCCTGAAAGCCCAATGTGTCCTGGTACTCACTAACACGCACATATGTTTGACGATTTCTCATAGTCTGTTTCTAAAGATTGTCAGGATGAAGAGGAGTGTGTTGATATTGCAATTTTGGTAGCATATAAATGTATTATTTACTGCATAAATCGCACTAGCTTGTTAACCCCTTGACATACAATGATGTCTGGGAGACGTCTTCAAGACGGCAAGAACTTTCTTCGGTGAACGCCGCGCAGTATACTATTAGGTTCTTTAACTGCTGCAGTTGTGCCTTGATCCTGTTTTGTTTAAGATGTTTTCCCCCTCTCAACAGTACCAATTAACAAAATCGCATCGACTAAACCAGCAAACGAGGCACAATGAAAGCGGTAATCAGTACAGTACTGGCCGCGCACGACGAATGCCGTTGTACTTATTTAAGTACTAAATATACTAAAGTAAAAATAGTGCTCCCAACATGTCTCAGTTGGATGTATTATATGGAAGTCTATTAGGCTACTCTAGTGATGATAGTGAGATTGAAAATGGTCATCTAAGTGTTTATACTGTTTGTGTTGAGTATTCAAGTGAAGCTAGTTCTATTGGACAAAATGTGCGTAAACGTGCAAGACCAATTTCAAGCAGTGACGAATCTGATGTACCAGAGGATGAATGGAATTGGAAAGAAATAGAAAATATTGTTAATATAAAACAATTTACTGAAACTGCAGGCATCAATTATAAATAATAGGTATTTTATTTGTATGTCAAGGGGTTAATAAGAGTTATTGATAACTATTGTAATATTTCTTTAATTTTTCTCATCTCGATTATATTCAGATCAGCTTTAACATTGTTGACAGATTTAAAATTTTTATATGAATTAAACATACTTAAGGTAATTTTTATTACTTTTAGATTTACTGAAGGTAATCTTAGTTACAATCTTTTACTATTGTTCTTAGTACATCTTAGTGACCCATTCTCTGGTATTGTTTTTTATCTAATTTTGTAATATTATATTTCAGATGAAAGCAGCTCTTGGATCAGGCCTGAAGAATAACACTGTTAGCCAACAACAGTTACGACAGTTGTCTATTCAACAGCAACTGATTGCTCAACATAGGAAAATACCTCAACAGCGAGTCACACAGCTTGGACAGGTCTGTTAATAAGCTAACTTACTGACTAGGTTATTAGCTAGATTACTAACTTAGTGATTAGAAATGAGAGAGAGAGCTACCTCTTGATCATTTTTTTACAGCTGGTATCGCATCTTCACTTGTTGTATTTGTTTGTTCTTTACAATAGAAAATTCAAAGGCTGTACTGTTCATATGATATGAACTTTTCATTTTTCTATTTACTCTATGATACAGCTGTAAAAATTGTCAGTTCAATCTGAAATTCCAACATAACTGCAGGCTACTACGTTGAATATGTTTCAGTTGTGATATGAAAACAGGAAGTATGTGAAAATAAAATTAAAAGTGAGGCCAATATATATTTTACTTATATACTTTGCTAAGCTTTCTCAAGTTTTATTAAGCTAAGAAGCTATTGAACATTTAATATCTTTATTTTTTTCCCCTGAGGTCAAGGATACATTAAAGACAACAAATGTGAAATTAATTTCAAGTTTTTGTAGTAGAAAATAGAAATCATGTGGTTAGTTTAATGTCATACCAGCCAATATTAATAGGGTTTTTGTTAATATTTTAGCAATTTTCATTTCTTTTTTTTATTCGTTGAATTGACCAAAATGATTTTACAAACAAAAAAAGTATTTTTCACAAACTATTAATAAAATTTAAGTCCTGTAAGTATTTGTTGATATTATTCCTACAATTTAGTTTATAATTGATGTAAAGAAAAAAGTGGTGAAGCTTACTCGCCTATGGTTCCAACTTTTTTTTTGCTGTAGGATTATGTTGATTAGTTATGAAAAGTAAGTATGGAAAATTCCAGTCGAAAATCTATCATAAATGCTTTAATCTCGATATATATTATAATATATCTGATAATGGCAACAGTACGTTCATTTTACAGGTCTCAACGAAAGGTGGAGCAACTGCACAGTTGATCGTTCAATCACAGAAGTCTTTGCCGCCCACTGTCACCATGCAGCAGATACAGCAAGTGATGAAGCACGTCCAGCCTCAGCATGTTGTCAGCGTAAGTACTGCCCTTCCTCTTGAACTAATTACAAAAAATTCATCAATATTCCTATCTAAACAAGGATAAACCTTTACTTGTCCACTAGTGGAAGATAGGTCCTGTTCTTAACAGGCAAGAGGATGCACAGCTATTTTGTAATGTAAATATGCTCATTGATTAAACATTATATTATTTATTTATTTAATTTTAAGATTTATTATTAGATTTGTTAATAGTCAGTTGATAATTTGATTATTTATCCTTTGCTTGAGCATTGATTCATCACAGTTAGCTCCTGCGTGATAAATCTCCCTTGTTGGATGGTACCTGGACAGTGGATAGATAAGTTCTACCGTTTAATCAATGAACCTTGCTCTATACCTATATATTATTAGCATTTATAACTTAATTCGTTTGATGTGTTGAGGGTTTCGTTAAAGCTGTAAAAAAGTTGACAAAACAAATTTTTTAATCCCCGCTTTAATAATGTTATGTGAAGATAATCCAACACATGATACATATTATTGATAACGATGATGAGATCTTTAATTTGATAAGCACATAATATGATTATAACTACCAAGTAATTCATTAATAATTGACCTTCATAATTTTGTATGAAGTCACTTCTACTTTTAATCTATTTGGGGCATCAATTGAAACGTCCATGGTAAATATCCTCCCAATATATGAAACTGTGGTTATGAAAACGTTGCTAACACAATTATTTAATCATTTTTGTAATTATCGTCCAGTAAAATTCCCTACACATTCGATACCCTACTTAACATGATGAGGAAGCTATATCTTTTAATTACCAAGTAATTAATTATAAAAAATAAGTTAGGTAAGTAAGTTAGGGTATCCACTATGTAAACTATCATTGCCTAATTTAAACACTGGTTGAGTTAAAGTTGTGACCACAATCTTAATTACACTTTTAATTATTCTTTGTAATTACAGCCCATTAAAAGACCCCACGCATAAAGATTATTATTGGTCTCGGTCCTACCTTGTGATAATGAGTTTACTACTCTACTTAATATAATATAAAAATGTTTATTTTTTTAGTTCTAAATAATTAATTTATGACCATCGCATTTTAAGTAGTGGTCCCAGTGTTTTTGATGTCTTGGCAACATCACTGTTGAACTGGGGACTTGCAATCATGAGAACAATTACTCAAAAAGGTACAGGGGAGACAAGGTTTCCTTGTTTTAGATAGATAACCCAATGAAACCCTATAAACAAAATATAAGGAATTATAATGCTTCTTCGTCTTAATAAATAGTTCTCATTTATTGTAGGTTTGATAGTATCTGTTTGCAGTACACTACACTACATTAATAAATAACAAAATAAAGTTTGTTGGCCATTACTAATAGAGTTTCATTCTTTCATTTCACAGGTGGTGACTAGTAGCTCATCGGGTAGCAGTAGAGGTATGACAACTATTGATGCGACCAGCAGAGCTGGTACCCAACTTAGCAACGCTATCAAAGCCAGCACAGCCCAGCAGCAACAAGCAATTCTCACTCAGGTAAAGTTTGTTTGTTTGGTTTTTTATCATCAGTATAAATATCGGCTTCTTTGAGAGAACTCTGCGTACTATTTCGTCGAGACTTTAGAATTTATATGTTACGGTGTCAAACCTTCTGACAGCTTCACCATGTAATATCCCGTCTCCAAGTAGGCTTCTTGCGGTTAACTATAACAAACTTTTTACTTATTAAAACCAAAAAATAATTATAATGTCTTTAAAAAACCTATAAATTACTCTGAAAAGTAAAATTAGATATGGGAAGAGGACACTCAGATCTAAACTCCTTTGCTTTACGGTCATAAATATGACCTTAAACTGGATATTTAATTTATTTAAAATATTTATTGTTATTATATCTATAGCAAACATTTAACACCCTAATCCAAACATATCTTTAAAACATTCAAATTTCTGATCGACTTTGTTTTTCCTTTTGTATATGTTCTATTTACTTCACAACCTGCAAGGATGTAATATGTAATTGCCATTAATTAAGAAAGAGTGAATTGTGATAAGATGATACTAAGATTCGTTATGTTCAGGTTTCAGCAGTTGTTCAGGGCAGTGGGTCTGTCCGACAGCCGCAGACGGTCAGGATACAGACTTCAGCCTCTCCTATTGTTGCAGTTGCTGTCTCACAAGCTCAGGCAGTTCTTACATTGCCCCCTCGCCATGATTCTGTAAGTAATCTTAAATGCTACATTTTCACAATATTACTATAATACTTCCCCGTTGTTAAAAGTTGTTTAGTGAACTGGTAAAAGTTGTTTAGTGAACTGGTAAAATTTGGTGGTTCAAAAATAATTCAATAAGCAAACTGTGGTTTAGAGGCTCATTAAAGTGAATCGTTTAGCCAATTTCAAGTTCCTTAGTTGTATTAATGCGAGGTTAATTATAAGATGTATGAGATGCACATAGTCATTTGACTAGTTAAGTTAATGGTGATACTGATTGCAAGTCTTATAGCGGACAATAATCAAACTCTGTAGGGAAATAACATTGTAGTAATATTTGTTCATGATAAACAAAGTCAATTTATTTTTGTTAATTTCCAGAACCAGCAACAATAAGAAGATACTGTAAAAATGTTTGATTAGCTGCAATGAAGATACAATATTGATATTAGTTTGTAAACCATGTATGTATGTAAATTATTGTCATTATAAACATTTATTTTGTATAAAGAAACAACGTTTTTATGTATATTTTTATTTCTTTTATCAACAAGAGACTGCTGAAGGGCCAGTTATGCGCATATAGTTATTAGTAATCATTTCTTTGATGGCAATATGTAAATAATTGTTTCATAAAGGCTTATTTTTACTTAGCTACTTTGGTACTTACCTTGGCTATACAAAACTTGTAATTAGTGCATAGTCTTTATTTTTACATAAATGTTTTTGTTTCTATGAAACTTGTGAAAATGGTAGTTAATTTAGTAGCCTATCATTTAGATTTTGTTATATGATATTATAAACGATTTTGTTGTACGGTTATAAACTATAACTCTTTGTATATTTTAGTTAATTGTATATATTGTAATCTGTACCTATGAAGTAACATGTAAGCACGTTTTGTTTTCATTTATATTTTGTATTGTATACTTTAAAAAATAATAAAAAAAAAACAAGTTTATTTATTGAAGTTCCGATTTGAACTTATTTTTTTCTGAAACGTTTATCCTTTATTATTAGATGAATAGATTTGTGTCTCCTTGCAGTTTTTATTGTTTATAAATCGTAAATGTTTTAATGTTCTTGCAGCAAATTATTGCTGCCAACACTAGCAGAAGCTACCCTCTCTGCAGATCTCAAAACACCCACCTACTTTTTTATGATTTAATAAAAAAAATAAATTACCAACATAAGAGTCTATCTAATTTCCTATTCTAACACCTCCTTTCCATCCAGAGACACTTGTTAGTCTGGGAATGATTCATTCATTATATTATATTTTCTGAATTTTATTTTTGTATTAATATTTTCATCTAACTGTTTACTATATATATATATAGATAGATATTGGCTGCCAACTTGTATCTCACTTGTTTTGTATTAATTTAATGGTTTATATTTAATGTTATATTGAATTGTACAGAGCGCTACATATTGTCGTTTTGGTTTCTTATAGGTGGATCCATCTATGACTTTATCCACTAAATGAAGTTAAACAATATTTTTTTAAAATTACAATGTAATAGTTCTTTCTATTTGCCAGATGTAAATTTGTCATCTGAACATTAATGTTATTCATAGGGTACTTTGGCCCGGAATAACATTTGTTTTCTATTCTATTCCATTCTCTAAATATAAAACAACATTCAACATGCAATCTTGTTTCTTCAGCTCTGAATTTCAAGTGTATTTTAAGAATCAATTCTGACCAAAACAAAAAAATACAATTTTCTATAATTTGTTAAAAATTTAGTTAGCTTTATAATAAAATTGAGATTATCACTAAACTAATATTTCTACATTATACATTCAATTTATAATGAATGTATGATTGTATCTAATAAAAGATTGAAAAAAGTTGGATAATTTCTAATAGTATCTTCTTTTTAATTAGGAATAATTGTAAGTTTGTTTAAATGTTTGCATATGAAGCAATTCTAAAGATCTGTCATCAAATTCTTACTAGCAAACAAAACCAAAAATATGACATTCAACATGCAATTTTCCTATGATGTTGAAGTGTCATGTTTTTTTTTAATATAACCATTAAAAACATTTATATTACATAACGTGATTTGTCTTTTGCTTGTGTGATAAAATGTTCGATCATCGAATTTAAAATAACACATAGAAAATATGTTTAAAACGAAATATCAATTTGTTTCTGCAGGTTTATGGAAGTATTTTATTATCATATTTCCTGAATATTCTGTACTCTATAAAAATTGGCTTAGATTATGCAAATGAATAAAAATAACTTATGTGTAAAACATTTTTACTATTAATGTATTAAGTATTGTATTTTATAAATGAAAATTTGTTATGAATAACAAAAAAAAAAGTGACATCTGTAATTTATGTGAAATGTATTTAAGATCAGGAGAAATCTTTTGATGGAAACATGCCTAAGGATAAAACAATTCTCAGCGAAGACGGCTTTTCTGCAGCTGGACTGGTTCTGGTTTACGGAAGAAGAGGAAACCATGATATAATGAATTGTTAACACCATATGTTCATACATTTCTTTCAGTCGTATCGTGAGTTCATTGTACATTTTGTTTGAGGCAATAACATCTGTTTTCAGATGTATTCTCGGGAGAAGGCTAAGATTGTGTTACGTATTTGCGGTATTACTATACTGTCCAGTATTGTAATTTATGACACTCCTCTTATATTTAATAAAAATGTTATTGTCACAATTTGTGTGAGTTATTTGTCAAGCATAAATATTCAAACTTGGTTATGAAACAAGTATTCCTAATTGTGGATATTTAATAAATACCTTTTTTTATCTACCTGACACGAATTTTCTTTGGTGAACGAAGGTCGACTAAATTATAAAACCCAGAGACATATTTCCTTTTGATTTTAAGCTTTCTGTTAAATTCTAATCTGTTACCAATTTTTATTAAGGGCTGAGTAATGGTCAGCCTGGCAAGATGCCCTGGGGAGCATAGGTACCTTTACGACAGTAGAGCCTAGGCCCAGAAGTGACATATCACAGTACTTAAATTTCGATAGATCCAACTTTCTGGCGAGTGTGAAGGGCAGCTTCAAGTATGCCATTAACCGATTTTAGTTTAATTATTAATCGCTGATATAAGTGAAATATGACACTAAAACAGTTTCTTATTAACAGAGGGTAAACTAAGTACCGAAATCTGTACCATTCGACCTGGAAGTAAAAACTAGATACTCAGTGCAAAGTTCAACCTGTCCGAACCTGCAAACCAGCTCATTTAAGCCAATTAAAATCATGGTAAAAGATAAAATGAGTTTTAAATTATGAGATATTTTTCCGAAACCTCCATCTCAATTATTATCACAATAATGCGTAATATAACATCGCCGTACAGTTTATATAGGTTGTCCCAAAATTAACGTAAGATTTGATTTAAATAGAAAACACAATTTTTGTTGTTATTTTTTTATTGAATTATAAAGTAAATAGGATAGGATTATTTATGGAATAACACATTGGGCAAAAGGCCTCCACGACATTGCTGGCACATACGCACTCTTTTCTCGAAATTTTCCATGACCATTTGGCATAAATGTGGTTGAATTTCCTCTTCTAATGCACGGGTGTTGGCATACACCTTTGACTTCAAATAACCCCATAGAAAGAAATCTAAAGGTGTTAAATCACACGATCTAGGGGGCCAATTCTTATCACCGAAACGAGAGAGTACACGACCTGGAAATGGAAACGACCAACAATACTCTCACGCACTACTTGTTATATACGTTACTGGTTGCAAAACTTAGTCTCTCTAGTTTGGTGATTCTTTCTTTCATACTTTCTTTTTCCAAACCGTTGTTACATATAGTCTCGCCCGGGTACTTAAATTTTAAATAGTGTTACTTTTATTGGCCCGTATTTGGTTTCTACTGCTTTCTTCTTGAAGTCTGGGTCTGTAGTCATTAGTTCTGTTTTTTCGGCTATTTCTGTCAGTGTGTTTATTTGGTCGATCGCCTCTTCTTCCGTTTCCGCTAAAAGGGCAAGATCGTTTGCGTAGACAAGGCACTTTATTTTGACGTGGTTGTTCGTATCTTTCGTTTATTATTAACTATAAATAATAAATTTACCTTGAACAGATAAACTGGGCCCGACGCTCGACCTTTATTATAGGATGGTTTTTTTTTATTAATCTTTAATTGCCAAGTAAATAGCTACATAGCAGATGTTCAAGTTAGAACAAAAGATTGATGCTAGAAATTTTCTTCAAAACCATCCTAAAATACAATGTATCACATGACAACTTGTTATATATAGTTGCCAGAAAGAAGTTCCTAATCATGAAAAAATATTAACAAAAAAAAACCATAGGACATATTAGACATGAAAAGGTTGGCGACCCTTGTTATACACTGTACTCAATTTTTTTTTTTGAGTTTTGACTGCATTTTAATTTTTTAACCAAATTGTTTTCTTCATGACAGCGAATGAATTCAATCAACTTCAATTATTACACCATTTTGACAGAAATAACACCACATATTAAAAGTAATTATGAACTGTTTAATTTTACATTTTGAGTAACAGGCTTGTCTGTCAATTATTTTTATTACATTACTAGTACTTTAATCAGGTGCTAAAATGGACAATGCTAAGCGTTGTGCAATGAAACATTGGTATTTTCGGTTATTCACAATTTTGTCGCCATCCGCCATTTGGTGACCACTGGTTTAAACCATTATCCTCAAGTGCTGCTACACAATAAGCAGCTACCAACAAATCCATCACCAATTTTCAAAAGACTAAAATTAATTTGTCATACAGATTAAGGTTTATCCTTTATTTGGTATTGGTTTCATGAGTTCAGTTTTCTATCTGATGGAAACTCTCCATCAGTCAATTAGAGGCAACTAAAGTATTTAGACTTCTAGTGTTGATTCCCTTGACAAATACAACCTATTTCATCAATCAAAATGTAGCATCAAGTTGGCAAAAAAACCCTGTGTTAATATTCATACCGACAATAAAATATTTTTAATGGTCAAAATATAAAAACCTACTAAACACTAGTTTTTATTCAGTCTAGAACTTATTTTTCTCTACTAACAGCTGTTTAACCGAAACTAAGTAGTTTAAAAAATAAATAATAATAATCAAGGTTATGTGCAATTAAATAGCGTAGAATATTAATATCACTTTACGTAATAATCCTTTGAAACTAATGTACATTTTAGTAGCCTAACAATAAAAGATAGAGTAAGCCCATGCCCATCAAGCAACAGCTCTGTCATATTGTCTATACACATTGAACACGACATATAGTGGTTTAATGAAACGTAACATTGTCAATATCTAACCACATGTGCTGTTAAGAAAAAAGCCTAGCTCAATCTACCTGTGGCCGTAAGTCCATCTCAAAGATAATTTGAAGGTACAACAAGAGGTTACGAACTTCCTTCTAGAAATTTAGGCAAGGGAAAAATTGAAGAAATGTAATATGTAGAGCTTCTCTCTCACACATATACATCAAATTTAATTTAATGTTTATCAGTACAATATATGAACATGAATCAATAGAATAACTATTAAAAGTTCTAAACCATTTTATCATCCATTAATTAAAAACCTAATTAATAAATATTGTCAAACTGACATCCGAGTTATTTTTCTCTAATAAGAAGAATAATTGGCTCCCTGTTGATCTTGGGAGATACACGGGGAGGCCAAGACCTGTAGAGTCCTCTTCTTGTTCTCGCTAAAGGGATATCTTTAAGCCATTTAATCGTTAAATAATTTAAAAAATAAATTTTGATTGTGTTGTTTTGGCAATGAAAAAATAATATTTCTTCATGTACAATCAAACTCATTATTAGGATAGTATTGAATTATGAAAATGATTTAACCTTAAGGCACAAGTGGGGTCCAGGCGAAGTAAACCTCCCTCATTTTCTTCTCTGATCTTCAGATGGACCATTTAATCGTTAAATAATTTAAAAAATAAATTTTGATTGTGTTGTTTTGGCAATGAAAAAATAATATTTCTTCATGTACAATCAAAGTCATTATTAGGATAGTATTGAATTATGAAAATGATTTAACCTTAAGGCACAAGTGGGGTCCAGGCGAAGTAAACCTCCCTCATTTTCTTCTCTGATCTTCAGATGGACCTATGTGACGTGTTGCTAAGCAGCCAGGCAGTGCTTTGACCAGGTAGCGAGTCGATATTCAGTTACACAGCAGGATATACTATTACCAATCATGGCCTTCATTATAAATAACTTAGTAATTTTCAAATTAAATAATGTGTTAGAGATCTTATTTAAATTGCAGAGTAACCTTTATAAATTTTTAAAAGTAAACTATTTTTTGTTTTCTTGGTTGAGATATTAATGTTAGATGCCAAGGTAAAGATACACCAGTGAATTTATTAGACTGAGCAATTTATATTATGCTCTCGTAGTGATTTTGTACTTAATGGACAGTTTTATTTTTTTGGTTTATGAATTAGTTTTACAAAAAAGATTATCAATAATATATTCACTAAATATTCCCAAGAATTTAAAGTATGGAGTTCATTGTTAGCCGTTACTAAATAAAGAAATAAGTAGAAGAGTTTATTAGGAAATTGGCTTGATGAAAGAGAGTTTTTAGATTTTCATCAAATTTATTAATGGGCAATGCTTCGGGGCTTACTATCATCATCTGCGACAGGCCCATATATCATGGAAATAATGTAGGTGTTAAACACGATTAGTAATACTTAATAACAAAGTTTTGTATTATTATATTACTTTTGTTAAGGAGTATTACCAATCATATCAAACACCTACATTATTTTCTTCTTGATGGTGATATATATAGAAAGCCAAAATTAAAGTTTGATGAGGACCTGTCTTTTATCAACTTAGCCGATCTCCCAACTAACTCTTATTTCTACTCAAGAATTTTCATGTTTAAACATATAATAACTTGTTTGTGATCATAATCTGACCTGTTAATTTTGTTGCCATTAATAATGCTTAACAAGTTAATATCGACACTGCTATTCATGCATTTTTAACCTAATAGCTCATCTTAGTTTACTAAATCCACTTTTTTTAGTTTAATCTTAATTTTTCAGTATCCTAACACTTAGGTATAATTTCTCCCAACACTGGTTGGATGTGGGGGGGGGGGTGTGTGTGTAAAATAAATATTAAAACCAGGTGTACAATATAGCAAGTAGTATTGTATGTTTTTAACAAATCAGTAACAAATGAAAGTTATATCACTTTGTTGACAGTTGTTCCAATATGCACAGTAAATGGTTCATTAGCTATTTAAACCGTTTAGGCTAGCAGGACTGTTAGGAAAATGGAATATCCGGATTCTTAGGGCCCGTTTGCGACAGATGATGGATGACATCGGTCCAATTCCACCCCCTCGGTCGTTCACCATGGCAGTCAAGTCTGTTCCATTGTTTTCTTTTCTGCGCTTTTGTCAACTGGGATTTCTTATCTTTCTTCTGGCTCGTACAAGCCTCTGATTCTTTGTTTTCATCATCATCATTCACATCCTAAAATGAGCAAAAGTCATTACAAATTATATCATTAAAAAAGTAACAAATATATCACAAAACTTTAAGAACATCAAAAGAACAGTTTTCTCGTATTAAAGTTATAGTAAAATTTTTTGGGAACCCATTATTGTGAATCACCAGCCTGAAGGCCAAGGAAACCAACTACTTAGGCTTGCTAATTAACACTCAGGAACATAGCAACTAAACGTTCTGATCCACTACTAGTTGTATTGTACATGTATGTTTCAGTTAACAGTATAAAATTATTATTAGTCTAATCTCTTTGTGATTGTATCATAAGAACATGAAGGATAAGCTATAATTGTATGTGTGTTGACCGTGTATAAATAATAAACATTGCGGTTATTGCACATCACTATTTGCAAAACTGATGATTAGGGTCCTACTAAGAACTAAGCATGACTTACAACATTCAATTATATACCCAAATTTATAGAAGGGATACATCGGAAACTCCTTTTAAATAAATTACCCATTAAATTTAGTTCATCCCACAACTGGAGTTGACGCGCTAAATAACTACGTACAAGCTGGAGGGGGGTCAGGCAAACGGCATAATAAAAATATAGTGATATGAAGAAATCAGCTGCACTGATGCTTTGTGTCCACAATCCTGATAAGGAACCTCCCTTCTTTATTACCAGGGGATTCTATATCCTTCTTCTAGCCAATCTCAGGAGTCTGTTGTCCCCCAGTTTTACTTTTGTGGCTGTTCAAAGGAAGAGGTGTTAGCAACTATAACCAGCAATCAGATAAGTGGGTAACATTACTCTGATGGCTTTATTCCGCAACCCTGAAAGGTCCATCTTAAACATTTTGATTTTGAAAAAAAATCAGTAACCCTGATATTTTCACTGGTGTGTGTTTATCTGTGTATCCTAGAGATTGTGAGTCCTGCGTTTAACATATAAACATGAAACTTTATATCGAGGTTCCATTTGAAAAATACTTCACAAAACATAATTAAGGGTTATTAATAAATTAATTACTTGGTAATAAAAGAATAATTAATTGTCTGGCATAATGAGAAATGTATCAAATTAAAGAGCTTGTTGCCCAGAGTAATGAAATTTTTGGTTTTTATTTTTAAACAGTAGACAAAATCATTAATATCGTGTTTGCAACTTTAACTAAACCCATGTTTTAGAAAGAGTTTATTGATGCTAGGCCGATACAGTGTAATTGGTCGATACAGTTGATGGAAATGCATCCTAACATCGGCTGAATAAGCGATCCATCCACCTACCAGACCACTTACCTAGGTGATTTACTCAGTAAGTGCAATAATTTGAGTCAGGGAAGTATAAGAGTATTGTTTGGCAACCTTTGGTTTGATTAAAAAAGAAAAGAAAAAGGGCTAAATAGAGCAATAAAACAACTTTAAAATTTAATAACAGAATACATCACATTTGAAATATGCCGCAAACCAACCACCCCAATCTCATAACTGATCTATATTCTACAAGATCTTTTGTTTAAAGTTCACTTATCAGGGTTCCATTTTCTCCTCTAATATCTCTTCTTCACAGGTACAGTCTTGTCCATAAATGTTTTCTATTTTCGCACGTATGATCAAGTTGCAATAGAGTTTAAACACTCTTAAATTTTCTCATTTTCCACCATCGCCAAAACATGTTAAACGTACCCTTAAACTCATCTGATAAGCACATGTTCACTGTCTTTGACGTGTGACCACCGAACCTACTATAATTTTTTTCTGCATATCAAAGTGTGCGACTTGGCCCAGCACTAAGCAAGGTGTTATGTTGACTTTAGAATTTGTACAGTTCATGTTGCCTCCTGATGACAGAAAATTAGCAATAGGGTGCTATCAAGCAGGCCAACAGTTGCACTCTGCATCCCAAGTTAGTACCGATTTTATGGAATAACGTGACCATTTATAATAATAAAAAAAAAAAAATACTGGGCAATAGTATAAAAAAAAATGCCGACTGAAAACATTTAAAAGATACTTACATTCTCTTCGTCGTGACTATCAGTACTTTCTTTGTTGTCGTCATCTTCGTTAACAACTAATTCAAAGTATTTTTCCTTAACGCTTTCAAATAATGAGTAAGTCATCGCATTACCAATTAAGTTGAGTGCTTCTTTCATTACATGATTACAAACTCTTTTTTTTGTAGAATCATTGCTGAAAATGAAAAAAAAAAATCATCAGCTCAAACAGAATGATTTAAGAAAAATTATATTCCCATGGGCCCCTGACCTAACCTACCTAGGCTTGGTAGGCCGGTGGTCCTCAAACATGGGAAAAGGCCAGTTTGTTATTATCAACCGAAGTTAACTTACATCTGTTTGTTATAGAAGGTATCCATATTGACTTTTGGAGCTTCATTTGGGTATTCTTTCCCCCAAATTATCTCTAATAAAAAAGATCTCGAGTCTCCTTCTTCACCATACTAGAACATCACAAAACATGCTACAGATATTGTTTTAATTCTTAATAATAAAAATTTAGACAAACACCACTGACCTTATATTGGTAGGTAACAGGTGAGAGTTGTTTAAATGCTGGATCACAGTCATAAATTGACATAATAACCTCTCTTTCTTCTTCCTGTAGTTCTTCCATGACTTATGTCACTAACAGTACAAAGGTACAAAAATAAAAAAATGAAGTAAATTATAATACGTTAGAATAACTTCATCAGTTAATGGAAGAAGATTTGTATTAATTATGTTTCATGGCACTGTACAGTAATGAGAGAAAAGCTGAGAAGAAAGAGCTCATGACCTGACAGACGTCGCATGGTTTACGTCCGAAAAGGTTTCCCAGTTTAGATTTACTGGCCTAGAGATTTCAAATTAGTCTCACTGTTAGGATTTTTTTTACTTATTTTGTAACATCCTTGCCAAAGAGCTATTTCATCAAGTCGGTATTGTCACATCCAATTGAACTGTGACGTGACGTATGGGTTAATCATGTGTCGGGTCTTATTCTTTGCGAGGTATCCTAACTTTCCACTGGGTTTAGGTTAGTATATGGAGCTTGAATTAGTGCGTTTCGGGAGAGAGATAATTTCTTTAATTCATTTTATGTTTCTAGAAGCCAAACTAAAATAGCCACTCATTTAGATCTAGGAAACAGGAAAAAAAATACTACTAAAAGAATGATTTCTAGTGGTCCTAAAATATAAAATACATCTTTTGTATCTACTACTACTGGCATCTGCGTTATACCACGCACAACACATTTTACTAAATTATTGTTGCTACACTACAATTTTCAAGAAACCTTGAGTGCTTTCTTTTCATACGATATAAATTTAAGGTCAGTTGTATCGTGTAGTTGGGAGATGGCACTATGCCTAGGTAAAGTGTTCTTCTTAGTAATTGATTCTGTATTTTCTATATTTGAAGGAAGTTACTAGTTCAGGTCATGTCCAGGATGGTGACGTGTAGTAAATTAATGGAGGTCAGGTAAGTGAGCATTGTATAAATATTGCTTTATCGGGAGTTTAGCTGTTTTGCAAAGGAATGGGAACAGCAGTGATATAGCAGCCTTGTTTTTTAGCTTTAATAGAATTAACATAAAATGTAAAGGAATTATCAAAAAATACACCAAAGTACTTAGCATTCAGGGACCTTTGGGATTTAAGTACAGTATTTAGTTGATATAGTTATCAACAATAAGGGGGATGAGGTCCCATTCAGTGGGAACAGCCCAAAATATCTGTTGAAACAACTATTGCCGATATTAGGTAGAGCCAGAGATCATTCGACCATTATTACCAAATAAAGGATATAAGCATTTATCTATCAAATGGCCAAGGTTAAAAATATGGTTGGATAGATAATTTTTAATGTTATATTTTTCATCGTGGACCTCCCCCCTGACGGATTGAGCCTTTAAAAATGATCCCGATACCTTTTTTGTGCATAAACATTCAACATGGACTCCCAGGCTAACATAAGTCGTCAGGATGTTGCTACGTATTCAGCTGTCTTCCTTTCCAAATAATCCTGTCCAATAGCAGAATAAATAATAGTAATAAACAACAACGTTCGTAGCCAGGGTTAGTATTTCAGCAAATTCTGCTCTCTCTGTTCCAAAAGGGTGCTAGCAAGATACTATCCATGTAATGAATTTAAAGACCACGAATGTCTATGCAACAAATCTCCAAATTGAATCCCTTTATTGCTGCAAGCCTAGAGCAGACCAGACCAGACCTATCTGAGCAACAAATCTGATCGAACCCCTATAAACACACAGGAGGAGAAGGAAAGGCGTCCTAGGTAACCTAACAGGTAATTCCATACAGCCACTCCCTCTTTATGATGTAATGCCTAACGGTGTTCACGTGGAGGGTAGGAAACTGGTGTAGGGAGGTGGTTTTAGTTGGTACAAATCCCACACATGTGATCGGGCCTATCCACACACACACTCTGCTGTGGAATGTCATGTACGATGGAGAGGCTTAGCCTGCCGGGGGGTCCCAAAAAAGCAAGTTTTGCTGATGACATCGCAGTGGTGATTGAGGCAAAATACAAAGAGGAGCTGGCCATAAAGGCTAACCAGAGCATTGGCTATCCTGCAATTGGGTGAAAACTGCAGGACAGAGGCTGTTCTTATTAGTAGCAGAAAAAAAGAGGAAAGAAATCACTCTGAGAATTGGCAGTTATGAGATCCGGTCCAAGCCTTTCTTGACATTTCTCGGGGGAGAATCGATGAAAGGCTTCGGTTCAGGGAACGTATTAAGGGGTTGTGCGATAAGGGTGCTAGAAAGGTCACGGTGCTGTCCCGACAACGTAGGAGAACCCAGCCACAGTCGCTGGTGAATATCGAGCGTGGTCACATCCATTCTCCTCTACTACTCTAGCCGGGATATGGATAGGGGCCTTGGATACATTGGATTATAGAAGACCGATGGAGTCCGTATATCGTTGGAGCCCTTTAAAGGCGATCAGCGCGTCTCTTGTAGTCTCATGAGAAGTGGCGTGTGTGATGGCCAGGATGCCTCCAATAGAGCTGATCATCAAAGAGAGGAGTATTGTTCGGACCCTTAGGCAGTAAATAAGTTTTGATTAGAAGGGTGGTTTAGGATGGTTCAAAATAGAGAGACCTCATTTTTTTGTTTAAACTTAATTTTTGTTTGAGAAGATTTCAACAATATTTTGTATTATTATTTTTTATTATGGTTATGAAATGAGTGAAAAAATTTAAAATTATAAATTTCTTTTCTTTTCTTTTTCTGATTGTTTCGGCTAGAGAAAATTAGGAAAAGTGTATGTAAATATTGTATTCACGGGCATATATTTAAGATTAGAACTTTATATGTAAGTTATGAAATGTATTTATTTATTTCTCTTTAACAGAAATTTTCATTTTATTACATCAACATACAGAGAAAATAGTTCGAAAGACTATAAAGCTCGAGGAAGTAAATAAATACGTTTTTGCGTATTAGAGGACAAGGCTTTAGGCCTGAGCCTGGCTTAGTCAGTGATGAGGATAGTAGAATACGGGCCTGTTCCCCTGTGGACAAGAAGTCGCTGTTTTCTACAAATTTGAACTTCTCGGCCTATCAACCATACATATATCTCCGTGCACATCATCGCCCTGCGGTTGAGTATCCGAACATCCATCGTATCGTGACTATAAACTTGTTCGTAATTTTTATACGTTAATTATACTAACAATTATTTATACTAATATTCAGGCCAGGTTAAATTGCGGATCAGTTATTTTTTTTTTTTTTTTTAATAAAATGGCTGCTTTCGAGTAAACAAACACAGATTTAAGCTGGAATATGTGCACAATAGAAGAGAACGTGGAACATATGTTTTTCTCCTGTCCCCGCTTTCAGGAAGAGAGAGAAAAGTTCTGACAGGTTTGTTGATCAGAACTGACTGCCGAAAAGATCATAAACCCGATGCTGCTCTCCCAAGAGTGCTGGGTGGCCAACGTATAGCAGTACATACCATCATGCAACTGAGGAAGGAGGAGAAGGAATGCCACTTAGACTGTTTTCCTGAAAATTTAGGAGACACCAGTGAGGAACAAGGTGGAAGATTTCACCAGGACATTAAAGCTATGGAGGCCCACTACCAAGGAAGATGGGATACGCACATGATGGCAGAGTACTGCTGGGGTTTAAAAAGGGATTGTTCCAAATTCATTCAACACTGTCTCGGAAAAGGAGGTTCCTAAGTGTTCAGTGACTTGTTGGTTATCGATGACTTTACCTCTATCTCTGTATATAATAATATTCCTATAATATTATAATGAAAATCCCGCGTTTAGTTTTTTATTTGATCCATGGGTTTAACTTAAAATTGTGTAACGTATATGTCATCTTAGAAATTTGGGCTATGTAATTATATAACTAATGGCATTTTTGAATTCAGAGGTTCAAATTCATATGAAATCAGTTCCAAATACTCCACCACCAAAAACATTTATAATTTAACACGGCACTTGGAATCTAATCTGCCTGGTGAACTCGTCGATAAGGGAAGTGTTTCATCTTCGCTCTTCCTCCGTACACACTTCAAGAACGGAATTTAAAGGCATCTCACTCATTAATGCCTACCGGTGGTCAAATCTTTGTGATAAGTCCAAGCACTCCTTCCTCGTCTGCCGCTCTTACAAGAATAGTTCGTATTTTATTTTATTTCCATATCCCCTTAATTTGACTATTAAAATATAGATTCAAATAAACGAATCTATTTATATCATTCATCAGCGTATTTATATGTACTGTAGTTCCATACATTTTATATTATTTCCATAACCAAATATTATTAATATTTTGCAATGCTCATTGAACATTATTCTGGAAATACACAAAGGTGATGGGGCTCACCTTATAACTACTCCTTATTATTATTATTATTTTCATAGCCGCTTTAAATTTACAGATAACTACACAATTATAGATTCTCAGCAGTCGTTAATTTCGCAGTCGCCTTATATCGCTATTCCCCACTTCCACAAAGTTCTTTTCATCAATGTATGTTTCTATTGGTCCGTGTTCTGGTCTTCTTTAAATATTATCTTGCCAGTGTGGGATCTAACCCTCAATAGCAGATATAATCGTTATGTCTAATTCTATTTTATATATCTAAATAACTTTATTATTTCATAACCTTACAATATATATGCATTAGAAAATATTATAATATATGTATGTATTAATTAGAAACTATTTTTATTTTCATATTTATAAAGAGTAAAAGGACATTCTTAAAGATTAATAGTTTATTTATAATATTTCAATTAATTTGATCCCAGGGTTCTCTATGGTCCTAGAGCATAATTTCTTATATTACAAATGCTTCATATTATATTAGCATAAATGGCAAGCAAATTTAATCGAATTAACACTAATAACATGGAATTTTTTGATGTCGGGGAATGGGTTGGTTTTGTAACTCCTGCCTTAAACTTGTAGTCTTTTTTCAAAACCTAATCTCATGGCTGTTGGAAAATTTAACTCACTCATTAAAAAAGACCCTTTTTTCTCAACCCCTTAATGCTAATTTATTTATTGAAAAACAAAAATATAATAGTTAAAATGGAATCCTTGTACTGGTGTCAGAGCTGCATTTTAAAGTCTTACAAGATATCAAAAAAATAAGTTAGAAAATCACACAATGTAATGGGGACAGGTATCAGGAGATTCTAATTCTCCTTTAATACTCACCACCTTACCTTTCTGCCAAATGATTACCCTAGGTGAGATATCAAGATATATAGAGTCCTGAGGTAAGTCGAGTACTTTTACAAAGCATGTTTTTATTTTTAAGTTAATTCCTCAACTAGCTCTTTAACTCAGCAGTAATAGTTGTAGATACTCCCTTTCTCAATTGTTAGACACATTCACTCTTGTTACAATAAATATTTATTTAGATTTTTGTTTTTATATGATTAAAATTGTTACTAGGCAAGTTATTCTTCCTGGCATATAATTATTTAAAGTGCCTCAACAACCCACTACCGAGTAGCAGTCTATGGAATCGACTGCAGTGGTCCCAGTTTTTTTACAGCTGCTTTCCAGTTTCATATTTTCAATAGGGGACTTGACATTAAATAAAAAAACACTTCATCTGGCTCATTGTCTTCTAAGAGTAATAATAAGGTATAAAAAAATGTGTTCAGCTGAATAAAAAAAAAACATATAATTTCCTCGATGTGGTTATTCAAATGAACCAATAGAACAAATAAAAATGGTTTGATAAAGTTTAACAGGTGATGATAGATTTATCTTCCAAGAAGATTTAGATAGCAGGGTATTTAAATGTGTTTTTAGAAAAGAGAAAATTTGTCATCGAACTAGTCTTTTGAGGGGTTTGCAAATATTAAAGAGTATTGATAATCTTTGGGAAACGTGCTCTTTTCTAGGAAGAAGGAAATGTAGGATTTTTTTCACAGATATTATAAATTTGAAGCATTGTAAGAAATTTATGGGAATGGCATCGGGACCTAAAGATTTTCATCTTGATTTCATGATGCAGGAGATGAGGTTGGAAGGAGATATGCGAGAGGAAAAGAAGTTTCCTGGGTCTAAATTGCTGTTAGTGTTGATTGATTGTCTTGGGCGAAGGTGTTGGTTGTGTTGAGGTAATAAGAGTGGGCAAAAAATGATGATTGAGTCATTAGGAGAAACATAAGAGAAAATTTGAAGAGGAGGTCCCATTTGGTGTGAGAGACAAGTGTTGAAGATAAATATTCATGAGAGAATGGGGATTGGGTAAGAGGGATTTTTGAAGGGGTGAGGTTGGACAGGGTTTGAAATAGAGTTTTAGCTTCAAGGTGCTTGATGTGTTTCAGCACCTCATTAAATCTTTAATTTCCTGAGCCAACCAATTAGCTGGAGGACGACGGGCTCGAAAAGTCTTGGAGGAGCATGATTATTAAGGTTGGCGAAGAGGTTTGCTGTAAGGAAGTCAACCATAAGATCAATGGAGGTGGTAACATACATCATCTCCAGATGAGGTTAGGTAGTCCTGAAGGTTAGAGAATTGAGATATTTCATCAAGATCATAACAACATTGTATGTTAGGAAAGGTATCAAGGTAACAAGTAACAAGTAACAAGGTCTACTGAGTCTATAATAAATTTATCCAGGCATCAGAAATATAAGTGCGACGAGCAGAGTATGGGGCAACAAAGACATTCAGGTGAGAATTAAAGGAATTGTTTACAAATTAGTGTTTTGGTTACCAACTAAAATATTATGTTAAAATAAAGAGACTAGGTTGTAAATAGTTGATTCAAAGATGATTAAGAGGATGATAGATAACAGTATAGAGGATCTATTTGGAGTGACAAGAGACTTCATCAAAAAGATATTCCATATGAGGGCTCTGGGAAAGAGTAATAGTTGGGACGATTTGAGATTTGAGGCTATCCTGAAATTAGAGAAAAACACACCCATAAAGACTGACTGTGACCATAGGAGGGAGTATTTGGGGAGAAAAACAGAAAAGGAGGGGATGTCGGCTTTGAGCCAGGTTATAGATCATTGTAATCTTATATATATATATTTTTATTAGTTTCTGTTTGTTCTAAAGGACAATTGTTATATGACAAACACAAAAAACAAATAACAAATAACAATTTTTCCCTGAACAAAATGTTTTTTTATTCATTTATTAGAATGCCAGATCCAATATCTGGAGTTCTGAAGCCTCCGTTATTTGATAAATTTAGTCCCATGGAAAAGAAGTGCCACAAGGTAAGATCCAACGTATCGACAACTGAGGACTCCATTATATGTTACCTTTGATGCACTGGAAATCAACTGTCAGGTACTTGTAGGTATTTGGGCAGGGGTCGCCATACCAGGAGTTGCTTGCCTCCAAAGTACATTCTGTTCTATTTTCACACCTAAAAATTAACCAAAAAAATTAAAATTACTGAACTTTTTTAATTGGCACCAAATCAATATCTGTCCGGGTATTGGAGAAGTGTCTTTCATATGTGTGTCTAAGGATAGTGGTGGAATAAATGGTTCGGTCAATTTGAAATGTTAAAGGAATATTTTGCTACACCTTACTGAAATGTGATGTTTACCTATCGAAGGCAATCTGCAAGGATTTGCTGTCCTTGCAGTTTGTATTGCCTACTTGATTGTGAGGACAAGTGGTTTTGTCTGATCTTCCGTAGGTAGCAGATATTACTTGAATATGCTTCCCATCAGGGCACTGTAGGCTCTGAGTGCCACCTTCGCAGATGACTACTGATTCCAATTTTTCACTGGGATCTAAAAATAAAATACAATTTTTAAATCTAATTCATCTCCCTCTAATTATGCAGCAATGCATAAACTAGTTTAGCACTTCTTCTTCTTTTCATGAGATATAAAAATAATCTGAGGTTTCTTTTGTTTTAATAGAAGAATAAAGTTATTAGGACTAGAACACTTTAACTTCGCATAGCCACAATATTGGTTCCAATTAAGCTGCCCAGCATTATTCCACTGTAAAAGGGTTAAATGCTAAAACACCTTTCAACTAAAAGCGTCAAGAGGCTTGATGGGCATTTTCTTTTGGGTTACTATCCTTTTCAAACCAGGGTGGGAATGTTGTGTTGAATCCGTAAAATAAATTTAGTCCCATGGAAAAGAAGTGCCACAAGGTAAGATGCAACGTATCAACATCTGAGCACTCCATTATACATTACCTTTGATGCACTGGAAATCAACTGTCAGGTACTTGTAGGTATTTGGGCAGGGGTCGCCATACCAGCCGTTGCTTGCCTCTAAAGAACACTCTTTTTTATTTTCACACCTAAAAATTAACCAAAAAAATTAAAATTACTGAACTTTTTTAATAGGCACTAAATCAATATCTGTCCGGGTATTAGAGAAGTGTCTTTCATATGTGTGTCTGTAAGGATAGCAGTGGAATAAATGGTTCGGTCAATTTGAAATGATAAAGGAATATTTTGCTACACCTTGTTAAAACATGATGCTTACCTTTCGAAGAAAATGTGCAAGGATTTGTTGTCCTTACAGTTTGTATTGCTTACTTGATTGTGAGGACAAGTGGTTTTGTCTGCTCTTCCATAGGTAGCAGATATAACTTGGATATGCTTTCTATCAGGGCACCGTAGGCTCTGAGTGCCACCTTCGCAGATGACTACTGATTCCACTTTTTCAGTGCCATCTAAATATAAAATACAATTTTTAAATCTAATTCATGTGCCTCTAATTATGCAGCAATGCACAAACTAGTTTAGCACTTCTTCTTCTTTTCATGAAATATAAAAATAATCTGAGGTTTATTTTGTTTTAATAGGAGAATAAAGTTATTAGGACTAGAACACTTTAACTTCGCATAGCCACAATATTGGTTCACAAGGTAATATCCAACGTATCGACAACTGAGGACTCCATTATATGTTACCTTTGATGCACTGGAAATCAACTGTCAGGTACTTGTAGGTATTTGGGCAGGGGTCGCCATACCAGGCGTTGCTTGCCTCTAAAGAACACTCTTTTTTATTTTCACACCTAAAAATAAAAATTACTGAATTTTTTCAATAAGCACTAAATCAATATCTGTCCGGGTATTGGGGAAGTGTCTTTCATATGTGTGTCTGTATGTTTAAGGATAGTGGTGGAATAAATGGTTCGGTCAATTTGAAATGTTAAAGGAATATTATGCAACACCATGTCGAAATGTGATGTTTACCTTTCGAAAGCAATCTGCGAGGATTTGCTGTCCTTGCAGTTTGTATTGCCTACTTGATTGTGAGGACAAGTGGTTTTGTCTGATCTTCCGTAGGTAGCAGATATAACTTGGATATGCTTCCCATCAGGACACTGTAGGTCCTGAGTGCCACCTTCGCAGATGACTACTGATTCCAATTTTTCACTGGGATCTAAAAATAAAATACATTTTTAAATCTAATTCATGTGCCTCTAATTATGCAGCAATGCACAAACTAGTTTAGCACTTCTTCTTCTTTTCATGAAATATAAAAATAATCTGAGGTTTATTTTGTTTTAATAGGAGAATAAAGTTATTAGGACTAGAACACTTTAACTTCGCATAGCCACAATATTGATTCACAAGGTAATATCCAACGTATCGACAACTGAGGACTCCATTATATGTTACCTTTGATGCACTCGAAATCAACTGTCAGGTACTTGTAGGTATTTGGGCAGGGGTCGCCATACCAGGCGTTGCTTGCCTCTAAAGAACACTCTTTTTTATTTTCACACCTAAAAATAAAAATTACTGAATTTTTTCAATAAGCACTAAATCAATATCTGTCCGGGTATTGGGGAAGTGTCTTTCATATGTGTGTCTGTATGTTTAAGGATAGTGGTGGAATAAATGGTTCGGTCAATTTGAAATGTTAAAGGAATATTATGCAACACCATGTCGAAATGTGATGTTTACCTTTCGAAAGCAATCTGCGAGGATTTGCTGTCCTTGCAGTTTGTATTGCCTACTTGATTGTGAGGACAAGTGGTTTTGTCTGATCTTCCGTAGGTAGCAGATATAACTTGGATGTGCTTCCCATCAGGACACTGTAGGTCCTGAGTGCCACCTTCGCAGATGACTACTGATTCCAATTTTTCACTGGGATCTAAAAATAAAATACATTTTTAAATCTAATTCATGTGCCTCTAATTATGCAGCAATGCACAAACTAGTTTAGCACTTCTTCTTCTTTTCATGAAATATAAAAATAATCTGAGGTTTATTTTGTTTTAATAGGAGAATAAAGTTATTAGGACTAGAACACTTTAACTTCGCATAGCCACAATATTGATTCACAAGGTAATATCCAACGTATCGACAACTGAGGACTCCATTATATGTTACCTTTGATGCACTGGAAATCAACTGTCAGGTACTTGTAGGTATTTGGGCAGGGGTCGCCATACCAGGCGTTGCTTGCCTCTAAAGAACACTCTTTTTTATTTTCACACCTAAAAATAAAAATTACTGAATTTTTTCAATAAGCACTAAATCAATATCTGTCCGGGTATTGGGGAAGTGTCTTTCATATGTGTGTCTGTATGTTTAAGGATAGTGGTGGAATAAATGGTTCGGTCAATTTGAAATGTTAAAGGAATATTATGCAACACCATGTCGAAATGTGATGTTTACCTTTCGAAAGCAATCTGCGAGGATTTGTTGTCCTTGCAGTTTGTATTGCCTACTTGATTGTGAGGACAAGTGGTTTTGTCTGATCTTCCGTAGGTAGCAGATATAACTTGGATATGCTTCCCATCAGGACACTGTAGGTCCTGAGTGCCACCTTCGCAGATGACTACTGATTCCAATTTTTCACTGGGATCTAAAAATAAAATACATTTTTAAATCTAATTCATGTGCCTCTAATTATGCAGCAATGCACAAACTAGTTTAGCACTTCTTCTTCTTTTCATGAAATATAAAAATAATCTGAGGTTTATTTTGTTTTAATAGGAGAATAAAGTTATTAGGACTAGAACACTTTAACTTCGCATAGCCACAATATTGATTCACAAGGTAATATCCAACGTATCGACAACTGAGGACTCCATTATATGTTACCTTTGATGCACTCGAAATCAACTGTCAGGTACTTGTAGGTATTTGGGCAGGGGTCGCCATACCAGGCGTTGCTTGCCTCTAAAGAACACTCTTTTTTATTTTCACACCTAAAAATAAAAATTACTGAATTTTTTCAATAAGCACTAAATCAATATCTGTCCGGGTATTGGGGAAGTGTCTTTCATATGTGTGTCTGTATGTTTAAGGATAGTGGTGGAATAAATGGTTCGGTCAATTTGAAATGTTAAAGGAATATTATGCAACACCATGTCGAAATGTGATGTTTACCTTTCGAAAGCAATCTGCGAGGATTTGCTGTCCTTGCAGTTTGTATTGCCTACTTGATTGTGAGGACAAGTGGTTTTGTCTGATCTTCCGTAGGTAGCAGATATAACTTGGATGTGCTTCCCATCAGGACACTGTAGGTCCTGAGTGCCACCTTCGCAGATGACTACTGATTCCAATTTTTCACTGGGATCTAAAAATAAAATACATTTTTAAATCTAATTCATGTGCCTCTAATTATGCAGCAATGCACAAACTAGTTTAGCACTTCTTCTTCTTTTCATGAAATATAAAAATAATCTGAGGTTTATTTTGTTTTAATAGGAGAATAAAGTTATTAGGACTAGAACACTTTAACTTCGCATAGCCACAATATTGGTTCACAAGGTAATATCCAACGTATCGACAACTGAGGACTCCATTATATGTTACCTTTGATGCACTCGAAATCAACTGTCAGGTACTTGTAGGTATTTGGGCAGGGGTCGCCATACCAGGCGTTGCTTGCCTCTAAAGAACACTCTTTTTTATTTTCACACCTAAAAATAAAAATTACTGAATTTTTTCAATAAGCACTAAATCAATATCTGTCCGGGTATTGGGGAAGTGTCTTTCATATGTGTGTCTGTATGTTTAAGGATAGCGGTGGAATAAATGGTTCGGTCAATTTGAAATGTTAAAGGAATATTTTGCAACACTTTACTGAAATGTGATGTTTACTTATCGAAGGCAATCTGCGAGGATTTGTTGTCCTTGCAGTTTGTATTTCCTACTTTAATGTGAGGACAAGTGGTTTTGTCTGATCTTCCGTAGGTAGCAGATATAACATGGATATGCTTCCCATCAGGGCACTGTAGGCTCTGAGTGCCACCTTCGCAGATGACTACTGATTCAAATTTTTCACTGGGATCTAAAAATAAAATACAATTTTTAAATCTAATTCATGTGCCTCTAATTATGCAGCAATGAAAAAACTAGTTTAGCACTTCTTCTTCTTTTCATGAGATATAAGAATGATCTGAGGTTTATTTTGTTTTAATAGAAGAATAAAGTAATTAGGACTAGATCACTTTAAGTTCACATAGCCACAACATTGGCTCCAATCAAGCTGCCCAGCATTACTCCACTGTAAAAGGGTTAAATGCTAAAACACGTTTCAACTAAAAGCGTCAAGAGGCTTAATGGGCCGTTTACTTTTGGGTTAATATCCTTTTCAAATCAGGGTGGGAATGTTGTGTTGAATCCGTAAAATAAATTTAGTCCCATGGAAAAGAAGTGCCACAAGGTAATATCCAACGTATCGACAACTGAGGACTCCATTATATGTTACCTTTTATGCACTGGAAATCAACTGTCAGGTACTTGTAGGTATTTGGGCAGGGGTCGCCATACCAGCCGTTGCTTGCCTCTAAAGAACACTCTTTTTTATTTTCACACCTAAAAATAAAAATTACTGAATTTTTTCAATAAGCACTAAATCAATATCTGTCCGGGTATTGGGGAAGTGTCTTTCATATGTGTGTCTGTATGTTTAAGGATAGCGGTGGAATAAATGGTTCGGTCAATTTGAAATGTTAAAGGAATATTTTGCAACACTTTACTGAAATGTGATGTTTACTTATCGAAGGCAATCTGCGAGGATTTGTTGTCCTTGCAGTTTGTATTTCCTACTTTAATGTGAGGACAAGTGGTTTTGTCTGATCTTCCGTAGGTAGCAGATATAACATGGATATGCTTCCCATCAGGGCACTGTAGGCTCTGAGTGCCACCTTCGCAGATGACTACTGATTCAAATTTTTCACTGGGATCTAAAAATAAAATACAATTTTTAAATCTAATTCATGTGCCTCTAATTATGCAGCAATGCAAAAACTAGTTTAGCACTTCTTCTTCTTTTCATGAGATATAAGAATGATCTGAGGTTTATTTTGTTTTAATAGGAAAATAAAGTAATTAGGACTAGATCACTTTAAGTTCACATAGCCACAACATTGGCTCCAATCAAGCTGCCCAGCATTACTCCACTGTAAAAGGGTTAAATGCTAAAACACGTTTCAACTAAAAGCGTCAAGAGGCTTAATGGGCCGTTTACTTTTGGGTTAATATCCTTTTCAAACCAGGGTGGGAATGTTGTGTTGAATCCGTAAAATAAATTTAGTCCCATGGAAAAGAAGTGCCACAAGGTAATATCCAACGTATCGACAACTGAGGACTCCATTATATGTTACCTTTTATGCACTGGAAATCAACTGTCAGGTACTTGTAGGTATTTGGGCAGGGGTCGCCATACCAGCCGTTGCTTGCCTCTAAAGAACACTCTTTTTTATTTTCACACCTAAAAATTAAAATTACTGAATTTTTTCAATAAGCACTAAATCAATATCTGTCCGGGCATTGGGGAAGTGTCTTTCATATGTGTGTCTGTATGTTTAAGGATAGCGGTGGAATAAATGGTTCGGTCAATTTGAAATGTTAAAGGAACATTTTGCAACACTTTACTGAAATGTGATGTTTACTTATCGAAGGCAATCTGCGAGGATTTGTTGTCCTTGCAGTTTGTATTTCCTACTTTAATGTGAGGACAAGTGGTTTTGTCTGATCTTCCGTAGGTAGCAGATATAACATGGATATGCTTCCCATCAGGGCACTGTAGGCTCTGAGTGCCACCTTCGCAGATGACTACTGATTCAAATTTTTCACTGGGATCTAAAAATAAAATACAATTTTTAAATCTAATTCATGTGCCTCTAATTATGCAGCAATGCAAAAACTAGTTTAGCACTTCTTCTTCTTTTCATGAGATAAAAGAATGATCTGAGGTTTATTTTGTTTTAATAGGAGAATAAAGTAATTAGGACTAGATCACTTTAAGTTCACATAGCCACAACATTGGCTCCAATCAAGCTGCCCAGCATTACTCCACTGTAAAAGGGTTAAATGCTAAAACACGTTTCAACTAAAAGCGTCAAGAGGCTTAATGGGCCGTTTACTTTTGGGTTAATATCCTTTTCAAATCAGGGTGGGAATGTTGTGTTGAATCCGTAAAATAAATTTAGTCCCATGGAAAAGAAGTGCCACAAGGTAATATCCAACGTATCGACAACTGAGGACTCCATTATATGTTACCTTTTATGCACTGGAAATCAACTGTCAGGTACTTGTAGGTATTTGGGCAGGGGTCGCCATACCAGCCGTTGCTTGCCTCTAAAGAACACTCTTTTTTATTTTCACACCTAAAAATTAAAATTACTGAATTTTTTCAATAAGCACTAAATCAATATCTGTCCGGGTATTGCGGAAGTGTCTTTCATATGTGTGTCTGTATGTTTAAGGATAGCGGTGGAATAAATGGTTCGGTCAATTTGAAATGTTAAAGGAATATTTTGCAACACTTTACTGAAATGTGATGTTTACTTATCGAAGGCAATCTGCGAGGATTTGTTGTCCTTGCAGTTTGTATTTCCTACTTTAATGTGAGGACAAGTGGTTTTGTCTGATCTTCCGTAGGTAGCAGATATAACATGGATATGCTTCCCATCAGGGCACTGTAGGCTCTGAGTGCCACCTTCGCAGATGACTACTGATTCAAATTTTTCACTGGGATCTAAAAATAAAATACAATTTTTAAATCTAATTCATGTGCCTCTAATTATGCAGCAATGCAAAAACTAGTTTAGCACTTCTTCTTCTTTTCATGAGATATAAGAATGATCTGAGGTTTATTTTGTTTTAATAGGAGAATAAAGTAATTAGGACTAGATCACTTTAAGTTCACATAGCCACAACATTGGCTCCAATCAAGCTGCCCAGCATTACTCCACTGTAAAAGGGTTAAATGCTAAAACACGTTTCAACTAAAAGCGTCAAGAGGCTTAATGGGCCGTTTACTTTTGGGTTAATATCCTTTTCAAACCAGGGTGGGAATGTTGTGTTGAATCCGTAAAATAAATTTAGTCCCATGGAAAAGAAGTGCCACAAGGTAATATCCAACGTATCGACAACTGAGGACTTATGTTACCTTTTATGCACTGGAAATCAACTGTCAGGTACTTGTAGGTATTTTGGCAGGGGTCGCCATACCAGCCGTTGCTTGCCTCTAAAGAACACTCTTTTTTATTTTCACACCTAAAAATTAAAATTACTGAATTTTTTCAATAAGCACTAAATCAATATCTGTCCGGGTATTGGGGAAGTGTCTTTCATATGTGTGTCTGTATGTTTAAGGATAGCGGTGGAATAAATGGTTCGGTCAATTTGAAATGTTAAAGGAATATTTTGCAACACTTTACTGAAATGTGATGTTTACTTATCGAAGGCAATCTGCGAGGATTTGTTGTCCTTGCAGTTTGTATTTCCTACTTTAATGTGAGGACAAGTGGTTTTGTCTGATCTTCCGTAGGTAGCAGATATAACTTGGATATGCTTCCCATCAGGGCACTGTAGGCTCTGAGTGCCACCTTCGCAGATGACTACTGATTCCAATTTTTCACTGGGATCTAAAAATAAAATATAATTTTTTAATCTTATTCAGGTGCCTCTAATTATGCAGCAATGCAAAAACTAGTTTGGCACTTCTTCTTTTCATGAAATATAAAAATAATCTGAAGTTTATTTTGTTTTAATAGAAGAATAAAGTTATTAGGACTAGAACACTAACTTGGCAAAGGACCCTCTAGCGGTTCAGTCCTTCTCATTATGGTTCACATTTGCTCTTAGGGATGGCTTGCTACTTACCTAAGATTCTGAGCGTGAGCTCCTGACTTCCAAGACCATGTAAAATCCCTAAATCGTAACTTTAGTGGTTTTTGAATGGGTGAGGTTGGACAGGGTTTGAAAGAGAGATTTCGCTTCATGGTGCCTGGTGTGGGTAAATGCTCTATCTGTTTCAGCACCTCATTAAATCTGTAATTTCCTGAGCCAACCAATGAGCTGGATGATGAAGGGCTCGAAAAGTCTTGAGAGGAGCATGGTTATTAAGGTTGGTGAAGAGGTTTGCTGTAAGGAAGTCAACCATAAGATCAACGGAGGTGGTAACATACATCATCTCCAGATGAGGTTAGATAGTCCTGAAGGTTAGAGAATTGAGATATTTCATCAAGATCATAACAACATTGTATGTTAGGAAAGGTACTGGCGGTTTATAAGATTCTACTGAGTCTATAATAAATTTATCCAGGCATCAGAAATATAAGTGCGACGAGCAGAGTATGGGGCAACAAAGACATTCAGGTGAGAATTAAAGGAATTGTTTACAAATTAGTGTTTTGGTTACCAACTAAAATATTATGTTAAAATAAAGAGACTAGGTTGTAAATAGTTGATTCAAAGATGATTAGGAGGATGATAGATAACAGTATAGAGGATCTATTTGGAGTGACAAGAGACTTCATCAAAAAGATATTCCATATGAGGGCTCTGGGAAAGAGTAATAGTTGGGACGATTTGAGATTTGAGGCTATCCTGAAATTAGAGAAAAACACACCCATAAAGACTGACTGTGACCATAGGAGGGAGTATTTGGGGAGAAAAACAGAAAAGGAGGGGATGTCGGCTTTGAGCCAGGTTATAGATCATTGTAATCTTATATACATTTTTTTATTTTCATTTTATTAGTTTCTGTTTGTTCTGAAGGACAATGTCCCGGAACGAAATGTTTTTTTATTCATTTATTCACAATGCCGGATCCAATATCTGGAGTTCTGATGCCTCCGTTATTTGATAAATTTTGTCCCATGGAAAAGAAGTGCCACAAGGTAAGATCCAACGTATCAACATCTGAGGACTCCGTTATATGTTACCTTTGATGCACTGGAAATCAACTGTCAGGTACTTGTAGGTATTTGGGCAGGGGTCGCCATACCAGGCGTTGTTTGCCTCCAAATAACACTCTTTTTTATTTTCACACCTAAAAATTAACCAAAAAATTTAAATTATTGAATTTTTTCAATAAGCACTAAATCAATATCTGTCCGGGTATTGGAGAAGTGTCTTTCATATGTGTGTCTGTATGTTTAAGGACAGCGGTGGAATAAATGGTTCGGTCAATTTGAAATGTTAAAGGAATATTATGCAACACCATGTTGAAATTTGATGTTTACCTTTCGAAAGCAATCTGCGAGGATTTGCTGTCCTTGCAGTTTGTATTGCCTACTTGATTGTGAGGACAAGTGGTTTTGTCTGATCTTCCGTAGGTAGCAGATATAACTTGGATATGCTTCCCATCAGGGCACTGTAGGCTCTGAGTGCCACCTTCGCAGATGACTACTGATTCCAATTTTTCACTGGGATCTAAAAATAAAATACATTTTTAAATCTAATTCATGTGCCTCTAATTATGCAGCAATGCTCAAACTAGTTTAGCACTTCTTCTTCTTTTCATGAGATATAAAAATAATCTGAGGTTTATTTTGTTTTAATAGGAGAATAAAGTTATTAGGACTAGATCACTTTAAGTTCACATAGCCACAATATTGGTTCACAAGGTAATATCCAACGTATCGACAACTGAGGACTCCATTATATGTTACCTTTGATGCACTGGAAATCAACTGTCAGGTACTTGTAGGTATTTGGGCAGGGGTCGCCATACCAGGCGTTGCTTGCCTCTAAAGAACACTCTTTTTTATTTTCACACCTAAAAATAAAAATTACTGAATTTTTTCAATAAGCACTAAATCAATATCTGTCCGGGTATTGGGGAAGTGTCTTTCATATGTGTGTCTGTATGTTTAAGGATAGTGGTGGAATAAATGGTTCGGTCAATTTGAAATGATAAAGGAATATTTTGCAACACTTTACTGAAATGTGATGTTTACCTATCGAAGGCAATCTGCGGGGATTTGTTGTCCTTGCAGTTTGTATTGCCTACTTGATTGTGAGGACAAGTGGTTTTGTCTGATCTTCCGTAGGTAGCAGATATAACATGGATATGCTTCCCATCAGGGCACTGTAGGCTCTGAGTGCCACCTTCGCAGATGACTACTGATTCAAATTTTTCACTGGGATCTAAAAATAAAATACAATTTTTAAATCTAATTCATGTGCCTCTAATTATGCAGCAATGCAAAAACTAGTTTAGCACTTCTTCTTCTTTTCATGAGATAAAAGAATGATCTGAGGTTTATTTTGTTTTAATAGGAGAATAAAGTAATTAGGACTAGATCACTTTAAGTTCACATAGCCACAACATTGGCTCCAATCAAGCTGCCCAGCATTACTCCACTGTAAAAGGGTTAAATGCTAAAACACGTTTCAACTAAAAGCGTCAAGAGGCTTAATGGGCCGTTTACTTTTGGGTTAATATCCTTTTCAAACCAGGGTGGGAATGTTGTGTTGAATCCGTAAAATAAATTTAGTTCCATGGAAAAGAAGTGCCACAAGGTAAGATCCAACGTATCAACATCTGAGCACTCCATTATACATTACCTTTGATGCACTGGAAATCAACTGTCAGGTACTTGTAGGTATTTGGGCAGGGGTCGCCATACCAGGTGTTGCTTGCCTCCAAAGAACATTTTTTTTTATTTTCACACCTAAAAATTAACCAAAAAATTTAAATTATTGAATTTTTTCATTAAGCACTAAATCAATATCTGTCCGAGTATTGGGGAAGTGTCTTTCATATGTGTCTGTATGTATAAGGATAGCGGTGGAATAAATGGTTCGGTCAATTTGAAATGTTAAAGGAATATTTTGCAACACTTTACTGAAATGTGTTGTTTACCTATCGAAGGCAATCTGCGGGGATTTGTTGTCCTTGCAGTTTGTATTGCCTACTTGATTGTGAGGACAAGTGGTTTTGTCTGATCTTCCGTAGGTAGCAGATATAACATGGATATGCTTCCCATCAGGGCACTGTAAGCTCTGAGTGCCACCTTCGCAGATGACTACTGATTCCAATTTTTCACTGGGATCTAAAAATAAAATACATTTTTAAATCTAATTCATGTGCCTCTAATTATGCAGCAATGCACAAACTAGTTTGGCACTTCTTCTTCTTTTCATGAAATATAAAAATAATCTGAAGTTTATTTTGTTTTAATAGAAGAATAAAGTTATTAGGACTAGAACACTAACTTGGCAAAGGACCCTCTAGCGGTTCAGTCCTTCTCATTATGGTTCACATTTGCTCTTAGGGATGGCTTGCTACTTACCTAAGATTCTGAGCGTGAGCTCCTGACTTCCAAGACCATGTAAAATCCCTAAATCGTAACTTTAGTGGTTTTTGAATGGGTGAGGTTGGACAGGGTTTGAAAGAGAGATTTCGCTTCATGGTGCCTGGTGTGGGTAAATGCTCTATCTGTTTCAGCACCTCATTAAATCTGTAATTTCCTGAGCCAACCAATGAGCTGGATGATGAAGGGCTCGAAAAGTCTTGAGAGGAGCATGGTTATTAAGGTTGGTGAAGAGGTTTGCTGTAAGGAAGTCAACCATAAGATCAACGGAGGTGGTAACATACATCATCTCCAGATGAGGTTAGATAGTCCTGAAGGTTAGAGAATTGAGATATTTCATCAAGATCATAACAACATTGTATGTTAGGAAAGGTACTGGCGGTTTATAAGATTCTACTGAGTCTATAATAAATTTATCCAGGCATCAGAAATATAAGTGCGACGAGCAGAGTATGGGGCAACAAAGACATTCAGGTGAGAATTAAAGGAATTGTTTACAAATTAGTGTTTTGGTTACCAACTAAAATATTATGTTAAAATAAAGAGACTAGGTTGTAAATAGTTGATTCAAAGATGATTAGGAGGATGATAGATAACAGTATAGAGGATCTATTTGGAGTGACAAGAGACTTCATCAAAAAGATATTCCATATGAGGGCTCTGGGAAAGAGTAATAGTTGGGACGATTTGAGATTTGAGGCTATCCTGAAATTAGAGAAAAACACACCCATAAAGACTGACTGTGACCATAGGAGGGAGTATTTGGGGAGAAAAACAGAAAAGGAGGGGATGTCGGCTTTGAGCCAGGTTATAGATCATTGTAATCTTATATACATTTTTTTATTTTCATTTTATTAGTTTCTGTTTGTTCTGAAGGACAATGTCCCGGAACGAAATGTTTTTTTATTCATTTATTCACAATGCCGGATCCAATATCTGGAGTTCTGATGCCTCCGTTATTTGATAAATTTTGTCCCATGGAAAAGAAGTGCCACAAGGTAAGATCCAACGTATCAACATCTGAGGACTCCGTTATATGTTACCTTTGATGCACTGGAAATCAACTGTCAGGTACTTGTAGGTATTTGGGCAGGGGTCGCCATACCAGGCGTTGTTTGCCTCCAAATAACACTCTTTTTTATTTTCACACCTAAAAATTAACCAAAAAATTTAAATTATTGAATTTTTTCAATAAGCACTAAATCAATATCTGTCCGGGTATTGGAGAAGTGTCTTTCATATGTGTGTCTGTATGTTTAAGGACAGCGGTGGAATAAATGGTTCGGTCAATTTGAAATGTTAAAGGAATATTATGCAACACCATGTTGAAATTTGATGTTTACCTTTCGAAAGCAATCTGCGAGGATTTGCTGTCCTTGCAGTTTGTATTGCCTACTTGATTGTGAGGACAAGTGGTTTTGTCTGATCTTCCGTAGGTAGCAGATATAACTTGGATATGCTTCCCATCAGGGCACTGTAGGCTCTGAGTGCCACCTTCGCAGATGACTACTGATTCCAATTTTTCACTGGGATCTAAAAATAAAATACATTTTTAAATCTAATTCATGTGCCTCTAATTATGCAGCAATGCTCAAACTAGTTTAGCACTTCTTCTTCTTTTCATGAGATATAAAAATAATCTGAGGTTTATTTTGTTTTAATAGGAGAATAAAGTTATTAGGACTAGATCACTTTAAGTTCACATAGCCACAATATTGGTTCACAAGGTAATATCCAACGTATCGACAACTGAGGACTCCATTATATGTTACCTTTGATGCACTGGAAATCAACTGTCAGGTACTTGTAGGTATTTGGGCAGGGGTCGCCATACCAGGCGTTGCTTGCCTCTAAAGAACACTCTTTTTTATTTTCACACCTAAAAATAAAAATTACTGAATTTTTTCAATAAGCACTAAATCAATATCTGTCCGGGTATTGGGGAAGTGTCTTTCATATGTGTGTCTGTATGTTTAAGGATAGTGGTGGAATAAATGGTTCGGTCAATTTGAAATGATAAAGGAATATTTTGCAACACTTTACTGAAATGTGATGTTTACCTATCGAAGGCAATCTGCGGGGATTTGTTGTCCTTGCAGTTTGTATTGCCTACTTGATTGTGAGGACAAGTGGTTTTGTCTGATCTTCCGTAGGTAGCAGATATAACATGGATATGCTTCCCATCAGGGCACTGTAGGCTCTGAGTGCCACCTTCGCAGATGACTACTGATTCAAATTTTTCACTGGGATCTAAAAATAAAATACAATTTTTAAATCTAATTCATGTGCCTCTAATTATGCAGCAATGCAAAAACTAGTTTAGCACTTCTTCTTCTTTTCATGAGATAAAAGAATGATCTGAGGTTTATTTTGTTTTAATAGGAGAATAAAGTAATTAGGACTAGATCACTTTAAGTTCACATAGCCACAACATTGGCTCCAATCAAGCTGCCCAGCATTACTCCACTGTAAAAGGGTTAAATGCTAAAACACGTTTCAACTAAAAGCGTCAAGAGGCTTAATGGGCCGTTTACTTTTGGGTTAATATCCTTTTCAAACCAGGGTGGGAATGTTGTGTTGAATCCGTAAAATAAATTTAGTTCCATGGAAAAGAAGTGCCACAAGGTAAGATCCAACGTATCAACATCTGAGCACTCCATTATACATTACCTTTGATGCACTGGAAATCAACTGTCAGGTACTTGTAGGTATTTGGGCAGGGGTCGCCATACCAGGTGTTGCTTGCCTCCAAAGAACATTTTTTTTTATTTTCACACCTAAAAATTAACCAAAAAATTTAAATTATTGAATTTTTTCATTAAGCACTAAATCAATATCTGTCCGAGTATTGGGGAAGTGTCTTTCATATGTGTCTGTATGTATAAGGATAGCGGTGGAATAAATGGTTCGGTCAATTTGAAATGTTAAAGGAATATTTTGCAACACTTTACTGAAATGTGTTGTTTACCTATCGAAGGCAATCTGTGGGGATTTGTTGTCCTTGCAGTTTGTATTGCCTACTTGATTGTGAGGACAAGTGGTTTTGTCTGATCTTCCGTAGGTAGCAGATATAACTTGGATATGCTTCCCATCAGGGCACTGTAGGCTCTGAGTGCCACCTTCGCAGATGACTACTGATTCCAATTTTTCACTGGGATCTAAAAATAAAATACAATTTTTAAATCTAATTCATGTGCCCTTAATTATGCATCAATGCACAAACTAGTTTGGCACTTCTTCTTCTTTTCATAAAATATAAAAATAATCTGAGGTTTATTTTGTTTTAATAGGAGAATAAAGTTATTAGGACTAGAACTCTTTAACTTCGCATAGCCACAATATTGGTTCACAAGGTAATATCCAACATATCAACAACTGAGGACTCCATTATATGTTACCTTTGATGCACTGGAAATCAACTGTCAGGTACTTGTAGGTATTTGGGCAGGGGTCGCCATACCAGCCGTTGCTTGCCTCTAAAGAACACTCTTTTTTATTTTCACACCTAAAAATAAAAATTACTGAATTTTTTCAATAAGCACTAAATCAATATCTGTCCGGGTATTGGGGAAGTGTCTTTCATATGTGTGTCTTTATGTTTAAGGATAGTGGTGGAATAAATGGTTCGGTCAATTTGAAATGATATAGGAATATTTTGCAACACTTTACTGAAATGAGATGTTTACCTATCGAAGGCAATCTGCGGGGATTTGTTGTCCTTGCAGTTTGTATTGCCTACTTGATTGTGAGGACAAGTGGTTTTGTCTGATCTTCCGTAGGTAGCAGATATAACATGGATATGCTTCCCATCAGGGCACTGTAAGCTCTGAGTGCCACCTTCGCAGATGACTACTGATTCCAATTTTTCACTGGGATCTAAAAATAAAATACATTTTTAAATCTAATTCATGTGCCTCTAATTATGCAGCAATGCACAAACTAGTTTGGCACTTCTTCTTCTTTTCATGAAATATAAAAATAATCTGAAGTTTATTTTGTTTTAATAGAAGAATAAAATTATTAGGACTAGAACACTATAACTTGGCAAAGGACCCTCTAGCGGTTCAGGAGGTCTCCCCTTAGGTTCACATTTGCCGTTGGGGATGGCTTTCCACTTACTTAAGATTCTGAGTGTTAGCTCCTGAGTTCCAAGACCATGTAAAATCCCTAAATCATAACTTATACCTATTATCGTAATCGTTATTTTGAATTTAAAGGCTATTTTTCTGAAGAAATTAGATTATTGTTTTGTAATGACATTTCTTCTCTTATGGAAACACTGTAAACATAACCCTATGGAATGGTCCTTTGAAGTTAGTTTAAAAGCTGTGCATAATGGCAATAAATTCCCATCATCACCGTGACTCACTCTGCTAGTATGAAAGAAACATATGAAAACATTAAATTTAAATTAGCTTCAATATCCAGTGTAGGAATGGAATATCTGTGGTGATTTGAAGTTGTTTTGCAGCAATTTATTCTTGGTCTGCAGCTTGGTTACACAAAATACTGTTGTTGTTTTTCTATGTGAATGGGGTAATAGGGACAACAAATAAGATTTCCTGAACAGAAAATTGTGAAACATGACCCATAGTGTAATCTTTAAAATGTCTATCTAATCTGCCCTAATGTGGGAAAACCGATATCATCCAGGAGACAAAAATCACAGAATCACATATTTTTTTCCTGGGACAAAAAAAAAATCTTTTTTGTCCCCCAGTGTTATTGAATGTACGACATTGATGGAATATTTATTATTAGACAATTATTATTATTTTTTTTTTCTATGTGAATGGGATAGTAGGGACAACAAATAAGATTTCCTGAACAGAAAATTGTGAAACATGACCGATAGTGTAATCCTCAAAATGTCTATCTAATCCGTTACATATCAAACTAGGATTGATGAGAATTTCGTCAAGGCCATAGACAATACTCCTGATTATTGGTAGTACTTAAAAGAGAAGGTCTGAAATTCCACCACTGGAAGCATGATGAAAAGTTTGAGGAACTATTGAATCCACTGAAGAAAGCAGCTTGGCAAGTATTCAAAAATGTTAGTCAGAGGTTTTTTGGGAAATGGAAAGGCGGAAAATTACCGGGACACTCTCATCGATCTTATAAAGTTTTGGGTAAAAATGTGATCTTAAAAGTACACTTGCTGCACTCGCGCCTAGATTTCCTCCCGGAAAATCTTGGCGCAGTGAGCGATTAGCACTGTAAATATTAGAACACCAATATTTAAAATATTATAGATGTTAAAATTTCCAAATATAAAATAAAAAAGTAATAAAATATAAACTATGATTCCTAAATAGAAATAAAATTAAAGATTTAAATATAAAATATACGAGACGAACAGAGGAGTAACTACAGGGTGGCAGGGCTGGCAAAATGCCACGGGCCCCCGACCCAAGAGGGCCCCGGCCCAAGTGGCCGCGAGCTCAGAAATATTGTTTTAATATTGTACCTATTTATAAAAATATTAAAATATATATACTATAATACAACTTATTGGTTGTGGGTAACTAAACTACTCGTAAGTATAATAAAGCTTAATGATAGGGCTCCCATTAAAGGAATTTGCCACGGTCCCCAGTTGATATAGTTACGCCACTGGAGACGAATATAAAACTGCCCCCAAAATTAAGTTTGAATACAGTGTAGTTGATAATGCGGAAGTATTAAAAATTTTTTCTCGGAAACTTTGCGTGATACGGAAAAACCAATATCATCCAGGAGACAAAAATCACAGAATCACAAATTTTTTTTCCTGGGGAAAAAAAGAATTTTTTTCTCCCAATGTTATTGAATGTACGACATTGAAGGACTGGGGGTTATAAGACAACATTTAAACATATTATGTATGTTCTGTAGAAATAAGATGGGCATGATGGTGAAAATGAGATGTTGGTAGCTTATTTTATTTTATTATTAGTAGGCGTATTTATGATATGTAAGTATATGTAAATACACAAATTATTGACAAAAAAAAAAAAATGAATGATGCCTGGTCTCCATTGGTGGCTCGCAAAATACAAT
The DNA here is from genome assembly GCA_930367205.1 of Acanthosoma haemorrhoidale. Taxonomy (NCBI): domain Eukaryota; kingdom Metazoa; phylum Arthropoda; class Insecta; order Hemiptera; family Acanthosomatidae; genus Acanthosoma; species Acanthosoma haemorrhoidale. The sequence goes on along the minus strand of OV884015.1, from coordinate 103,664,599 downwards.
TTTTATGAAATCTATCAACTGTGGTGTTGACCTAAATAGGTCACTTAACCTTGAACCAACTAAGTAGCGCAAGGGTTCAACCAGATAAAATTCCTGTACAAAATAAAAGAAACTCCAGGACAAAATTAGAGCATAACATTATATTTGTTGCTCATTTATGTACAGATATTTCCCTTTATATTTGTTCAATATTAAAAAAAAAAAAAAATTAATTGAAGAAAATTACGATCTGTGTTAATATGGCATTAGATAATTGTTTTCACTCAGTATTTCATCCGATTTCGTATTCATTCAGTATCTTATGTATTTAACAAAAACTAAGCTCTATAGAGAAAAAGATTAAACAATTTATTTATTGAAAGAAAAACTGAAATACTGATAAAAGATAACAATGGAACAGTCGCCCCAAAGAAAAACTTTACAAAGAGGTAATTTATATTTTAAAAAGTTCTACTTCACATTAATTTGGTTTGTTTCAGAATTATGGTTCATTCTTCAAATGAACTAAACGTGAAATATTATCTAATGGTTATATTTTAATTATGACAAAACATATTGGTTGTAAATGCTTAATCATCAAGTGAAAAAGAAAAGTCTTACCCCGTCCTGAGACTAAACCGGCTACCCAGACCAGTCCCAGTGCAAGAAGACACCAGCTCATGTCCATTGGAAGTGGGACGACCTCTTGGCTCAGTCGGTACTCCAAGCTTTATAACCCTTCCCCACTCTCTCCACAAGGAAATACCCAGTAGATAATCTCGTTCATGGAAATTTCGTCTTTTATCTGCAGGATAATTTAATGATATCTTAAAATTCTAGAAGGCCGTGTATTTATAAAACTGTATTTCAAGATATGGACAAAGTGAGAAAGGTAACGGAAGTATAGCGATAATTAGTACATTTCCTGTACATAATTTAATTTTGTATGAAAAAACAACAAAATTGAAATAGCCTCCTGCTAGAATAATTAAATTGTTTTAACTAGCTTTTCGCCTGCATGGAGGAAATGTTAACGAAACAAGTAAGGTTGGTTTTTCATCGCTTCCACCTCGAAGTTTCAGTTAGCTACCCTAGCTCCAAATGAATTAGAGTAGAGAGAAACGAAAGCCTGTATGTTAGTGAACAGTAAAAGAAACGTATCAGTTTTCAAAAAGCGTTCAGCATTTCGTGAATTTATCTCGGTCTTATCGGAACGGCATTCTATTCTTCAATTTCGCATCCTTATGTTTAGTCAGAATGGCAATTTCCCTCGGTCTGACGGCAACACTTACCCGGAACCTTCTTTACCCGGAACCTCCTTTACCCGGAACTTTTTTTTTTTTTTCAAAACCCCTTTATTGATCAAAAGTTTTACAATTTACAGATTTCTCCTCTTACTGTATATTTGCGTATGCATTCGAAGGAGGGTAGAATTACAATAACAATTTTCTATTTGAAGTTAAAATTACAAATCACTGGGTACAGGGCTAGGTGATGGGGCTCACCTTCAGATTACAGTGATGGAACTACAAACTAAAACCAAAAACTAGAACTTAAGACTAAAGCGTTCCTGCCATCGATAGGGGAACAGAGCGGGGGTTATCGTGTTAAACACCGGGTTTGTCAAGTACTGTAGGGAGTCGAAAAATTTGATATGTCTACATTGGATGAATTCATCCACAGTAGGCAAATCAAAGACCTCGTGAAGCTCACTGTTGCTCCACTGCTCGAATGAAGTATGTCTGACCACTTTCATCGGTATACCGTTTTGAAATTGTTGGAGTCGCCGAGCTGTCGTATAAGTGAAATGACTAAAAAGCGGTGCACCATACAGCAGAGCAGGCCTGAGTACACTCTTATATATCATGAGGAACCTTCTTCTTTTCTTTTTTTTTTATTTCAAAACCCCAAAATTACCTTCTTCTTTTCTACTAAACACATATATATGTGGGCGTGGCAGAGTGGACCAATAAGCAGAGCCGGATATGCTAGAATACGCGACCAGCGTCATCTTGAGACCGCACCCTCTAACATGGATGGTCTGTTGGAAGGCCCAGTGGGGTCTGTGGTAGACACTGATGGTGTACAGACTGTTCTCGAGGGAGCCCGCCTTCTTACTATAGTATATTATTTATTAAATAGTTATCTCAATCATTCCAAACAGTGTTTATATTATGAATCCAAACCCGACTTTTTCTGATACCTCATTCTCCCAGATATATTGTACAAACTCAAATCCTCCATCCATTCCCACAACACAAGATCTCGCAAGACCTCTCCCTACCCCCCCCCCTTGCTTACTCATCCGTCACCTTCGATCGTTCCTTGTTTGTCCGTGCATACACCCTTTCGAACTCAACGATTCCCGTCTTTATAACTTTCTTCTATTCTCTCAGTCTACCGCTATCATAGTTTAGGCTAGGGAAAATTTTGGGGAAAAAATAATCTAAGTATTATATAAATGGACATATATTTAAGATTAAAACTTAAGATGTAAGTTATGAAATTTATTTATCTTAGCAGGAATCTTATTTTTCGTTACATCATATTAAAGAAAAAATATTTCGAAAAACTATAAATTTGAAGCAGTAAATAAGGTAGAGTGAGCTCTGGACCCAAAGATAATGCTTTGGCTCGGACTGTGTTGAAGTTGCGGCTGTAGGAGACTGTTCCACCTTGGAACTTGAAATCATCAGATCGACTTGCTAACGTTGGCCTACCAACTTGGGCGACCTCAATCTTCTTCTTTACTCTTTCGAATGGACTTCCCGTTGACATCGCCATCCTGAGGCTATCTTTCAACCCTTGACTGGCCGACAACAACGTGAATATAAACTTGTATTCCTTTATTCACACAACAATGTTTAATTCCTTATTTAATTATCATTGCGGCTATTTATAATAACAGAAATTACGATTTCAGAATTAAAGCAGTAATTACTTAGCTAAATTTTAATATCATACCTAGAGGTTCACATTTACTTTAAAACTATTTCATTGTATCTTTTTTAACGAGTAATCCTTGGAATAGTTAAATTTTATTTAAAATTATTCAAACCCGGTATTAAAACATTGTTATTTATTAATTTTGCTCTAACTGCTCTACTATTGTGTATATATATATATATTTTTTTTTTTTAAATAAAGTGTATTGTGATCTGGCATAAATTAGAGTTTGCTGTTTATTTATTTATTTGTTTTACATCCGTTATATTTTTTGTCATTTTTGTGCCATAGAACCCACCTGAGCTTGAGTTATCACTTAGGGGATTTTAATTCTTTACGGATAAGTATGGGTAAACACTATATATATTGAGATTAATCTCAGTTATTAAGATTTCTGTTGTGTGTATCAAACCCAAAAACACCTTTTATTACGGTAGGTATCCAGGCGCTGGCCCTAAATTTTTTTTATTCATTAATGTCACAAAATGAATGAAGTTTATTTTACCGAAAATTATGGATTCGACACTCGCACGGGTCGTTTTTTGCCATTTTTACACGTCACCCCCACCTTCCTACCCCTACATTTAGGGGAGCTAGGTGTGTCTCGGCCCAAAAATATATTCGCTTCGCTCTTGCGAAGATGTAGATATTGACCGATTAGATTGCCAATCTTACAGATTATATGTATATCTTCATCGCCATCTTGTCCGCCTACATGATGATGGTAGTCACTTGCCTGGAACTACAGAAAATATTAACAACTGGTTTTTACATAAGATAAGTAAATAGATTTGTTCCCCCTTAAGATAGGTTATCTTTAGCTTGATAAGAGCATTATTGCACTCTATTGACACCGTTTCGCTGGTATTGCCGGCGGTAGCGTTTGACAGTGACTGCTGGCAGTTGGAGGCCGAATCAATGACGTCACGACCGCTGACTGCCGTGCAGTTCCAACGAAATATGGCCTTTTGATTTCTCTCAAAGCAGTTTTTAGCTGCCAACCGCTATCGTTGGAACCACCAAATCCGTACCTTCACCAGCGAAATCCTACCTCTATGTCGGAATTAATTAACTACTGACATGTCTTATTAAAAGTACAATGCTTCGACTGCCACGACTGTTAAAATAAACTCAGGGGTAGAATCGTCCTTACTCGTCCAATTCCTGGCCATCATTAGTTTTCAGCAAATATTTACTTATTTTCGGTAATGCTGGTTGATTTAGAGAACGAGTATATAGTTACAGCGTCATACATCAATTAAAAAGGAACTGGTATGAATTAGACATTGTTGACGGTTAGTCAAGATGTCTACTATAAATAACTTTTCAATATTTGGCAAACAGCATTAGTAGCGGTTTGGTAATATTTTGGTTATCGATTAAAATCGTTCTATTTAATTTCCAATTACCAGAAATACTTTAATTTGATTCACGCAAGTTTATTGTTTGTTTTTTTGCGTCTGATGGAAATAACATTAGATTTGAACTGATGCCGGATATATATAAAATCTGAATAAATATTTATTAATAGGGCTCTCCTCTGAAATCAATCGTCAATCCTCTTTTTTGAGCTGTAACTCAGCTCGTCCTTCAACTTCTCTCCAAGCTATAAAATTCCTCTATTCGATGGTTCGAGCAACACACAAACAAATATAGATATATATATGTATATAAAGGGTGTCCCAGAATTAACGCAAATCTTAATTTTAATAGAAAACACAGTTTTTAGTATTTTTGTTGTTATTTTTTTATTGAATTATAAAGTAAATAGGATAAGGTTATTTATGGAATAACGCATCGGGCAAATGGCCTCCACGACTTTGCTGGTACATACGCACTCTTTTGTCGAAATTTTCCATGACCATTTGGCATAAATGTGGTTGAATTTCGTTGATGCAGCGTTGAATTTCCTTTTTTAATGCACGGGTGGATGTGGGCTTGTTGACATACGCCTTTGAGTTCAAATAACCCCATAAAAATAAATCTAAAGGTGTTAAATCACACGATCTAGGGGGCCAATTCTGTTCACCGAAACGAGAGAGTACACGACCTGGAAATGTCTCATGCAGTATTTGAATTGTTTCATAGGTTGTATGGCATGTGGCACCATCTTGTTGAAACCACATATTGGCCACATCAATATCATCCAATTTCGGCACAAAGAACTGTGTTATGGATTTTCAACAACACTCTCACGCACTGCTTCGATATTGTCATTTGAACGGCTTGTTTTTGGAAGACCAGTGTGTTTAGTGTCTCCAACTGATCCAGTCTCCCTAAATTTTTCAATTAATCTCTTCACAGTTAATGAAGTCAAAACACTATTCCGACCATATTTTGTATGAAATTTTCGAACTGCGGCCGCCAAACTTTCATTATTTTTGAGATAATCTTCAACAATAAAGACACGTTGTTCTATCGTGTAACGCTTTATTTCTACTAACCCTAAACTGTCAGCTGTCAAATTGTTTTTTTTTTAGGGTTGACCAGCACTTTACTGCACAAATGGCGGCAAATTCAAATATTGCGCTAATTCTGGGACACCCTTTATATATACATAGGATATTAGATAAAATTATCTAAATAAAGTTATTATATTATTATTAGAGGTTTGTCAGTTTTTTTTCCACACATGTGTTTGTCTGGTCTAGTTTGTCACCCCCCTGTTCGACCTAACGCCATGAAATTTCACAAAACGATTTCATTTGCTGTAAGGGATACAAACAGTGAAAGTAAGCGCTGTTGCCACCTGGAGCTGTCTCTAATTTGCCAACTTTTCTAAGCCAACCAAAATCTGGCGTCTGTTTAGCAACGTGTTTAGAGTGACATTTGTGCTTGGTGTAAAAAGGAATTTCATAAAGTTGTAAATGATAAAAATTATAAAGAAAGAAAAAAAAAGCCCTAGTTTGCATTAGGTGCTACCTTTACTTCAGACATAGCAATAATTGTATTGACACAGGTGTTTGGAATACCACACATGACTTTTATCATTAGGTTTGTGACTGACTCATGAGTTTGTGCAGTGCCAGCGAGAGCAGTCGTATACCCCGAGGCTGGGGTAAAACTTATTCATGGCTACATATCAAATAATGGGGCCATATCACATTCCCATGTTACTAAACTTTTTGTTATTTTTTATCTAGGTACTTGGGGCTGAGGTCAACGTTAACATTTACTTTGAATTCTTTATTAGTCCTTTGAAGCGTTATATAAAATTATTTGGCCTAGATGACCTATTGTAGAGAACAACAAAAACAACTCAATTTCTCATTAACTCACTGTTATATAATTCTATTTTTTAGATCTTAACTTATTTTGTATTAAAAGCTACAGTATTAAATAATATCATAATATGTTAAAAAAAATTAACTTTACGTTTCTTGAAAAGTAATTAAGTTCTACCCCTAATTCTTAGTCAAATTAAAAAAAAAAGTGATAAACTGTTAAGAAAATACACAAGAACACATATTGTTACTATAAATATTTATTATAGAAGTCAAACATTATATAGCCTTGTTATAGTATTATATTAAGAGATAATTATTTCAATTAAGTATTGCTTGAATTAATAATAAAGTGTAATATTTTATCACTTATTGTCTAGGAAAAACTTTGTATGTATATTACCGACCACTTAGTCACAATATATCTTTCTCTACAATCACTAAAAAACCACCCTTCCTGGCCTTTTTCAGGGCGAACACATCGATTCTTGTTCCAGGTTGGTGTATTTGACAAGTTCTGACAAAAGTACGAAGTAGTTAATATGTTTTATGAGAAACATAAAATTATATCCACTACCGTCCGAAGTAGGAATATACGAGGGGTCAGAATGAAAACGATATTTTTTCAGCTCACTCAAAATATTATTATAAGCTACAATAATTCCAAATGAAAACATTTCCCGGATGAGACTGATACCAGACCTGGACTCATATTCGATTAACGAAATTACCATTTATTAAAAGAAGTTATTTAGGTCGAGTCATAAGTAACTTCCGTTTTTTTTATCAGACATTTATTTTGCTATCATTAAATAACAAAATAATATTAATTTTGACGAGTGCAGGACGCTTTTCATGGAGTTTCTTTTGCACTCTTTGCAACTGCTGAACGTATCTTTCCGCAGCAATCGTTAAATTTGACTTCAACAACTCGTGGTGAATTATTCCTTGACAATACACACAATAAAATCTTTTTGCCATGGATGTTTGCTTTCGGATCTGGTAGAGGTGGTTGATCCTTATCAAGCCACTGTTTTTTGCGGACTATATTGTCATAGATAACCCATCTTTCATCGCCTGTTACAATCCTGTTTAAAATGCTCAATTTTTACCCGTGAGAGCAGACTTGTGGCGATTGACATGCGATCTTCTTTATTCCGTTCACTGAGATTGTGGGGTACCCACGCTCCTAACTTGCTGACTTTCCCTAATTGCTCCAGGTGGCGGTTAACAGTTGATTGTGATGTATTCAACCTTTCTGCTATACCTCTTGTGGATTGACGTGGATTTCGCTCCAATATTGCTTTTAAAAGGTTGTCGTCAAAGTCGGAAGGACGTCCCGCCCTCGGTTTGTCTTTGATCTAGATCTCCGGTATCTCCAGAACGGAATTTTATAAACCAATTTCTAACTGCCCGATCAGTTATTAGTCCTTCACCATATACACTGCATGTTTGTTCAGCTGTCGCCCTAGCACTATTGCCTTGTTTAAAATCCCAAAGCATTACATGACGAATATGTACTTTTTGACTCTCCATTTCAGAGGTTAAAAAAAACAGTTTAACGTAACGTGTATTACACAAAACAGTTGACGAAATACTAACTGAAGCCTCGTCTATAAAGTGAAAACAAAAACTTGTTGTCATGGCAACTCATAGCGGGTAGATACGAACAATAGATTCTACTTAGCTGCACCGGAAGTTACTTATGACTCGACCTGATAAATAACCGTGGTAAAACTTGAGCCAGTAAAAATAATAAAAAAATTTATGGGCCATGAGTATGCATTGGTTGTTTATTTGGCAAGTTATTTTGCATAAGCTTCTTTGTAGATACTTCGATTCGAGTACTGGTATCGTCGATTCTGTTGATGGAATTAACTCTTAACATAGTATTAGATTAATGTTTCACAGATGTTTTGTCTTTGGCACTAATTTTCGGTCTGCTTATCATCGGTGATTCTTCTTTAGCAAAGAACAAATTTTATCAATTTTTAAAATTTAAATTTCACACATTTTTATAGCCATTGATTGGATCGCGACTTCGAAGGTCTTCGGCATTTTTTGTATGTTTCGGACTCGAGCTTGGGAAAAGGTTGAAGTCGTTATATAAAGACTCTTTAATGAATAGAGAGTTGAACGATTCATGTGGAGGAAGACTGACCTTCCCTGTCTCATAAATAAACATTGTTATCTTAATTGCTGTTAATTATTTTTACATTTATTCGATAGCCTATCAACGGTTCTCTGTTCGCTAGCATGCTACAGCAGAATCCCGATAATTTGTATTGTCAAAGGACTGACAATTTGGTACGAATTATCGGGAATACCAAATTAGAAAAAGTACGACAAAGGTCTTACCGGCTATCGCACTTGCTAACTTCACCCAACCTGTCGCTTCGTCTCAAATTGATGATACATAAATGTGTCCTCCGGCCAGCTCTGCTGTTAAATCCCAGCCCATTACCGCCCGATCAGTCTGCTACCACAGATGGGGAAAATCCTTGAGAAAATTCTTTTGAATTATCTCAAAGATTACTACTCGGAAAATGACATCATTCCGCCAGAATAGACTGGATTTCAATCCAGTATGAGCGCAGAGCATCCTCTTCTAAAGGTGCAGTCAGAAGCTAGCCATAACATGAATAGAAACATAGCCACGGATTTCGATTGATTGCACCCAAGCATTCGACTCGGTGTCTCACGGGACACTGTGCCAAATGCTCTATTCAATTCTGGCTAGCTTCCTGAAAAACAGATCGTTGCGGGTGCGGGTGGGTGATAGCTTCTCAGAAGCTGTGCCACTCACCTGTGGAGTACCCCAATGAGCCGTTTTATCCCCTGTACTATTCAACGTATACACGTCTGAAATAGGAGTCGATACAAAAACACAACAGTTACTGCTTTCGCAGATGACATAGCGATGTACAGTAGCAGCATGAGTGCCAAGGTGGTTCTAAGACAGGCTGAAGTAGCCTGTAACCAGATCAGTGAGAGATTGGGGAGACTCAATATCTCTGTAAACGCGGGTAAGAATGACTGTGTAATTTTCTCTTTTCAAAAGGGAAAAAGCCCGCTCCCTACTAGTTACATAGTAGGAACGGAGGAAAATTCACCAGCCAATGACCTAGTATATCTGGGAATTAAAATGGACAGACACCTCCATTTTAGTAACCATTTAGCGAAGAAGTTGAAGCATACTCGCACGAAGTCTTACCGGCTTACGCATTTATCGACTTCCCCCTTACTTTTTTACTTTACGTTATGACTTTTTTACTACAGATTGAATGTATTTATATTATGCCCTCCTTCGAATGCATCAGTGCATCCCAGTAAGAGGAGCAACTTGTATCTCTATAAAAACTTTTTGTTCATTGTATTATTTTTTTGAGGTTTTGAAATAAAAAACAAAAAAAAACATATTTAATCCGGTGTTTAACACGATAACCCCCGCTCCGTTCCCCCATCGATGGCAGGACGCTGTCGCGGCTGGAACACTTTAGTCTTAGGTTCTAGTTTTAGGTTTTAGTTTGTAAGTTTTTCTCCCACATTGTCAAACTGAAGGTGAGCCCCATTACCTAGAATTGTATTCATATAACTTTTAACCTCAAATATAATTTATGTAACCCAACCTCCTTCAAATGCATCTGCGCATAGTAGGATGAGGAGAGAACTGTCAATTCTTGTTCATTTATTTTTTTAATTTTTCACATATTGTTTTAAATTTAAGGGGTTTAGGGGGAAAAAAACACATATTTCAGTCAGGTTGTTCAAAATAAAACGTACTATTCTCCCCATTGAACATTAATCACAATGAACTAAATAAAATTAAAATGAACTTAATATAAATACTATCGAGTTGGTATTTGTGTACTTTATTTCACTGGGTAACCATTGTGTTTTGGCGCAAGTAAGATAAAAACTGATTTCAAAGAAAAATTTCTAAGCTTAATAGCTGTTTAGAGCAAACAGTGTTTGGGTTGCTTAGTTATCAGAACCACAAACGTTTGACGATGTTTGGAAACGGACCTGCCAGAAAAACAGTTGGTGGCTAATGATATAGTGTGCAAATGGTTATTAATAAAATTATCAACTAAAACGAGTTTGTTGACATATTTTCCATTAGTATATGCGATATGAAAATTTAACATTTTTATTTTATCAATTTAAGCGGATTTACACAAAAAAATAACCATTCTCTTCTAATCAGTGAGTTATTAATTAATATCGATAAATCGATTTTTCTTTAACCTCAAAACAAGATAAGTATTCTTGCTTGGTTGTATAGGATTTGTTCCCGTACCGTGAAAAAAAAATGGTTATTATTGATTTTGGGTGGTTTTGGTCATTGATAGTGACGCAGGAAGAGTTTATCTTTATTAAACACATAATATTCAGGAATGTCGCAAAAATAAGGAACGTTCCCCTAAAAATATATATGTTAATATTTTTAGACTTATTTCCTTATTTTCCGGAGCTAGAGAAATATAAATGCTTAATTTTGCATTGCAACAGCCTTGTGGTATTAGTGCATGCTTACGTCTAACTGGGGAGGGTTTGATTCTCGGCCATCCCAAGTTTTTTTTTCTTTCAGTGCAGCTATTAGGCTAAAACAAGTCTCAAAACCGGTTTAAGTGCATTGACTTTGAATCTGGTTGTTACTCGAATGCTACCCCCCCCCCCCCCGCGATATTTTAAGTACATAATTCTCAATGATATTTTTTTAACGAGGTGGAAACCAAAGTACCACATCACGTCTTGTCTTAATGAGATGTCTTAGTGACTATTCGATATTGATCCTGAATATAAGTACCAATGGATTTAAGTTGTTACATTTGAATGAATGGCATCTGTGGGGTAAATACTGACCCCACATCCTTTCATTTTCCTGTTAAGATAAACACTGAAATCACATTACCAACCATTCTCTTTACAAACAGCCGTGTGCCTTTGCAAAGTTTTGGTGGGCCAAGGTTCCATAGTAAACTAATTGGATATCCCAATTTAAATAAAAGATAATAAGACTATCCAAAAAAAAAAATCAATTGATTATACGAGTGTTTTTTAATCACACAAACTTCCAGAAGGTTATGACAAAGAGTTCAATTCGTTTACGAAATCTTGAACAAAACCTGAGTTATCCTGTCATTGGGACTGTCACCGATCAGCTTTGCGACCCTGAACCCTACAGATTCAATCAGTCGTTAAATATACTAAGCTGGAAAACCCTGAGTTGCATGGAAGTTTGCATTGGTGCCAATTAAGTCAGTATGTCATTCGAAGAACTGTCCTGTGATTTCGAGATGGAGGTTGACCATGAGGTAGAATAATTACTTTAAATAGTTTCAGCAATGAGTTGAGATTGCTTAAAGCCTGAGGCCTTAAACAAATGATTTTTGCCACTGCCATGATTACTGCTTGAAATATATAGGATTCTATGGAACAGTGCATACATAGCTGTGGTTCTGTACGTCCATCTTGCAATCGTTTTTTTTTTTTCAGCATTCCCGACAACAAGCAATGCCGCACACCTCAGTAGCTTGAGAGTTAACTTTGTCTGAAATTTTTACTACAAGCTCGTCAAATGATCTAAAACTCACCTGGAAGTAATTGCAAAACTTATCTTCATTTACCCACAAATCTTAAAAAGTGGTATAAAATCGTCTTGTTGAAATTCTAAAATAGGTGTGTACCTAATAACATCTATTTCATTTCCAAATGTATGTTTTAAACAAAAGGTAAGCAAAAACGACAAGTTTTCTCTGGTAGACATCCATCAGTACTGCTCCTTTGAGTGACAAGTGCTTATTAAAATGCTAGGCAAAAATTGCATGTGTGCCACATGGGTCTAAAAGCGAAATGGGTTTGAATTTTTTTCAAGTTTAATTTGTTTATCATTCACTTCATTATATTTAAACCAACACCTAAACAGCATATTTTGAAGTTTGTGTAACCTTCCTTTAAAACTGATCAAATCATTTTTATGTTCACCTTCATAGAATATATAATTTATCTTTGTATTTATTAAATGGGATGCTTTTAAATAGCTTTTACAAAAATGCCAAAAATAGATATAGGGCAGATGTCTTTTTCTATACTGTTTTATAAGATAATGATCAGAAATAATTATTCTAATAATCTGAAATTTTAATGATTCAAAACAACTTTGAAATAGGCTAATTAGTTTTTCTATCAAATAAAATAATGGAAAGTATGATAAAAAAAAATTAAACATAGAAAATGTCGCCCATTTTGCTCCCTTTTCACATGTAAGATGAAGACTTAAGACTAGTTTCACAGATAGAATAAAGATTGTCCAGTAAAATATTCTGTGCAGTATTTCGATAATCATTTAATTGTTACAATTTAATGTTCCATCTTGAGGGATGGAACATCTGTGAGTATTGTTCTTACATATAGTATAATATACTTATAATATTTAGTTTATACTGGATATAAACAAAATTTGGTTTGTAAAAACAAAAAGCCAAGAATGTGTAAAATTGACAATAATTTTCAAAGAGGTTCCTTCAATTAGCGATGAAAAGAAATTGAGTTCCAAAAACTTTTGAAAGTTATTTTAAAGTATATGTTAAACTAAATTTTAATTTATACCATTGTAATCAAAAGATAATATTAAATCCAGTTGCTGAAAATAATGTAACACTTTTTGGTTTCCACAATTATACCTTTGTTTGCCATCAAACATTCAACAATAACATATCACTAAAAACAAGTGCTGTTAACAAATCAATCAAGCGACATTTCCAACTCTCCAAGAAATAACTTAACATCAAAAGTAAGTCATTGTTACCATTATCATAATAATAAAACAACTTTATTATGATAAAATTACAATCTGCCACATTGGGCAATAAGTAAATGTTATAAATGTTTTCATTCATGCCATATTTACAATTTTCATTCATTCAGTATTTACCAACAGCCCAGAGACCTCCCAAATCCACATGGTTGTCACCTCCCTCGCATTCGAAAGAGGAAGCGGAGTCTTGGGAAGTCCCCCACGTTCCTCCGTCAGCCACGTCACTGGATATGAGCCAGAGGAGGCTGACGAAGAGCGTGAGAGCCACATACGCTCAGGACATGATTGGAGAAACTGGCCATTGCCAGGACTCCCACTGTTACGCATTTATAACAGGTTAGAAGGCCACTGCCTTTTTAGTCTCCGAAGAGGATTATAGGGGTGAGTGCTGCAGTGCAATGTCTGTGCTAGGGGATTAGGGTGGTTGGATAGGTTACTATGGAATTTCATGAACTTGTAAAGGATGAGTTCAAGAATGAAAGGTGTATTAAGATCGTTATGAAGGGCTTTGTGGCTGACGTAATAAGGGGCATTTACTATTGTTCTCAGGACTTTTAAGGATTGGATAAGCTTGATGTTAGACTTTTTTGCTGTCCCCCATAGCTCTATTCCGTATGTCCAGATTTGAAGTATAACTTTGTAAATTGTATTCTATTGAGAGATAGGATGTCCTATGAAGTAGTCTGTCCAGTTGTCCAAAGCGTCTGTGTAGTTCTTGTCTTTTTAGCTTCGTTGTGGGTAAGTTACCATTAATGAACAAAAAAAGAAAAAAATTGATTTTAAATTATCAGCATTATCATTGTGTTTAATTGGGAAACATGGATTATTATAAACAAACAGCTTTCTTATAAAATAAATTTATTTGAATACTTTAAAGATTTAAATATTCATTTTATAGGTATTTTTCATGACTTCTTCCCGGTGTCCAGCTGGCAGTCCATTCCCCGACGCGCAAGTGGTTGTTGTCAAAACTCCACCCTAAACGACATAAACATGTGTTGATTATTATCTTGGCGATAATCTACTGTCATTAAAAAACAATAAAAATAGCTATACCAAGTATGAAAGATAAAATATATGTTGACAACTCTAAAGAAACAATTAATAAAATACTTAATTACTTATTGACAAAAGATAGTTACAAAACTTTTAACTTTGATCTCATTCTTTATTATTCTCAGCAGAATATTGACAAAGTCCAAATTAATATATGATGAGAGATTTTTTATATTTATTTTTAAATCTTCTATTATGAATGAATAAATCGGACAATAAATGCTTACCATTCATTAATAATGCTGGAAGAAATGTTTTGACGTGTTGGCTCGCCAAACTGTCGACAGCAATTACAACATCGGCATCTAGCTTGTGAAGGATTTTCCCTTCACTTTTTCCACTCTGTGCAGCTTTCATTATTTTATGAGGTATAGAGTTACTGTTTTCCAGTAATCTTTCTTCAAAAACATCCTTTGAGAGAGAGAGAAGAAAAAAATTAATTATGTAATTAAAAAAAAATTATTGATGAAGTGGATCTATAAATATAGTCGACATTAATCTTAAAATAATTCTTCAGCTCTGCTACATTTTAATTTATCAGCTAGAAGTGCCTAGGCTCTTAAGAAAAGTCACAGAGCAGTATAATTAGAATATAGTCTTACTCCGCTTTGCACAAATTCGCTACAACCCATTATTTTTAAAATGGCAATTCCGGAAGTGGGCAAAAATGAATAAAATCAAATTTTCCTAAATTTAGAGAATGATATCACTCAGCTAGTCAACACAAGGAGGCTAAGTGAAGAATCGTTAAATGTTAATTGAAACCTTATTGAGCAAAATTAAGTTTACCGGGAGAGAATCGCAAAGGTCAAAAGAGTTTTCAGTTGCGGAATAGATTGCTAACAACAACAACTGAATGTTAGTGTGACCGATAGAATTTTACATTTAATTAGTTATAACCAATGTAAATTTGCAATAATATAAATTAAGTTGTAGAAATAAGTTATTCAAATAGTTAGTTGGTAAGTATTAATGAATGCAACAATAGTAAAAGGAATGTGCTAACAATGCAAGACTGGCTGTCGCCTTAAGAGGGAAGGCTTTGGTTCCCACGAACGACAGTGCAGTTGAGTCGATTGTGGCGACCTGATACAGTGTAGCGCCGTGCGGCTAGGACAGTGACTGAAGTGAATATTGGACTAAAAGAGAGAGAGGCAAGATGTGGTCCCCAGGTTGGTGGAACTAATTTTAGAATTTATCATTCTCAATATAGAATGGGAGAAAATTAGCGCATGATGGTTCTGGAAAAAGGGGACAGACAGTCGGGCTAATTTTCTAATTAATCTTTAAGTTTTTAACGTCGGTTTTAGTTTGAAGAAACATAGTTAACGTATTTTTAAGTGGGCCCTTTTTCATGGGTTTATGATTTAATACTAGTTGTTACGAACAAAATATGCTCGAATAAATTTAATTCTTTTAAAGTATTTATTCTAGTCCGAATTAATTCATTTGTCTTCCCCTAGTTATGTCGATTCTATGTATTATTTCAGGTTCCCTTTTCCTTAGGTAATGCCATTTCCTGTCATTAATATTTTCCAAATTCCCGTACCCATTTAATAGAAGTGAGAGAGTGAGAGTGAGAGAGAGAGAGAGAGAGAGAGAGAGAGAGAGAGAGAGAGAGAGAGAGAGAGAGAGAGAGAGAGAGAGAGAGAGAGAGAGAGAGAGAGAGAGAGAGAGAGAGAGAGAGAGAGAGAGAGAGAGAGAGAGAGAGAGAGAGAAAAAAAAAAAGATAGGGGTTTACATTAGAAAATGAAAATCAACACAACTAACTCTACACACATTTTTCAAAAAGGCTGCATCTGAAAAACCGCATGATGAACCTCAACCAGGAACTTCTTAGTGGTTGTGTTTGTGCAGTGGCAATTTTGTTTTAAATAATAACTATTTTTGTTTGTGTATGTATGCTCTTTTAAATTAAAAAGGCCTCGCAGGTTACACATTATGAATATTTATTTATCAAAAGCTTTATACTTAAATAGCTATTATATTATGTTTATAACACATTTTGATTTGGTAAAAGCAATGAACTTGGTAAGTATGTATAAAAAATCATACACCGCTTAACACGATTTTTGTTTTACGTGAATTGCCAAGGAACCTATCTCTCGTGTTGTGTGGAGTATGACTGTACTAAAATTATTTTCCTAAACTCTAACTAAGATGGAAAACATTTAGTAAAATTGGTAGTGAAATACTATCAAATAATAAGAGTTTGTTTCAAAAAATGGATTAGTGAAATAGCTAGTTAGTAGTAGTTTAGAAACAAATGGAGTTATGTCACTTTAAAAAAAAGAAAGAGCTCAGATGTTCAAACTTCTAATAAAATTTGTTGTATTGTAAAATTTGTTATTGTGAATGGAGCTGGGATGCCTAATATCAAATATTTATTACAAAACACTCAGACTACTCTTAAAACCTTTTCTAGTCAGTTCACTTGACCAAAAGCTAAAGGTTAGTTGGAGATCAGTCATATATATAAAATTATATAATAAATAAGGATATAATCATAAGTGACATTGTACTGTTGACAATGAAAATATAAAATACAAACCAATTTAACTTTTGTTGAATAAGAAGCACAAACGGCATGAAAGACTGCGTGACAATACGCTTCGAGAACATCAGACGGTGTATGACCTCTGTCTAAACATATATTAATGACTTTATGCTTTATATTCGTTATAAGCATATAGTTTCTATCTTTGTAGACATGCGTCAATAACTGTAATTCGAAAGGGAAAATTTCTTTCCTGCTGACGAGGTCTTTGATTGAGTCGCCAATCTTGATACTGTATCCACATATATGTTTACCTGTAAAAAAAAAAAAACTTATAACAAGTCCACAGGTATTGTTGTATAAGCTGTCGACGATATTGTTTTCTTACAAACTAACAATTACAACCATGAAAATTTCAATCATTAATAAATTAAGTGACTAAGCCCTCTAATAACTGATGATCCCAACAGGGATCTACTTTTCAAAGGTATGGGGAAACTGGGATATGTTAATTTTGAAGATAAATTCAACGAAATCCCGGGCTGTACAGTATAAGTTTCGGATATAATAGCAGGAAGTATATGAAAAATATCCATTAACTAACCCACTTTTCCGTGACTTGTAATAAGCTTTTTTGAGTTGTTGCTCAGGGGCTATTTTAACATTTAATATTCTGATTTTCTCCTCAGGGCAATCGATAAATTAATGACAAAAATAACTGTATAGTAGTTTACAAACCAGACTTCTGAGGGTCAACAATAGAAATTGCGTATTTAATATGTTTTAGCTCACTTATACAGCTTATTTTATATGAATGAATTAATTATTTAACAAATAAAATTAAGTATTTCAGTAATAAATGCCAAGCAGTTTTTTATCAACTATCTAATAAGTTTTTTAGGTTTGAATGTAGTGCATGGAGAACCTAGATGGTTTGTTGTAGAGGACGGATTCTAGTGTGGTGCCTGAAGATGACGGTTGTCGAATTAGTTTGAAGTAAATAAATAAACTTATTGAAGATACGTGAACAATTTGTGTCATTTAAACCTAAATATAACACCTCTTCCAATCTAACACCTTAATTATATGTAATAAGCTCTTTAAAAACATAAGATCCTATCTTAAGATATTGTTTCATCGCTTTCCACAACCTTTTATTTCATTAATAACATTATTATTTAATTTTAAGTGACGTGTCATTTTCAAATAATGCAGAAGAGAAAAATAATAGAAAATCAAGCATTAGTCATTCTTAAAAGTTGTAAAAATATATTTTTTAATAAAAAAAACAGTTTGATTATTAAATTTATTTCTTTAATTAAAATATAAATCAAATTCCAGCACAATTCATTCTTACTTACCGAAATCAGCAGTGGAACAACACAATATAAAGTCATTAGTCAAACACTATTAGTTTCATAATATATTCATTCAATCTACTTAACTGTTCAAGCCGACGCCAAGGATTACTGATTCTTGTCGATTAGCCTCAGCAGGTGTACCAATCTTTTCAGTCAACAGATATTCTCGAAGAACATAATTTAAGCGTTCTGTATTGAATTTGTTTATATTTAAAGCTCTTACAGCTTTGTAATTTGAAAACAGGTGAAGTAAAGTACCTCCTAAGAAAAGCACCCAAATACCAATGCTAGAAAAAGATAAAATAAATCAACATTAACATCAAGACTTAAACGCATTAAAATATTAAAAACTGTTCAAGGTAAGAATATAAGTTTACCCAGACTCTCCAAACGATGATAGTAGTAAGACGCCGATAATCGATGCTAATAAGTTCACACATGTTTCTTGACTTCCGTCTTTAGCAGATACATCAGCTGTATTGTCTTTAAGAGCCTGTATAAGACAGCCTTGTTAAAACACGTAACTTCTTAAACCACAGAATTGATTTACTAATTTATTAATCTTGTTAATGTAGCCCTTGAAATATAGGATTGATCAGAAAATAATGCTAAGATTTCAGGTTTTCTTTAGTTTAATTTTCTATATAATCAACTGTTTATATTTTATGATTTATTCTTGTATATGAAGTGACAACACTAATTAATCGTCTTTAAAATAATAACATTTGTTTATCGTGATAGCTTTTTGCTACTTTCCCCCTGAATTATGAGAATATTAAAGTGTCCAAGTGTTTGATTTCCTTTTACCAATTTAAAATTGGCCAAAAAGGGCCCTAACCAGGAATAAACAATAATAAAGTGGATGTACCAATAAATGAGAGATAAAAAAAAATTCAAGAAGATTTCAGTCCAAAAAACTGCAAAGGTTTTGGATAACCTCTTCTACTGACGATGATACCACCTTCGAACCTTGGTTGAAGATAATCCAAGAAAAAATATTCTTGCACTGGCAGGAAAACTTGCTGGCCACTTTGCACGATAATTATGAATGCTTGAATATGAGATTCTGTCCCATCCGATTCCAATCTACTCTCCAGATGTCTTCTCACCTACTGACTACCACTTTATAAGACACTTGAACCACTTCTTACAAAAAAAAGTTATTATGACCAATATGCTTTGGGAAAAACCTTTTATAATTCACAAATTCTAAAGAGTTTAATTACTATTCAGAGGGTATGGAAAAGCTTTTAAGATGTTGGCAAAAGTACATCAATTTAAATGGAGATTCTTTCGTTTAATTAAATCTTGTTTAAAATAGAAGTTTCTGTTTTCTTTTTCTAGTTAAGGATCCTAAACCTGCAATTAATTCAGGACAATATGTCGTTTGTTGCCATTTCACTGTTAAGATAGATTTATTAGTAGTCGCTGACATTTATTAAAATGAATGTATTTTTTTTTTCAATGTTTCTTCAAATTAGGGTTCTATCCATCATTGCCTATAATTCACAAGTCAATGACCTGTACGCTAAAAGTGAGCATATCTTTCATTTAGTTAAGCAGTGGACAAAATAAGGACTTTTTCTGTTTTGAGCTCATTTCCATCCGAATCGATTATTTGGAAATATTTCATATTGTAAGCTAATTAAAGCTCAAATTGTTATTTGTAATATCATTTTTAGTTAATCATGGGAATTAGATGACATTTTCAAAGTTCACAAACCTGTACCTTAAAGCCTGGATTAATCATTAATTACACTTACTTTTGGACTACTTCATTAATTACAATAAAATAATTAGAATCTGTTACGCTTAATGATAAGTGAAAATCAGTGTAATATAGATTGAACCTGATGCTGTGTGATGGCAGCTCTTGTAGCACCGCCGGCAACACCAACTAATGACTTTAATGCCGTAGATAAACATAATATTTTGAGAGCCTCGTATTTAAAATATGGCAATATCATTATTTCAATACATATTGCAATGTCATTTAGCGCATCAGCCAGTAATCTCCATTTCTTACATTCTCCGTCTAATCTTGTACTACAAATAATTATTTAAAAATATTTAATCAATTTGCTAATTGTTAATCAAATAATTATTGTTAAAAAAAAATTATTTGATAATAAAAAAAACTTTCTTTTAACAGATGTATGAGGATGAAAAAAATTTTAGACTAGATTTTAAAGTTAAAATAATTGAAACTGTAATGAAGTCCTTAGCACTATAGAAAGAACCATCACATAGCTATTGATTTAAAAAAAAATAACAATAAATAAAGTTTGAATTTAATAAATATGCCAACTCGCATACCTACCATTATTTTTTTGTATGCATACAAATATTTCTGGTGACTTTATCATTACCCTTTAAATATCTTATGATTCAGTTAAAAAGTATGTTTAATACAATATCAATTTACAATGCTCTAGATTTTCTCAAGGTTAGCTGATGACATCCTACTATTTAAGAGCAGTCTGCCACTGAGCATACAAATAAATAATGATAGGTAGACGAGTAGGCATATTTATTCACTATAATAATAATTAACTATTATTAGTTATAATATAACTATAATTAAATAACTATTCTAAATGTATAATAATAGTTTTAATTAAGCTAGGTGCATTAGTTTCTAAGATTTTCAGGGTTGTTGGTGCTTATACCTATCAACTCAATTAACATTTAAAACTCTCCGGCTCGGGCTTGCACTCAAGTAGTACATTGCTCAGATAACTAAAGAGACCAGGATGTGGTATATACTCAACTAAATATTTTTACTTAAGATTTAATGGGTTTAAATTTTATCATAAATGCAATTACGTTGCGCAAACCTAAGTGTCAATATAAAAGTGAACAATATACCTAAACTGTTCGGTACTTGTTTTCTTCTGTGACTTGTGCGGTCAACAAAGCTTCCCTTTAAATGACAAACATTAATAGTTTTTATTTTAAAGAAGTAAATTATTAGCACATCCTATGGCTGAATTTCAGTAGACCACACCAAGTTAGTAGAAGCGAACAGTTAGCATTTCAACATTTGAATCACATTAGCCACTCAGCTAACTGATTTGGAGGCACCCGTTTTAACTCGAGATTGTTCAGTCAGACAGGTAAATGTCTGGCATCCTGCAGGAAGAATCACAATGTCATGCATGGTGTTATGAGTCGGTGGCTTTAACATTGCTGAACTTAAAATGGAGAGGCTCTACTTTCAAACAGATACTTGGAAATTACCATCCATCTCTCTGTCTGTATGTATGTTTTATGATAGAGTTGGTAAAAATGATTAAACGACCTGAAATTTTTAAGAAATGTTCTATAAAACCTTAAAATAAGATTTTGTATGTTTTATAATATAATAATGAACAGAAAAAACAGCTGGTGGTTTTAAACCTTTCAAGTCCTGGTTCAAAAGCTATATACAATTTAAAGTTTTAATGATTTACATTGTTAAGAACACATTACAGACTAACGAAAAAATCTTGATACGTAGAAACAAATGAAAATCTTGTAACTAGAAAAACCACTTGACATTTTACCCACTTATCCAAGCAAAAACTATTCTAGAGACCATGCCAAAGCCATCTTTCATGATCCATGTAATGGCAGCTCCTAGGGAGGTGGCTGCGTTATCTCCTACTCCGACTCCTTGTAATACTGCTTTGGTTGCTAACGTATTAGTAATGGTACTGCAAAATGCCTACCGACATAGAGATTGAGGATTAATAACTCTGAAACAACCAAGAGTGTTCACTAAGGTTGAATAAATTTCGCAGTTCTGTCATATTTTCATGGTAAAATGTTCACGTGAGATTTTACCTGGAGAGTATCCCACATCTGATATGTCATGTAATCCGCACTAACACTTTCCGGATATCCTTGAGGGAGCAATACCTTTTTAACTGATGAGCTGAGAAAGCCCATGACATTGCTAGTAGGGCTGAGGGAAGCATTTAGACTTACAACAGTGTTTTCTGCAAATAAACAGATTATAATGAGGAAGAGTTAGCAAATATATTGAGGCATTCAAATTTGAGTAGATTACCTTCTCCTCTAGCATAAACTATTTCTTTAGAACTTGCCTTACTTTCTTTGAGAAATATTGTATTTGACATTTTCCGAGATTAAAACATGAAAACGGAAGTAAATAACAACAAATAAGAAACAAAAGAGACAGGTTATACTAAGTTTAATATTTCACTAGAGGTAGAAACTAAGGCTTTAGTTACATCGTTTCACAATTTGTTGAAAATTTTGCCCCAAGAATTCGTATAATTAACGAACTGACAACAGCAGTGAACAATAAACTGCTTGATTCTACCCCATGTACAGAGGATTAATAACTTTTTTTGTTTCTTACTTCGGTCGACTGCAGGTTCTATCTAAAGTAAAGAGGGAAGGGCTCAATGTGGTTAGTTTTTTTAATAATTCGGTTGACTGTAGGCTGCTACATAGGTAGAGTTCTTAGTTAGATACCTATGGTAATGCTACCTAGGTGGACGAGTTCTTAGGTAGACCCCTATGCTAGTGCTACCTAGGTAGAGGAGTTCTTAGGTAGACCTCTATGCTAGTGCTACCTAGGTAGAGGAGTTCTTAGGTAGATACCTATGCTAATGATGCCTAGGTAGAGGAGTTCTTAGGTAGATACCTATGCTAATGATACCTAGGTAGACCCCTATGCTAGTGCTACCCAGGTAGTGGAGTTCTAGAAGATACCTGAGCATTGCCGGTCGGGCAATGTGAACTTTCAAACTCACAAGTTGGTTTTCGTAACAGAAATTTGACTAACTCAAAACAGTTTTCAATATCCATTCCTTCACTTTCTAAGCCCTTAATGTTGTTTGAATATATTAAAAAAAATAACATTAGTTAATAGGGTCGGAATTGCCACTTAGGGTTTACTCGAGTGGTACACCAATGGCCGACGGGGAGCTTATAATGTACATTGTTAACTTCTTTACTTGGTGCCAAGCCAACCGTTGTTGGACTACACAGCTCTTGTGGTATAAATGTACGAAAATGCTCATTCGAGTGCTGGGTTATGGCTGAGGTTACATTCATGTGAATTCGTACAAACAAACTTCCCAAGATTGCTGCAGAAATTGATAAAAATCTTTTTGATCTTACGCAAATTGTTGTACTTTATCATAATATTCAATAGGAAGCTAATTAAACATGTCCATTAGTACCTTGTCTGGTTACTAATGTGGATTTCGCAAGAATTCTTTTGAGTTCTCAAATTTCCAATTGTACAATACAAACTTTCCGTACGAATTATGATCTAAAGTAAACATGGTCTTAGTTTGAGAACATAAGGGCTTTTATACCGAAACAAACTTCTACACAGGGTGAGCTTTCAAACTCACAAGTTGCTTTTCGTAACAGAAATTTTACACCCCAACTCAAAACATTTTTCAATATCATTCCTTCACTTTCTGAGTCCTTAAAAAAAAATAACATTAGTTAATATTTATTATTTAAAAAAAGTCTTGAGGGCTAAGGGGGAAAAATGGTGAACTGATCCTCGTGTTTTAAGGTGTATTAATTAATATGATTAATTGTATTGATTGATTAATTGATGATAGCATCGATTATTTTCAACCACATAAACACACCTTTGTAGATTTCACGAAGACCGCTCTCTTGCATATTTTACCTTGTCCACTTTTCCCAAATATCATAAAATAGCTCAAAACCTCCGACCTCTTTGTAATTGAGCAATTTTGACTTAAAATTTGTAAACCAGAGCTCAGTTGGTTTGATTAAAGTGTTGTATTGAATTAGATGCTTGGGCATGGAGGTGGGAGTCCCAACATCAGTTATTTGACACTGTCGTAAGTTTGTTTCTTTGTTGCTATGTCAATAAATAGTCACTTATTTACATCAGTTCTTACACAGTGAAAAGTTCTAAGTTACAAAAAAATATGCAACTATTATATGCAATTTAATGTTCAATTTCTAATAGAAAAAAGTTTAACTTCATTAAAGTATTAGTTTACATGATGTTGATGTTGTGTCAGATTTTGTCTATAAGTATACATTCGAGCCTGTTTGTTGTAGCACTTTTGATAAGGAATTAATGTAAAGAAACAAAATGGTTTCATTGGTTCCTGATTATGGAGATTCTAGTTTGGAAAGTAGTGAAGATTCAGAAAGTGAAAATGGTGCCTCTGTGTAAGTTATTTATATATTAGGCAAATCTTTATCGAACAATGTTATTCTAGTGTTTGATTTAATTTTTATTCTTTTAAAGGCCTTTCCAAAAGCTGGCTAGTCGACTACCTCCTCCAACGTTTTCTGATAAGGTAAAAAATTCCGTTTTTGTAAATCCTTATTTGGAAGCAGAAAATGCTCAGATTGCAGTTCTAGAAAAACATGTTAAAATGACAGAGTTACCAAATAAGAACGCAGTTAAAGTTAACAAGGTTTGTTGGATGTTTAAGCGAGGTAAATGTAGCTATGGGAAGAAATGCCGTTTCTCGCATTCAAATGCAGTTTCTGAAATTAAGAGTAAAGAAACCGATGATGATCCTGAATGTTATATTTCTGGTGAAGAGTTTATACAGGCGGAAGATTCAGATGATGAGGTGAAAAAGAAAAGGAAAAAGAGACCAGGCCTCACCAGAGGCTTAATTCCCAGTAAAAAAGTGCTCAAGCTTTATAAAAAACATAAAAAGGAAGATGGTGAGTTTTATATATAATTCCAATATATTTGCTACTAATATATTGTATTTAATGAAATTATATGGATAAAAATTAAAGTCCAGTGTCGTCAATTACACAATTAAAGGTTTTAAGAGGTGTAAAAACAATTTTAACAACATTGATGGATGAAGTGGTTAATCTTACCACACCTTTTCTTTATTATTCTGAGTAGTTATACTCATAAATGTCATTCTCTAGACTATCACAGAAAATTAGTTAGATAATTATTAACTATATTGTCAATATGTCCATACTCGTATAGAATTTAAAATATATAACATCTAATTAAATATATAATTATCCATATTTTCATAATTGGATGTTATGCTGTTTGAGGGTTTAGTAATTCATCAGGAAGGATGTCTGCCCCGAAAGTTAGTAATTTGTTATACGCATTAGTATTTTCAACAGTACACACTGCCATTATCAATCAACTGCTAATGATGGAGCCAATCAGGGGGGTGTGTGATCTAAGCAGACAGTTAGGGGACCAGACACCACCGCTGGCAGATTGCCAACGTTATTAGTACTTGCAACGTGAGCTGTTGAAAACTCTAATGAGTATAATAATAAATTATTTGTGATTTGTGTGCTGATATTGTTGTTGATGTATCTATTTTAACTTTTATATGATTATGATATATTATAATTCAATATTCATGTCCCCAATTTTTCATTTATATGTTGTAAATGCTCAACCTAATAAGAAATATATCAATAATTCGTGGGGAGATAAACCGTTTAAACCATCAATAAAACAAAAACCACGACCAGCATGCTTTAGAAATTTTAATAACATTGTAAATAAAGTCTACCAGACTTGATCTTTAATTTGATATTCTACTTAATATGTTAGATAAGTAATTATTTTTTAATTGATATTAAAACTGATTAATGACCAGTATTAATTTTTCATGAGGTTAGTTATATTTTTTGCTTTGTTGGGACATCAAATGAAACTACCAAGTCCTCTAATAAACGGGTCAAGCATAGGCTGTAAATACTATACTTCATAATTTATTGTAAATGTCTTTCTTCAGAAGACTGGGTATTGTAGGTGATTTGAACTCCGGTACCTTCTGGATGCCGTTCATTTGCTCTTTCTAACTTAGTCATGCCGCATTAAAACCAGGGAACCACAAATGATTCCCTCTTATTCTTACGTCACGGATTGTGATATTTATTCAAAGTCAACTTCTATGTAGTCATTATTTTATAGATTTGTATGAGACATTGTTTGCTTTTGACACATCATAGCGTAATCATATATGTAATGATATCTGAATAGTGAATATACATTAGAAACATATTAATAATTGTATGAAGTAATGTGTATTCCTACAGGTGTGAATATATATAATTATTTATTATTATATATAATCATAATTACTATCATTTATTTGAACAATTTCTCTATTGTAAAGTCTATAATTTTATTCTTTATTGTTTCAGAAGAGGAAAAACTGAGATACCTCGCTTTGATAAAATCAGGAAGTGAATCCATCAGCTCAACATGAATGGAATTTTTTTGTTGGCCATTTTAATAGTTTTTATAAGTGTAATTTATTTCCTACGATGTTTGTCATCATTTTGGTTTTTGCAGCTTTGTCATAAAACAATTGATAACTCTGTATAAGAACTATATATAATTAACAAGTTATATGCTATTAGTAAATATTTTTCTGGTCATTTTATAATCGGCTAAGTGTATAGAAAGACAGTTTATATTCTTGTATTATATTGTACCATATTTTATAAATGGCTAATATTCTTTATTCCATCACGTATTATTACATGTATATTGGATAGTCCTGAAGTCACCGTTTGTTTATATTATAGTATATTAAGTAATTATGAAATTAAAATTTTATTTCTATTGTCATTTAAAATAAAGACTACTTGATTTTATTGTATTACCTCATTTTTTAGTGGTTTGAAATTATTTTCCCTTGTGGTATTCATTGATTATTACTTAAGTTACATTGGCCCCGCCATAAAAAACCAAGTTCTGTGTCAATTCTGAATAAGTTAAGTTCCTATTATATATTTTATTTCTGGGGCCAAGATTCTTTTGTGTAATTTTCATTATAACAACAGTTTAGTAGTACTGCAGATGATAATGAAGTGACATTGATTCCATAATAAGTAGCTAAGTTCTCGCCTAGAATAACTTTTTAAGGTCAGTTTTACGCTGTTTGATCTATGAGATGATGGTATATTTTCCATAAATTCCTTGCCATGAGTGTTTCTTCATCTTGCAATAACTATTTCCAGTTAACGTTTCGTCAATTGGACCTTCAGTTTTAAGTAATTTAGTGTAAATTAACTATTAAAGAAAGAAAATAGAAAATATTATTACCAGTCATCGAAGATGTCCAGGAGATTGAGGAGAAGCAATAGCAATTAAAATTTGTTGGAAATGTTATATCCTGACATGTACTTACCGTGTATGTTGTGCAAATGTATTAGCAGTATCCAACTGTCCAGTAAATCCCACTAAGTGTCTATCGCAAGTGGGATTCAAAGGCACAGATCCTTTTGGTTGCGGCTAGTCATGAATTAACTATGTAGAGAATATTATTTAATTAATAGATAAATATCATTAACTTGTACTAGTTACCTATTGAATTCGGAACAAGAAATGTGGAAAAGAAAGCTTTTTAATCAATGAAACCTTAAAAATGACTTTTTCCAGTGAACTCAGGTTATTTAGTTCATAATTCAATTCAATGGTTTGATTAAAATGTATTCTATTCATAGAGACAGTAATTAAATTAAAATATAGGCTCAAAATCATTTTGTGTTATATAAAAGTTTTGAAAAATAGTCAATAAGCTCAAGGGTTTATGTCTTTTGAAGGAAATCCTCCAAGGTGTTGGGCTAAGTAGAAGAAAGACATTGTAAGGAAGATGATAACATGGAAGAAAGAACACACAGAAACTGCCAAGTACTTTATACCAGCCAGGAACCACCATTAAAATATTATAATATATGATAAAGTCCTGTTAATGGATTCAAATTAATAAATAACATACATCGATTAGTTTGAAAAGAGATTCTCTGTATTAACAGATTAAACATTAAAACCATATATGGTAATATCACATATAAACCCCTGTAAATGTACAATTAAATACTTGAATAAGTAGTTAAACTAGTTTCAAAAATGATTAATACTTGTAAAATTTCACAAAGAAGTTATATAGATAAACCATTAATAATTGGAGTGTCGTTTTAAGTAAATAAAAAGTGCTGCGAAGATTTCTCATTTTAAGAGTTAACTGTTGTAAGGTTCAAACTCAGTTAAATGATCCATGACTTCAAATTTGCAGGATTAAATAATACAACCGCATATAAATCATTGTTTAATTCATATTTCGTAAACAGTTACAAGACCAATTTTCAAGTATTATGGGGTAAATCACACAAAAGTGCATATTTCAATTTATAATACCACATCCTACACATTACAAATCTATTTAATAATCTTTATATAAAATAAAAACAAAATTTAACTGATAAATAAGTTATTTGCTGTTAGAGTGACACAGTTCACTCTCCTGATTTTAAATTTCGCGGTCTGAAGTAAAGTTAAGGAACCAAACAGCAATATTTTGCCTTTTTATTGCATCGTGGCGTTGTCTGTCGAGTGAGGGACGAACTAGATACGAGTTTTAAATGACTTGACATGCAGTGCTACCTGTTAGCAAACAGTAGTAACTAAACATCAATATTTGGCCTTTTTAGAGCACCGTGGCGCTATCTGTTGAGTGACGGATGAACTACGTACTAGTTTTAATTGACTTGACATTTAGCGCTACCTGTTGGGAGACAGTAGTAACTAAACAGCAATATTTGGCCTTTTTAGAGCACCGTGGCGCTATCTGTTGAGTGGCGGACGAACTACGTACTAGTTTTAAATGACTTGACATGCAGCGCTACCTGTTGGGAGACAGTAGTAACTAAACAGCAATATTTGGCATTTTTAGAGCACCGTGGCGCTACCTGTTGAGTGGCGGAAGAACTAACAAGGTAACATGCCCCATCAAAACTGCTAAAAAATTTTCATTTAGTATCAGGTCTTCAGAATCCCGTAGGAGCTAACTACATTTAGCCAGTAACGTGCTGCTGTCTTTCGGGCGGTGGTGGAACTAAGTACTACTGACTGGAAGTCGTCAGCTCCTGCGGGATTCTGAAGACCTGATACTAAATGAAAATTTTTTAGCGGTTTCGGCTGGGGCAGCCACCTAGTTAGTTCTTCAGCCGCTCAACAGATAGCACCACGGTGCTCTAAAAAGGCCAAATATTGATGTTTAGTTACTACTGTTTGCTAACAGGTAGCACTGCATGTCAAGTCATTTAAAACTAGTACGTAGTTCGTCCGCCACTCAACAGATAACGCCATAGTGCTCTAAAAAGACCAAATATTGCTGTTTAGTTACTACTGTCTCCCAACAGGTAGCACTAGATGTCAAGTCATTTAAAACTAGTTTGTAGTTCTTCCATCACTCAACAGATAGCGCCATAGTGCTCTAAAAAGGCCAAATATTGCTGTCTAGTTACTACTATCTCCCAACAGGTAGCGCTAGATGTCGAGTCATTTACCAAAATACTCCCCCCCCCTCATACTCTCTCTCTCTCTCTCTGTATTCCATTCAACAGTTATTTTTTTAAAAAGGTAGTCCCGAATGTAACAAATACAGATCGTGCTGCAATTTAATTATTCAGATAAAATAATCGTCACTATTTTCTGGACATTTTTGTGTATTTTTAGGAGAATCATTTGATTTCATTAAAATAGTTTACAAATGATCCACTGATTTGAGGATATTCTAATAGGTGTGTGTATTCCAGCATAATTATGGAATGGCTGGAGCAATTTTCCCCAAGCTTGCAATAAGTACGACTTAGTAGTCTTAATTTTGGTTTACTCTAATTAAACGAAGTGTCTATAAACTTTGCCTTGCAAAACTACATGTACATAATGTGTAGAATGTCATAATGTTGTCAATGAATAAACTTAATTAATGTTTAGCTAAATAAAACATAATCAATGACTTCAGTCAAATTTTATATCCCACTATTAATAATTATCAGCCAAAGAAAGAAATTATGAGTGGGGTTGGGTACTTTGGAAATATCAAGTCGGGCGCTGTACCAACTGAGCTATTACAGAGATTCGGCCGAAGAGAATGCTTATTGGGAAGGTGCAGGATAACACAGTTGGTGGAGACCCCGATTAGATATTGGCAAAATCCTTGCAAAATCCTTGTGCAAAAATCCTGGGTACGAGTCCCGAGGCTGACAGTAAATTTTTTCTTCGGTTAATAATCAATAGCTGACTACTTTTCTTGAAAGTTGCAATTTAGCGCCAAATTTCAAATACATGCTGATGCAGATAGGGCGGTCTGTGGTGCAAGATTCCTTCACTAGGGGTATTGCCTCCGGATCTGTGCGCAAAAATCGACAAATCATTTCATACAAATTCACTAAAAAATCTTCACGAAACTATGATAAACACATAAATGTACTAAATTTCGGCAAATTAAAAGCAAGATAAAAGTAATCTTAATTATGAGACCGGCAGTTTGACGAATGAAAAATAAAATTTCTAAGTTTCAGAGAAAAAATATTTGAGTATTCAGTGGTTTATCTTTGAAAACTGATCAAAAATTTAATAAAGTAATTTAAATTTCCCGGCTATAAACTCTTAAACTCCAGATGACAGATTTGGAGGTTAAACGCGGTTATAATTTTCAGGTTTAATTTAGACAGATTGAGTGTATAAGCTTATATTTTTTTGAAAATCGATATTAAGTTATTGAAATGGCTACTCAAAAAATAATAAAAAAAGCCCCAACATTAGTTAAGCCAATTTTATCAATTGACCATGATGAAGCAAGAAGAAGAGTTTTAAATTTATATAAGACCTGGTATCGACAAATTCCATACATTGGTAATATTTTTGTTTGACATTTATGGTCAAAAGGAAATTAAAATGGATTTTTAAAAATATGTGTAGTTATTTATATACATATATATTTTTTTTTCAAGTTTTGGATTTTGATATCCCAAAGAACATAGAGCAGTGTCAAGAGAAACTTAGGTCGGAATTCAGAAAAAATGCACACATCAAAGATGTGAGAGTAATTGATATGCTTGTGATAAAGGTAAGCCTACGAGTAAATTTTACACTTTTTTGTGAAGTTTATTATTACAGTGATCTGATTTTCCAAGTACATTTGAGTATTTATGATTATGTAAATAAATATTTTAGCAATCTTCTCTTAAAGTTATATCGATTGTAAGTGGATTATTTGTTGGGATATCGGTTTTGGTTGATAAAAGATTGATATTCAAATTTCATCAAATTAATTTGTCATGCATGCATCAGGTACTAGTGTTAGACGGTGAAAGTAACACTAGAAAGTTCCAACTGTTTTTTTATCGCAATTAATATAATGATTGCATTAAATCCAGTGTAAGCATGAATATTTATGGTGCTCAAGCTGCTGTTAATGTTCGCATGTCTTCTTGGAAATTTTTTTTTGCAGTGGTTACTTGTAAAACTTTTAACTTAAGCTAATTTGCTGGTTGGGAGTGATTATGGCTGCATGAACGAGCTGCCAAATAAGCTTGTGTAGATCAAATATATCCATTTGTGCCAAGATAGCTAAGCTGACTAGTTACTACAACCAAGATATTAAGATAATTATTGTAAATTTTATGGTTTAATTTTTATTATATCATGACCTGATTCAGGTACACACTGAATGTCAAAATTGTGATTGAAATTAAAATATAAGAGTTTTAGTAATTTTTAAGACACTCCTGTTGAATTGATTTTTCATTATCTATACCAAAAGCTGCATTTAAACACTCTAAGGTAGCTGGTATGTAAAAATTTGCGTATTGTATGTAGAATCTATAAAATGTAATGGAGATTTACACATAATCCAACTTATCCTTACATTTTTTCTTCGGCTAGTCCACTAAATTTAATACGTATTTCTACTTGGATATAATACAATGAGTGAGTCAGTTACAAATAATAATAGTAGGTCGTTACTTGATATTTGTTTGTTAATTGTTTAAGGTTGCTAATGTACAAATAATTAAAATTTTATCAACAATTTACACCGTAAATGTTCTTTTTTTTAGGGCCAGATGGAGTTGAAAGAGACAGTAAATGGATGGAAGCAAAAAGGTCATGTTATGAGTTTTTTCAAGGACACCATAGAACCAAAGCCGCAAGGTTTCTTATCCAAGTTCATTTCTGGAACCGATTAATCAAAAAAATTCTTCTTGTAGAATATGTCTATGTAAATAAAATATTGTTATAAATGTTAAATAAATAAATGGCTTAAAAATTAAAAATCTTCATTAAGTTATTATATTTAAAGTGGCAGTTACAAAATGTTTATTAATTAACATTAATTAAATAAAACTGTTTGCTGTGGATTTGACACATGTCTTGTGGTTTTGCCAATATTTCTTCCATTGAAGAAGCTCTATCAGCTGGGTCTTTAAGAACATCTCTGTGATTTCAAGACGAGTGTCGTATCGTATAACACTGTTTTAAAAATGTTGTCGTTCATAAGAATTATCCAATCCGTATAAATTTTTAATGGTGATTTCCAAAATGCTGTCTATAATTTTAGGTTTAGACATAATGACTTATAGAATGCATGATTCAGATTAAAGTATCAAAATAAAGATGAAAAGGCTATAAGAAATTCAGAGATATTCACTAAAAATAATGTTTTAAGTTCCAACAATAGTATAACGGTCCTAGCTGATTATAATAGTTTTCTTCTCAAACTGTATTAAATTTAGACTGCAGATAAACAGCTGAGGATGATAATCAAATAAAATATTTTATAAGTATTTTGGAAAAAAAATCGTTAGGTCTCACCAGTGAAATTTATTCATAAACTTTTCAACATTTCGCTAAGTTGAGGTATCTTCAGAACTTCAACAATGACACACTATCTTTGAAAAACATTAAACAATTAATTTGTCATTTAACGGCTTACTCATAATTGGTAACTATTAAGAACATACAATTTTATAAAAATGGACTTTTGATAGTTACCAATTACATTACTGTAATGTTTGTCAGTAATTTTACTTCCCCTATAAGGCATGCCATTTAATGCTTTGTTGGTTGTCTGTCAATTGATTTGTATTTTGTAAATATTTATTATTGAATTAATTTTACTCGCTTATCCACATTAAAGATTATCACCTTACAGTGCTATTTCGAACTAACTATCCCGGAGGCAATAGATCATCTTTACGTTATTGAAATTAAATAATGGGACACTGGCTTAGGATTGCATATAATAGCCTGAGATTGATTATTTATCATACTCTCTATAATTTAATAATTCTTATTTGGATAATAAAAAAAAAAATTAATACCATTTAAAATATCAGATTACAAATATACATGTCACAGGCAGATAGTCAAATCCGTTACTTGCTTAAATGCCTAGACACTTAATTAAACACATTGTAATTTGATTTAACTTCGACCACCGTTGAGTCAGTTGGTCAAAAAAATAACAAAACTGTAATCCTATTATTTTATCATTTTGTCTGTTTACTGTTTCTTTGTTTGTTAACTTCAGTAAAATAATTACCTCTCAACACGAACGTTTTTATCTTGAGTTAGATGCTTAATATCATTCTGAAAAGCCCTATAAAAAACTGTGGACAGTGGCTGTCTTAAATAACAAAATTCAACACATTGACATGTAAGGTCCATTACAAAAACTCAACGTTCCGCATCAGGATAGGCAGAAGATGTTTGAATACTTCATTTCGGGTGACATGTCTTAGCTGCATGAACAAATAATTAAGTCTCTGTATAAAGAATCGTGTATTTTTTCATTATGTTTCATTTCTGACTAATTGTCTATTCGTCTCTAGACGCTAAATTAAGTGCCTAGACTCTTGATTAAATCCCTCGGCATTTAATAAATCTAATCTAGTCATATCCTATAATATGTCATTTGAAATTTGAGCAAATGACGGATTTGATATCTGTCTGTGATATATTTGTATAACAATCTCGAATTCTTCTCCCAAAGGAATTACATGCTGATCATTGGAAGTTTATGTTTGCATATTATTAAAAAAAAAACAAATGAAAATAGGATGATGGATGTAAATGAATTGAAAAAAAGAAATAATATTTTAAGTAATATATTTTAATTAGTTAAAAAAAGCAAGTAGTTATAAACACACAACAAAATGTGATTCAAATAAAATTCTATAACAGTTAAACATTACAGGAATAAATTCATTCTAAAGATTATAATATGTAAGTTGCCTAATAAATGAGATCATTCATTTAACTTAATTTGAAAATTACTCTAAATTCTTTTAAACAAATTGGCTGTTGGCATTGAAGTGTATTATATCTTGAATAAGTAGTACATCTCGAATACTGATTGAATATTTACATCCGGCAGAAATAATGCATTTCCGAACCTAATCTATCAACATTGAGATCATGGCGAAGAGACGACCCTTAGATGATAGTTGTTTGATTTATGCCTAGCAAAAGTAGTTATGCTCATAATAAATCGAAAATATAGACCTATTATTGACTTTAAAAAGAAAACTTTACATGGAGAAATATTATTTTTAAATTTCATATCCAACTTGAACTCCAACTAACTCAAATTAAAAAATAGCCGGTCTATAAACAGGTCGCTCACTGCCTTTGACCTTGTTGACATTGACAAGCTTAAAAAAAGATTATCGGATTGGTAGGAAGTAAATATTTTCCTAATGGAGGGGGGTAAAATGTACTCAAGGGTCATTTTGACCATGATTATTACTTATTTAATGAATTGACAATACTATTAATTCTAAGTTGTCATATTCAATCCGTACTTATAAGAAAAAGACGTAATGAACTCGTGACATTCAGATCGTATGCTTATTGCTCTTTTTATATGAAATGAATAACAATTTTTTTAGAATTTATTTATTATAAAAACTGTTTTTACAATAATAGATGATTTGTTATTTGTTTATAGTTTCAAAAATGGACTTTGATCAGTTATGGTTATCTATTTACTGGTGATATTTGGGGCAGGGTTACTGAAGCATGCCCTGTCAATGGTACAGGCAACTCTGCAACTTCACGGTTCCAAATTCCACTTTTCAGGCAACACATTTCAACGTTACTTAAACTTTTTCTGTATTTTGTAGTAGAGCCGCCGATGATAAACATCTTACTACCTGTAAATTGAAACAAATTAGCTTTTAATAATTAATAATTACTAGTTATTTCACTGGAGTCAATTTTAGTAATTATTATTGGTTAAAGAGTAAAAATGGTGACAGCTGGGATTCAAAGCCAGCGCCTTCTGATTTCTGTTCAGACTAGCAATGCTATCCCGTGTGGTATAACGTCCCTTGTTGTAATAATTTTCACAAATCATAAATGGTTGTGATTCGTATACCGTTCCTTTTCCATGCCAGGTTGTTTCGTTGAAGAATGCCCAGTTCCAAGGGAAATAGTATTTCTCTGATTCTTCTATTCTCTATTGGCGATGACTGCCAAGTAAACAGAAACTTATTACCCTAGAACAATTGGCCTCCTCGTACTTATTACCTTTTAGGGGCCCAAGTTTCTTGAAGATTTTCAGAGAATCCTTGCTAGGATTGGTCAACCAACTACCCTATTTAATATAAATCTAAACTTTAAAAATTAACAAATGTCAAAAAGAGCTTACAGAAGAAAATTAATTAAAAGACTGTGATTACCTATGCAGGAGACAGTGTGACTATGCCTCGGGATGGACATATGAGAATGAAGTCTCCATTTGTTATGGTTGGGATCGAGCACATCAACGGTATCGTTGCTTACGGATATATCATTCTCCTTTATTGCACCGCCAACTATCAATAAGTTGCTTTCATGGCTTATAAATGCAGAAAATCCTCTCCCGAAACGAAGTGCAGGTTTGCGAATCCACCTGTTTAAGAAATTACACAAGTACCAAATTGCAACCTTTGAAATCTGCCCTAGAAGAGCAATAGATAATTGCCATTTTAAATGGATTTAACTAGAATTATATAATAGGGGCACCGGAAAGTAATGTCTTTTTTTTTTTTTACATTAAAGTCAAAAAATAAATTATTAACAAGTTTTTGTTTTTAATCAATGATGTAATCACCCTCGTTATCAGCAACCTTTTTCTATCTAGTTTGCAAAATTTTAATGCCTGATCGATCAAAATCAATTAGTTTTTGAGCAAAATATCGGGAGATGGCATTTTGGACATCATCCAAATTTTCAGCGATCATAATTAATGGAAATTCGATGGCGCAATATTGGGCAAGTATGGTGGGTGAGGCTGGAGATGAAAAATGGGTCCTCTATGATAATCCAAAAATTTCTCTCCGCATGAATCGGCACGAAGTACAGCTAAGCCAGGTTTACACTCCAAAAAGGCGCTTTTGTGTGTTTGGTGGAGTATTCGTGGGGTCGCTGATACCTGGAAAAACTGTGAATGCAGATCTTTACAGTGAACAATTGGATCGAGTAAATCAATCTTTAATCGAAAATTCTCCAGCAATTGTCAATAATAAAGGCGTTAGTCTGCAACGCCTATTTTTTCCACAGCAACCCTGGAAAAAATTAATGAATTGGGGTGGGAGGTATTGCCTCAACCACCGTACTCACCCAATATCGGATTTCCATTTATTCCGATTGATACATTTTCTAAGTGGCAAAAAATTTCAAAATTTGGATGATGTCCAAAATGCCATCTCCAGATATTTTGCTCAAAAATCAATTGATTTTGATCGATGAAGTATTGAAAATTTGCACACTAGATGGCAAAAGGTTGCTGATAACGAGGTTGATTACATCATTAATCAAAAACAAAAACTTGTTAAAAATTTATCTGTTTTAATTTAATGTAAAAAAAATGACATTAATTTCCGGTCCCCCTAATATATATATACAATATTACAAGGTGTGCTAGCTATCTTAATCCGTCAGTTCTGTTTGAGACTGTTAATTCTATTACAGCTCCGAGATAAGCCCAAGGCTTTTTGATGAATAGGTATCTGAGTGTCACTTGGATAACTTATTGTATAGTAGGCATCAGTGTCTCTCCATTAGCCTTCAGAAGACAAACAATAAAAGTTGTGTCTTTCTCATTCATCCAAAAATGGTTGCCCAAATTGTAAATGATGCACATCTCCAAGCGCCCAAGTATGGAAACATAAGCATGAGGACTTTGGATAAAATAAACAGACTGGACATGTTACACTTTTCATCAAGTTTTTGTTATTTACTATGATTGTGCCCGAGATTAATGCAGTTGATAAATGACAATGCTGACAAGTGTTTTGTTAGCTATCGAATGACACTACCTTCGCAGTCCTCGACTCAACACAATCCAAAATTATACTGTCCCTCCAGGAAATGCCGTTTGGTTGACTGTAGAAGGAGTATATTTATCTTGTTTCTTACCGTCAGCAATATAGCCAGGGAGGAGGGACTGGGGGATAAATCCCTTATAAAACTCTTAAAAATATATTACAAACAAAAATACAGCTTGTATTGTATTATAAATATTGCTATGTATATGCATTTTTAATTATAATTTATTATATCATTCCAAAGAAAATATTTATCCCCCAAAAATTTTAAATCTCCCAAAAAACTATTCCATTCAAAATTTAAGAAAAAAAAAAAAAACATGCTCCCATTTCAGTCACTGTTCCGATTTCAATGAAGTATACATGTAAAAATGTAGTAGACATGACCTTGGGGTAGGTAGGTATATGTTATTGACTGAGGTATGTCAACAAATATTGGTGCCGCAATAATAATAATAATAATATTAATATGTTAATTTGTTAGTTATGAAATAATTTATCTTACATGTTCTGTTGTGGATCTAAACAAAAGATGTGAGATGACATGTCGTTCTTGGTACTACTTCCCATGCCTCCCGCTACCCAGATCATGCCTCCGTAGCGGCAGACAGAGGGACACAGTCGGGGCTCCGGAAGAGCACTCACTTCTTCCCAGGTTCCTTTCACAGGGTCGTACTTTTCAACTGAAGAAAGAATCCTGAAAAAAGCCAAAACATTTCTCTAGAAAAAAATAGATAATCATTTATAAAAAAAAGATTTTATTTTGTAAAACTGATTTCACAATTTATTTTTTGCTCATAAAGTGCCAGATTTTTTGCTTACATAACTTATTGATGACAATTAAAATTTTCTACTTTGGTGCACCGTTATTAATTAGTATTCAATTTCATTTTTGAGCTAGTTATGGTTTTTAATGGAAAAAAATATTTATTATAGACAGAAACCGAAAAATGTTAAAACGGCAACATCTAGAATTTTAATTATTATACAATGGAAGTTTTATTATTAATATTAGTTTTATCTGTACCTGTGCCTACTTCAGGCCTTCTCTCCGTCGTCTGTAGTTTTATTGTCAAATTTTGACATAAATTACACTTCAGGATTTTTTCTAAAAAGCTAAAACTACAGAACGAGATAGAGAGAACACTAGGAAGAAGAACTGACTGATATTACCAACTTGTAGAAAAATTGTTTTTTCATCGACATTACTTACATATTGTGAAGATGTTTTAATGATCAATGGTATTTTATTTTAATATGCGCATAGAAATAGTGTTTTATACCTAAGATGTGAAAACAGGTCGTCAAGGAATTAATTGAGAGGTAAACAGATAGGCAACTTTTTCTAGACAAAAAGGCAGTTGTTACTAGAAAAAGGTATGCTTCAAGGTATCCTTCAGGTATGCTTGAGGTTATTGCCTGAGACTTGCAATAAAAGTATACCAGCCACGTCAGATTAACTATTATTTAAATTATATATACATTTTTATAGCCGCTTGTGTTAAGATGAAATAGATATGCACTAGATCCATATAGAATCCTGAGATAATATTAAATGCAACGTTATAAAATAAACTATTATTCTTTATGAATTTTTTATAAATGTCCTTTTACTCTTCATAAAGAACAAAGTAAAATTTTAGCAAAGATGAGATGTCATTAGAATATATAACATTAAACTGGTTATTACATAATTTCTTACAAACCAATTAAACAATAAACTGCTTATTACATAATTATATTACAAACCAACTAAACAATAAACTGCTTATTACATAATTATATTACAAACCAATTAAACAATAAACTGCTTATTACATAATTATATTACAAACCAACTAAACAATAAACTGCTTATTACATAATTATATTACAAACCAACTAAACAATAAACTGCTTATTACATAATTATATTACAAACCAATTAAACAATAAACTGCTTATTACATAATTATATTACAAACCAACTAAACAATAAACTGCTTATTACATAATTATATTACAAACCAACTAAACAATAAACTGCTTATTACATAATTATATTACAAACCAATTAAACAATAAACTGCTTATTACATAATTATATTACAAACCAACTAAACAATAAACTGCTTATTACATAATTATATTACAAACCAATTAAACAATAAACTGCTTATTACATAATTATATTACAAACCAACTAAACAATAAACTGCTTATTACATAATTATATTACAAACCAACTAAACAATAAACTGCTTATTACATAATTATATTACAAACCAATTAAACAATAAACTGCTTATTACATAATTATATTACAAACCAATTAAACAATAAACTGCTTATTACATAATTATATTACAAACCAACTAAACAATAAACTGCTTATTACATAATTATATTACAAACCAATTAAACAATAAACTGCTTATTACATAATTATATTACAAACCAACTAAACAATAAACTGCTTATTACATAATTATATTACAAACCAACTAAACAATAAACTGCTTATTACATAATTATATTACAAACCAACTAAACAATAAACTGCTTATTACATAATTATATTACAAACCAACTAAACAATAAACTGCTTATTACATAATTATATTACAAACCAACTAAACAATAAACTGCTTATTACATAATTATATTACAAACCAACTAAACAATAAACTGCTTATTACATAATTATATTACAAACCAATTAAACAATAAACTGCTTATTACATAATTATATTACAAACCAACTAAACAATAAACTGCTTATTACATAATTATATTACAAACCAACTAAACAATAAACTGCTTATTACATAATTATATTACAAACCAACTAAACAATAAACTGCTTATTACATAATTATATTACAAACCAATTAAACAATAAACTGCTTATTACATAATTATATTACAAACCAACTAAACAATAAACTGCTTATTACATAATTATATTACAAACCAACTAAACAATAAACTGCTTATTACATAATTATATTACAAACCAATTAAACAATAAACTGCTTATTACATAATTATATTACAAACCAACTAAACAATAAACTGCTTATTACATAATTATATTACAAACCAATTAAACAATAAACTGCTTATTACATAATTATATTACAAACCAACTAAACAATAAACTGCTTATTACATAATTATATTACAAACCAATTAAACAATAAACTGCTTATTACATAATTATATTACAAACCAACTAAACAATAAACTGCTTATTACATAATTATATTACAAACCAACTAAACAATAAACTGCTTATTACATAATTATATTACAAACCAATTAAACAATAAACTGCTTATTACATAATTATATTACAAACCAACTAAACAATAAACTGCTTATTACATAATTATATTACAAACCAATTAAACAAGAAACTGCTTATTACATAATTATATTACAAACCAACTAAACAATAAACTGCTTATTACATAATTATATTACAAACCAACTAAACAATAAACTGCTTATTACATAATTATATTACAAACCAATTAAACAATAAACTGCTTATTACATAATTATATTACAAACCAACTAAACAATAAACTGCTTATTACATAATTATATTACAAACCAATTAAACAATAAACTGCTTATTACATAATTATATTACAAACCAACTAAACAATAAACTGCTTATTACATAATTATATTACAAACCAACTAAACAATAAACTGCTTATTACATAATTATATTACAAACCAACTAAACAATAAACTGCTTATTACATAATTATATTACAAACCAACTAAACAATAAACTGCTTATTACATAATTATATTACAAACCAACTAACAATAAACTGCTTATTGCATAATTATATTACAAACCAACTAAACAATAAACTGCTTATTACATAATTATATTACAAACCAATTAAACAATAAACTGCTTATTACATAATTTCTTACAAACCAATTAAACAATAAACTGCTTATTACATAATTATATTACAAACCAACTAAACAATAAACTGCTTATTACATAATTATATTACAAACCAATTAAACAATAAACTGCTTATTACATAATTATATTACAAACCAACTAAACAATAAACTGCTTATTACATAATTATATTACAAACCAATTAAACAATAAACTGCTTATTACATAATTATATTACAAACCAACTAAACAATAAACTGCTTATTACATAATTATATTACAAACCAACTAAACAATAAACTGCTTATTACATAATTATATTACAAACCAATTAAACAATAAACTGCTTATTACATAATTATATTACAAACCAACTAAACAATAAACTGCTTATTACATAATTATATTACAAACCAATTAAACAAGAAACTGCTTATTACATAATTATATTACAAACCAACTAAACAATAAACTGCTTATTACATAATTATATTACAAACCAATTAAACAATAAACTGCTTATTACATAATTATATTACAAACCAACTAAACAATAAACTGCTTATTACATAATTATATTACAAACCAACTAAACAATAAACTGCTTATTACATAATTATATTACAAACCAATTAAACAATAAACTGCTTATTACATAATTATATTACAAACCAACTAAACAATAAACTGCTTATTACATAATTATATTACAAACCAATTAAACAAGAAACTGCTTATTACATAATTATATTACAAACCAAC
This sequence comes from Acanthosoma haemorrhoidale, assembly GCA_930367205.1. Classification (NCBI taxonomy): domain Eukaryota; kingdom Metazoa; phylum Arthropoda; class Insecta; order Hemiptera; family Acanthosomatidae; genus Acanthosoma; species Acanthosoma haemorrhoidale. The sequence continues at coordinate 103,622,916 of OV884015.1, read as the reverse complement.
TAAACAATAAACTGCTTATTACATAATTATATTACAAACCAACTAAACAATAAACTGCTTATTACATAATTATATTACAAACCAATTAAACAATAAACTGCTTATTACATAATTATATTACAAACCAATTAAACAAGTTGGCAATATCATATGCTTCTGCCAAGTTAACATATATATATATATATATATAAGGTTACATGTCATCAGCCTAACCACAAACACAGCCCACTGAAATATTCATATACAAATAAATAGTCGCAGATATAAACAGTAATAAATATTAAGTTGTTCTTGCAAAGTCTCCATTTTTGTCATTTATTTTAGTTATATTTGTATATGAAATATATTTCTCAGCTTTTGCAATTTACTCCGATATTTACTATTGAGATAATCCATCTCTTAATTTAAATAGTACTCTGAAAAAGTTTAATTATCACTTATACAGCAATTGTTTCCAAAGTATACATTAATATATTTATATATAAACTGAAGTATAGAAACCCAAGTTTGTAGCAATAACGATTCCTCAAAATTTTTTTTTTAAATGTCAAAATTGAGAATTAGGAGGAAAAAGATATCAAGGGAGACCCCAGAAAACTTCAGAGGAATCCGTTAAAGAGGCGTTCCACAGACAAGGAATAGTCTGGTGCATAAGAGAGTTTGTTTTGGAAAAAAAATTATGAGCTCGGCTCTGGTAAAGGGACTCTCACACTTCATCAAGTAGAAGGGGATAAGATTATGAGTTAGGAGTATGAGCCTTAATTAAAGTTTACCTCTTTTGGTCGTCTTGACCACCAATAATGAACAAGTAACCGTGAAATACGATGAGGCCGAAAGTTTTTCTTGCAGTTCTCAAGCTCGGTTCCTTTTGCCATTCACAATTGGCCGGATTAAAGCTCCACATATCTGAGCAAACGGCAGGTGACCCAGTTTCCTCTTTTCTTGGATCTACCCCGCCTTGAAAAAAAATTCCAGGTAATACAGATAAATATTTTATTAATGAGATATATTTAATATTAAACTTAAATAAATAAATGATGTTAGATTATTTCCCAAAGAGAACATACCCTTGTCTTCCTAATTATTAAAATCCTAATAATCTACTAGTAGTAAACAATTATGTTCTTTTTCAAAATTAAAGCTATAAGTTTCATTTTTGTTTTTTATTATTATAACCTAAAAAGAAAAAAAAATGAGTTTGAGTATTGTGATAAAAAAAAAAAAAAAATTACCAAGCACGTAGACTTTTCCTTTCAAAAAAACAGCATTGTGACAATATCTTCCTTTGGGCATTGAAGAAACTTTTTCCCACTTATTCAGTTCGATCGAATACCTTTAAAAAAAAAAAGTACTATAAACTTTTACTGGAAATATATTCCTGAAAAGTGCACCAGAAATATGTTAAAAGTACTTTCTTGATAATACTCATTCAACACTCAAATTAAAGTTCTACTATACATAGTATTTACATGTTACGTTAGCCAATTAGACAAACGACTAAAACAAAAACATACCTAAATAAAGAAGAACCATCATTGTGCTGCGACAGGTTTTGTAAAGGATCCAATCCCCCTATGACCAATATTGTTTGGCTTTGCGTGGAGTAGAGCGAGCTTTGCAAGTTCCCCTTAAATCTATTTATTATTTCACCTTCAGAATCTGAGTGGCTAAAATGAAATCTATTAACAAAATACATAAACAAAAAAAAATTTCTATGCATGCTAAGTTTAAATATGTCTACTTATAATCAATTAGAATGACTATCATTCTTCTTCTATTATAGTTATGAGGTCACTAGTATTATTCTGGCTTATTCATAGCATTACCCGTTCAAGATAATACTTACCAGTTTTGCACATGCTTGTTATGCGTTTCTTCTTTGTCTTCAATAACTTTGTTCTCGTCAAATTTGACACTTCTGTTGCACAATGAAGAAGACAATTCCCTTTTTCTTGGCCTCAGCATTTTTCTCGACCTGTACCCTCGGTAGGCAGACTGTATTATTACGGCTGCTCTGCTCTTCAGAGACGTCTCTTTCCTCTTCTGCACATTTCTTTTAGATCTTTCTGCTTTATCAATCTTACGATGTTGGTATTCATTCTGCAATTCCTTCTCTTTATTAAACGTACATTTTTTCTCAAGTTTTTCAATTTCCTTTGCATTCATATCGTTGTTAAAACGTATTGTTTCGCTTTGGTTTTCTTTTCTTTTCTAAAACAAGTACAGATCCGAAAAAATAAATTGGAAATAGTTGTTTATTAGATTTTTTTAAAAAATATAAGATTGTTATTATAAAAGCCTACTCGATTCCTCATGCCAGCTGAGAGGAGAACTGACATGGAGGGGATGGTGTCTTCGCAGACAGTGCTGCAAGGGACTCTGAACAAGTCACAAGAAGAAGGGTTTTGATGGATGGCCATTGGGTGACCTCCCCGATACCCTCCCTTGCTCTGTGTATCTGCTGGTGGATGCACTGGCTCTTTAGAGAACATCAGCATCGGGTTTGTTCTAAGCAGCTGGAGATAACTCAGAAATTCTTCGTAGGATTTGTAATGCTGTAAGAGGTACTATTTAATTACACATATATAATAATAAATGAATGGTTAATTAGGTAATCTATTGTGACAATAGTTTATATTGTAATTTCAAATTAAAAACAGATTAAATTTTATTTGAGTTTGAATTTAGGGTCAAAAGCATTTTTGAGTTGCTTTTAAAATACAGAGAATATTTAGCATATGAGGATCCGGGTTCTACTCAGATACACCGATTCAGATAACAGACAGAGCACACCATAAAAAGAGGGTGTTGTGGCCAGCTCTTAGTTATGAATAATTACAAGTTCCCCCCTTCTCGGATCATATAAATATATCTATGTTTCCATATTTATTGTTAATAAAGGTTATGATGTCAGTGAGAGTGGGGGGAGAAGCTAACTAGAAAACAGCCGCAGGTGGGGGGGTCCCCACGGCTGGTCGCCTGGTAGTGGCCCATCCCCACCACAGCTGTCCAAACTAGCACCTCCTTGGGAGAGACCTCTCGTGGCCCCACAACTTTTACCTAGTAGCGTCTCCCACTGCAATCCAGTCTGCTTCTCTCCTCCAATCCAGTTCACACTCGCCTTTGGGATCCGGACGGTTTTCGCCTACCCTTAGATACCGAGTGTGAATTCGTGGTCATTCCAAGACCACATAAACTACCTATAAACCTACCATGTACCTCTTCTCCTGAACATAGTGCTTTGTCGGGGCACACACCTTCTAAAGATCTTATGGAGTCAGATCAAAACGAATTAGGCTGCCGGCAGCCAGGGTGAAAGACCACAGGTCTGCTCGCTCTATCTCTTTCTTGGCGCTCGCCGGACGGCGGCTAAGAGGTTGTAGTGACCCTAGCCCCACTTTGGGGATACTCAGTTATCTGAGCCCGACAGAGGGTGTAGGCTTTATTTCATTCACGGTGGAACACCAAAAGAAAATAGACCATTAGGAGAAATGGAAAAAACCACATGTTGCAGGAATTGCAATATCAGCTCGGACTGACGGAAAAACCCACATCTAGAGTAAATTAAACTGCTTTCGATGGATTCAAATTAACTATTTTTTAGAATTAGTCAGACTAATGATAGCTATGGTGTAGACATAATGTTAGTGGATTTTGTGAAGACTAGAGATATTCATACCAAATTTAGTGTGTATATGGTTAGTATAATTATTTTGCAATAAAATACTATGGTGAAGGGGTCTGACCTCAAAATTTTAACCTCCTCCTCCCATTAACCCTCACTATTAAAATTTATATAGCAAATTAGATTAATAAGATAGCAGTTATAACGAGTGAAATTTATTTACCTTAGTGGTCTCGGCCCAATTACGGGGTTGAGGAACCTCAAGGCCCAATAACTGACAACGGTATTTATGATCTTCCGTTTTACCTTTGAGGGTAGATTCAACTGAATATCTGAAAATTAGAACATTTCAGTGATTATTATTATCTTGAATATTTAATAATTCTATTGAGGGAAAATCTAAAAAAAAACATTAATATATGAGAAGCAAAGTGATCAAAGGAACAGACTAAAAGAGAGCATTGTGTCTCTTTGATGTGGCGTAGGAATTAGCAAATCACTTTAACTTGTATATTATAAATTATAGGGTCATCCTTTGGGTTGAGAATGTATTGTTGTATCTGAGACACTGGTGGCGCTTGATAGATTGAGTGCCTGGGTTTGAATGCCAACTATCACTATTTTTTAAGATATTTTTTCCAAAACCAGAAACCTTGTTTGTTAACCAGAAAACCATGTTATAATTTTGAGTAGGGGATCAAATTAAAGGCCTTAACACATTTATTATTTTATGGGATTTTAGTGGACTACGTGAATTTATTAAAACTAACATTATAATCATGTTCAGAACTTTAACTGAACCCATGTTTTACTTGAGACATGATGTTTTATCTGGTAGTTTTGATTCCTTTAAAACGAGTATGACTGCATTAAGTATCTGCGTGTAATCAATGGAGCTTAATAGAGATATTTCATTCGGACGTGAATGCTAATAAAAATAATTCAATAAAAACTAGACCGATTAAGGGGAGCATCATCGAAACCCTTAATTTTGTGTTACACAACTAGCGTTTATCTTTTTAACCAATAATTATTAAAAATATATGTTTTGTTTACAAAGGAGTGTGAAATACTTACGCCATACCATCTTCTATAAAGGTTTGAATTCGCGTGTCCTCTGTAATTTTTAAAAATTCAGGGGATTCAGGATTCTTCCTTATGTCGATCAACTCGCTGGGGTCCATCAGTCCAAACCTAATACAGGTCATAACTTTCGGAAGATGCTTTTTTCTTTCTTCCCAATTATTCAGTAACCACCTTGCGGCTGACATGAACACTTCCATTTCGCTGGAAAATGTTAAATGGTTTAATTAGCTTGAATAAAATAAAAGTTGTTAACTTGTAATTCTCAAATGTGCACCTGTTGGATATCCTTCTGTTGTAAGAAGGATTTAATGAATTATATTACGTTAGTCACCATGACAATTTTTTTTTTTTAACCCCAAGCTCCTGTCAATGAAAAATAAAAAAAATATATTCAGTGAAACCTTGCTAATCTGACCTCGGCAAGACCAGGGGTCAGAACGGCCAAAAGGTCGAATTAACCAAAGATGAAACAAATACGTGTTTTACATTTTTTTTTATTTATGGAAAGTCTTTATTACTTGCTTCTTACTTTACAGGATAATATACAATTGAATTAAACAGAATAATATGCATAACTTTAACAACTGCATGGTCTTGAGACAGTTGGTGGAGTCGGCTAAACATTTTATTTAAACATTTTTTTGTTTTAAATATAAAATTTGAGATTCCAACAGTCGTCAGTAACATGTTTATTAATTAATATTAGTAGTAGTGTGTATTGTAAATATGAAATGCGAAGAGATACCTGTGAACAACAATGTAGTTTGACGAGAGGAATGTAGACAAATCTTGGAGGGACAGATTGACAAAGTCCTGAGTGCTGACTAGCGGCAAGAAGAAATTCTGTACTCGAGGGACCATCAGCTCCTTGATGTCGTTCTGGCCCAGTTGGCCGGCCTGTTTGAACAGTTGGTATGCGTGTCCTTCACAGAATATCTCCTTCGAGTCGATTAGAGCGAAGCATTGCTCTTCCAAGTCTGCAAGTAGTTAATATTATTTATCTTAATAAAAATTTTGATCTACTCTTTACCTACACATGACATGACAGTTCTAGGTTATTTGTTTGTTTATATTGCATTGTTATTGTTAATAATGAATGAATTATGAATAAAAAAACAGTTATATATGTATTTATATTTTCTTACTATTTTACCCTTTTTTTTTTAATCATTATTAAAATTTTACTCAATAGAGATTTTTCACATCAATTATGATCTATATTGCATTTTTGAAATGTTGTTTTTATGTATGAATTATTTATAAATCGATAATAAAAAATTGGATGGAAAGTTATTTTCTGTTTTAAATCTAAAAAACAAAGTTTGTAGCATCTATGAGACTGCATGACCTGCAACTCGGTCGAATTAAGGTCGAGCTAAGACTTATCTAGGGTACACATTTAGAGTCAATCCATCATCAAGATAAAATTGAAAATATTACCCCTTATTTCGAGAGACTGCGAGGCCATCAATACTTCTATTATATTTTCCCGTGTTAAGAATTTCAAGCCTCCTTCGTTCAATGACAGCATCCATGCATAAATAGCAATGAAGGCTTCCTTGGTGACTTTTTTCTAAAATGACACAACTACTTTAAATTTATATTTAAATTCTCTTCTTTGTTATAAAAATTTCAATTCTTACCTCTTTCAAATCGATGAGTGTGTTGCGTTCTAAATTATCTATTTCATCAAAGAACTTTGAATACGACTGTAATACTATCCGATGGCAAAAAAACTCGTGTTCATCTATAACGAGCATTATATCTGGATTTCTAAGTAAATAAAGTTTAATGAGGTATTAATTAAAATAAAATAAAATTTAATTTTCATATATGATGTATGTCGAAGACCTTCAAAGGAGTAAGGAAAATATGAAAATGTAATTTAATATAAATCAGTCATTAATAATAAAAATTAAATAGTGATTGGTTTTAAGTTCCTCAACCTCGACAGATACGTATTCGAATTTAAATTATACAAAATTTTCATAAAATAGGAATATTGTCATAAAAGTAGTAAAAGGTATGCATTTTAAACTATCTCTTGCTCCTCGAGGGTTTATGACGAGTTTTCAAAAATAAAAATGTTGACACTTACTTACATGTAATTGCATAAGCGGTGGTGAATAACTCTATGCAGTTCGCGTTTTTTTGGTACTTTTATTTCACCCCAATTCACGGGCTCTTTTAAGAATCCTAAAATGTATGAACCATTTTAATCTCTCCAAATCACATTTCTTATATATTTAACAAAAACCGATCTTTGAATTATTTAGTTGATTCAGAGAATAGTTGCCTGCTACTCATATATTTAAGGAGGATAGAATAATAGATATACAATAATACTTGTTCGGTTATACAACAATCAATAAATTACAAAGTTACAAAATTAATTAAAAAATTGAATATGATAAAATAATATAAGTGAGTACAGTTCTGTAAACCAGGTTCTCTAAGGAAACACATTCAGCACTGCATATGAACTAAATTTGAACATAATTAGTTGAATCAAAGGCATAATTACAATTTTAATTTGAAATTTGTCCGCAAGATCAGTGTTTGGAATTCAAGCCCTTCAAGATTGATGGCTACACTTGGAACATTACTGTACAGAGGGATCCTTTTTCAGGATGTTTAGTCCCGATAAACCTTCTCCTGGCTGCATTGTGGGTAATGTTTACACCTTTGATTTTCTAAATCATCCGAGGAGCAGGTGTACAGGGGCTTTAGTAGTCTTCAAGCAGAAAATGTCTATTGATGGTTGAGGTAGTTGATCTTAGAGTCAAGAACCATATTGTAATTTCAAGATGAAATCCCATTGTACCACTTCGAGATCGGGTTGAATGTTTTTGTAACTGTATGTGATGGTTCATAAAAATGGCTAAGTGGAACATTTAGATTGTAGAATATGTAGATCAGATCGTGATATCAGGTGGATCCGAATAAACCAATGATGTCCGATAAATTGTCAAGTGAGAATTGCAGGAGGAATAATTGAATGACAGAAATATCCAAAGTTGGCAAAAATTAAAAAAAAAAGAAAGTTAGTCGTTAGATAAATAAAGTGTGTTTAATATATTTATGTATTGATTCTGCACACAAATGTTACAAATAAATCAATGTTACCTGAGAGATCTGCTTCGTAAGCATCTCCACCATCGTTATTTGACCCATAATGCAGCAATTCGAAATCTATATTAGAGCTTTCAATATAAGGAAGACCATACTTTTTGTCTTTCAATAATTTAACTTTTTGTTCCTATATGAAAAACTGTATTGTCATTAATAATGCTTATAAATTATATGCAAAATATTGACAAAAGGGCTTTGGAACTTACAGGTCGTTTTTTAACATTTAGTTTGCACAAATCAATTTCAGGATCAGTTTCATCATTTGCTCTATTAACGTTATGCTTTGTGTGATTGATATTGGAGGTGCATGGCAGGGATTGGTGTTGTCTTTCTTCAATGCGCTTCCTATAATTTCTTGGATAACAGGCAAGAAATATTTAAGCTGGTCAAATTATGTAATGATGAATAATATTCAGACCATAACTTACGATGCCGTTTGCTCAAATTTGGATGATTCAGTTTTTTTCCCTGAGTCACTAAGAGTTTTTTTCTTAAGAATCGTATTTTTTTTTACACTACTGTGGCTTGATGTTGAAGAAACAGATTCTGAATCTGCAAGTTTACTAGTACTAATAAAAAAGAAAGAAACAGGTCAAATGGAACCGTCCTGTTTTATAGTGTATTCTCTTGCTTACCTGAATTAAAAGATTTTTCAACGCAAACTTTATTCGAAAGCAAATCAGAGCCTTGTACTGTTCTGGTTGTTGCGCACATGAAATAAAATGACATTACTTGCCTGAACTTAAGTTAAATAAATGTGATAAATATTTAGTCTGGTCCCATTATTGAACTAGACATGTAATTTACATGGAAGAGCCAACAGTAGGATGGCTCGCCAAAACACACTACCAACTATACGAAACAGGATTAAGGGTCATAATTCAATTATTGGTAATTAAAAAATAAATATTTTCCTATCGTATTGAATAGGGTATCAAATTAAGAAGCTTGACATCCTGATTAATAATATGTTTTATTTGTTAATAAAATATATTTATTAAAATATATATTATATTAACAGATAATAATATTCTGAAATTACCTTGAGCGTAGGTTTGGCATTAACAGATCTTGATTGAAGTAACGATCATCAGATGAACTCTCCTCATTAGTATTTAACTCATTCTGTAAATAAGTTGTCACATAACAGTGTTAAATGGTTTAATAGTTTTAATTATAAATATAAATATTAATTCATTATTTACTTACGACAATTGAACGGTCATAACTTAAATTAGTTAGTTGTGTTGAAGATTAGCCTTGTATTAAAACATACTTCTTTCATAAATTTAAATTTACTTCACATTTTTAAAACTTAATTTTTTTACTTATCTATCCATTAAATTTAGTATCTGTGATTCTGGTTACCAATTTAGATATATGGCCAAAATATAATAATGGTACTAATAAGTAAAAACACAGTAATATTTATCTATAAGTCGGTGAACCCTGATTAAACCGATAACGCTTATATATCATTCCTCAGTTAAATTTTTGGTTTATTGATTTACAACTCATTATAGCAAGAGTTTTTAAGACCTCTAGATAATTATAATTTAACTTACACCCTTGTACTATTACAATATAAATATTGTAGGAAGACAAAATAATTTTCAAGAATTCCAGCACTTTGTTCTTTATAAAAATAACGACTATTAATTATTTATTTGCCACAATTTCTAAACGAAGTTTTATCGATAATAGAAGAGGGATTTTACCAGAATTTTCTGTTAAGAGAACAAATTACTTAAGAAATTTTGAAAGTGTTTAAATAGTTTTTGAGTTTTCTGTGCATAATTTTGATTTTTTTCTTTTTAAATAAAGATTAGTTAAGGTACTGTTTTAGCTGGAACTGCCTGCGGTAGTGATTGGCAGCGACTTCTGCCAGTTAAATACTTCTTTGACTGCCAACCGTTACCGCGGACAGTACCTGCAAAATAGTGTCTTTAATAATGTCATATTGCCAGCCCAGTTAATAAATAACTAGGTGGCTAATGGGCACATCTGAATTTTCAACTCTCTTCTTCTCCTGGCTCCATATGCGGGGTCATTTTACCTTGACTGGCGGGTTTTCACTAAAAGAGTAGTGAAGGCATAGCGAGTGAAAATTTAGAACTTCGCAACTTCGCAATAACCTCTACACCGGAGGAACCATAAGTACCTTAGGATTGTTATAGAAATCCATTGCTGGCCTTCCTCTTCTTTTTTCTCTTGAAAGCTGTGCTGAAACAATGAGTCATTAAAATAATTTTGACAAGCTATTATTATTGTTACGATATTTTACGTTTTAATGGAAATCTGCCTTAAATAATAATAATATGTTAGTAAATATAAGTATGAAGACTATTACCCAAGTCTCCTTTAAGTTGTGTGTCCTCTGGGTTCAAGAGATTAGTTATTGAAACTGGCTTTACTAACAAGTCGGTAAAAAAATCAGTTGTGTTACTAAAGTCGCTGTAAACACTTTCCGTTTTCGGGTAGGTTTTGTTTGATGTTAGCAAAGAACCAGCAGCTCTCGGTTCCTTCACACACTTTGTTTTCTTGAACCCTCTGCGAAGACAATTGTTCCACATTGAGAATAATTGAATTTGAACTTTTTTTTTCTATTCAATTACTAATTGAAAACATAATATTTACCTTAAAGTTAGTAAGTCTAAATCTGATGAAGGTTTTGCCGAATTATGGTTTTCAGTACATCTCTGCAATTAATACCAAACAATTATAAGTGATAATACGTTTACAGTAAATTGAGTTGTGTTGAATATCAATATAATTTGCCAAGTGAATAATATAAAAACCTTTAAACGGTCAATACAGTTTTTTTTGTTTTTTATTACCCTTATAAAGAAATATTTTTTAATAATAAACGCGGCGGAATCTCAGGTGATTGTTAAATCCTCCAAGTTTCTTCCTAAGATCTTTTGCCGATATTCCCGCTTTAACCATTAATAACCATCCCATAAGTTTCTGCTCCGCCGTTAAAAAACCAGGGAAAACCATTGACCAAACCCTCTCTTGGAACCAACATATCTTACAAATTTCCCGTCGGTCAAACCCCTAAACCCGGTCCCTCGGCCTTCACGTCCACTCTTTGCACCCTCCTTCATTTTGATTGAGGTCTCTTGGTGGGACTTAAGCCTAAGTTGAAGTGAATCATGAATGATCCTTCATAACGATCTTAATATACCCTACTTTCTTGAACTCATCCCTTCCAAGTTCATGAAATTCCATAGTAACCTATGCAACCACCATAATCCCCTAGCCCAGTCATTGCACTTCACCACTCATCCCTATAATCCTCCTCGGAGACTAAAACGGCAGTGGCCTCGTGACCTGCTATAAATGCATGACAGTGGGAGTCCTGGCAAAGGCCAGTTTCTCCAATCATGCCCTGAGCGTATGTGGCTCTCGCGATCTTCGTCAGCCTCCACTGGCTCGTATCCGGCGACGCGGCTGACGGAGGAGCGTTGGGGGACTTCCCAAGACTCCGCTTCCTCTTTCGCATGAGAGGGGGGTGACAACCATGTGGATTTGGGAGGTTGTTTGTAAATACTGTTTGAATGAGTGAGTGAATGAATATTGTAAATAAAGTATGAATGAGACCATTTATCTCAATTATTTATTGCCCAATGAGGCAGATTGTAATTTTAGCGCAATGAAGAAGTTTCAATTTCAAAAATTTATCTTTGGGACTCCGTGGCGATACCCTGTCTCTTCCCCTCCTTCCGTCCACAATATTTCCTCGGTTCATTCCTTTTTCAAACCATTCATTCACATCACACCTCCCCCTTATATATACAATATTTCACAGTAAACTAAAGTATACTAAACCGCAGTCTGCTCCCGGAAGAAAAGACAACGCCTCTCTGTCCTTTATACTCCCACCCTCAAAACTGCAGCGGGACACTATGACCCCACCACCCCTCCCGAAACGATGGCAACAGACTGTCGGGGAAAAATTAGGTTAAGAATTAGTGTGTAAGTTAGTTTTAAGTTTTTGATCAAAAAGGTGAGCCCCATTGCCTTATAAAATCTTTCTAACTAGGAGGTATAATGTGTATCATTGTACTGGTATTGAATTATATAACTTGTATACGAAATTACACCTTATATATAATGTAGCGACGCTACAGGAAATATAAAACTGATGTGTGAATAGATACGACTGAGAATCTATAATTGAAATCGTTGCAAAATTTTTAAGGGGATAGGGAGACAAAATTCACTGACAGCACGGGCGTGATCTTTTGTAATCCCGGCACCAGCCTTGCCTCCAAAGACCTGCAGAAAACCGTTCACCTTACGGAGCCCTGCAACTTTAAAGATTGTAGATCTTGGATTAAAGATGGGGCCTAAGTGACTGATTCACTCTTTGTTGTTCTTTCTGTTCTATGGTTTTAATCTTCTCCAACCCACCACTACTAAATCCAAGACACACACGCACGGAAGTGATAGGCGGGTAAATGATATTACTGAAATAAAATAATATATAAATTCATCCAACGTAGACACATAAAATTTTTCGACTCCCTGCAATACTTGACAAACCCGGTGTTTAACAATATAACCCCCGCTCCGTTCCCCCATCGATGACAGGACGCTGTCGTGGCAGGAACGCTTTAGTCTTAGGTTCTAGGTTTAGGTTTTAGTGTTTCGACGGTTGTAAGCTGAATTATTGAAGCCTCATCACCGAGTGTAGTGTATGTTTTTTTGACTTTTTAACAACAAACTGAAAAGTATTATAATTATGCCCACCTTTGAATGCACCAGTGTATGCAGAACGAGAAGAAATATGTAAATCAAAAATTATTTATTTTTTGTTCATTGTAATTATCAATAAAGAGGATTAGAAAAAAAAAAAAATATTCATCAATATATAGTATTACTATTTAATTGGCAAGGGACGACCCTAAGTAACCCAGCACTTGTTAATTACCCTATTTTCAATTATTTATATTTTGAAGTTTAGTAAAACTAATTGAAGTTTTTGATCGCTCACTATTCATTGTTCGATTTGTAGTGAGTAACTCTTTCATAATTTTATCAACAATAGGCCAACAGGCTGATGTGCTCCCCTCAAAAAAAAAAAATTAAATCACAAAATCTTTATAAAATACGATCGTATAAAAAAATGATTACTATGATGGAATTAACTAATGATTATACTAATATTAGTATTGATTCACACTTGTCAATGAACAAACAAAAGAAAATGAACGTAATAAATAATAAAGATAATTATTAATTTTTAGGTAAATACTTCACGTTTTGATCAAATATCCACGAAGTGCCAGAATGTAATTAAGGACAGTCCCTTGTTTCTCAACCTCTACACACACACGCACAATGAAATAAAATAAAAATTACTCAAAGAGTCAAGAGTGCTTTATACTCACCCTGTTCAAAAGATGGTTCTTCTGCATACTATCACTTTGGAATCGGCTTTGTGGAAAGACGCTTAAATAGCCCAAGAAACATGTTAATAGATTTTTTTTTTCTCATAAAATTGAATAATAGCCAAAAAATATAACCTATCTAAAAGTCTTGTATCACAGTTAATTTGTACAGATGTTTTTATTTATTTTTTTTATTTCTTATTATTATCATTTACCTACTTATCCGTTTGAGTATTTATTAAAAAGTTTCATCAGAATTGTTTAATTTAATTATTACTGCGCTTATGAAGATATAATTATTGATAAAGGATATAAAGGAGTTATGGACGGATCATCAGACGACGAAAGTTATTGCGATAGCTCGAACTTGGAAGAAGGGAAAAGAGAAGATACCGAAGACTATTATGGAGAGGTAGAAGAGGAGGAAGAGAGAGAGGGATCTGAGGACGGGGAAGAGCAGGCGTGGAGGATCGGCCACTTCAAACGGTTCTTCCCCGTGAAGAAGCGCGACACGGAGCTGCCCTTGGCGTCCAACAAGGCCTACATGGAGAAGCGAAGACCTGTTTGGCTTCCGCAGTTCACCGTAGACGAAAACTACTTCGAGCAGGCTAACTATTTCTCGGAGGTATTGGCCAAAGACCAGTTGGTCAAACAGGCCATCTTCGACAAGTACTACAAGTCTAAACTCGGAGAGTACGCCTACTCCAGCGGGGACCTCGTCTGCAGGAAATATCTGAACAAGCACATGAAGGGAGCACACTGCGTCAGGTTCTCACCAGGCGGCAAGTACATCGTTATAGGGTGCGGCAACGGAACCATACAGGCAATGCTCACTAGATCTAAACGCTATATATCGCACATCCGGTGGAGCAACGACGAGACAGACCAAATAAGTGTTACTATTTAGGCCGAGTCATAAGTAACTTCCGTTTTTTTTATCAGACATTTATTTTTCTCTCATTAAATAACAAAATTATATTAATTTTGACGAGTGCAGGACGCTTTTCATGGAGCTTTGCAACTGCTGAACGTATCTATCCGCAGTAATCGTTAAATTTCACTTCAGCAACTCGTGGTGAATTATTCCCTGACAATCCCACCATACACACAATAAAATCGTTTTGCCATGGATGTTTCCTTTCGGATCTGGTAGGGGTGGTTGATACTTATCAAGCCACTGTCTTTTGCGGACTATATTGTCATAGGTAACCCATTTTTCATCGCCTGTTACAATCCTGTTGCCAAAAAAGGCTCAATTTTTACCCGTGAGAGCAGACTTGTGGCGATTGACATGCGATCTTCTTTATTCCGTTCACTGAGATTGTGAGGTACCCACACTACTAACTTGCTGACTTTCCCTAACTCCAAGTGGCGGTTAACAGTTGATTGTGATGTATTCAACCTTTCTGCTATACCTCTTGTAGATTGACGTGGGTTTTGCTCCAATATTGCTTTTAAAAGGTTGTCGTCAAAGTCGGAAGGACGTCCCGCCCTCGGTTCGTCTTTTAAGGTCATATCTCCAGAACGGAATTTTATAAACCAATTTCTAACTGCCCGATTAGTTATTAGTCCTTCACCATATACACTGCATGTTTTTTCAGCTGTCGCCCTAGTACTATTGCCTTGTTTAAATTCCCAAAGCCTTACATGACGAATATGTACTTTTTGACTCTCCATTCGAGAGGTTAAAAAAAACAGTTTAACGTAACGTGTATCACAGAAAATAGTTGACAAAAGACTAACTGAAGCCTCGTCTATATAGTGAAAACAAAAACTTGTTATGGTAACTCATAGCGGGTAGATACGGACAATAGATTCTACTTAGCTGCACCGGAAGTTACTTATGACTCGATCGCTCCTTGGCTTTTTAACAAAGACTCAACTGACCCCAGAGGGTTGCTAACAATAAATTAAGTTTTTCTTACAATTACGAAGTAAAATTTCAAAAGTTATGTCAACAATCCATTCGATGAGCGACATATCGTTATATTACATAATGTATTACAATTATTGTCATAACTTCAATGTTAATTATCTAGTTGAAATAACAAAAAATGTCGCACAATGTAAACAGCTTTTTCACTGCCAAAAGATGTTATGACAGACTGATAAGCAACGCGTGAAGCGGGCGATTTGTGCTCTCCGATACAAAGTGGTAGAAGCTTAAATTACTGTTAACACTTAGTCCCGATAGAATCCTGGAGAATGTAGAGCCAGGAGAGTGGGGGTCCGGCTTAGGGAACGTTCCTCTATATGTGCATCCGTTTGGATCAATACATCAGTATTTCATAACAGTTTTTTTAAAAAAAGGAAAACAGTATATATAAAAATAAAATAATAGTTCTTGATCTATTCTCGGTTTGAGTCTCTGCTCGTTATAGTGGCCTAGTCGGAAGAAGGCTATCCCTGAAGAACAGTGCTGACGATGAAAGCATCTCTTCGTAAGCCCTTCTATCTCTTGAGATATTGTGAGAATTGTCATTTCTAAACCAAACCGGAGTATTTTGTTAAGTATTGTTGTTAGCGCAACGCCATACAGGGAAGGTGTAATTAATTATAGAAAATATGACTGTCTTCTGCGTTTAGTCTCCAGGAAAGTTGTTGTGTGTCTGGTTTTATAATTATTAATTGATTACAATTCGCCTGATTGATTAATATGGAATTGAATTAATTTGGCGAGCTAAGCACGCTATAGGATTTGACACTGCCCTTTCCTCGCGCAAGAGTGATAAAATTCAAATTCGTAATGTTCCTTCTTGAACATTCTTTTGAGTGAGACAAGAGATGGATCTAACAATGAGAGAACCAGGGACCAAAGTGTTTTATTATTCAGTAAAAGTAAATTGGACAGTCAGTAATGACCTGGAAAGTCTCCAACATTTCCAGAACGGGATCATGAGAAAAGTGGCTCCACATCTCTCGAGAGGTTAAAGAATCCTGACCTGCACCCGTTGCTTGGTGTGCCACCGGTGTGTGTGTGTTCATACGCCGGAGACAAGTTTTTTGACTCGCTGCAGCATCTAACAAACCCAGTGTTTAACACTATGACCGCACCTTCCCGCATCGACGGCAACAGACTCGGGAAAAATTAGGCCATTATCGTTGATATGAGAAACGTATAGCGCAATTCAATAACAATCAAGAAAGATTCCATAATGCAGAATTGAAATTTTTTACAGAATTTCAAACGCTATTATCTCAAAACCTAATCATTAATGTTTAGTTTCTAGAGATATATTATGGTGTTGTGTTTTAGATTAACAATATGAGAAACAAAACCACAAGCGTCCATTGCCTGAGTGGTTTTCAGCGGAGGATCACCTCCGTAAGGTTTTTACCAGGCCAGGCTGAAGGCCCGTTCTTCGCCTCCAGTCTTACTGGGAGGGTGTACTTGGGCAAGCAGGAAAACGAGGAATGGAATTGCTATACCCTACTCAAAGGTATATCAAAGGCTTCTTACCTACATTATTGTTGTTTCTTAATATAATTTAAAACATTCTTTTCCCATATAATTTTTATTTTATTATAGAACCATTGGAATAGTTTGGTAAGTCGATGCCAATACAAAGTGAACTTGCACGGTTGGTCCCGTCGGCAGAGAAGAGTATTATATATTTTCAGTATAAGCGGTCCTTATTACTGCAAAAACAGCTGATTTTTTATTAAAAGTCTAATTTGCAGGAATAGTGCAAAGTTAAAAAAAAACATGGTCTGAAAATATTTTTAGATTATTTCCTACGTATTCCACGGAACCACAAAAACGATAGATAATATTATTGTTTACGATTTACTACTAATAAGACTCTATTTAGTCATCATCTGAGAACCAAAGAAACACGAAGGTTATTTCAATAATATCATATATTTATTATTATTTACCCAAAACTGCATCCGGAGACGACTTTTTTTAAAATTAATTTAAATTAATATATGTTACAAAATTTAGATGCTTGTCCACATTTTATGGAAATTCTGTTTTTTACTAATAGTGATCTGCATTGTACAAAAGTACGAGGGTGGTCTGAAAAGTGTCCGACCTAACAAAGATACAACACGATTTTTCAGAAATTTTTTTTTATTTTTCAACATAGTCTCCTTGTAACTCTACGCACTTCTCCCAGCGATGCTCCCATCTCTGTAACCCGTCCAAATAGTACTCGGCGTTTTTCTCTGCAAAATAATCGTTCACGAAGGTGATCGCCTCTTCATTTGACGAAAATCTCTGTCCTCCGAGCGCAATTTTTAGATGAGGGAACAAAAAGAAGTCACTTGGGGCTAGATCTGGTGAGTAAGGCGGATGGTCAAGCAGTTCAAACCGTAATTCATGGATTTTCGCCATGGCAACCGCTGAGGTGTGAGACGGTGCGTTGTCTTGGTGAAACAGGATTTTCTTTTTCTGCAAATGTGGCCGTTTTTCTGCAACTTCTGCCTTCAGCTTGTCAAGTAATGATGCGTAGTATGCTCCTGTAATGGTTTTTCCTTTTTGAAGATAATCGATTAAAATAACTCCATGACTATCCCAAAAAACAGTCGCCATCACTTTCCCAGCCAAAAAAACAGTTTTGCTTTTTTTGGAGCCGGTTCCCCCTTTGCAGTCCACTGTTCCCCCTGGACTGTATTTTTGTTTCGGGCGTATAATGGTGTATCCAAGTTTCATCCACAGTAATTAATCGGCGCCAAAACTCAGATTTATTGCACCTAAACTGCGCCAACAGAGCGTTGGAAATGTTCATTCGAACACGTTTTTGGTCTAACGTAAGCAAACGCGGAAGCTTTCTCATCTCTAAATGTTGATTTAATATGTGACAAACACGTTCTTCTGACATGTTCATAACCTGTGCTATCTCTCTCACTTTAATTCGGCGGTCGTCTAGCACCATTTGGTGAACTTTGGCGATGTTTTCGTCGGTAGTTGCAGTTTTTGGACGTCCCGAACGTTCATCGTCTCCCAAGCTCTTACGACCACGTTTAAATTCAGCTGCCCAAAATTTCACTGTGGTAAATGATGGTGCAGAGTCGCCATACACAGAATCCAACTCATCTTTGATTTGCGTAGGCGTATTGCCTTTCAAAAACAAATATTTAATGACAGCTCGATACTAGATTTTGTCCATTTTCATAAAAACACTCAAACGACTGTTACACAACAACTACGCGTCCAAAATGGCTGAAACTTTGGTGAGTAACTGTCAACAGATGAACAACGAAATTCACTAGCTTTTATTTTACGACTGCTCCTATCTTCATGTTGCGGTCGGAAACTTTTCAGTCCACCCTCGTATAATGATGTCCATTATACATTAATGGAATGAATTTATTAAAAGTGATGGGGCTCACCTTATTTATCACAGACTTAAAACTAACTTACATTTAACCACAAAATCTTAACCTAATTTTCCCCGACAGTCTGTTACCATCGATGCGGGAAGGGTGGAGGGGTCATTGTGTTAAACACTGGGTTGGTTAGTTGCTGCAACGATTTGAAAAAAGTCGAAGTGTCTCGGGTGGATGAATTCACCCACCGACGGCGTTCTTTAACCTCTTGAGAGATGTGGGACCACTTTTCTCATGATCCTATTCTGGCATTGGTGGAGACTTTCCAGAGGTGACCTGTACTGACTGTCCAATCCACTTGTACTGAATAATAAAACACTCTGTGGGAGAGGAATAGTTTAATTAATTAAGGATCTGTTGATGGTTATCTCAAGTTCGTGATAGTAAATTCATACAACTTAACTAAAAATTCACCTGAAGAAACAATAGCAACGTGTTATCCTTGTCAGCACAAACCACCCAGCTAACAAGTATACCAAACTCCTTTACAAGTGTAAGTGACTATTTGGCCGGTGAAAGCAATACTGACGTACTTTGCTTTACAGGTATTATAAATCCCATTGTTACCTGTTGACAGAAATCAACAACGAGATTAATGCGATGGACTTGAATTGTGACGGAAGCTTCATGGCCACGGCAGGCATGGACTCGCACATCAGGATATACGACACCAATAATAAAAAGGTAAATAAAATTATTGTATATATAAAATAAAATTCATTTAATTATACACCCATGTTATACAAGAGTGGGTTTATGCTTTGAAATAAATTCCGGAGTCTTCATTTTTATTGAGCCATTTAGCTCTCGTAGGTCTTGTGATGAAGTTTTGCCATAAGTGGATAGCTGTCTCTTTATCCTACAATAAGCTCAGTCCGTTGCCACTTATCGTATGTTCTTCCTACAATGTCAACTAGGAGCTGGTGAACTGTATAATTGCATAGATAATTTACAACAAAAAAGTCTTGCGCTGATAAAAAAATTAAGCGTTCTTAGAGGAGGGTTATACTCACGGTACAGACGACTGGACGAAACCAAGCGAGCCGTTCGGTATCCATTCAGCGATCGCTTGAAAATAGATCGACTCAATTATTAATTAGTCATAGGCATAAACTGACCAAGTCGTTCGTGAACATCGGCATAACTTGCATCATATAAAGTCCTCGCTACAATTTACACAATTATTGAAGGTGGGTGGAATAAACTGAAATCAGTTTCTTTGTAAACAATATATTTTATATTCACTATATTTTATATTATAACAATTATTCATATTATTTACACAATGTTAGCTATAAACAAAGAAACGACAATTACAGTTTATAATTATCACTTCTCTATTCATGCTCTAATTACAACTTTAGTTACTTAATGTAACCTCTCTCTATCATCTCACTTTTTAGAATATTGCTGATAGCTCCATCTAGTGGTGATCAGTAGAAGCAGCGCGGCAAATTCAAATTAAAGAAAGTATACTTTCTTTACATATGTATATCTGGAAAATGGGGTATCAAAAATAGCCGGTTTGGAATTCATAATAGAAACACCTGATTGAATACCACTGACACACCTATTTAATGAACTATAAACATATAAGGCGGGCTCCCTCGACAACATCTGAGCACCATCAGTGTCCACACTAGACTCAACTGGGACTTAAAACAGCTGATCCAAGTTTGAGGGTGCGGCCGCAAGATGACGCTGGTAGCGTAGTTTTATATGTACATGTATATATACACATTATAAAAATGGGAATGGAGGTAGCTCTAAGACAGGCTGAAGTAGCCTGTAACTAGATCAGTGAGAGATTGGGGAGACTCAATATCTCTGTAAACGCGGGTAAGACTGACTGCGTAATTTTCTCTTTCCAAAAGGGAAAAAGTCCGCTACCTACTAATTATACAGTAGGAACGCAGCAAAGCTCACCAGCCAACAACCAACTATATCTATGAATGAAAATGGACAGACACCTCCATTTTAGTAACCATTTTGCATGGAAGTTGAAGCAAACTCGCACGAAGTCTTACCGGCTTACGCATTTATTGACTTCCCCCAATCTATCACTGCGTCTAAAGCTATTGATTTACAAGAGTATACTCAGGCCTATTCTGCTGTATGGCGCATTGCTTTTTCGTCATCTGACGTATACGACAGCTCGGCGACTCCAACAATTCCAAAACGGTATACTGATGAAAGTGGTCAGAGGTACTTCATTCGAGCAGCGAAGAAACAGTGAGCTGCATGAGATCTTTGACTTGCCTACTGTGGATGAGTTCATCCAACGTAGACATATCAAATTTTCCGACTCCCTGCAATACTTGACAAACCCGGTGTTTAACACGATAACCCCCGCTCCTTTCCCCATCGATGGCAGGACGCTATCGCGGCAGGAACGCTTTAGTCTTAGGTTCTAGTTTTAGGTGTTAGATTGTAGTTTTCTCATTGTAACCTGAAGGTGAGCCCCATCACCTAGTCCTGTACCCAATGATTTGTAATTTTAACTCCAAATAGAAAATTGTTATTGTAATTCTACCCTCCTTCGAATGCATCTGCGTATGCAGTAAGAGGAGAAATTTGTAAATCGTAAAAAAAGGGAATGGATCGTGTGGAGGTACAATATTCATCATAATCTAGCAACGGGCACGCGATGTTGAAACTTAAGAAATTTTTTGTTGGTGAACTGATCCGTCAATTGCTGTTATTTTAGTTTTCACAGATAGATTTACCAATAGCGCTGAGCTCTCTACACATTCATATAAGCATTAAACTGTCATCTTTCATTGATGATTAGGATTTGATTGTATCACTTAGGGAACCTTAAGTATTTATTAATTTTAATTTTTGAAAGTAACAAGTAGTACATTATTTTTGGAACAAATAATTTATTTCATAAACAATGCAGACAACCTTCAACAATTCTAAAATATGATAATAATGTTCATAGACATTAATTCATTACATGTATTATACAGACATGAAATATTAGCGAATCCGGTCATATAGAACACAGGGTTGGAGTGTCCATACAAAGTACTGGGCTAAGTCAAAACTTATTCTGTAGATAACTATTTATGGTTATATATGGTCTATGAATATAAACAATGGTTTATTTACAGCTGACTCAAATGTACCTAAGGCCCGGAAGTTTAAAAGAAGAAAAAAAAGAGACAACCACCAAAGTCCCAGACTCATGCCACTTCAGAAGAATATGCGCACTCAAATACCACCCTAACGACTCGAGCGTATTCATCACCGGAGGTTGGGACGATCTTATTAAGGTAATATCAAATAATAGCTTTGTGTGAGGACAAAAGAAAACATTTAACAATTCAAAGGTACTAAACACAATAGCATCAATTTCAAAAGTAAGTTAATAAATAAAAAAACTCAATAGTTAATCACTTTCACAATAAATTCGATTGAAGGGTGAAAAAAAGGTAATTTTTCGTGACTTTTATATGATACACTTTAAAATGATATGATAAAAACAACTTTATTGTGCTAAAATTACAACCTGCCTCTTTGGGCAATAAGTAATTGTGATAAATGCTTTCATTTAAACCATATTTACAATTTTCATTCATAGAGTATTTACAAACAGCCCAGAGACCTTCCAAATCCACATAATTGTCACCTCCCTCGCGAAAGGGGAAGCGGAGTCTTGGGAAGTCCCCCACACTATATGAGCCAGTGGAGGCTGACGAAGAGCAAGAGAGCCACAGACGCTCAGGACATGATTGGAGATACTGACCATTGCCAGGACTCCCACTGTTACGCATTTATAGCAGGTCACGAGGCCACCGCCGTTTTAGTCTCCGAGGAGGATTATACATTTTAAAGTAAATAAGGCAATTTAACAAGCATTAAGCCAGTGTAGGGTAAGTGTTTTCTGCTCAAATCACTTTTATAAACTGATCTACTTCATTGAGAGATATATTATATACCAGCAGGAATAAGTTTCCTTTACGGTTGAAACGACTTTGGGTCTAGACAGTAATTGTCCTATGTAATTGAATGCTTGGAGGGAATATCTTGTTATTAAATAATAAAAATAAATTTGTTTTATTAAATTTAAACATAAATGAATTTTATTTGGAAATGAATTCAGAAAGTTGACGCTATGTAATACTCAGTGTGAGTCCTGGCCATGGCCACTTTCTCAAATATGTCCTGAGCGTCTGTGGCTCTCGCCCTCTTGGTCAGCCTCCGCAGGCTATTTTCCAGTGATGCGGCTGACGGAGCAGCGTGGGGGGACTTCCCAAGACTCCGCTTCCTCTCTTGTAACAGGAGGTGACAACCATATGGATTTGGGAGGTCTCTGTGCTTTTGTAAATTCTGTATGAATGAGCGGGCGAATGAAAATTGTAAATATGGTATGAATGAGAACATTTATCACAATTGCTTATTGCCCTTGGAATTTTATCACAATAAAGAATTAATACAATTAAAGATTAATTTGATCATTTTTACCAGTAATGTTGTAGAACAGACAGACATACCGACGAAAGACCATTGACCTGTCGGGTTTCTTCCTTTGGTTTCGACGAATATCGAGGCTGCAGCAAAAACAAGAGTGGGTAAGGAGGTACCCAGCTATTTGGTGAACATCCATGAATGTATTCAGTTAAAGATGAGAAAGAATGCACTTCATAATTGTATCAATTTCATAGTAACACTTAATGAAATTTATAAATTTAATATTGTCAATGATTTGAATGAATTTGTCCTAAGCTGTGGGATCTGAGGACCCCTAACAAGCCTAATATGACCATACCAGGACCTCATCTGCAAAGCAATTCTATAGATATCATGGTAAGTTATGCATTTTTTTCTTCTTCATAACCCCTTGTTATTATAAATTATTGAAATCAGTATAGATTCTAGATAAATGAATCTATTTACCTCTAGCTTGGCTACAGTTTTTTATAATTTTACATTGCGATTTGTGATTGTTACAAAAGTATAATGCACATTATACATTGATTGTCTAAACATGTTTATAAGTGATGGGGCTCACCTTATGGATCATGGACTTAAAACTAACTTACATCTAACAACAAAATCTGATCTTGTTCCATCTCGATCTGAATTTACCCGACAGCCAGTTGCCATCAATGTGCGAAGGGTGGTGGGGTCATAGTGTTAAACACTGGGTTTGTCAGGTGCTGCACGAGTCAAAAAAACCCTTAATGTGTCTCCGGCGGATGAACTCACCCACCGACGACACAGCGAGCAACGGGTGCAGGTCGGCGTTCTTTAACCTCTCTCGAGAGATATATCGGACCACTTTTCACATGATCCAATTCTGGAAATGCTAGAGACATTCTGGAATCGTTGGAGACTTTTAGCTATATTGTCAGTCAAGTGCGTAAATAGCGGGACACCGTACATCAGAGCTGGCCGGAGGACACATTTATAGATCATGAGTTTGAGACGAAGCGACAGGTTGTGTGAAGTTAGCAAGTGGTAAAACCAGTAAGACCTGTGTCGTACTTTTTCTATTTTATTACTAAAATGAGTAGAGGAATGGAGATGCCTATCCATTTTTACATTGAGTAAGCTGGTGAGTTCTCTTGCCCTCCTATACTATATTATTTTGGCAAGGATTTTTTCCCCTTTTGGAGAGAGAAGATTACGCAGTCGGTCTTCCCGGCGTTTACGCTGATGTTTAACATGCCCAGTCTGTCACTGATAACGTTACAAACTGACTCGGCCTGGGTGAGAGCTCTCTGTGCACTCATGCTGCTGCTGTAAACCGCTATGTCGTCGGCGAAAGCGATTACAGTAGCTTTCTTATAGTTTGTCCCAACAATTGAAGATGTTTACATGCTCAAAAGAACCGGAGACAAAACCGCTCCTTGAGGAACTCCACAAGTTAGAGGGAATGGGTTCGAGAGGTAATCACCCACCCTTACCCTCACTGATCTCTAATGTTGATAAACCAACACGGTGTACAGCTGCTCTGGGCATTCCCAGTCGTAAAGCAGGTGGCACAGCATCCCGTCGAAAGCCGGCGTTCAGGCCAACAAGATCATATCAGTTTCTGTGTTCCTGTTGTTCTTAGTTATGCAAAAAATAAATAAAGAAGTACTATACTATGAGTTTATTGTTAACAGTGAGTCGAAGGTGTTTTTGGGAGATTGGCCTAGGTTGATGACAAAGAGTTTTTAGGTATTTACAAAGTTTATTTATTGACGAAATGTATAATAACTCCAATCTCTGAATCGTAGGGGAATGTGTTGCTGACCGGACAGTGGACATGCAAAGAGGGCATACAGATGTGGGACATGCGAACGACCCGGTGCTTGAAGACCGTGGAACCGACAAACCGCCCTCTGAACTGTTCCGGACAGTTCATCAACGACGTGCAATTCCTCCACTCTTGGGAACACGGGCCGATTACGATCCCTGGTACGGTTGGAGATCTGCTCATCGCCGCCGGCACTGGGACTAAAGCTGTCGAAGTCATAAGCATTAAAGAAAACTTGGTAACTTTATTCGTACTATTGTAGAATAATGTGTTCATTAAAATCAACATTTTTTTTGTCCTCTGCTCCATTTAAAGCTAAAAAGGTCAGGGTGATTCGCATAGATCAAGGTTTAAAGAATGGCTTAATTAATGAAACAAACATTTGTTGGGGTACACCAAAAGGAGGCCAGCAAGAATCTATCTTAATTCAGTAATGTATTATGTGAATATGTTTACATTCTAGCTTGACAATAGGAATAACTATGCACTTTTCATATACTTCCAGTTCAAACAAATATTCGATGAATGCGGAGTACACAGTTTCTTGGTTTATGAGACTACGAGAGAAAGGCATTGACTTTTGGCAATGGAGTGTAATATGCTATTTTGATTCCAATACACCACAAGAGTCGGCCTCTTCGTGAACTGGAAGGAGACCTTCGTTAATTCTGTTGTTGGATGCTTAGATCTTCCTGGGGTCGTATCCAGTACATGGCGGGTTTCTTTTCTACATCTTAAAAATCTACATCCCTTCCTTGAATTTTAATCATCCCTATTACCTTCCTCGGAGACTGAAACGGCAGTGGCCTCGTGACTTTCTCCAATCATGTCCTGAGCGTCTGTGGCTCTCGCACTATTCGTCAGCCTCCACTGGCTCGTATCCAGTGACGCGGCTGACGGAGGAGCGTGGGGGACTTCCCAAGACTCCACTTCCTCTTTCGTATGCGAGGGAGGTGACAAACATGTGGATTTGGGAGGCCTCTGGTCTGTCTGTAAATATTGTATGAATGAGCGAGTGAATGATGAATTGTAAATATAGTACGAATGAGAGCATTTATATTAATTACTAGTTGCCTAATAAGGCAGATTGTAATTTTAGCACAATAAAGGAAGTTCAAGAATTTTACCAACGTCTTTGCTGCTTGTCGAGGAGTCATGGTTCCAAATCTCTGAAGGAGGAGTAGGTCTACTATATACGGCACGATTCGTTCTATATTGAACAAAGTGCTCCTTCTCTGTGTCAAGCTAATGGAGATTTTAATTGTCAAGCAAATTTTAACTGTATTACCATCTAATCTTCATTTTAAATAGACAGATGCCAACTCGGCTATCAACAATTTTTTTATTAAAAATTGTAGAGGCGTAGCCAACAATAAATGTCACATAGTAAGAAAAATGTGTTATGAAAATTATTAAAAAAATAGGCGCACGACAAAAAGTTCATTGTTTGATTAAAAGATATAATTAAATCAGACCACGAAGAGAAAGGCTTTTTAAAAAGATCACTTTATTGAAGCACAAAATACAAAAGGTTTAAAACTTGAAAGATAACTATGAATGACTTTGAGCTGTGACGCGTGACTAACTGATAATGGAATGAGAGCGAGAGCCGCAGGCTCAGCCTATTTATAGGGGGAGGTCTTAACATGGATTAGTCAATGTTTAGTAGTAATTGTCGTCATGTAACTCCTCCCTCCCGAAGATTAAGCATTGCTCCGGAAATGTGCAAAAAGAAATCTAATTTTACTTAACAAGATATTTGGCACCCACTCAGAGCATTCATAGCTGTTCTTACACAGTAACATTCAGTTGAAACTATTAATGATAAATAAATTTTTAAATGGATATCATACTTGAAGTAACATTGCTCTAGCATTATTAATTCTCAATTAATAAGAATCATTATAGTACGTAAATTCAAGTTTGCAGTATGCGTATAGTATACCAAAGGTACAATAATTTTTATAAAGGTGCATAAAGCGAACATAAAATTTCATAAGAAATAGCTTAAAAATGTAAGAGGAAACTTATACTTAACATAGTATTATTACTATTGGTTCCTCGATTTGATTAAATATTAAAGAAATTATACTATACAAAATGTAGCAAAGATATTAAATGGTATCGTACTGTATTTGATATGGCATTATCAAGATATACAGTATGAAATGAAAATTACTATTATCAATCTTAATGAATCAAATTATAAATACAAAAATTAAAATAACATTTTCTTATTAAATCAATATTAATCTGCTTTATTCTTATAACATTGGTAAACGCTTAAATACCAGAAAATAACTCCATTAATTATTCAATCATTTATACCTATACAAGAATAATTAAAATTATTAGTTCCTTACATTATATCTCGTTAACCGGTTAATGTATATAAAATATTAATTACAAGTAAACTTGTTGCTCAGAGTATATTATAGAAATACTTCATGGTTACATTGTAATGGAAAGGTTTGTTCCACTTATAATTAATAGTTCTTACTTAATTACACATATGGATAATTATTATAGTTAGATTCTATGGAGAATAAACAATTGACAATTAGTCTCGTGCTTAATAGTTGTTGGCTTAGGTAATAATCCTTCAGTGTAATTACCTTGTATGTAACTGAAGCTTAAATGACGAATAGTCAGATACGTCTTTTAAACTAAAAGTAAATATTTGAATTCACAAAGCTGATTAGATGTAAAGGTTTAAACATCGCCTAGTTTAATTCTCGAGGAGTGCAATTATTTGACTTTTAATTCTTAAGCGGTAAACAACTTAATCCAAAAAATAAAACATAGCCAAATTCCAAATTTGCTATAATCTCTAAATAGCAGATTCTTTGTACCTTAACGATCTGTAGGTAATTGTTTATAAATGGAATTAACATAATTCGTTCTGATATATATGTGAGTGAATAGCTATTATACTGAACAGTACACAACAAACTTAAAATATTTAAAACAATTTCGTGCTCTTCATTCAGATTTATAACTATCTTTAAAGAACAATTGATCAACTTGATACAAATTAAATTATCTAATGTTATAGCCGGTGGCTGAAATGTTTTCACAATTACATTCATTATAAACTAATATAAAGAATAATTGATATTACGACATATAATAAATTTGTCTTTTAGATACAACCAATACAAATGTAGCTTCCAATCTCTCTTGCCAAAAAACCAAATTCTTTAGAAACGGATAATATACGTAAATATAATATAAATAAATTTTTCTACTGAACATTATGACGTTAGATTAGCCCATCGAAATATAACCCATTCACAAATTTCCTCTATAATTAATTGATATCGTTTGATCATGATTTATTTGATTATACTTTATTAATTTTATCAATTTCGTCAATATCTGTTAAGTCTTGTTTATTACTTACTGTGGCGGCTACTAGGACCTGGATCATGATGAGTGTCCTCGTCATTGTCCGTAACAAAATATTTTTTCTTCTGCTTATTCGGTCTTTTAATGTTGTTTATGTGCGTGTCGCCTATTTTTATTTTGTTGTATAGTAAACTCTTTTTTGGTTTGATCCGGGGTGTTTTGGCGAATTCTTCTGAGTTAAGCTCAGGAGGTTCTTCACGGTTTTGGTTAAGTTTCTCATTACGGGTTTCTTTAATGAATTCTATTTTCTGTTTTACTTCCGTATGTAAGTCTTTTAATTGTTGAAAATAGTTATTGACATGTATCTCTTGAATGTCTTGTGTATCATACGAGTCCTTCGTCTTTCCGAATGTTATCTCATTTGGAGTTAACTTTAAATTTTGATTAAGAGTATTATTGTATGCTATCGTGCTTGTTTGTACGATTCTTTCGAAGTTAATCTTCTTGTTTTGATTAATGTTTATCCTCATTATTTCGTTGAAGGTGGCATGGCATTTGTTTAGTATCCCTAATGAATTCGAATAGTTTTTACTTGTATAATGGATTTCTATATTCGTTGCTTTGCAAAATTGTTGAATCAAGATGTTGTTAAATTCTTTTCCATGGTCCGCGCAAATACGCTCTGGTATAGGGTATAAGCTGATGTACTGTTCCAAGGTTTGGCATATAGTTAACGCGTTTTTATTGCTGATCACCTGAGTGTATAATCGTTTCGAGAAGGTATCGATGGTTGTAAAAATTATTTTTTTGTCAAACTGCAATAAGTCCATCATAATCTCCTGAAATGGTTTGTCGGGAGTCGGTGTTGTTAGGAATTTACTTTTGATTGGTTTTTTATCATATTTATTTGTTTTACATATTTCACACTGGTTTATTATTTCTGTGATCTTATCTTTCATATTCGGAAAGTAAAGTTTTCTTTTTAATCTGTCGTAAGTCTCCAAAATCCCACGATGGCAGGTCTTTCCGTAATGATAATCGAGGATCGCCTGTTGTTGATTACTCACCTCAGTGATATCTTCACATAGCAGACAATATCTCTTGAGTATTACAGTTTTGTATTCTCTCTCAATTAATTCTTGGATCTGTTTAAAATAATCTCCGTAAATCTCGTTCAAAGTTCTGAAGTTCGTTTGACAGTATATACCATAGACTTTGTTTGGTCGTAATATTTCCAACAGTAATTCATTTATTTTTTCGGGATCATTAATGTATAAGGTGTAACGATTTTTTTCAAATATTTTTTCGTAGGTAATTCTATTGGTCCCTCTTTTTATTATTATCTGATTTTTTTCAACGTTTATACACTTGTCGCTATCCACCAGCCATACCTGCTCATTGTTGCTAGCCTGTGAATGTTGTGTTATTAGGCTATCTAAGTCTTCGTTAGTTAATACCGGTAATTCTTCCGTTGGTTCTAAAGTACTTTGATTATTTGTTTCCTCAAGTTCTAAGAGTTGATCTAAGAAATCATCGTATTCTTGAGTTCCTTCCTCTGGAATGCTATTATTAATTTCTACATTACCTTCTAAAGTGTTGATTTCATTTCTTCTCGAGAGACAGTCAGCGACATAGTTCGTTTTTCCGTTTATGTGCTTAATTTCGAATTCAAACTCCTGAAGTCTCCAAATCCACTTCATTATTCTACTGTTTCCATTTTTCATACTGAATACCCACGTGAGCGGTTTGTGGTCTGTCAACAGGAGGAACTTTGTTCCATAGAGATATGGTTTGAAATGTTGTGTGGAATAAACTATGGATAATAACTCTTTTTCTATGGTACTATAATTTTTCTCTGTTTGCGACAAGACTCTTGATGCGAAGGCAATCGGGTGTTCTACGTTATTTGTTTTCTGGCTAAGCACTGCACCTATTGCTTGGTCGCTCGCGTCCGTTGTCAATATAAATTCCTCGTTCCAATCCGGATAGGCCAGTATCGGTGTATTAGTCATTTCCTGAATTAGTCGATGAAAACTGTTTTCAAATTCCTTTGACTCATAATCTTTTGTTTTAATAGCTGAAGTTAGAGGTCTCGTCATATTGGCATAATTTCTTATGAACTTTCGGTAATAACCTGTCATACCCAAAAATCGCCTAAGGGATTTTTCGTCTTTAGGTTTTTCGAATTCTAAAATAGCCTTTATTTTAATAGGATCCGTCTTTAATCCATCCTGCGTTACAACGTAGCCCAGAAACTTCAACTCTGTTTTGAAAAATTCGGTCTTGTCTAATTGGATGCTTAAGTTGTTTTTCTTCAACGTCTGTAACACCCTTTCAATGTCATTCAGGTGCTCTTCTTCATTTTTTGAATAAATTATTATATCGTCGATATAAGCCATGGTTCTTGGTGTGTTCTCTATGGCCATGTTTATCATACGTTGGAAAGTTGGTGGTGCATTGCACAAACCGAACGTCATTCTCAGGAACTCAAAATGTCCGTCGTCTGTGCTGAAGGCTGTTTTTGAAATCGATTCTTCCTCCATTGGTATTTGATGAAACCCTGATTTTAGATCGATGGTTGTGAAATATTTGGCTCCTTTTAATTTATTGAGTACATCTTCTATGTTTGGTAAGGGGAATTTATCATTCGTGGTTTGCTGATTAAGTTTGCGGTAGTCTATGACCATTCTCACTTTCTTAATCCCACTAGCATCCATCTTTTTCGGCACTATCCATAGTGGCGAGTTATAAGGTGAATTGCTCTTTCTGATTATTCCATCCCTTAACAGTTTTTGTACTTCATCTTTAATTTGACCTTTGAATTGCTCGGGGTACCTATAATTTCTTGTGTAGATCGGGTCATCATTTTTAGTATTGATCCGATGTTTTAATAAATTAGTGGCTTGGAGTTTTTCATTGTCCTTTTTTATGACTTCTCCATTATTCGAAATTATTTTTATTAATTTATTAGTTAAATCTGTCGGTAGGTGTTCCGTTATTAATGCGTCGTCTATTTCTTGTTCGTTGTCCATCAAGTTTAATTCGTTCTTTGAGTCATTGAATTTAAATGTATTGTCTCCGATCACTATGTGATTTTCTGTACAATCTATGTTCATTTTCAAATTCCTCATCGTTTCGAAGCCTAACAAAATATCGAACCTATTGGAAAATGGGTAGACTAAAAATTCAGTCAGTTGGTCTATACCAAGTGCATTTTTTATGTTTACCACAACGCTTGCATTACCGTCGTCGTAACCCGTGGGCGTTTTGATAGAAAATTCTTTTTTCCTTAATGTGAAATTATGTCTTTTCACTACGTCTGGGTGTATATAGTTTTTTGTAGCCCCCGTATCAATCAACCATTTGTTTTTTTTGAAGTCTATGATGTATGGTAAATCATTTGTATAGTGCAGTTCTTCGCACTGTTTATTCACCGTATTTTGCTTATTATTATTTAAAATATTCTCGTCTAAAATTGTTCTTTTCCCTCTGAGAGAGGCGGATCGGTTTGTATTTGCTCTGAGTCTAAAAAACGGTTTTCCGAGCGGTCTAATTTCTCTTGTAAGTCTCTGATTATTCTGTCCTTATCGTCTTCAATATAATGTGCTCTATCGCTAGCCGTTCGCATGGAAACTGTCTGTGGATAGGATTGATTTTGTTGGTAGTTCATCGGTTGGTTCCACTCTGGATTTTGTCGTGGTTGGTTAAAATAGTTATGTTGTTGTTGTGGATTCCATTGCTGTTGGTAATTATATCTTTGGGGTTGCGCGTTGTTATTATTATAGTTATATTGGTAATCGTACCTTTGTTGTTGTTGTTGGGGTTGCGCGTTGTTATTATTATAGTTACTATTGTACCGTGGTCTATATTGCTGAAAATTAGGATTATAGTTATTGCCTTTGTATCCCTGATAATTGTTATTTGATCTTTGTCGGTATTGTTGTTGGGGTCTATTCGATTGTTTATTATACTGTTGTCTTGGTCTTTCCTCCGTTGCATCTTTATTAAATACACGGTTTCCGTATACCGATTCTACCACGAATGAGGCTTGTTTCCTCAAAAAGTTGTAAACATCGTTTAGCGTTCGGTGGCGTAGGTGCTGTAGAAATATTGCTATCGTCGGATGCAAGTTTTTAACAGCTTCTTGACTAATGTCGTTGTCGTAACGCGCCATCTCTTGGTCCTTATCTCGTATCTCGTTATCTGTGTAAATTCTTGAGTATAGATCACATCTTTTTATTTGCAATCGTTCTATGTAATCAATGGGGTTTTCGTTAGTTCTGGGTTTTGTATTGGAGATCTCTCTAGCCAATTCGCAGATTGACCGGTTGTCTTGGTAATGTTGTCTCAGGAATTCAAGTAGTTCCATTACCGAGCCAAACTGTTTATCGAACGTCGCGATTTTGGCGTTCCCCTCTAACTTGGTCTTAGCGCACATAAGGATAAGTCCTTCATTTCTGATTCTATTTGGGTTTTCGGCTTGGCAAAATCTAGTCAATAAGTAAGTCACGTTGTCAATGTATAATATAAGGTTTTCGGTTTTCCCATTGTAACTTGGGATGAATGTACAGTCGCTGTTTTTAATTTTCTCATGTTCCATATCTGTATCTGTTTCGTTTCCGTTTATGTTTCTAATGGAATTTAATCTTTCGACCAAAGACATATATAAAGAATAAAAATAAGTTTTAAAATAAAATATAAAATAAGTTTTAAAATAAAATATAATATAATGCTGGTTTCATACCCTGTTGTAGTACTTCGTTCTAAGCGGTGTCTTAAGGCTTCTCTACTCCGGTGGTTGATAATGTTCGTTGACCTGAGCTTAGGATATTTGAAAATACCGGCAGTTCCTCCTTGAAGTCGGTGTGTTGAGTCTTGCTCCACAGTGACGTTCTTCTCGCAAGAGTAGCGACGGTCGGAATTTTATTGAATCGTCTATAATTGAATAAAATTCTAGTTGTCTGAACAGCCCTCAGGTCCCTAAGTTCGGGCGCCAATTAAATCAGACCACGAAGAGAAAGGCTTTTTAAAAAGATCACTTTATTGAAGCACAAAATACAAAAGGTTTAAAACTTGAAAGATAACTATGAATGACTTTGAGCTGTGACGCGTGACTAACTGATAATGGAATGAGAGCGAGAGCCGCAGGCTCAGCCTATTTATAGGGGGAGGTCTTAACATGGATTAGTCAATGTTTAGTAGTAATTGTCGTCATGTAACTATATATTCAAAAATAATTTTTTAAAGGGAAGTGAGTTGTTTTATTTTCTGTTCAGCTTATTTAGCCCTTTATGTTATTGGCTGAACAAAAACAAAAACATTTATCTTCATTGGCTGTTGGAAATTTGGTTAGTTGCAAAGCCAAGGGAGAGATGCATAATTTAACTTTTCATTCACTTAACGGCCAGTTTTTTGTGCGACGAAGCACTAAATCATCAAAACTGTTTATTTTTTATTTTATTTCTTCCAGATATTGTACAGGGTGGAAGAGACGAACGCTGTAGTAACAGTAGACCACCACAAATCCTACATCGTTTACGGGGCAGTCTCTCACCTTTACGGGATCGCAACTTTTTTCCCGTTTGCCGGCGAGCTATCCCGTAGGATGAAGTTTCCCGGTAAGAATGACGAAGAGCTTACGTTAAAACATTACTCAATCAGTGGAAACCCTATGGGATGGCATGAGGTCGCCATCAGTCTGGATTTTCTGGACGGAGTCAAAGAGGCGGAGAAAGTCAAGGAGCCCGATAGCGTAGAAGGGGCTTCCGGCGCTACAGAAGAAGTACGAGGAACCGCCGAAAAACCGGCAAGAAGAGGACCAGGAACATACGATATTGACTTCCACAAAGCGTATTATAAATCACTCGAACATCAAAATTATTATACTACTAAATAATAATAATACTATCGGGCGAGTTCGATGATTTATTGAAAATAATAAAAAGTAAATATGCATTTTCTCAGTTTAATCACTTTATCACATAAATAAAACTATACAGACGACACAGTGGGAGTCCTGACAATGACCAGTTTCTCCAATCATGTCCTGAGCGTATGTGGCTCTCGCGCTATTGGTAAGCCTCCAATGGCTCGTATCTGGTGACGCGGCTGACGGAGGAGCGGACCTCCATTTTAGTAACTATTTTGCATGGAAGTTAAAGCAAACCCGCACGCAGTCTTACCGGCTTACGCATTTATTGACTTCCCCCAATCTATCACTGCTTCTGAAGCTATTGATCTACAAGAGCATACTCAGGCCTACTCTGCTGTATGGTGCACAGCTTTTTCGTCATCTGACCTATACGACAGCTCAGCGACTCCAAAAATTTAAAACGGTATACTGATGAAAGTAGTCAGACATACTTCATTCGAACAGCGGAGCAACAGTGAGCTTCACGAGATCTTTGATCTGCCTACGGTGGATGAATTCTTCCAACGTAGACATATAAAATTTTTTGACTCCCTGCAATACTTGACAAACCCGGTGTTTAACACGATAACCCCCGCTCCGTTCCCCCATCGATGGCAAGACGCTGTCGCGGCTGGAACAATTTAGTCTTACGTTTTAGTTTGTAAGTTTTCTCCCAAATTGTAAACTGAAGGTGAGCCCAATCACCTAGATTTGTATATAAACTATTAACTTTGTAACTTCAATCAGATTGTTATGTAACCCAACCTCCTTCGAATGTATCTGCGCATCGCAGAAAGAGGAGAAATTGTAAATAGAAATTGAAATTTGTAAAAATGTTAATAAATTCAGGGGTTAAGGGAAAAACAAAACAAAACAAAACGGAGGAGCGTGGGTGATTCCCAAGACTCCGCTTCCTCTCACGCATGCGAGGGAGGTGACAACCATGAGGATTTGGGAGGTCTCTGGGCTGTTTGTAAATACTGTATACAGACGACGTTATTTGGGCTGTTCCACATTTACCATTTATTGTACTAACTGTAGAAACACTCTACAAAAATCACATGCCATTCATAAGTAAACAGAAATGAAGAAAAACATTTGTCAACTTTAATAAATAGACTACAACAATATCATCAAATTTTATTTTATAAATATACTTATATATAAAGAAGGTGTTAATATTGAAACTCTTCAATCTAAATCACAATAACTGTCGAAAAAATTAACATTTCAAACCCCCGATTGTTTGAATTTTCAGTACAAATAATGCGGTATTATTTTATCACCCTAGGTCCTTTTTTTCCTTTACTATAATTTAAAATAAATAAAAAAAAAAAATGCTTCTTCTTAAATCACAGTACAAATATGAGTTCGTCTAAGAACAAAACGTTTCCTAGGTTTTTATTCGAACATCTGCTTTCTTAATAATCCTTTACAAGATCTGAGAAAGGAACTTTGGAAAATATCCTATTTGCGATTTGTTTGAAAGCGGCTCCGATGGCCTCTTGAAAAGACTCCTTCATATCGTCCAGTACCAGTTGCCAGTTCTCGTTTAGAACATTGTTCAAAGTGTCACCTGAAAAATAAATTTGTATGAATAATGAATACATTCTTAACGTTTTCTTATATACAATAAGTACATAATTATTACAAACAGTCAAACGTGTCGGGTTTACTAATTTAGGCGTTCCAATAGCCAGTCTATTTTTGGTATCATTTAGCCAAAGTTGGTTAACCTGTGGTAGCCTAGCTATAATGTGACATTCTAACCTAACACGTATGGAGTACTTTCTAATACTATTCAACAACTTAATGGCATTATTCTATTGCCTGGTTGCCTGTTGCTTTTCAAATATTCACCCTTTTTGTCGAGCATTTTCTTCAATTATAAAAAAATATGTATGGTATTTTCGTCCTTTCATTCCTACGGGAACACGGGATGCTCACGAACTTCAGCCAGCCAGGGATTAGGGTGGTTGGATAGGTTAGTATGGAATTTTATGAACTTGGAAGGGATGAGTTCGAGAATGTAAGGTATATTAACATCATTATGAAGGGTTTTGTTGCTGGTATAATAAGGGGCATTTACTATTGTTCTCAGGACTTATGATTGAAAGGATTGGATACACTTGATGTCCGACTTTTTTATTCACTATCTAGAGTACATCCTCTTCCCGTAATGAAATAACGACTCCTAAGATTAGTTAAACTGCTCACTCTTTCGATTTTTTTTTACCAGCAAGTGTGGGATCAATTTTCTTGCAGTTGGTTATTCCAGCAGCGGAGCAACAGTGAGCTTCACGAGATCTTTGAGCTGCCTACGGTGGATGAATTCATTCAACGTAGACATACCAAATTTTTCGATTCACTACAGTACTTGACAAACCCGGTGTTTAACACGATAACCCCCGCTCCGTTCCCCCATCGATGGCAGGACGCCGTCGCGGCAGGAACGCTTTAGTTTTAGGTTCTAGTTTTAGGTTTTAGTTTTTAGTTTCTCACAATATAAACCAAAGGTGAGCCCCATGACCTAGTCTTGTATACATGTATTTTGACCTGTCAACTTCAAAAAGAAATTGTTGTTGTAATTCTACCCTCCTTCGAATGCATCTGCGCATGCAGTAAGAGGAGAAAATTGTAAATTGTAAAATTATTGACAAATAAAGGGGTTATGGAAAAAAAAAAAAAAAAAATTAAACACATACTTATTTCTTTGTTGCCTTTGAGTAAGTTTTCAAAGTATAGGATCATCTTGCTGACGGTAAACGGAAACCTCACACTATCCATCTGAACGTAAACTTTACCGTTTTTCCTGGTTTCGTGTCCTTTCATTATTAGGGTTGAGGTTAAATCCACTGCAAAAAGAACAAAAACAAAATGAGTAAAGTACAAATTAATAAATAAAATATTTATTTAGAGAGCTTTGTTTACTTAGTGTGATGTTGAAGCGGCCGTCACCTTTGATCGGGAGAGACAGTATTTTGCCTACGGATTCGTAATAGCCAGTCAGAATCACAGGCTCTCTCATGACAGAGTCTACTTCTATCGCTGGCATAGACATGTTAGTTCTGAAATAATTAATAAACTATTAGAAAATTTATAGTTTAACGCAGGTTTTTTTTTTTTGGGGGGGGGGGGCTATCTTATCTGATGAGGTCCATGAAAGAAAAATGTTAGATTTCCGTTTGATTTGTAAACGCTACAAAATATCTCGGATCAGTACAAGAGGTGGAAAATATATCTTAAACCTATCAAATCTTAACCCTTTCGTTTCGAATTCACGTTATTGTAGTCGGACTTGCGACGTGGCACGAACTATAGAAATGTATCCTTCGAATAATTGACAATAACACCAAAGTGAGTATGTCAAGTCTTTATTTTCTGGCACCAATGAAACCACCATTGAAACAGTAGTTATTTAATGTTAAATAAATTGGAATGGCTGTTCTGACCACGTGAGAGCACATTAAATACAGTAAATCAAAAAAATAAATAAAAATACCCAAATAAAAGGTATTCCTAGAAATGAAGCTTTGGGAATCAAAAATAGAAAATCATGTATTTAAGGTTGATTTCAATAAATTTGTTTAATTGGAATTTTAGTTATTTACAATTCTTAATATTTGATAAAAGACGATGATTAAGTGACGGAAATGGTATACAAATTGTAGAGTCTTTTCTGATATTTGTGGTGAGTATGTTCAAGAATGATATTACTCCCACTTGATATTGTTTATCCATGACGATTTGAATTGAGTTTTTCTCAAACTATAGCTTCATTAAATCTATCATTTAAAATGTTTTCACAATTTTAAGTTAACCGGTGTATTTTTAAATAAATAAAATATATCTCAAAATAATTTCTTCACTTGCTGTGCTCTTTAATTCGTTTATGAATGTTTACAAAAACACAATTCCTTTTATAATCGATGTAAAAAAAAAATGGGAACAACAAAGGTTTTTCTCTATATCAAACAGGACCTTTGTCTCGCCGCCGGGTTTCTAACACTCAATTACGAGCTGTGAACTGTAAAGGTTTTGTACTTTCGTATATGTTTTAGGCACTTTCAGCAAGTCTAATTGCCATCATTAGAGCTTGAGAGCGTCGCTGTATCGATGGAGGCCGACCGGCGAGTCACTTACTGAAAATTGTGTCG
This sequence comes from Acanthosoma haemorrhoidale, assembly GCA_930367205.1. Taxonomy (NCBI): domain Eukaryota; kingdom Metazoa; phylum Arthropoda; class Insecta; order Hemiptera; family Acanthosomatidae; genus Acanthosoma; species Acanthosoma haemorrhoidale. Next base: position 103,584,677 of record OV884015.1, on the reverse strand, counting down.
ATATTTTTTCCCTTTGGCTAATATTTATAAAAATTATTATCAATTACAAACCTGACGTCTTTGACTAAAGCAGAGCTGAGACCCGAGAGATCGACATTTTTGAATTTGTGCCTCACGTTGAGTGTTTTGCCGGGGGAGTCGGAGAAGTCTAGGATGTCTATGTGAAGAGGATCCAAAGAAAACACTCCATACTTCGGCAAACCTAAAATGTAAGTATGGTAAAATGTGCGTAAATAACATAAACAGAAGAACGCATATTAGCTACGTAATATAACTAATAATATATTATATATTACTTACTCACTAGAAATAAATAATGAACGAGCTGAGTATACACGCGACTGTGTAATTTATATACAGATCAGTCTAAATGTGAAAACAAATTAGTTTTTAGTGACAAAATGCGCTTTTATGCGTTTCAAAGCTTGAAGAATTTCTGTAGGACTTAAAAGTATCTAAAAGCTCACAGATGCTCAAGCCAAACTACAGGCGAATGCCATTCATTTCTTTAACCACAACTTGTTTTTGCAAATGTTTTACGAGGTGGCATAAATAGTCTGAATAGATATTGAACGGGTGGTTACAAAACACCAATAACAATTTATTTCAAGGTTTGGGACATCAAATTAATTTAACATTGCATACATTAAAACAGATATATTTTAGGCACTTTCAGCAAGTCTAATTTGCCATCATTATAGCTTGAGAGCGTTGCTGTATCGGTGGAGACCGACCGGCGAGTCACTAGTGTCGATATTTTTTCCCTACAGCTAATAAAAGTTATCATATTTGTTGTTCGTCCTTTATAGTTTATAGTTTTATGTTACCTCGTTTGAGAACCGGTAGCGCTCCTTGCACAGATTTGATAAAACATTTGTCAAAATCCTTGTCTTTCCTGCTACAGATCGCTGAAAAATAATATTATATTAATTACCTTCCAGGGAATAATACTATATCTCATATCAATTAGTTAATTAACAGATTCGATGACATAGCGAGAAAAATCAAAAGAGAAGTCATGCCACTTGATGATTTTACTAACAAGTGAAGGATAAAGTGAAGGACTATCAAGTATGTACTCACCTTGAGAGTAGGCAGATGTGAGGTACACAAGGATGACCAGTCCACAGAGTGCCTGCAATGGACAATGCCAGTTTTATCAGTTATCTGAAGGCAAAGCATTGACGGCTTAACTTTATAACTTCGTGGAACTTAAAAAATAACTTGATAGGCGGGCTAACCTTCATTCATACGACACCACTGTTGTTATAAACAACGAGATGTGACAGTGTTTTTTTGTGTATAGTCACAGGTCGAGAATAGTTCCTAAATCACTAGTACAGAGTAACGCTTAATAGCAATTTTTATTTTTTAATTAATTATTAATTATTTGTTTGGGGGGGGGATTGTTTTATTAACGAACTAGAGACTAAAATAATAAAAATTAGTACCATAATATTAAGATAATATAGTAAATTTATCTAGAACTAGATAACAATTGAAAATAATATCCACCTTTACATTTATAAAAACAGTACCAAAAACCTCGTTGGACAGATTTTAAAAGTGGCAACAAATGAGAGTTTCATATATGCCGTAGGCTACCCAAGAAGAACGTATGTCCAACGGTTGCTATTTTTCAACATCCGGTCTCAAGGTGGATTTAAACAAAACAAGCATTGACTGCGTCACCTGATCTGGCTTAAACACGAACTTGAGTTTATCGTACTGTTTAGTATTTCTCCGTCATAGGTTTAGCGGAGGAATGAGAAAATTTTATGTCACTTTTTCAAGCGATAAAAAATGAAAATCGTTAGAAATTTAACACAAGTAACATTTGAAAATAAAAGAAAACGAAAAATGGTTTTTAATAAAACGAAAGACGTAAAAGGACAAAAACTGTCTCTTCTCTTATTTATATGGCATATAAATAGTAGATAATATCCTATTTGCTATAGATAATATAGATAGTAAATTTATCTAGAAATAGATAAAAAATGAAAATAATATCCACCTTTTCATTTATAAAAACAGTACCAAAAACTTCGTTGCACAGAGTTTAAAAGTGACAACAAATGAGTTTTTGAAGACGAAAAATGAGTGTCATATAGCCCGGAGGCCACCCATGCAGAACGTATTTCCAGCGGTTGCTATTTTTCAACATCCGTCTCAAGGTGGATTTAAACATAAACATAAATTGTGGCTAAAACACGAACTTAAGTTTATCCTGTAGGGTTCACTCTGAAAAATTTGAAGAATTCTGTCGAGTTTAAAGAATGTTAAAGTGATGACAGAGAGAAGATGACTATGTTGAAGATACAGCGATAAGATGTACAAACGTCTTTGGAATGTTTTTTTTTTTTTTTTTTTTTTTTTTTCCTTCATAGCCCCTTTAAATTTACAGATAATTACATACAATTATAGATCCTCAGGCGAATCTATTTACAAATTATTTTGTATTTCCTGTAGCATCACTACATTATATATAGGTTTTGTTATTTTATAGAAATTATATGATGAATAAATAAGTATAATGATATACATTATACGTGACTGGACTAAACTGACTAATAAAGGTGATGGGGCTCACCTTTTTGATCAACCTTAAAACTAGCTTACATACTAATTCTTATCCTAATTTTTCCCCTAAAAAATAATTGGAATGTATTCTAGACAGAAAACTTTAACACTTTTCGCACAGATCTTAATAGAATCTTTTGCCCAGTGTAAGACGATCTTAGATGGTAATGGAGAGTGATGATATTAAGCCTGTACCTGCAAGTACCTGCAATCGTGTCAGAGGTGGAGTCAAGACTCTTGGGCTTGACAGTGGCTTGATGGGGTGATAATCAATACATCAAGATGATGTTTGAGACATCCAATGATGGCTTTATTTGATAAAAGAGAGGCAGAGCTCTTGGGTTTAGAGACTAACCAGCAGGTAGTAGCCTCAAGTCAAAGATAGATTGTGGAATTTGGTGAAGGGCATTACAACTCAATGGGTCACATTAGAAAGGGTCACAAACCGAAATACAAATTATTAACTATAATTACAAAGCCCAAAGGAAGAGGATCTACTTCCATCCAGGGTCTGCCTGCCTTCATACTCTACGATAGAAGTCGTAAAAATCATTCAATTGATCTGAAATTATAAAGGCAGATTCCAAAACATTTGGATAAAATACTATAACGAGGAACGTTGAAAGAAAAAGCATTTCTCAACTCTCATTTTAGAAGCTAATCAAGATTTTTCCTCGATGGATAAGGACGCGTTGAAGGCGGCAACGCCAAAATAATTTTGGTGTGATCTGCCCATTAAATAAAATGGTATTTTCCGTCTTATGTTTATTATATTATACCCTACCTGCATAGATAACATAGAATACGATACCACTCATAATGGAAACATAGCATTTCTGTATAAATCATAGTGAGCTTCACGAGATCTTAGATCTGCCTACGGTGGATGAATTTTTCGACTCCCTGCAATACCTGACAAACCCGGTGTTTAACACTATAACCCCCGCTCCGTTCCCCCATCGATGGCAGGACGATGTCGCGGCAGGAACGCTTTAGTCTTAGGTTCTAGCTTTAGGTTTTGGTTTGTAAGTTTTTCTCCCAATTGTAAACAGAAGGTGAGGCCCATCACCTTGTATTATATCCATTGCATTGTAATTTTAACGACAAGCTATATTGTAATGTAACCCAACCTCCTTCGAATGCATCAGCGCATAGCAGAAAGAGGAGAAATTGTAAATAGAAATTTGTTAAATTTGTTTAAATTCGGGGGTTTAGAGAAGAAATAAAAAACTGTATAAATCGGCTGTGTAATTAATTTTGAATATTTTTTACAAATCCGATACTTATAATCCATTATAATTTATAACGTACCATTTAGTATTTCTCCGTCATAGGGTTGACAGACAAATGAGAAACTTTTATGTCACTTTTTTCAAGCGATACAAAATGAAAATCGTTGGAAATTTAACGCAAGTAACATTTTAAAATGAAAGAAAACGAAAAATGGTTTTTAATAAAACGAATGACGTAAAAAGACAGAAAGTATCTCTTCTCTTATTTATATGGCACGGGCGTTGGTGGGCCAAGAACTTTTAAGAGAGAACAAATCCATTTTCATTCACTATTGACAAATAATATAAAATATGACAAGATATAAATAAAATAACACCGTTTATATAGAAAGATATTGTTTATCACATTTTATATATTATGATAGGGTTTCTCTCCTTCCACTCGTCATAAAATATATATACATATTTTTATTTTAGATGTAAGTTAGTTTAAAGTTTTATGATTCATAAGGTGAGCCCCATCACTTTTTAAACATGTTTAAACAATCAATGTACAATGTACATTATACTTTTGTAACAATCACAAATCGCAATGTAAAATTAATAAAAACTGTATAAAATGTAGCCAAGCTATTGTGAATTGATTTATATAGATTATATAATTGTAATAATAATATATATTATAGATAATTGATTTATATAGAATCTAAATTTATTTCCATAATTTATAGTAATAAAGGGATATGAAGGAAAAAAAAAAACTTTTTTGCTTATTAGATAGATTTTTTTTAAGGACTAACTAGTCACAATTAGATTAAATTTAATAAAATCGTCAAAAATAAAATCTTGAGATTAATTTTGGTTTTTTTTTTTTTAAATGAGGTGTAGTTTGAATATACCTTTGAATTTCATTGTAAATTAGATCACTTTTACAAACGTTACAGTTTAACATAGAGCTCGACAGAGGACAAGCTATTATTGCTAATCGCGAACTAGATATGATGCACTAAATTATATAGATCAGTTTCTCCATTGCCAGGAGCCTTACCAGAGACTGCATGCTGAAGAAGAGGGTAGCTGAGATGTGGAAGGGCTGCAGAATCGGAAGACACTGGAAGCCATGACTGACCTAAGCTCGTATTTAACTTGTTCATCAAGGTCGTTCAGCCAGTCCACCTCTCTTCTTCGCCCTTCTTTTCTAAAGTTGGACGTACCATTTATCAAATCTGTCCTTAATGGAATACGTTACACTTCCGTAACGGTTCTCTGCTACCGTAGGCGAAGGTAGAAATTCTGCATACTTAGGAAAATATTCAGTAGAATTATACAACTAAGAGATGGTTGTGCATTAAAAAGGATTGGTCACTCCACTTAGTCTCATAATCACTTATTGATATAGTCTCACAAATCAAGAGCCCACAAGGGAAAATACAATGAAAACACTAAGTGATTTACCAATTAAAAAATGGTTTAAATTATATTTTAAAACAAAGTTTTCTACTGTTGTCTCTCAATGACTCAAAATAATTTTGGAATACCTTTTTTTGGAAACACTGTGACGCCGATTATAAGGAAAATTCACAACTTCAGGATATAATGGAGATCGTAGATGGAGGAAATAAGTGGAAATCGTATTTTCGAAGAATAATTATTCACCCTCAACCGCTAGTAATGATTTCTGTGAAAATTTTCAAATCTCCTCCTAGGTGGTAATTATTCTTTCGTTTTCTTCATCATTATATTTTGTGCTATTCCAAATGCTTGATCATTTTGTAAACAATCTTTTGGAATTGCCAGAATCAAACTTGTTTTGTTTTCAAAGTTGACCTCGTCACCACAATAGTTATTCTTACACACAACCATTATAAAAATGGGGACTCTAGGGTCAGGAGTAATCACACAAGTTAATATAACAAAAAAAAAATCATTCCCAAGAATCAGAATGTTTTGCTTAAGAAAATATAATTGAAGTGTGGAATTAAAACTTGATTTTAAAAGAGGGAAACGTGTGTATTAATGAGATGGACGAGGCCAGAGCATTGCACAGCATTCTCAAATTTTAATAAAATAAATAAGAGTTACATTTTGAAAATGTACAAATAAATTCTTAATGACTTCTATTAACTTTCTTATTATTTATGAAAATAAGTCAAATCAGAAATAACTTTTTAACTAAGTATTACAAATATAAATAACCTAATGATATTAGCTGAAATTTATTTCTAGTAATTGTACATATTATTTCATCTTATTTACAAATTATATCATCTATGCTATATAACGAAGCATTGTTTCGAAATCGATGAAATGTCAAAATAAACAAATACCCAAAGGACAATTATCTTCACATGATTTATCGTCGAAGCTTGAATAAATAATAAGGTTGATAATTTCAAAATAAAAGCTTGCCAATTGCTAAAAGAAATAACGAAAGAAAAAGTGACGGATTTATTAGGAGAAATTTAATTTCGAATAGCTAAAATATTGAGAAAAAAAACCCCCAAAAATATATATATATATATTTTTTTTTTTCATAGCCCCTTTAAATTTCCAGATAATTATATATAATTATAGATCCCCCGGTGAATCTATTTACAAATTATTTTGTATTTCCTGTAGTATCACTACATTATATACAGGTTTTGTTATTTTATAGAAATTATATAATGAATAAACAAGTATAATAATATACATTATACGTGACTGGACTAAACTGACTAATAAAGGTGATGGGGCTCACCTTTTTGATCAACCTTAAAACTAACTTACATACTAATTCTTATCCTAATTTTTCCCCGTCAGTCAGTTGCCATCGATGCGGGAGAGGTGATGGGGTCATAGTGTTTAACACTGGGTTTGTGAGGTGCTGCAACGAGTCAAAAAACTTGATGTGTCTCCGGCGGATGAACTCACCCATCGACGGCACACCAAACAACGGGTGCAGGTCAGCGTTCTTCAACCTCTCGAAAGAGGTATGTCGGACCACTAAAAAATATTAAATGCTGCTAGAACGAAAATAATCATTCTATTAGTATCGTCTTTAGCGAGTAGCTTCTCACAATTTATTTTTTAAAATGATACTGTTATTTAATTTTCAAATATTTTTATTAGAACTAAATAACTATTCATGATAATTGAAACATAATTAAAATTGTTATATAAGAATTTAAATAACGTAGTACTGAGCCAATTTGAGTGTCGCTAAATTATAAATAATTAACAAAAAAAACAAACATAAAACTATATATAATTCTGTAAGATGGCGTTATTACATCTTAACGACAACATAAATGAATAAAAAAAGAACCTGGACTCGAAATTGTTTGAAATTATAGCCTTTCCTTTTGGATTTGGAATTTATTTCCTGTTAGACATTGGTGAAACCATAATGGATTCTAGTTTTCAAATTCCGACCTAAGAATAGCAACTTATTTTAAATTCTATGAATGTGAAAGTACATTGGCTTTCTTTCTTTCTCTTCGGCTTACTCATCCAAATGCATTGAAACATCTGAAGCGTTGCTTTATTACATTCATTTGATGTGACGAAAAACATTAAATATATCGTATAATAGGGCGTAAAAATTACGGTAATAAGCAGTCTAATATGCCATAAAAAAAAAAAAGATAACGCGCACTATGCAGCCAAGGTAATAATGCTGAAATATTAAACCATAAATAGTCACGCAAAAAAAACAAAACGAATTTCACAAAGTTCATATTGTCCTTCAACAAAATGAATGCAGTTAATGGATAGTTTTCACTATCGTATTAAGGATGATAAATTGATAATTTATGTAAATCCAGGTGGGATTTTCCTTCACAGGGGATCCTGTTGTTGCATGCACACTAAACAACTTTAAATCCGTTGAAAAACAAATCATTTTCATCTTCCCAGTTAAACAGCACGACCCAAACGTTCAATTTTGAACAAAAAGAAGACTGGGTTTTTGGCATGGTTTTCATTATTGCTTCTATTGGGTTGGCAAGAAAGTGATTTCGGTTCGCAGCACTATATGGCTAGCGTTAATTTTTTTTCTTTTGAGATTTGATAGGTAGGTATACCTTTAGGTTGCTATAAAGAAATTCCGTGTAGTTATGTTTACAACTATCAGTTTACGGTCAGTTATAACATAGAGAGTAAAAATAAGCATTTTCGACACATTTTATTTTCATAAATGCAAGAAAGCGGCTGAGGCTCACAAAGAGATATGTGAAGTTTATGGTATTGATTGTTTAACAGAACGCTCGTGTCAGAATTGGTTTAAAAAATTTCGTTCTGCAGGTTTTTTTGCACTAAAAGATGACCAACGTTCTGGTCGATCTTCTGAAGTCGATGACGGCAAAATGAAAGCTATAATTGAATCGAATGGTCATATAACTGTGTCAGAGATTGCAAAACAGTTAAATGTATCATACACAACAATTGAAAATCATATAAGACGTCTTGGACTCGATATTTGGGTTCCGCCACAATGCGAGGCCTCACACATCTTTAGTAACACGTACGAAACTATTGGAGCTTGGTTAGGAAGTGATGTCGCATCCCCCTTACAGCCCCGACCTTGCACCATCGTATTATCATTTATTTCGAAGTTTACAAAACTTCTAAAATGTTAAAAATTTCAGTAATAACGATGACCTCAAATCGCACTTGGTTAACTTTTTTTGCTGATAAGGACCAGAAGTTCTATGACCGCGGGATCATGAATTTACCAGAAAGATGGCAATAGGTCATTGAACAGAATGGAAGATATTTGACTGATTGAAGTTCATTTTTTGTATAGAACGAGTTTTATTTTACACTAAAAAACCGAAATTACTTTCTTGCCCACCTCAGTATAAACAAGCTAAACTAAACGGAGCAAAAAATAGTTCTTAGTACCACGATCATCATAGCCAACACCCTTTATTGTTCAATATAATATCAATTTTACTTTATTTAAATTATTAAATTAGGCCTTTTGAATAAAAATTAAATCAAATTATTTGAAATATGCATAATGTGTACATTTTAAGCCTAAATATGCGCAAAAGACAAATGTTGGCCGAACACGCAAAAGTGTGCAACAAAAAAAATAGAATGAGCTAATATATGTATATATATACTCATGTTATTTAAAAAATGATACAAAAAGAATATTTATTTGCATACAAATCCCCTCCCTTAATAACTGTCTACAAAAACCAGACCGACAAAATGATGTTTAGAATAAATTTATTTAGAAGGCGTTGCCCAATAACCGGATACCCTCCTGACCAAATAGGGCCGCTACTATCGCTTCCTTCCGGCAGGAATCAAGGATTTCCAGGGAATCCTGCCACTTCGGCGTGTCCTTGTCCTCCCTGGGGTCATCATAAGCTCTGACGTTCAAGGGTGCCTATTCCAAGTGTGTAAACACTCCCAAACTATTATCTTTGGAATATCTTTGCATTTCATTTGTCGCTAACAACCATCTTTTATGTCTTCCTAATGATTGGGACAAAAAAATAATTAAAAAATAGATAGCTACCAGTCTCAGAAAAATATCAAAAATTGACAACTATAAACAAAAGCACGTATTTAACATTGTTTTGTCTCACGTGCTTCCTATTTTTATATCTCAGAGAAATAAATACCCAAACTATATCCTATTAGTTGCTGACCAACACTTCTGCAGAACATCTTTTAAACAGTGTAATAAATAAATAATAATAAAGAAATAGTAAGTTAAATGAATAAAAAGAAATTACCTTTAATGTTAGTTATATATTTTACAAAAGTTTGTATTTAATTTATTTATAATTCGAAGGATTCAAACTTCAAACAGTGTAATTAATGCCTAAAATATCTATCTTCCTTGTTTTGTTTTTTTGGCAACATTTTGAATCGCGACGGTATACCTACATACCAAAAATTACCATCACCAGTTTAATATTTTTTTTTCTTACATGTGTCATTTCAATTAAATTGACTTATTTAAAAAAGATTGTCTGAATCATTTAATTTATTTAAAATTTAAGCATAAACTACTTAACTTGTTTACGCTATGTCTAATAATGAAAACCATTTTTAGTTATTGTTAAACTAATTGTTATTGTTTATGGTTATTTTTGACGTGTAGATAGATAGTTTGGGTTTGAAAATTTTCAAAAATAAAAACGATGTACTATGCACTTATTGTCATTATAATTGTATTTTGTTTTTCTATTATTTTATTCTATGTAAAAATGTTTCTCACACAGAATAAACCCCAATTGTATCCCATACTGACTCGATGGTTCTGGGTTTTGACAAATAAATGTAATATCTAATGTATTACTACATAATCGTTATTCTTATACTGTAACCGACTTCTTCTTTAGAAAAGCCTGGTCTAAATGGTTTATACAATAAATTTCTTCTGAAGAAAGATTAATAGATATTTTTATTAAGTTTTTTTTTTTTGCTATTTATACATATATATATATATCTTATCATTGCATTAATAAACATAGTTAGTTAACCTGTCTGATAAGCAAATATATGTTTAATAAAAAAGGAAAAAATGTTTACAATTACAACAAATGTAGTTTATTTTCCTTAGATAACCTGACTGAAAGCATTTGAAATTTTTAAATATTAATTTTAATAAACCAGCTTAAATAATAAATCGTTACTAAAATAAAAATTGGTCGTGACAGTTGGTAACACTGAATGGTTTTTCTGGATAGTAATATCAGTTTAACCAGTAGAAACTCATCCCGGGTTCAAAACTGGTAGGGGGGGGGGGCTAGGCACGTGGTCTAAAATTAATAAGAAAAGATAAATATTAAAAAAGGCACTTCTTATTAACCTTACATAAAATGTAAAGTTGGAGAAGTAAGTCATTGGAAATTTTACATCTTTCTGAAAACATTCCGGATACATTGATCATTCTTGCGATGAGTGATTGAAATGAATACAAATTATTTCTATTTTAATGATTAGGCAATATATTTAGTTAACAGCTGGTATTCTGTCAATACATTTCATTCTTAGCTGGTAGGCTTGCCTAACGGTTCCCCTTCTGCCCAACCCATATTCTTCAATAGTAGATAACCTCTGTTGTCGCTCCGTATCGGAAAGTGTACAGACGATGATTCCGTTTTCTCGTGGTCGCAAGAAGAGCCTTTGACCTGTCGCCTCACTCGTGCGCGGTCGACATACCCTGCCCGAAGCTTGATCGGCACGAATTTGCTGAGCCCAAACTTCTTCCTCACCTCCGAGATCCCTCGCTTGTACGACTCCTCCTTACCATTGTCCCTTTTCTGATCAGTGACGACAGGAGTACACTCCGGACACACCTCGTACATGTGATGGAAGTGGCAGAGGACCTGCGTTGTACCGACCGTGAGGATGCTCCCGTGGCTCAGAGGTTCCGACACTCCGGGTACCAGCTTCCGCCCGTCGAGGAAGGTGCCGTGTCTGCTCCCAGCGTCCTCTACGCGGTAGCCTTCGGTGAAGCTGATCCTGCAGTGCACCCTGCTCACCATCACATCTTGCAGAGAGACCTCCAGGTCACCACGGCCCAGCGAGGCTCCGTGGCTGGTCACTACGAAGACGGAGGATCCTGCCACCATTCTCAGCCATGGAGCGTGCAGCTGAAGGGACCTGGTTTGCTCGTCGAAGAAGTAGAAGGCCCCGAGGTCGATGTAGTAGAAGAGCCTGGTGGAAGGACTGTAGTAGACCCTCTCCTTCCAGCTGTAGTAGAGACCTGTCTCTTCCACAAAGACAAAGTCCTGGGGGTTGTCCGAAACACGGGCTATTTCTTCACCGACACTGGGCTCCTGACAGTCCATCCTTAGGGAATCTTCCTCGTGCACATCGGTCTGTGAACCATTGTTCATCTCAGAAATTACAGTTTAAATGATATTTATCAGTTGAATTATGTCTTATTGGTTAGAAACAATGCCATATCACGTCGAACTAAATCATCTGTTCGGTGACAAGGATTTTACAAATATTAATTTAAAATAATTTGTATATGAAACAAAATCGGGCAATAACACACAATTAAAGAGTTTGATGATATTTCTAGTTAATCCCTCTTGACTCATATGTTTTTTACAATCATTTTTACTACGACAATTATTCAAACGCCATTTATTCAAACGCCTCATTGATCGATAATGTACAAGGGAATTCGTAACCACGACTACAGCTGTTTTATATAAATATTTAAAAATAAATTGTCATTAATCTGATTTTATGTTTTTTTTTTGCATTTTGATATCCTACACAATATGATAGTAAACAAAATATTTTTTCCATTTCACAAAATCCAAATGGAAGGGGGTGCTATGTTAAAATTATAGAAAACTACCGATGTTAGTGCTGAATCCATAGGCTTTGGTGTCATTGAAAGTTACACTCCTGATACTGTTTAAGTCTCATGTTTTCTGTTATCAAACATGGGGGGGGGGTGAAAAGGGGTAAAAAAAAAATCGCTAAGCTGATTGATGATAGTCCTGATTACATTTAAGCTAACATTAACATTATAATGAATTTGTAAAATAGTTTATTTATATACTCTATACTTATATTATTAATTACATGGATATAAAAATTAGGTCGTATATATGCCATAGCTAGAATTCATTCTTTTTCCTACGGTGAAGGCAAATTTCTTTGTACTGAGGAACTGATAAATGCATTTTAATAGCTGATGTCTTAAACTTTACAATGCCCTTAAACTTATAGACTTTGTACATGCACAGTAATTATTTTAGGAAGTGGGTTGTGAACTTTAGGTTGAAGATGGAAAATAGACTTATTGTACTTTTCCACTCAAGCCGTGTATAAAAAGTTATTATTTAATAATAGTATTAGTATATTAGCTAAATATATAAATGCGAACGTCTTGTTTTCATCTACTATACATAAGAGTAGTTAGCACTTGCTGAAAATGTATTCAATCTAGTATCGGAAACACTAGGATGATGTCAGATATAATTACAGATGATCCTGGAATGCTCTACATCCCCCGGTATCGTCAAGGGTGATCCAGTGATCCTATAATAGCCCGGTGTCTATGATCCTGGTGACATTTCCCTCCGGCGGGACCGACAAGACGACGGCGAAGGTAAGAAGGGCCTACAAGAAGACAAGAGGCCCTCCAAGACAAAGCCTCCAGAGAACAATGGCCCTTATCTGCTCCAGGTTCGGTGGGCACTCCTGCCCCTGCCGGCTCCCTAGCAAGGTTCTTCGACAGCGCACATTTGTGAATGTCAACCAGGCATTGATGATTGCCAAACCTGCGGCAATAATCTTTCAACTTTGTTAAATAAACCAAACCAGATGTTGAATTACATAGGCAACAGTTCTTAAACGAAATTTTGTTTTCTGAATCAACTTTATTATGATAAAATTACAATCTGCCATATGGGGCCATAAGTACTTGTGATCAATGTACTCATCCATACCATATTTACAATTCATCATTCATACAGTATTTACAAACAGCCCAGAGACCTCCCAAATCCACATGGTTGCCACCTCCTTCGCATGTGGGAAGTCCCCCAAGCTCCTCCGTCGGCCGCGTCACCAGACGTATCGGCGTAATAAAAGGGAGAAAAAAAAAAAAATTTTAATAATATAATATAAAATGTAATAAAAGGGTGAAAAAAAAAATAAATAAAAAAAATATATATACACTCACGTATGTATAACATAATTCGAAACTGGCTGATGCGGGCCCACTCGAATTTTCCCTCAAGCTGAAACACGCGTATTATTAATTTATTTATTTTAAAATAACACTAGTAATTAATTCTAATAATGAATAGGTTGTTAATCTTAAAAATCAGCTTAATCTCTTTCTGGTAGTGGTACGACGAGTCCAGAAGATGTTTGGGAAATGACGGAGTGCTAGCGGCTTGTGCTCCACCTCTATCGGGGGTTGACTAGTACCTCCGGAAACGGCCCATATTTGTTTCGTTTATTGACTCAATCAAATTAATTAATTGAGTCACTGATTTTATTTATATGGGCCGTTCCCGGAGGTACTGCAATACCGGGTCAACCCGCGACAGAGGTGGAGCAAGCCCCTAGCACTCCGTCATTTCCCAAAAATCAGTTTAATCTTCTGGACCCCCGATGGGAGTCGTACCAGAGATTAAGCTGATAAGAACAGATACTACACTTTCAAGCCAGTCCACGTAAGCCAGTGGAGGTTGCCCAAGAGTGCGAGAGCTACAGACGCTCAGGACAGTAATCAGGAGTAACTGGCCATTGCCAGAACTCTCAATATCACCTATTTACAGCAGGTCACGAGGCCACTGCCACATCCGTCTCTGAGAAGGATTATAAGGATGAGTGGTGAACTGTGCAAGGGGATTAGGGTGGTTGAATATGTTACTATGGAATTTCATGAACTTGGAAGGGATGAGTTCAAGAATGTAAGGTATATTGAGATCGTTATTAAGGGTTTAGTTGCTGACGTAATAAGGGGCATTTACTATTGTTCACAGGAAAAGTTCGGCTTTTTTGCTGTCCCCCATAGCTCTATTCCGTATGTCCAGATTAGCTTAAGTATAACGTTGTAGATTAGTAATTTATTTTCTAGTGAGAGATGGGATGTCCTTTGAAGTAGTATGCACGGTTGTCCTAAGCGTCTGTTTAGTTCTTGTCTCTTTAGCCTTATGTGTAGGTTCCATGTCAGCCTTTGGTGGAGATAAAGCTTAAATACCGTACTGGCACGGATACAGGAAGAGGAATGGAATTAAAAAATACAGGAAGTAAGTGGCATCGCTTCACTAGGATTAAATCTCTCCAATATCATAGCATACAGAGGCTTATATAAAAGTCAGATTATTCCGACATTCCCGAACGACTCTGTCCTATGACTAATTAGTAAGTTAGTCTATCGATATGTAATCAATCACGAAATGAATGAGGCATATCGAACGGCTACTAGGCAAAGACCTGTCGTTTTTACTTCACCGTCTACTTTCTTTATACCTTCAAGACTTTTTTATACTTTCTTTTAATGGTTCACATTTTGGTTTATCAAAGTGTTTTTTTTTTGTGTGTGTGTGATAATTAGCCGATTAAATTACGTTGTACTGAAGACCAATCTCGTGTTATTTCTTTCATTTACTAGAGGACCTCAAATTGTAGCGTTTGGGCGAAGTTCGGACCACCAGTTGATAGCGCAGGGGAGGAAAATAGAATATTATATCACACTCCTTGATTTTTTGTATATGACCTACTAGAAACAGATGATTTTTTTTTTGTTTTAGCACATTGTTTTTGGGGAGTTGTCACTAATATAAGGTTTAATACTATCGGTCTCGTTTCAGCAACATTCAATCTTTCTGAATACGCAACTCTGAATCTATTGAAGAGTTATCTTCCATCTTGAAGTAATACCCGATAAAGACAAAATATAACATAAATTACGCATAAAAAAAAAATTCAAAAAAATAATGTTCTGTGAGCTGTTAGCTGGTAAGTTTACCATTGATCTAACATATGACATCCACAAGTGATACGAATTTCCAGAAGAGAGTTGTATCTGAGTTATTTCAGCGTTCTGAACACTTTCCTACAGAAGGATGACAAGCCATGAAAGGATGCTTTCGGCTAAATGTCGGAAGGAGTTAGGCAGAATGACTTTGATATCGTGGTGCAAGGCTGCACTGCGCAGTTAGGTTCGTCTGACCTCTAGCTGATTTAGAGTGACGGAAACTAAACTCATCAATTGCTCGGGGACCATTAATAAGACAACTCTGTTTTTATAAATAATGATTAGTCAAAGAGAATTATAAAACCAAGGAGCTTTCCTCAATCAGGCAACAGTCGTAACAATAATCTATTTAGCAAGTCAAGTTTAAACTGTGAAACGAGTTGGGTTCAGATCCCAAGACTTGTTTTTCTATGGCTAATAATTTTGAATGGCTAATTTAATTAAATAATATTTTTTCTTAGCTCTCTAATTATAAGATTAAGGATGAGGGAAAAAATAAAGGAATACTTGGGGTGAGCGGATCCTTTTACTAGGAGTACCTGATTGAAGGTGGTGTGAGGGAATTAAGGAGTATGGGAAGCCTCAGTAGAGGTTGATTGTTGCGGTACAGTGGTGAGGGTCCACTGGTGGCTGGGCCTAGAGTCCCTCTAGGCATGTAGTGCATGCAGTCTTATTTAGTTGGATAGCAGTGATGGGTGCCCGTTAGAGGCTTGTTGTTGGTGGGCCAAGCACCGTGATGTCCACCATTTGGTCTGCTTTACCAGATCTTGAGAGTTGCCATCTTGCCGGTAGCGGTGGGGGTGTCATGTCTCGGAATAGAGGGTTTTGGCTATGTTCCATCGAGTCAAAGAACTTGATGTGTCTTCTTTCGATAGCTTCGGTGATGGTGGGGACCTCGAACTTTTCGTGTATGTCGGGAGCCTTGAATATAATATAAATATAATTTCTCATACTTATCATACCCGGTAGGGATACATGAAAATTGAGTAATAATAAGTCCCAAATGTGATGTTTGATGTAACGAAGTAATTTATTAGCTTCAAAACATAAATAAATAATTATTTATTTATTCTATACAATTTGTTCTACACTGGAGTAATGGTTTTAATTACTTGATGAGATTGAAATATATGGAGTCAACGCACAGTGCATCGAGTACATGGGAATAAAGGACTAAACCCAAATGTCACCTTCCGATAGGTATTTTTTTATTTAACAAGAAAACAATTGTTGCATTTGCTTCTCAAATCGATGGAATCCATAATTCATATAAATTAAAAATATCCAAATAAATTAGGTAATTCTCTACTCATTTTAGTAACAAAATAAAAAAAGTACGACACAGTTCTTACTGGCTTCACCACTTGCTAACTTCACCCAACCTCTCGCTTCGTCTCAAACTTATGATCTAAAAATGTGTCCTCCGGCCAACTCTGCTGTACGGTGCCCCGCTATTTACCCACTTGAATGACAATACAGCTTAATGTCTCCAACATTTCCAGAATGGGATCATGCGAAAAGTGTTCCGACATACCTCTCTCGAGAGGTTAAAGAACGCCGACCTGCACCCGTTGTTGGTGTGCCGTCGGTGGCTGAGTTCATTCGCCAGAGACACATCAAGTTTTTTGACTCGTTGCATCACCTAACCAACCCAGTGTTAAACACCATGGCCCAACCACCCTTCCCGCATCGAAGGCAACTTAGATTAAGAATTAGTATGTAATTAGTATTGATCAAAAAGGTGAGCCCCATCACCTTTATTAGTCAGTTCAGTCCAGTCACTTATAATGTATATCATTATACTTATTTATTCCATTTTATAATTTTTATAAAATAACAAAACCTGTATATAATGTACCGACGCTACAGGAAATACAAAAATAATCTGTAAATAGATTCGCCTGAGGTTCTATAATTATCTGTAAATTTAAAGGGACTATGAAAAAAAAAAATTTAGTTAAATATTTCTTTAATTATTAAGTTAAAATTAATTAATTTGAAAGCAAAAACTGTGAAAAATTACTAAAATTACTAAAATAAACCAAATTCAATTAAATTTACTGATCATAATAAACATCCTAAAAACAAATAAATAAAATTATTGTTTTAATTCAAATTAATCTATTTACAAGTAAATTTACTATTAACATTTAAGTCTATAGAAATGAACTCAACGAAGTTGGTTCATCTGGTGTGTAGTTATCGTCTGGATGTTATACACGCCTACTTTTTTTTGTCTCTCTGGATAATGCTTTGAGATCTTTGTCTGCACGTCCACCAGAGTTCTCAGCTATGTAATCCGGGAAAACGAAAGGTATATCAAAGGCAATTTTTATGTTTGACGATACATTTGGAGAATATCCAATGAATGTTCTCCCGTATTTTTCTTCTGTGGTGTATCGACAACACCTAAGCTCACAAAACTTTTCAACGAGGGTTCGAACCGTAACAGAGTAGGCAGCCTAATTCAAAATAGTCAAATATTAAATCTTCTGATCTTCTGTTACTGGCTGGAGTGACTCGCTAGACTTCGAAAACATCCCCATTGGTTTTAGCGGGTTCTCCATTAAACAAGAAAGAAAAAAAGATAGCTGTCACTACAGTTTTTTTTTTCAAAAGAATTTTGCACAGGGCAATACAAGAAACAATTTTACTCGTTTTTGACAAATGTCATTTTTCAATGTGAAGAAAATTAAAAGGTTTTGGGGTATGTTTAAAATAAAATGTTACCTACTATAATATTATGGTAAACTAGAAATACTGTTATTATGGAATTCAAACGACAGCCGGTGGCCTGGCCCCGATAACACTTAACCAGCTGAGACAAGACCTATTTATCACTGACCCAGGGCTTGTTTTGCAAACAATAAACCGCTTCCTGCTGACTGATGGCACCGATGACGACCGTCAGTATGAGGCAATCTTCACTTATTTCCCCACGCTAGCTGAGAAGGCATGATCCATTTCCCTCTCTATATATACCTTCCCAAAATTCTCCTCCCTCTCACTCAGTCCGACTCACCTCACGCAGTAACACTCTCTCTTCCCGAATAGACGTAAGACAGTAGTTAGTAAAACCGTTACCTCGTTGTACTTCTGAAATCTGTATATAATGTAGTGATGCTACAGGAAATACAGAATAATTTGTGAATGGATTCACTTGGGGATCTATAATTGTGTATACTTGTCTGTAAGTTTAAAGGAGCTATGAAGGAAAAAAAAAACTTCTGAAATCAAACAATCAATTTGATTATATATCATTATACTTGTTTATTCATTATATAATTTCTATAAAACAACAAAACCTGTATATAATGTAGTGATGCTACAGGAAATACAAAATAAATTGTAAATAGATTCACCTGAGGATCTATAATTCTATATAATTATCTAGAAATTTAAAGGGGCTATGAAGGGGAAAAAAAAAAAATTCTTGTAAAAAGTCTATGTGTGTAAAACCTCTTTAACTCTATCAAAAAATAATTGTAAAACTGGTGGTAATGTTCCATTGTGTATAAAGAAATAACACACAATTAAACTGTGCCTTGTTAGGATACTGAAAAACTGTACTCAAATGAAATTGGCTTAACTTAGCTTCTAATCCCATAAGCTAATGTTGACACTTGTTCAGAAAACCTTTGACTAATACAAAACAAGTCAGATTTTTGAAGTTTTTTCCATTGCGACGTCTTCAATATTCTTGAGGCAGGGATCTGAAAGGGTTGACTCTTGCTGGCTTTGGGAGGAAGAGACAGGTAGAGGATCAGGAAGACGAAGGAATGACACCACGCTAAGGGGTTTAATCCTCGATGCCTATGTGGTCAAGAGTTACCCCCAATCCATTTCCTTTGGTAAATTGGAGGTTAGCATTTTCCAGGTGTTGCCTTTTTTCGTAGCACCTGTCAAAACTCATTGACGTCATTGTTTATAGATCAAAGCATGAAACTTTTGGCAACTGTCGCTTTGTGGAACGGTTTTCCTTTTGGTACAAACCTCTCGACTTTTGTGATTGTCCCATGCCGACTACCGCGTTTTCAGCTGTGGTTATTTCCTTTTCTAATATAGAGCAGCCTTTGTTCAAAGGCCGACTTGTAGAGCTGACAAGAGCAGCCCTTGGCGATGTATACAGGAGACCCCTTGGCCTACAGAGGCCTATGTAGGTATATAGTTCAAAGGTCGGCAGTTATTGATCCGCCAAGGGAGGCCTAAATGTGCGTGGGAGGTGTTGCTTGGATACCTCATCGACCGCCCCCAGCTGCTCTGCCGCTACCTACCCCACCTCCCCTTCCCTCCCATCACTCTCTCTGCCATTCTAAAGGAGGGACCTTCTCCTGGCAATCAGTCTTTTCCTTTCTAGCTCGGAGCCAGTGCATCAAGGTTAATCACAGCCTTACTAATAACATAACGTCTTTACAATTAACTGCCTTGGTCTGACAATAATCATAATTATAAAACCTACTGGTCTGAACTTAAGGGTAGGCTGTCAAATATCGAATAATTTAACTATAAATTAGAATCAAAGATCATACTGCTGAAATAGCACACAATTAAGCGTTTTAGCTTTGTTACTGATTAGTCTCTCTTGATTGGTTTCCTTAGTTTGATATGATGAATTGTAAATATGCTATGAATGATAACATTTATCTCAACTACTTATTGCCGAATAAGGCAGATTGTAATTTTAGCACAATAAAGAAGTTATATATATATATACATAAATATAAAAAAAAATTATATATATGGTAACCGAACGCACGGTAGTCTAACTGATGATGATAGTTTGGCTTTGCAAATGTACTTTGAGAAAAAATACAATTCCACTGGTAGTTTTAAAGTTGATAAACAATTTGCTACAGATTATGATAAATTTGATGTACAATACCAGTTTGTCGACACAATGAAAATATCTTATGAGTATCGTAATTTCACAGCTCGCACTTATACTACAATTGTTGATGATGATGTTAAATATGAACTCGGTGCCACTACCGTACCATGCCGCACATTGAATTCCAAGTCTATCATTAAAAAACATTATTACCCTTGCGCCCAGTGTTATTTAGATAATAATTATTTCTTTGCCGATAAATATAGAAGTGGCAGTTTTAAAGTTTGGATGGATGCCTTCAATGTATATAATTATCCATCTTTGTTTTATTCACGTGTACATGTGGGCCCTGAGCAGTATGTGGCTAAGGATATTAACAGCTGTGTGTTTAATGTTGTTCTTTATGATGTTAGTTGTCACTATGATTTCTTGTTCTGTGGTATAAATAATTTAGACCCTCAATAATGTTTAAGGACGGTTGCTGTTAATTATTTCGATCCTTACACCTACGCTGAGAACGTATCTGCTGCCACAACAACATTCTTAGTCGACAAGTTATGTTTGGCTAAGTGGCCCAAATTTTACAAAAAAAAGGTTTTCTTAACTTAAAAGGGCCATTCCGCCAAAAAGTTCCATTTCAACCTCATTTATTTTTATTCATGTAAAGTTCTTGGAAAATTATGAATGTTCTACATTGCATTCATCATGCCGGAGTTTTTTTTTCCTTTTTTTTTTTTTTCCCTTAGCGCTTAAACTTAGGACTAAAAATAGGATGTGGGAAAAATAAAGGAAAATTATTTTGGGCTAATGAGTGCCTTTCACTAAGGGGAGTCCCCCATGCCGGAGACACTAGGTTTTTTATTTAAACAGAACAAGGAAAAAATAACTATATGAGAGGAAACAAATAAATTCACAGTAATAAAATTAAACCAATGTAAAAATAATCAAAAATTATTTGATTTTAAAAAAACCTTAGTGCGAAACAGCCGTTACTGTAATTTGGTTTAACATTCATCAAATTATGTTTTTTTTTTAGCATTCTAAAAAAATTTACCAAGGAGTCGATTCATTTTGTAGGATTTGACTTTTCAAATCAAATTTGAAAAATTCACGTGAAAAGATAGTAGTTTCTATCAATTACTTTTTATTGCTGTTGAACTTTTGTGAACAAATACTACAATATCATCAACTATAATATTATGAATTGCATTAGATTATTTTGAAAAAAAAATGAGACTTGGAATTACTTACTGGTAGAGGCTGGTGAAGTGTTGACATCAATTAAAACTCGCACACGCACCACAGTGGAGTTGGGCACTTTAAACGCCTCTAGGCCAACTGTATTCCCCCAAGTGATTTACTTGTTTAAAAGATGACGTAATAACGCTAATGGTTCCTCCCCTACCGAGCACATGCTCTAGGCTAGAGGCGAGATCTTAAAATATCCTAGGTAAAGTATTGACCCGAATCTTTTGGAAACCACTTTTCAACAGGATTATCATATTGAAAATTGATCAATAAATATTTTATTAAAATTTCTGGTACTTGATCATACGGCTGATAAATATATACAAAGGGGAAAATTATAATAGGTGTGGACATAGAGCAGCACGATATCTAAGTTGAAAACGTCATTTCTGGAAACAATGAAAATGACCATTTTTGACTACTCAAAAATGTTTTTGATACATACTAGTATCAAATTTAGTCATTGAAACTGAGGTCCCTGTTAAAACTAGCTGCTTGGTACACCAAAACGACCTTTATCGTGGAATGACCCAAACGTTCAAAAGCAATTTCGCCCCATTGACTGTTACCGTACGTGGCAGCTTCAACCACCCTAACAGCTGTCTTATATAAATATTCACAAAAAAGTTTTTCATTGTTATAAGAGTCAAAATATTATTCATATTCTTAGTTAACACATCGAGTTCTTTAATTTGACACCCTACAAAAATGGTAGGAAAAATTCTATTTGTTTCATTAGACAGTTATTACTTTTCATCTGGTCATCAAGTAACCAAAATGCAAAATATCACCTTTCATGTCGTACGAATGGTCCAGCTTATGTTGGGTCTGTAGTATGATACTTCGTGTAGTTACTGTTCGGGAAAAAACATACCATTAATAAGATTAGTAAATGATAGGAAAACATAATTTTAATTCAATAATGGGTCTTTTAAAGTTCTTTATATGTTGAATTATAATTTGCTTATCCAGCTTCAAGGTAAATAAACTTAAATCAGTTTCTCTGTAAACAAAGCAAGAAATTTTATTCACTATACTTTATATTATGACAATTATTCATAGCCCAGAGTTTTCATATCGTCAGCAGTTAGTTACATTAAAAATTACACTTAAGTCCTGAGAACAATAGTAAATGCCCCTTATTACGTCAGCTACAAAACCCTTCATAACGATCTTAATATACACTACATTCTTGAACTCATCCCTTCCAAGTTTATGAAATTCCACAGTAGCCTTTCCAACCACCCTAATTCCCTAGCACAGTCATTGCACTGCACCACTCATCCCTTCAATCCTCCTCCGAGACTAAAACGGTAGTGGCCTCGTGACCTGCTACAAATGTGTGACAGTGGGAGTCCTGGCAATGGCCAGTTCCTCCAATCATGTCCTGAGCGTCTGTGGCTCTCGCGCTCTTGGTCATCCTCCACTGGCTCGTATCCGGTGACGCGGCGTACGGAGGAGCGTGGGGGACTTCCCAAGACCCATATTTATTTCAATATGGATAAAACATTGAGCAAAATATTGACAACAACTTTATTATAATGAGGTTTTCACCTCCCTCGCGTGCGAAGGAGGAAGCGGATTCTCGGGAAGAGGATTCTTGTCACTGGATAAGAGCCAGTGAAGGCTGACGAAAGCGTGAGAGACACATACGCTCAGGACATGATTGGAGAAGCTGGCCATTGCCAGGACTCTCACTGTCACGTATTTATAGCAGGTCACGAGGCCACTGCCGTTTCAGTCTCGGAGGAGGATTATAGGGATGTGTGGTGCAGTGCTAGGGGATTAGGGTGAGTAAAATATACCAATTTACATAATTGGCTCTCAAAAATATATTTTTTTGGGGAATATCTTTGAAATATATTTTTGTGTAATCATCTTATTGAGTTTCTGTCTTTAATAGAAAATTTAAGCCATAAATATCTTGAGCTATTGCTTGAGAAAGCTTAAAATGTAACTGGCACTTAGCGGATTTTGACAAAAGAGCAAATGATCAATATTGAACACTCAACTCTAAAAGGAGTTATCTTACGAGGAGGGAGAGGACACGTTGAAGCACCGATGTCTGCCTAATGGATACAAACAAAGCCATTAGCACGACACGAGTGTCTCAGAGGTGGCGCGTCAATAACGCATTAACGCTACCAGTCCAGGGTAGCCTTCAACGATATTTAGAGTCATGCTTCTTCATATCTAAGTGTTGTTACATAATTACTATTATATGTGTGACCTGGTAACTATAGCTACCAATCAAAGTTCAGCTTATAAAGAAGAAAGGGGATGACTATGTGTCTGTTGAATCTTCCATTAGGGTCGTCCATTATAAGTTAAATTGACTTTTTTTGTGTTTCAAAACCAGAAAGCCTTACCAAGATTCGCCCGAGTAACGATCTATGTCAATTTTTCGCGTAATCGGTATAGGCACCTTTTTCTGCATAACATATGCATTTTAAAGAGGGCAGAAATTACAAAAACAATCCTTTTGAAGTTAAAATTACATACTTAAATAGACTGGACTAGGTGATGGGGCTCACCTTCGGTTTACAAATTGGGAAAACTAATACTAAAACTTAAAGACTAAAGCGTCCTGCCATCGATAGGGGAAGGGAGCTGGGGCTACCGTGCTAAACACCGGGTTCGTCATGTACTTCAATGAATCGAAGATTTTTATATGTCTACGCTGGATGAATTCATCCACCGGAGGCAGCTCAAAGATCTCGTGAAGCTCACTGTTGCTCCGCTGCTCGAATGAAGTATGTCGGACCACGTTCATGAGTATGCCGTTTTGAAATTGTTGGAGTCACCGAGCTGTCGTATACGTCAGATAACGAAATAGCGGTGCACCATACAGCAAAGTAGGCCTGAGTATGCTCTTGTAAATCAATAGCTTGAGACGTAGTGATAGATTGGGGGAAGTCAATAAATGCGTAAGCCGGTATGACTTCGTGCGTGTCTACTTCAACTTCCTCGCAAAATGGTTACTTAAACGGTGGTGATGGTCCATTTTAATGCCCAGGTTGTTTTTGATTGTATCGGGTCTTTGATTGAATAACGTTTTATATAGCTTCCCTTACGCAACTGCGATGTAGACCGCGTTGTTCCAATTATAGAACAACGTTCCAGTGTTGGCAGTAAAATGGCAGATCAGCGAAATCGGTTGGTTTCTGTAGGAACATAATTATCTTAACAAATTTAAAATGTAACATAGACGAATTGTAAATATGGAGAAGAACAGGCAGAATGACAGGATCAGTAGCGTTAGTGCGTACTCTCATTACAGAGGTAACGGGGGGGGGGGGAATATTTAAAATAAAAATCATTAACATTAATAATTACAAAACCCACTTTATTATGATAAAATTACAATCTGCTTAATTGGGCAATAAGTAATTGTGGTAAATGTTTTCATTCATACCATATTTACAATTTTCATTCACTCGCTCATTCATACAGTATTTACAAACAGCCCAGAGACCCCCTAAATCCACATGATTGTCACCTCCCTCGCATGTGAAAGAGGAAGCGGAGTCTTGGGAAGTCCCCCACGCTCCTCCGTCAGCCACTATTACGCATTTATAGCAGGTCACGAGGCCACTGTCACTTTAGTCTCCGAGGAGGATTATTGGGATGAGTGGTGCAGTGTAATGACTGTGCTAGGGAATTAGAGTGGTTGGATAGGTTACTACGGAATTTCTTGAACTTGGAAGGGATGAGTTCAACAATATAAGGAATATTAGGATCGTTATGAAGGGTTTTGCTGCTGACGTAGTGAAGGACATTGACTATTTTTTTCAGGA
The DNA here is from genome assembly GCA_930367205.1 of Acanthosoma haemorrhoidale. Taxonomy (NCBI): domain Eukaryota; kingdom Metazoa; phylum Arthropoda; class Insecta; order Hemiptera; family Acanthosomatidae; genus Acanthosoma; species Acanthosoma haemorrhoidale. The sequence goes on along the minus strand of OV884015.1, from coordinate 103,559,525 downwards.
CTTTGATTAGCATTAAATGAAGACTCATAAGAGCTGCAGGATGAGGGATATGGTGGAATGGTCGAGGAGGCTGACACAAAATATAAGTTTAGCTCATCAGGTGAAACGCGAATGCACCAGCGGAGTCACTGAGGGACAATGTTTGAAGGAGTTCCCATTTGGATTTGGAATTAAGAGAAATGTTTTTCATGTCTCCGGGAAGTTAAAAGGAATCTTCATCTAAAAAGTGATGTGTATGGGTCAAACAGAGTACTCACAATTTGGGTGTAGGGGACTTAAGGGTTTCTAGTTTTGAAAAATCAATTAAACATTTAGTGGATTACTAAAAAAGAACTAATGACACATGGTTGGACAGATAAGGGTTTTTGGTTTGGTAAAAAAAAACAAGAAAACCTAGAATATGTCACATTCTATGTGTTTATCTTCGAAGATTTCTCGGTCGTTCAGGAACGTTAGCACCTTTCTTCTGTACAAGCCAAAAACACATGTGACCAGCTCACACATTACTTCATATAACACCTTTGTGAAACTATACTTAGAAGTGAAAAAGTATGAAACCATTTGAAATTGAAGGGTTCTCTGATCCAATCAAACAGGGGTGAATAGTTTCGCTTTGCAAAACAAAAACTCTCGAAAATGTTTACAGTTTACTATAAACGTCTGGGAAGACACGGATCCATTCATTTTAGAGCAAAATTTCAATTCGCAATCGGCAGATGCCTGGAAGATAATTATTGTGAGGATGTGTCGGCTGATTGTGCGGTCAAGCTCATACTCATCTAGAACCCTGCTCACAAATATTATATTTAATTAAAAGCACAAGCGCTTTCAAAAACTCTCTATCATTCTCAAGTGCTAATGATTATGCCAATGAGAACGTAAACATTTTCAGTCTCAGTAAACATCTCCAACGGATTAACCTTTCAGTATTTGGTACCTGCCTAACGACAGTGGCTATACAGGCAATGCAAATGGCTGACCTAAAAGAGCCTTTGAATAGAATAAATACAAATTGAAAGAAGGCGTCATTCACAGGGTAGTTGTTATGCTCTTTTTATCCTTTCCAATCTTATTATTAAATTAAGTGTAATTGTATTTTGTTGTATGCATTTTATTATTATTATTATAAATATATAAATCCAGCTTACTCTAAATTAGAATCTTGATAATGCCTCAATAGGCGAAAAGTCCACTATGGGTGGTATATGAATAAAAAACATATCTCAAGAGAGACTCCATGTTTTTTTTTTCTAACATATTTAAATACCAACAGACAAGTGTCTCTGTTTGACTCAGACATAATATTCATTATATGATTAATTTACTTATTAATTGGTCTCTAACTCTCATGTTCTCTGGAAAATACTGTCACCTAGCACTGGCAGGTATTTGGAGTTTAATAATATAATTGTATAATACATATAATAATTGTATTGCATAATGTTTTTTTTTTTTTTTTCCAATCCCCTGAAAAAAAAATGACAAAACTTTTATTTACTATAGATTCTTAGGCAAATCTATTTACATATTACATTTTATATGTCCTGTACCATCGGTACACTCTATACAAGGTCTGAATTCGGTATAGGAGTTATATAATCAATACAAGTACAATGATACACAATGTACTTGGCTTTATTGACAAGCATCTACAAGGGGATGAAGTATTTATACATATATATATAGATATATATATAGAATCTTGTATATAGATATATATATATATATATTTCCCCCCCTAAGCTCTCTAGTTAGAATTTTAGGATGAGGGAGAAATATAAAATATTTAGGGTGATCGGATCCTTGTACTAGGGGGACCTGCTTGAAGGTGGTGTGAGAGGAGTAAGGAGTGTGGGAATCCTCGGTGGAGGTTGATTGTTACGGTAGAGTGGTGAGAGTCCACTGTTGGCCGGGCCTAGAGTCTTCTCTAGGCATGTAGTGCAGTCGTAGTTAGTCTGATATCAGTGAGGGTGCCCCTTAGAGGCTTTTTGTTGGTGGGCCAAGCGCCGTAATGTCAACCATTTCACCCGTTCAAGTTTTTTTTTTCCTAAGCTCTCTAGTTAGAATTTTAGGATGAGGGAGAAAATAAAACATTTAGGGTGATCGGATCCTTGTACTAGGGGGACCTGCTTGAAGGTGGTGTGAGAGGAGTAAGGAGTGTGGGAATCCTCGGTGGAGGTTGATTGTTACGGTACAGTATTTATATTATTAGGTAATAAATGTTTTATTGTAAAATGCATAGTTGTTTATTCCCATCCCAGTGATTTGGTCGGGATGAGAACCCGGAGAATCCCAAGCTGGGATTTGTGAGACTTTACCTCCGTAATTTCGAAACTAATTTCATTCTACCAAAGTAAGATACACGCCCATATGTCTCAAGTAAAGATCCAGTGAGCATCAATGGTCACTTGTGTTGACTCGCTCGAAAACAACTAATGAACAAACAATAAAAAATATTAGTGGGGATTGCTAAAACGATTCTTGGGATCCGTAGCCGTAGGTTCAGCGCCTTGGAATAAGTTCTGTACGACAGTTAAGTCGTGAGGGTCTCGGTGCCTGCATCGTTCTGAATCAGCAGTGAATTCATTTTCCGACAATCCTATTAAATAAGGCGAGCCCCATCATTTTTAATAAACTCAGTCCATTAATGTATAATGGACATCATTATACTTTTGCACAACGCTCATCACTATTTTGTATACTAGGATTTTTATAAAATGTAGTCAAGCTACAGGAAATACAATGAAGCAATTGTAAATAGATTCGTTTGTAGAATCTATATTTTGTACATATATAAATTTGTAAAAACTGGATATTGAACAAAAAAAAAAACAACCCGAAAATCCATCATGACCTACGCTAAAAAGAATATAAGATTGTTAAGTTCTTAAAAAAAAAATACAACTCTGGGCTACTTTAATTAAGGCTTTAATACTTCAACAATCCACACTACAACATCAACAAATTCGTTCACAGGGCTCCTATATATGGTGTAGTGGTTAAGTGGCTACTCAAGCAGCATCATGGTAACCTATTCTTTATTAAAGCCCTATTCTAAATTTTAACATTCATATCTAAACTTCAAAAATTTCAATTTTTAAACTTATTTGAACTCTTATCTGTAATTAAATACATACATTTATATATTCTTTTGTTCGTGGATTTGATATTCTATTATTAATAATTAACAGCGACAGAATTTTGTGTGTAATATTATAGCTTTTTCCGTTAAATGCACGTGTTTTTTTTAGGTAGGCGCTCAAAAGCGGCTTTTTTTTTCATTCAACCCTTTGAAGAACGTTCCACAACCACATCACATCCTAAAAGAGGAGAGAATTGGACTGTTGTGGCCATGGCGTGGGACGAAAGTGCTATTGATGGACAAAAGTGAACAACTAAATATAAATTGTTTGTAAACGTAGTCGCGGGGGCGGTGGGGGTGGGGGTGGGTGTTGATGTGACGTCACGGTTACGGCGGCCAATCACAGAGCGGGATCGTCGCTAGGCAACGGCCGTGGGCAGCGAGTGGGTGGTCCCTGCAAATCTAACAGCTGTCATTTCTTGACTTTAGTTAATAATAACATGGATATATGTAATCCACTGCTAACTACATCTTGAGTAACTGGGGTACACGTTCTGTCATGTGTTTTTTGGGAGAAAGGAGGGAATAGCTGTAGATTTTGAGATTCATGAGTTGTTGACACTTGTGGAGCATTTGTAATCATAATACTATCCATATGTTAAGCGCCTCTTTGATTTCTTGTCGCTAGAGGCCACAGAGCAACATGACAGACAATACCTTCTTAGTCGAAGGGCTGAGCAACATTCTTGCACACCTACCCTTCGTTAGATTAACGAATTTTGTACATCCAAGAGTATGGTTTATGTCTCAGACAACCTACAGTCAACATAACATCACGTCTGGATCAGTCTATCCTACTGCATAACTCATCATCTCTGGCTCAGCATCCCAGAATGAAATACTTACCTTTATAAAATACATAGGAAAGACACGGTGTTAAAGCCAACGGGTTACGCCACACTTTCCGCATCGATGACCACAGACTGTCTTATGAAACTTAGATTAAATTAGGGTGAACAGAAAACTTTGCTATAAACTAAGACACGATCAGAAAATGTTATTTATTCACAATAGTATAGTCAGCTAATGGAATATAAGCCTGTTCTTTCAATCGAATGCCAAATAAGTCCTACAAACATTCATCTATTCACAAAAAATTTTACGGCAAAAGTAAGGGAAATAAATAAAGATATCATAAACTATACATAAAACTTAATGCAAGACTATTTATTTATAAGTAACGGTTTAATAACTATTTACAAACCAAATAAATAGTAATAATAATAAGTGAAATTGTACCAGAAAAGAAAATATTAATATAACAACAAGGCATGAGATCACCCTAACTAGCTAATATCAGATAAGGTAATTTATGAGGTTGCACCAATGTTGCCAACAATTTGGCCACAATGTATAAATCCCTAAGTATCACTTTCAGATAAAAAAATAACATGATGTGTTGAACTGAATAACCAATTAATTTTCTTTATCATCACTTAAACTTTTTTTGTTATTCTTGGGTGACTATCACCCTAGAATGAAGTTATATTCTCGTTCATCCATTCTTTTAAAATATCATAATAATAAAGAGGTTAGAATTAATTAAACGAAATGTCCGTTTACAAGTTTTATCTCGTTGAATGTCACGATGCAATCTTTACTAGTCTATGACACCTAATGAAGTAAATATTATTAGAACAGCTGTTTCATAAAAACAAACAATAGAATCAGCCAGTTTTCCATTTAGTGACTTATGGAGTGCTTGATTAAATTCCACATGTGTGGTAAATCAAGTTATTTAATACGTAAGTCCTCGTGACCTGCTATAAATGGGTGACAGTGGGTGTCCTGGCAATGGCCAGCTTCTCCAATCATGTCCTGAGCGTATGTGGTTCTCTCGCTCTTGGTCAGCTTCCGCTGGCTCGTATCCACTGACACGGCTAACGGAGGAGCGTGGAAGACTCCACTTCTTCTTTCGCATGCGAGGGAGGTGACAACTACGTGGATTTGGGGGGGTCTCTGGGCTGTTTGTGAATATTGTATGAATGAGCGCATTAATGAAAATTGTAAATATGGTATGAATGAGTACATTGATCACAATTACTTATTGCCTAATAAGGCAGACTGTAATTTTATCACAACAAGGGGATGAGGGGATAAGGGCACATGATCAGCCTATTTTGTGGTGCTGTGAAGATGGTTTCAGGTTTTCAGATCGATTGAATCAGTTTTAACATCACTTTCTGAGAATATACATACTAAAGACTGTCATGTACACTTTTACTCATAAATTTAGTCTTATAACGATAGTTGGGCATAAGGTATTTAGTGTAAATAAATTTTGTTGAAACTGTGTAAAAAAATTATTGTGTAAAATAAAAAATTGGGGGACTTCCCAAGACTCCGCTTCCTCTTTCGCATGCGAGGGAGGTGACAACCATGTGGATTTGGGAGGTCTCTGGGATATTTATAAATACTGTATGAATGACCGAGTGAATGCAGATTGTAAATATTATTGTAGGGCGGATTATTGGGATGGGTGGTGCAGTGCAATGACTGTGCTTAGGGATTAGGGTGGTTGGATAGGTTACTATGGAATTTCATGAACTTGGAAGGGAGAGTTCGAGAATGTAGGGTGTATTAAGATCGTTATGAAGGGTTTTGTTGCTGACATAATAAGAGGCATTTACTATTGTTCTCAGGACTTTTGATTGAAAGGAGTAGATGCGCTTGATGTTATACTTTTTTGTCTCCTTAACTAACAACCTAGGAATTTCAGTATAACTTTATTTCACCGTAATGAGACAGAAATACTTCGTCAGGAGTAAATCACTAACGAAGCGGTTCCAGGTCGATGTTAATCAGAGTTTTTTTTCGTTTTATTTTATGGCTTACGTTATATACATTGTATGCGAGACCCCTCCTGATGAAATACCCTGTATATTACTTACTACAACAGCTGTTTCAATATATATATATACGAGACCGGTGAGTTTTCTTCAGTTAGCTTGATGGCATAGCTATTGTGACACTAATGTTCTTGTAATCACTTGCCAATTAAGACAGCTTTAATACAATGTAATTTTTTTTCCTCCTCCTCCATCAACTTTAGTTACTGACCTTGACATTCTAAATTTGAGTTTAATTATATTTAAATAATTTCCATTTATAGTTAATGTATGTAAAGCTTACAGATATGAGAGAAGACAGAGCTGTGCGCTGACCTTTAGAGGCAGTGGTCGATACGAGGACCTTGGCCCACTTACAGCTGCCACGCCCCACATCCCTTCATCCCTCCCTATCCCTACTCCCTATTCACTTTCTCCCAGCCCTTGTATATTATGTACATACATAGATTTATGTTATAAATATATATCAGAGGAAAATACAGCGAGGATGACAAGGGCCATTCAAGGATAAACCCTGCTACCCCCTCCATAAGGTGGACAAAAATATTTATTTATTACTATGTAATAACAAAAAATAAAATTTTAGATTTTTGGGGGCATTGATACAAGGGAACAGTGTAACCCCCACACTATTATTCTATACGGATCTCGATTCAGGTAAACTGTTTTTGGTTGTACTTCTCCCAATCCTAATCAGTGATACTTTGTGCTCCCGATCATGTTAAAAATAAAAACCAGCCCTTTGAAAAATAACAAATACGTCTCAAATTACCTGTAAAGGGTATAATTACTTAAAAACATTAAAACTACCAAATAAATGGTGTTCGCGAGTTTAACCCTGTTCGACATAGAGGCATAATTTTTTTCCCTTAGCTCTCAAACTTATAAAATAGGATGTGGGAAAAATAAAGGAAAATTATTTTGGGCTAATGAATGCCTTTCACTAAGGGGAGTCCCCCATTCGAAGGATGTATGAGAAGCATATAGGGTGTGGAATGCCTAAAGGAGGCGGGTGGAATCAGGAAGGTTGTGAGAGTCTACCGAGGGTGGCATAGAGGCTTCGCATAGAGGCATAATATCAGGTCGAGTCATAAGTAACTTCCGGTGCAGCTAAGTAGAATCTATTGTTCGTATCTACCCGCTCTGAGTTACCATGACAACAAGTGTTTGTTTTCATTATATAGACGAGGCTTCAGTCAGTATTGAGCCTTTTTTAAACAGGATTGTAACAGGCGATGAAAAATGGGTTACCTATGACATTATAGTCCGCAAAAGACATTGGCTTGATAATGATCAGCCACCCCTACCAGATCTGAAAGCAAACATCTATGGCAAAAAGATTTTATTGTGTGTATGGTGGGATTGTCAAGGAATAATTCACCACGAGTTGTTGAAGTCAAATTTAACGATTACTGCGGATAGATACGTTCAGCAGTTGCAAAGAGTGCAAGAGAAACTCTATGAAAAGCGTCCTGCACTCGTCAATCGCAAACACGTCAATCGCAAAACACGTCTTTTACACGACAATGCGCGACCACAGCACAGCAAGGGGGACTCAAGAAAATTCTTGAGCTTGGATAGTCTGTTTTACCACATCCACCATACTCTTGGTTTTACACGGATCTTGCCCCGACCGACTACCACCTTTTCTGTTCCTTACAAAACTTTTTGAATGGAAAATCCTTCAAAACTGAAGAGCAAGTCAGGCATGCTGTCGAAAACTTCTTCCAGTTCAAACCAACCACATTTTACAAGGAAGGAATTGATAAGCTGCCAGGAAGATGGGAGAATGTTATAGATAATAGTGGTGAATACATAATAAATTAATATAATTTTGTTGTTGTAGCGACCGCTAACTATATATGTAAATTACCCTACACTCTGGTTCATAATGTATTATAATAGAAATGCAAATCTATGTAACTTCTGGTAATAAATCATAGAGAGGTCGGAAGTCGTAGACAAGTAACTCAAAGGGTACGGCAATAAACCTACGAGAATTAGCCACCTGAATGCCATATAACCTAGGACAAGGACACTTACCCCTATTAGAATAGACCTTCAGTCCTTTCTAGGAGCCATAAAAAACACACCCTTTTACCCCAACGGTCATAAAACTAAAAGGAAGTGACTACCTGTGTATCGTAAAACATACTCCGGGCAGACAGACCCAGCCTTCCACGAGGGAGGGGGTTATCATATTTATATCAGTAAATTTCACTCTTCACTCTACTCTGTCTCTTAGTCTTCATAGCCACACGACTTATCACTAACCCCAGGGCCACCTGGCCCTGGTGGGCTCACTCTGTTTACTAGTCTCCACAGCCGATTACCTCGCGATATGCCAGGGCCCCGAGGCCCTGGGAGTAAGCCCCCTCAGCCTTCCGCTAATCGACTCTCGCTATGCTACACCTCTACGACGGCACTTTGCCTCACAGCCTATAGCAGACCTCTGACGACTTGTACTTATTACGCTGCCGATCTCTCGCCCAAACTCTGAAAACTGGTCTTATTCTTTATGAACCTCTGAACCTCATCCTGAACACAGTGTCTTGTCGGGACACATCCCTATCAATAAATGGAGTCAGATATTAACGCCTACATGGAACATGGTCCATGTTATTAACTACAACAATCCGACAATTGTTGACCTCAGACAATTGTTCACCTTTTCCGACAATTGTGCACCTCCGACAATTGTTCAACCATATCCCGACAGTTGTATTAATGAGAGCAGAATAAATGTCTGTTAAAAAAACGGAAGTTACTTATGACTCGACCCAATATTTTACATGGTAGTGCCGTTTGATTTACTTATTATCATAAAAATAAAAAAAAAGGATGCCATGAATAAATTAATATTGTCTCATCAATCAATTAAGTATTGCGTTTGAATCTAAATTCAGGTAAAATTCCTTCCTAAGTTACGCAAACGTATTCCCCTACGACCTTCAATTTATTTAATATTTTTCATGACGTTTGAAGTGTCAATTTTGCTGTTTTCCTAGGATAACTTTTTTTATGTAACTTGACGTTGTTTTTACGTAACTTGCTTGTTATCGAATATCCGTATAATATTTACCTAAATATTGCTTTCAGAAAAACTTAATTAAAATTAAACCTTTTTTAATCGTTTGATTCCTTAAGACCCTTTAGGAGTACTTATTAATAAAAATGTCAAAGATACACGCATTATCAAGAAAATGAATTTTAGTTCGGTAAAAACTAAAATATTTGTTAATTGTTTTTGTTCAATGGTATATAAAGTTTTTGTTCATCCACCAAGACTCTGGACATCGCAAACCTGGTTTACAGGGGGTTCCCTTAAAAAATAGTTAAAATTCACTTCGGAAAATAACGAAAATTCAAACAGTTTGATACACGAAATCACAATACCAAAAACGAATAATTATTCCATTGTGTCTACGATATAGCATTTTCCTAACATTTATTCGCCACAGAGGACCTTTTTGTTTTAATAGGGGGTTTAAGTAACCCTTGACTGGCCTAGTGTGGTCAGAAAAGGCGTGTTGTCGTCCGGTTGTTATGGTTTGAACCGATACATTGACTCACATGAACTGATGAAGAGAAACGCTCGCAATCCTGGTCCCCATTCTAGCCACCGGTGACTTACTGGGAGTGCAGGACACCATCTAACCTCTTATTGAAATTTTCTTCCCCTCAATCAACATCGTTATGCCCTACAATTTGTCAGACTAAGTAATTCTCGTTTTAAATTCCGCTTGGATATCGTTCAGTAGTCTGCTTCCTCTGGTTACTTCCCTTGACGGGACAAAAAGACGTAACGCCCTGTAATTCTGCCCTTTGCCCGACTTCGCAGACAGGTCTCTCTGGTCACGGGTCATCATCATTACTCATCAGTCATTCCTACACCTAGTATCTTTTCAGGCATAGCTGGATCACCAAAATATCCCTGAACGAGAAGCTATTTCTTTTAGCCCAGGTGCAGATGCATAGGTTGGTTAATTGTCTTGCCTTTGGTCCGAGCATTCCAATGGAGTAGGGATTGTTGCTCCGGTCTAACCACCTTGGTCCTCCCAAACAGTTTTTTATTGTTCAAGTATAGTTACCCTTTCTCCAACTAACTTACCCTATACTTATAGATCTTACTAATTAATATATTTACAGTGACTCCACTCCATATTTGTACAACGATGTGTTCGGGTTCTCGCAGATCCCGTCTGCCCTGTATCACCCACTTCGAGCCGCGTCTGGACAAGGGACAGGCTTTGATGTTTTCCTTTTTGAAACGTTAAAATTTTTTTTTTTTTTGACGGGGTTCTCTCAAGGGTCCTCGGCCGACCGGCCGACTCAAGCCAGTCCCCTACACGGGGCCACCCTAGGCTCAACCCTTGGTGGACTCTCACCACCGTCCCGATACCACCCGCCCTCTCCCCTCCACACTTCTCATCCTCTACACACATCCTTCAAATGGGAGTCCACCTAGTGAAAGACACTTCCCAATCCAAATAAATTTTCCTTTTTTATTTTTCCCTCGTCCTATTTTATTATTTTGAGAAATACGGAAAAAAACAACGAACCTTTTGTTATGTTAAGGCGGTTTTATTGTTTTTCCCCCCCTTTACCTTAAGGCTAACTTATTTCTATAAACAAAGGTACTCCAATCCATCTTGGTCCAACGGTCCCTACTTGATAAGCACCCCCAGCTGCTCAACCTACATCACTCCCCTGGAGATGGTGAAGTGCCTTGATCCCTGCAGCTCCTTCCACTTCCGGATAAAGATGAGGAAGATCCTGTGATTCTCCTTGTTGTATACCAGCAACTGGAAGTCTGACTCATCCAAGCTATACTGGTCAATTGAGCGAAGCATCCGTGCTCTTGCTTGTTCCAAGTCTTGGCGAGTGAGTACGACATGCTCTGTGGCTTAAACGTTAAGCTAGTGTAATAAACTACAAATAAATAAAACACTTGATTTATTGACTGCTTGCACGGCCATACTCCACAGCTCAGGGAAAGGTTCCTATCCCTAAAAACTTGACCTTCTCTAGCTGATCTTGAATTTGCCTTTTCAGCGGGCAGTCTGGGGGGTCGAGCCTGTCCATAGAGTTCACCGGAAGCTGGTTAAAGTCACGCATCAGCTTGTTCAGCTGCTGCCTCGTCTTGAAGGTGATGTCCACTTCGTACAATGGCTGGGGAAGAGGCAGGGTTAGCTAGGGTAGCTTAGGAGCTATAATAAACTATGCAAATACAAGTAATGATGGTAATTAATCTAAAAGTCGTTTGGAAACTAATATGCGCACTCTGGGGAAAGTTGCATTAAGTGGACCTACTGGAAAACTTAGATTCTTTACTGTTAAATTGGAGGTATTGGGAAGGTTCTCTAACAAAAAAAAAAAATGATGTTAGTGCGTGAAGACTCAAATACCTTCTTACCGCCGTTCTCACAATAAAATATGATTTCTAGCCGTTAACCGAACCCAAACACACCAAGTGGCCTGTCAGTAAATACAGCCTGTTCTTCTCTTGCCAATTGCAAGGTTGGTTACTTATAGTGTCGATCATCTGGGAACGTATGTCACCAGAAAAAATAAAAAGGGTTAGGCTATCAACCGATCTCCCCTTCAAAGGGGTAACTAAGACAGTAAGTGAGACAGACATGTTGAATTATGTAGAAGAATGTTGAATCCACCATTTTGAATTAAGCTGGTCTTCAAGTTTCCTGCACTAACGCCCCTAAAGAGCATCGTATCTAAATCGTACAGCAAAGATATCAATGTACAGAACATTTGCTTACCTTCATCGCGATATTGAACACTTCGATGAACGGGTAAGGATGAGGTGAATTCTCCAAGACCAACAACTTAGGGCTAGTTGCTCTGGTTAAGGTCTGCACTTGATAGATAGAAAAAAAAATCATTATTATGGGACCACGTCCCCTATGGGTAAAAGACTTAAAATCAATTACGGCAAAAAAAAAATTATCATATGACAAAAAAAATAACAAAGTAAAATATACTGGAGACATCAATCAAGAAATGAAAAAAAAAATTAAAAGCATGCCAGTAGACAAATTGATACGTGGCACGTCCGATGTTATAGATACAGAGGTGGTCTGAAAAATTTCCGACATGAAGATGATAATAAAATAAATAAAAGCTTTGTTAAGTCGGAAACTTTTCAGACCACCCTCGTATGCATAGCACCCTTGCATCCCAGCAACAGGCCAACAGGTGTTTTGATGCCGAAGAATTTGGAGTATAATTTGATTTCATATGAATTTGATGCCCTGGATTCAAATATGGCATTAGTTTTTAACTAGGAGCTCAAATTTGTAAGGTAGATTGTATACAAAGATAGAGGGAAAATTCATCGATAAAACCAACTAGTTATTGAACACTTCAGAAGCAGTGGCATTCTTCAATGCATTTTGGAACAGTTTTATAAACTCCAGCAGTAATCTGCCATCATGTGCGTATCCCATCTTCCTTGGTAGTGGGCCTCCATACTTTTAATATCTTGGTGAAATATTTCCCCTTATTTCTCAATGGTGTCTCCTAAATTTTAAGGAAAACGGTTTAAGTGGCTGTGTAAATAGTTCACCTTTTCACTTTTCATATTTGAAACTGTTAAGAATCTCGTTTACCAGTTCAATATAGTTTCAGCTTTGGGTTTGCCCTGAAAATTTCCGACCACTGCAACAAATAAGTCCAAGCTTTTTGATTGACCTCATTCATTGAATTTACGAAGACCCAGTTTTATATGCAGAGGAGGAAAGATGATTTTCTCTCGTTCAAAACTAAGGGGGCAGTAACAATAGTCTTTTCCCCAACGTCCATGCTTTGTCTCTTAGGTCATTATTTTCTAAACCAGGAGTTTGGTCTTTGCTATCCGAGAGGCACAAGAAGCAATGATGTTTGGTGTGCTACTTTGCTGTCCAAAGAGAAAGTTTACCATTTTCAAATCACCAATCGATATTCATGATGCTTTATCTTCTCCAAGACCAAAGCTGTGGTGTTATATTCTTCTTGCATTTTCGTTGAGTGAGCAATTGGTATTGATGGCTGGTCAATAAATAGGCGCCAATCATGGTATCTGGTAAATTCGATGAGTGAGGCCATGCAAAAAGCCTGGACTTCATTTATTTCAGTTGTCGGAAATTTTCTTGGTAAACCCAAAGCAGAACAATATCTTGATCTGGTAAACGAGATTCGTAACAGTTTCAAATCCCTTGGGTGTAACATGAGTATTAAGGTGAACTTTACACAGATACTTAAACTGTTTTCCTGAAAATAATCAGGAAACCCCATTATTTTCCAGGAGTCCTCTAATTTCGTGAGAAAATACAACATTGTCTTCTTGAGAGAAGAAAATACAGGAACCAATCCTTGTATATGTGATTTAGAATTGCACAAAATGGAGTTAAAACTGCACGTTAAAAAAAAACAAAAACGCTGATCTAAACAAGTAGAACAGATTGAGAAAAACTGATTTCATATTTAGATTCAGCGCCCCAAATATAGCGAAAATCACTTCTAAAATCTTAAGCACTATTTTTTTTAGGCCTGCACGTAATCTATTCACAGTTGGGAACAAAATAACATCGCGAGGTACTTAGACACCTTTAAACGGTTCAGTATAGCTACTTTTTTCTTCTCAAATCCACAAATATCAGCAGATGAATGCGTCTTTATTGTATACACTGCATACATGCATGCACTTATACAAAAGTGACTGCTTTACGACGTAATTTGACAACGGTTGGCACTTTATATAATATAATAAGATCTACCATCTACATACTCTGAGCATATATAAAGGGTGTCCTAGAATTAACACAAGATTCGATCTAAGTAGAAACATAGTAAATACACAGTATTTAGTATTTTTGTTGTTATTTTTTTTGAATTATTTTATGAATTTTATTATTTTTGAATTATAAAGTAAATAGGACAGGGTTATTTATAGAATAAAACATCGGGAAAATGGCCTCCACGACTTTGCTGGCACATACGCAACCTTTTATCGAAATTTTCCATGACCATTTGGCATAAATGTGGTTGAATTTCGTTGATGCAGCGTTGCATGTGGCACCATCTTGTTGAAACCACATATTGGCCACATCAATATCATCCAACTTCGGCACAAAGAACTGTGTTTACGACGCCGAATTGATGTTCCTGGATTTTCAACAACACTCTCACACACTGCTTCGATATTGACATTTGAACGGATTGTTTTTGGACGACCAGAGTGTTTAGTGTCTCCAACTGATCCAGTCACCCTAAATTTTTCAATTAATCTCTTCACAGTTGATGAAGTCAAAACACCATTCCAACCATATTTTGTATTAAATTTTTGAACCGCGGCCCCAAACTTTCATTATTTTTGAGATAATGTTCAACAATAAATACACGTTGTTCTAACGTGTAACGCTCCATTTTTACTAACCCTAAACTGTCAGCTGTCAAATTGTGTTTTTTTAGGGTTGCCATCACTTTACTGCACAAATGGTGGCAAATTCAAATGTTGCGTTAATTCTGGGACACCCTTTGGTTAATACCTTAAAACTGACATATGGTTTTGCGCATTATCATCCAAATATTTCATGAGGAAGGTTACTCCATTTAAGTATCCGTTACGTTTATAAAAACCACTTATACACGGATAACATTAAATAGACTGGTAAACATTATGCAGAGCAATGTTGTCTTGAGCTTATAATGTTTAATACTCTTCCATAGCGGTACCGGAAACAGGACTAAAGTTTGTAGGTGCAAGATAAAGGATACTATTTCATGACATCGTGCCGCAAGAACTGTATGAGGTCCGGGTAGTGACGCATCAAAGATGGTGCCACCAACTGAAAAGTAATATGTACATTCAGGGTACTTTAAGAATTATTAATCTATGAATATATAAACATATGAAAATGAAAAGTAGTGTTTAGGTTCCAGTCTAACTTTAGAACGCAAATAGCAATTCACACAAGACCTGGTACACATATAGTTTACAATCAATGCAAAAATAATCGAAAACGACTGATATTTGTGTCGATGAGATGAATGCTGACACTTCCGATACCGTTTAAGCCCACAACAGCGTTGAGGGTAAGAATGTGTGAAGAATAAAATGTCACAATCTGACTAAACCGACAAATCCATAGTTTTAGGGACTTGACTGATTGGTGGCAGTACCGATGACGATTAAGCCCAAGTTTTGTAGAGCAGAAAGATTGTGATAAATATGTAACGGTAAGCACTAATCAAATCTTTATTGTGATAAAATTACAATCTGCCTTATTGGGAAATAAGTAATTGTGATAAACGTTCTCATTCATACCATATTTACAACTCTTCATTTACTCGCTCATTCATACCATATTTACAACTCTTCATTTACTCGCTCATTCATAGAGTATTTATGGCTATTAACTGCACAGAGACCTCCCAAATAGACACGGTCCCCTTCGCGTGCGATTTAAGAAGCGGAGTCTTGTGAAGCTTCTCCTGATATGCGTAACTCATATATTGTATGAGTGGTGTACCAATCATGTATTATAACTATAAAATGTGTTGAATAAGCACTTACTACTTACACATGCTTACTGAGGGAGTCAGTGCAGGTACCGCGAAGGGGGAAACTAGTGCACGAAACAGCTGAAGCCACTAGGGGGCACATTGGATCAACCCCCGCTTCTGAGCTGCCTATATAAGGGCCAGATTTGAGACATTTGCCATCTGACTACTTGACACTGTATACGACAGCTCGGCGACTCCAACAATTCCAAAACGGTATACTGATGAAAGTGGTCAGAGGTACTTCATTCGAGCAGCGGAGCAACAGTGAGCTTCACGAGATCTTTGAGCTGCCTAAGGTGAATGGATTCATTCAACGTAGACATATCAAATTTTTTGACTCCCTGCAATACCTGACAAACCCGGTGTTTAACACGATAACCCCCGTTCCCCCATCGATGGCAAGAAGCAGTCGAGGCAGGAACGCTTTAGTCTTTAGGTTCTAGCTTTTTAGTTTAGTTTGTAAGTTTCCCACATTGTAAACCGAATGTGAGCACCATCACCTAGTCCTGTACGCATTGCATTGTCATTTTAACTTCAAACAGAATATTGTTATTGTAATTCTACCCTCCTTCGAATGGATCTGCGTATGCAACAAGAGGAGAAATTTGTAAATCGAAAATTTGTAAATTGTAAAAAATTTGATAAATAAAGGGGTTTTGAAATTAAAAAAAAATATTTGCTAGACTCTCGGAACCCGGCACTTTAAGAACACTGCTCTCTCTCTATCTCTCTCTCTGCACTGGCGCATTTCTCTCTCCTAACCTCGCTATTTAGTCCGGCGTTGGCAGACTCCAAACCTTCCTATGGGATTCTCTGCCTTTATCTCGCTAAAACTAGCACCTCCTTGGAAGTGCCTACAAACTTTACCTAGGTCTCCCACAGCGAGCCAGTCAGCCTCTCTCCGGTTCACACTCACCTATGGGATCCGGGCGGTTTTCACCTACCCTTAGATACCGAGTGTGAATCCGTGGTCATTCCAAGAGTACATAAACTACCTCTAAAACCTACCCTGTTCCTCTTCTACTGAACATAGTTTTTGTCGGGGCACACCTTCTAAGATCTTAGGGAGTCAGATCAATACGAATAAAGCTGCCCGCCGACTAGGCCGCCAGCAATGGTCAAAGACTACAGGTCCACCCATTTTAACTCTATTTTGACGCTCGTCGGACAGCGGTCGGGTTGTAGTGACCCTAGCCCGCGGTGGGCGTCCTCCCCCCTTGGGGGACACACCCCGACAAGCACTTACTACTTATACATGCTTACTGTGTGACTTACCTTGAGGGAGTAAGGTACCTCGAAGATGTTGTCGATGGGCTGCTTGAACCTGTTCTCTCCGATGTACTTCCGCTGTTCCTCAGTGAACTCGGTCTCAGGATCCGGGACTACGGGGATGAGGGGCAATATCTTCCAGTGGATGTCCATACTCCGCAGTTCCTCAAAGTGTCTGCCGCCAGTTATGCATAAGTCGAATAGAATTTTAAAGTGGAATTAATTTTGTAAATTACATTGAGCACGTGTAGTCTCGCTAAACTGAACAGTCATATGTTGAACATCTTGTCACTCCATAGCATAAGTAAAGCATTGTTGCAGCATATTGGCACTTATTAGAGACATTCACGAAGGACTTCGTCAGCAATTACCTGTGACTAATTAACAAGTAGATCGACATGCAGTCAAGCGGCTGCTTTGGTTATCAGTAGTTGTTTGTACCGTGCGTGCGAGAAAAACCCTCTTTAGTTTTCTTACACTGTGAAGAAGTTTTTTAATACCTTTTCTTTATTTATGATTTACTTTTTGGTTTAAGCCTTTGTAAGTGTTCTGTAGCGTGTTGTCATAGAAGACTAAATTGTACTCCACTTTTTTTTGTTTTATGATGAAACAACTTTATTATGATAAAATTACAATCTGCCTTATTGGGCAATAAGTAATTGGGATAAATGATCTCATTCATACAATATTTACAATTTTCATTCACACAGTATTTACAAACAGCCCAGAGGCCTCCCAAATCCACCTCCATCGCATGTGAAAGAGGAAGCGGAAGTCTCCCAAGCTCCTCCGTCAGCCGCGTCCCTGACCAAGAGCGCGAGAGCCACAGACGCTCAGGACATGATAGGAGAAACTGGCCATTGCCAGGACTCCCACTGTTAAGCGTTTATAGCAGGCCACGAGGCCACTGCCGTTTTAGTATCCGAGGAGCATTATAGGGATTAGTGGCGTAGTGTAATGATCAGTGAGAGATTGGGGAGACTCAATATCTCTGTAAACGCGGGTAAGACTGACTGCGTGATTTTCTCTTTCCAAAAGGGAAAAAGTCCGCTGCCTACTTACACTGTAGGAACGCAGAAAAACTCACCAGCCTAGTATATCTGGGCATTAAGATGGACATAAACCTCCGTTTTAGTAACCATTTTGCGAAGAAGTTGAAGCAAACTCGCACGAAGTCATATCGGCTTACGCATTTATTGACTTACCCAATCTATTACTGCGTCTAAAGCTATTGATATTCAAGAGTGTATGTACTCAGACCTGCTCTGCTGTATGGTGCACCGCTGTTTCGTCATCTGACGGATACGACAGCGAGGCGACTCAAAACGGTATACTGATGAAAGTGGTCTGACATACTTCATTCGAGCAACAGAGAAACAGTGAACCTAGACATATCAAATTCTTCGATTGGTTGCAATACATGACCAACCCGGTATTATCTGAGAGTGGGAATTCGTGGTCATTCCAAGACCACACAAACTACCTATAACCTACCCTATACCTCTTCTCCTGAACATAGTGCACTGTCGGGGCACATACCTATCAAAAAATGGAGTCAGATAGTAAAGCCGTCATGAAACGATTGTCCAGGTTATAAACTCAAACAACCCTCACTTTGTCACCAGGGCTAGGGTAACCAGGCACCTCCCTCGTGACGACCCGATACCGGGTTTCGCCGGCAGGACCGAGTAAAGCAGCTTCAGCAGTCACTATGCCAATTGCTGTCACTGGAGAAGTTTTCGTTCGGCTTGTGTTAATTTCAGAAGTGTTAAAAGCATCCTACAAGGTTGATATCTTGGGGAAAACCCAAGTGCTTCAGTGGGTTTCCCCTTTTTAAAAGTGGTAAATGTCAATTAATGATCAACCTCGCTCTGGACGTCCTTCGACGGAACCAAGATCCTTAGTCGGTCGTGGATGATCGACGATTGAACTCCAAAGATGCTGAGAAATCCGGAGTGACTTGGAGTTTTAGAGGACAGCGAATTTTAAGTGAAGATTTGGGGATGAGAAGGGTCTGCAACGCTTCCACTCACACAGCCCTCTCTGTGCGCCGATTTTTGACCGAAAATAGTATGACCAATGTACCCCATTCTCTCTAGTCATCCCCTCAACTTCTTTTTATTTCACCAAATGAAAAGGAACATGAAAGGAAAGTGTTTTGCGGACGTTGAAGAAGTAAAGACAAAAAATGACGGAGTCGCTCGGCATCATAAAAGAGAAATTAAAAAAATGACTACCTTTTTCAATTTTTTGTTCAGTTTTATGTTCCCTTTTTAATAAAACAGTCTTTTAGGGTTTTGTTTTTTCTAATTTAGTTTTTCTATTTGAATATAATAATTGGTGAAAACTTTCTTTAATGGTTTTTTATTTTTTAAATGACTTTGTTGAGTGTTCAATTTCAACTTCCTTAGATAAAATTAGTTATGCCCTCTATAACTTGGATGATTTGAGCTGAAAAAATATCTCATTTTTCCATTTATACAACGGTCGTTTTAGTGCATATTGGGTTTTGTCAATAGCATTTGGGGACAGGTTTAAGCGAGCCATGAAACGCTTTCCCTCCTAATATCTGCTCTGCTTGATCCTTACGTACCTTCAAAACCCTTCTATTCCAGCAACTCATCTTGCTTCCTTAGAAATTGAGTATTCATTATTAATATTATTGTTATATTAATGTATATTCTTCTATTAATATACATAAATATCACTTAATCCTATGTCTACAACTACAACCTAGTCCCCTCTAATAAACCTCTTTTTTCTTTTTAATTAAATGTTCGATTATACACACTTTTTCATTTTTATTATATATTTATGTATGCATTTATTCACTGAAATGTTTGTAAAACAAACTTTAAAACGAGGCATTTACTGTTTTGTTTTATTTCTGTTATGTTTACTAAAATTTAATTTATTTATCTGTACTCCATTATTATTCATGTGAGAACTAGAATAAGAATTTTTTCTATTTTATTCAATCAGATGACTTTTTCAGTTGCAAATGCATTGTTAGGATATGAAGTGGGTTGTTAACATCCCTGAAAATTCAGAAAAAGTAGAAATTGCGGGCATTGACGCTAACCCAATTGAATTTCTTAGCACTAGCACTAGCAATTACTTTACGGCATACAAGCAAGGTGCAGTTGTGCAGCGGCAAGAGTGTAGGCTAAAAGGGCTAGGCTCGGGAATAGTATAAAGAAATAACACACACAACATATCACTAAGAATGCTGGAAACACATTTTAATATAAACTTAAAAACTTCAACTTTAGTACAATATGAAAAATTATATAATATATACATATATAGTATCTTACACATTTATACACCATTATAAACAGTGAGTATAAATTATTTGACTAAGGTAGCTTTTTATCAAATGTACACCTAAATAACAAAACAAAACTACAATAGAACTATTGATTGACACCTGAGCAAAGCAAGGCGGCTTGTTCAGGACAACACAAAAGAAAATACTATAGCGTAAATAACATATCCATAGCCTTCTACTGTTTACATTTGAGGCATTTGTCACTAGCAAACTGTTTGCTGCATCACAAATAACAGCGTAACCATTTTTGCAAATCAATCTTCGGTACAGACACTAGAAATACAGTGATCTAGCGTTCGCTTTTGTTACGAGAATGGGCTTGCCGAGCCGTTTGCTATTTCAAAAACAGTGCAAGAGCATTAACTAATAAATTAACTATGTAAATTTCAACTATTAAAACTATTTAACATCATTTTATAAATTGTATTTTTATTTTACTTTAAAGACATTGACGATATATTAAAAATTGCAGTAAGAAGGTTCGACAGTAGAAAAAAGTTTTGGAAACACAGATATCGATAAGTTAGTACATTAATATTTTAATTGATTTTAATCCGACCTTTTGCTCGAGATGTCCTTTAGGTAGGAACCTCCACACGCTCTCTGCCATCACCACTAAGCCGAACATCAAACATTGTGGCTTCAAGGACACTTTTATTTTACATTTATTATATTAGTAACAAATACAATAAATGAAATGTGTCTTTGTTTTTTAAAGGTTTCAACAGCACATCGGTCTACAATTATATTGAATAATTAATTAAAATCTTCATTAGAATCATTTAAATTTTTATTAACAAAATAATGCCTATTGAAAACAATTTAAACAAATCAACATTAAACCTTGTAATAAACTATTACATTACACTTTTTATGATTAGCTTTAGCTAATAACAAGTGTTCTGATTGACCATTGAAGTGAAGGTTCCTAAATGTGAAATATATAACAACAAGATTTTCCTAGCACGCCTGAAGGCTGATGAATGTCAGTCAGGTTGTCACCCTTATTTGATGCTTTTATTTAATAAGCTCTCTTTCGTTGTTTATTTTTCAAGCATTATTTAATGATTTGAAAATGGGCTGCTCGTCGGTAGGGTAGATGTCATAGTTGTGATTGACAATAAGCTGACTAAAGATTGAAGCAAATGTAACAAGTATGAAGGTCTTACACAGATGTATACAGTGTGGTCTCCTTTAGGCCTATGGCTTGCGGCCACGCTTGAGAATACTGGAATAACCACATTTGCAAATACAACTAGTAACATTTACGTCACCGATACACACATTGCATTGCCACACTGGCATATCGCCTCTGGCATGGTACAAATAGCTGAAGCCTTTTTTTTTTTATCAACTGTCGGATATTTCGTTAATTATTAAACAGGTACATAGCTTAATCTTAGTTTTGGACTAATAATTCATATCGCAATCCAAAAATGTTTTATGTAATATGGTCTAACCGCTAATACAGACTATATCTAGATAAAAATATAAAGGTGCTTTTTACCCATGTCCTTATTCTTATATCATCCATGAATTTTTTCCTCATACAAACAATTTGTATCTTATGGTAAATAATAAATGTTACTAACACCGATTATTTCAACTGGGACATTTTGATAAATTATCAATTTATTTATAATAACAAAAATAAAAAGTAATCCATCTATCTGATTTGAACTGTTGTTAATCTGTAAACTACTTCAAACGAGCAAAATAAAGCAAAACACAAATAAACAAACATATAAATTTATTTGAAAAAAAATCAAAAGATAAAAATACATCATACAAAAATAATAACAATATACTATTAGAACTAGAATTTATTAAAATAAAAAATATATAAGATATAAACAAAACTAGCTATACATAAATGTACATCATTAAAGTAAAGTGAAGTGAATTTTTCTATAATTTTATCTACATGGATGCTTAACAATCCCCTAGGTAACTTTAACACCGTATTGGTCTGATACAAAGAAAAGAATTAAAAAAATAAAAATAAATGAACGTTCACTGTACAAACCATACTTTAATATGTTGTGTGATAATTTGACTGGTTTACATGAACACTACCGGGAGCACTAAGGAATGTTGTAATATAATATTGTAAATACTTAGCAACCATCATATCACATCTATAAACAAAATTAACAACAATGACTAGTAATATATGGATTAATTTAATCGCGGAAAAGTTAAGTAGAAGTATTCACAACAAGCATGTGGCAGCATAGTTCGAATTCGGTACAATGAACGCCCTTAAAAAAGACACTCCATATATGAGTTACACCAATTTATATTACACTAAACTAGAAAATTTCAACATCGAAAAGGACATCATAATTGGCCTAGTGATATTCAAAAATAGAAAAGCTTCTAAAATTCCTAGTATAAAATATATAATAGGTAATTTTTAATGTAACAAAAAAATAAAATAAAAATGAGTGATAAAAGGAACACAACCACAAAACAATGTAGTTTACACTAAATTATCTTAGTCTAAGTTTACAAAATGTTGTCACAGTACAAAAATACTAAAGTACAAATATTCATTTTCATTGATCAAATTATTATTCATATCGTTCAGAATATCCATGCATGATTAACATAGTGCAAAAACTCTGTTTAATAAAAAATATATATGTATACTATCATATATATGAGATAAATGTTAATAATCTAACTTGTTAACAATCACATTGATATAAAGAACATGCAAAAGGGTAGGGGCAGGATTTTCTCCCACAAGTATGTTTGCCTCAGTTGGTAAATAGAGTACAAAATCCTATTCGTTTGTAGCCCTAAATCTATTCATCATTCAAAAACACTATCTATTCACGGATAAATTACAACACTGTAATATTAACCACAGGTTAGAAAACATAAACTGTTTGTAAAACTACCAAGATGCAGCAAATTTGTAGACAGATGAAATTATCGAAAGGAATTCGGAATCCCCATGGGTAGAAATATATTTCTAAAATTTTACTTTTGATCTTCACATAATATATATATTTATAATACAAACTAGCCTCTAAAATGTAAAAGTATTGTAACCGACAGTATAAAAATATTGAAACGAGTTCGTCTACAAAAATGGTTTAACAATTTTTTTTTTTTTCATTTCCTTATTTTTTTGTTTTATATATAAAAAGTAATATAAAATATTCAACCAAAAAAATATAAAATGGCAAGTTGCCTATCAAACATTTCATATAAAATAATACAAAAGATGAAAAATTAAATAAATATAAAAAATCTATTATGTACTGTAATACTTTCACCTTGAAAAGTTCTGGGGATATTATAATACAAGAAATCATATCAATACTGTTGCATTGAAATAGCATGGGAAGAACCTTCGTTTTTCATATTTTCCTCTTTTTTTCAACATTTTAGTGTTTTTTTGTTTTTTTTCAGTCGGAACAAGATAACATAATGAGATATTGAAGTGAGAAAGCTATTAAAGGATACGTCGAAGGAGTGAGGAGAGTACGTACATAAATAATGATTTTTTCAATTTTCAGGTACCGAACAGCTCACTAGGACTCCAAAGGAGGGGTTTGGTAGCGATGAGGTATGGTGGGAAATGCAAGGACCCCCTTTGACTAGTACAAGTCTGGCACATTTTCTTCTATCACTTCCCTCATGACTTAACAATTCCCGCATCTCTTACCAAGCTCGTTTAATCACAATAACAGAATCAGATAAACAAAATTATCAAATTTACATTCATTTTTACAGCGCGTCGAATGAACGCTATTATTTACACAGTTAAACATAGTATTCCAATTAATACTATTAAATTTCACTAAAATAATTCAACTATTCTGTATGTATGAAAAATAAATTATTTAATTATAAAAAATCTAATTCAGCGTTTACGCCTTTTAGCCTTTTCCATTACTTTTAGTACAGAACTTGTTAAATAGGTTTCCGTCGAGCTCTGGGGCAGCTTAGGGCTTCTGGTCTTGGCCGTTGTACAGCTTCCACGTGTTTGGGTGGATGGGGGTGCTGCCTAACAGACAGCCATCCTCGTCTCTGTTTTACAGTCTCTTTGGCATTCCTAATCATTCTTTCCTTTTTTTAATTTAAAAAAAAAAATTTCTTGTAACCTAACTTCCCCGAAGATAACAGTTTTTACACTTATTACAATTGATAACAAATAAATTTGAGATATTTAAACATTAATAAGGCCATATATAAAGCAATATTTATCCCTCAAAGCCCGAAAATATTGAACTAAGGCCAGAATCACAGTTGAAGGCAACACAACGTTTGGAAAGTTTAAGGGTGAGATCCACATAATAATTTCAATATATTTTTTTTCTTTTTACTTAAAATAGCAAAGTCAATTTTTTTTAATAGGTTCTCAGTTTTAACTCAATCTTTGGGCTCAATGATTTTAACCGAGTCGAAAAATTTACAAAAATAAATAAATAAAAAATTACTGGCAAGTCGAACTTTTTAAGTCACATAAATATATCACCTGAAGTACCTTGACAAAGCGGCTGGTTCTAACAGATTAAGTAGAAAGGTCTTGTAGAAACGCTACATAATTCTTTCAAATAAAATGAATGAATCGATCGCTATGAAGTGTAGCTATAATTTGTTTGTAAGATACCTCAAGCAACACTTGTAATTTGTCTTTGCTGGAGCCTAAAGCTGCATAAACTATAAAGTGTATAAAATTATTTATAAAAATAAAAAAAATTTGACAGGACTAGTTATTAGCCTAAGTATGTATAGATATGACAAAGGAAGATGGGGAGATGAGAAGACGGTATCATTTGGGCTGCCTAAGCCTTGATTTAGTTGGCTACGAGGAGGTGCTGGTAGCCTGCGGAGAAGCTGGCCAGTGAGTCGATCAGCTGTTGTTGCTTGCTGGGAGCTGCCTCCGTTGCCTGGCTACTACCCTGCTGCCCACTGTTCCCAGAGCCTCCGGGGTAGTATGGTTCCAAGTAGGGAAACTTGTGGTAGATCTCCGACCCAGGGTAGCCATAGTACGGAGGGTAGAGGAAGTCATGGGGCGGAGATAGGGAGCGCCCAGGAGATCCGGGGTGCAAGCTGTGGTGACCGCTCTGCTGCTGTTGCATGGCCCGTTGCTTGATGTAGTTAGAGAACTCCGTAGGCGACATCCTGCAACATCAAAGCCATTAGTGATTAAGTAGGACATTATTAGTTGAGATTGGAAATAGCATTTGCCATGATGGCTGAGTACAGTACCTGTTTGCCCTCTTGCTGTTGGTCTTGAGTTTGGTGCTGCCAAACTTGGTCTGAGCGAAGGTGGCGGTGGTGAAGGTGAGGGGCTGGCTGGCCCGGGACATGAAGGTGGATGGACTAGGGGATGCAGGGGCCTTGAGGGCTGGGGATAGCCCACTGTCCTGGGACAGGGGCGGGGACTGCCCCCCTTTGGGGCTCAAGCTGAGGGCCCCAAGTCCAGCCTCGATGGGCCTGAAACACTGGGCCTCTGGGTTGAAGGTTTTGATCACTTCTCGGTCCTCCTCATGGACGTCGTTGGCCTCGTTGTACAGCACCTTGATCGTCCCCTTCTCGCCGATCCGGTAGGAGACCTCACCAGGGTCAACCCAAACTGCCAGATCTGCAGGCAGGTTCTCCAGGATGTCCTGGATTGGGACCCCGCTCTCCCGTGCCGCTCGTTCAAACACTGCATCTACTGGGTCCCCTGTCTTTAGGCACCTGAAGGCGGAGCCCTTGAACGGCTTCTCAGGGTACCAGTGTCCTCGGAACTTGTCTTTGAGCGCCTTCTCCAACTCCTCCCCGAAGATGTTTACCCTTCGCCTGGGCAGCTTGTTGTACAGGTAGGAGATGACAAAGTTGAGCGCCACTTGCACCTCTATATGCATCTTGTCCCGCGGCTGTAGTTTCAGATGTTTCGCATATAACGGGATCACCAGTTCCCGCTTCGTCGTTCTCGCTTCGATTCTCTGCCCTCGTCTAAGCTCTCCCCAATGTTCACTTCGATCTGTAAAACAAATAATATGTACGTTAATTGCTTGTTTCACAATGAAGGCTTATAATAATAAAATAAACAGACATAAAGCCTTATAAATGCAGTTAAACAAAAAAAAAAATACTAGTACATTTCTTATGCTAACCTTGTATGACTTTTATTACCAGACAGAATTATATTCTAGTTGACTCTAATGGAATTTGGGTTTGATAGAGGAATAAATTTATCAATTTTATTGTCGGTATTACATACTAGTGTTTTTTATTCTGTATTTTATTTGGAGTTTTTTATTTTTATCGATTGTTTTGTGTGTGAGGAGTTTGTTTTTCTTTCTGAGGTAAGTATAATCTTTATTTTCTGTTTGAGTTGTATTATTTATTTCCTGCTAGTCACTGAGTTTATTAATCGGTAACTTAATGTTATTAATACCAAGCATGGGCCCGGAATAAAGTTTTTTTTTTATCTATCCATCTAAAAGAGACCTACCGTTAGATAGGTGGTCAATAACTCAACATGTGTACAATATCTAGATGACCAATGATCGTTGTTGGCACTGGTCACCTTCTCCATGGTCGCTCTAGATGGCTGCCCTTATCCTCGACAACATTAGGAAGGGTTTCACCGCCTCGAGCAGTGCAGGACCAAGCGGTGATAAAGATTCCGTGGTGCAATAGGTGTTATTATCGCCCGATCCACATCTCAGATCCGGACCTGAAGATTCCCGATCTCGAACCGCCAATGAGTACTTTCAAGCCTGCCATGTACCAAGTGCAATAAATCAATATTTCAGTATCTGACACAGCCCACGGGTTTTAATGCAGCTTGATTAATATCGGTGGCTAAAAGGTGTGGCCGAAAGCTGTCGTCACGATTGGTGGGTTCAATTCAGGGCAAGAAGTCGAGAGAAAATGCACGGAATTCACAACACGGTTACTTTTTTGACCATGGGAGATGGCATTAGGTTTTCATTCGTAGAAGAATTCGTTATAATAGAGAAATATTGAGTAGTCATCATCTAAAATGCCTTATGTATTGAAGCGATCTAAAATCGTGATTGGACGAGGCACCGGGTATCTCCGTGAACTCAAGGACAGATTCATTTCGCACTCAATTAAACATCAGAGATTAATTCCTTCTGAATAAGACGTTTCAAACGAGTATTACGTAAAAGATGGATTCCGGGAAATACTCGGGGCCAGTGCTGCCACTGCACAAAATTCGGATTTCCCCATTCCCAGAATGTAGTTACAGAGTTGTATGTCGTCCCCCTCCGTGTTAGTTAGTTCTACTCTGACCTTGTGACGGCAGTGGCACAAATCACAAATGTCTCCCTAATTAACGACAAACAAAACCAGCTCAAACAAAGCGTTCAACCTTGAGCTGTGTACTCTACGTGATGCCAATGTATTGTCGCCATGTTTAAACTCTCAAATATTATTCTGTAGCAAAGCTGCCTAAACCGTCTAAAGACAGCAAGCAGTTATAATACTATCGTAAAGATACGAATGGAGAAGGGAGTGTCTGAAGGTACTCCCGTGTCCGAGCGTGGGTTCGAATCCAGCTCTGAAGTATGATAAATCACCATTCTTATGGGACTCGTTCCGAAATTCGGTATGCACATACCATTTCTTTCATTAATATCGGTATTTATTTATTTCAATAGGATACAACAAATAACAATTTTTTTTTTTTATTATTACCACCCGCAAGCCAAGGAGAGAACATGTAGATAGGCAACCCAGGGCAAGATGGGCTACTTCAAAGGCCCTTGAAAAGCCTAAAGAACGTATTATTATACCTGGAGTTCATAGTTAGGGGTGAATATTTAACTGAGTAGATGAATTTATTGGGGAATCGGCTCAGGTTGGATTTCGATCAAATTTATAATTAATGTACAACGTTTCTATAGTACTATGTGTACATACATCAAGGCCTAGTATGTATAGGTTAGCGTCTTTCGGACGTCCATCTTAGACTTATAGGCAGTTCAAACCAACTCATACCAGACCAACTAATCGAGCAACACGTCGAAATTTTGTCCGTTTTTAATCGAATAGGCTAAACGACGAAAAGATCAGAAAAGCGGCAGGGCAGTTGGGACGATAACAACACCATTAGCTCCTTGATTATAATTAATTACTATTAAATATGTTGTATAGACAAGAGACAAATAGATGTCGACAATGGTCCCCTTTAAACGGCGGCAAGGTGGTGGACATTTAAAGCGACAACAGCACTCGGCGGAAGTGGACAATTCATTTCAATCGTGGCCTTCCTCCTCCTCCACAGGGGTCACCTACATATTCGGTCGATAGATCGATTATTTTATAACAAAAATCATACCAGTATGTTGAGTAATCAGGAACGAACATCCGGTTCTACGTTTTTGCGTGTTTTCAGTATAAATGTGTATTTTCAGAATACTTTTAACTGTAATTATACTATCGTATTTTCCCATTGTTTCATGGATTGTAACGTATATATGACCCTAATATTACTTCAAGTATTTAGTACCACGTTCTGCCTTATATTTTTTCAGTTATGTTTTCAAGACCGTACCCGTTTTCTTGTGCGCACTTAAATACTATTTATGAGCAGACGCCTAAAAATTGCTTTTTTTCTTCAACTCCTTTGTTGTATTGTCATATCAAGAAAGATAATATTTCCTACCTGGTCGGTGTTATGTGTACTGCGTAGTGTTTTACTTCAACGTTAAAAACCAGTAACAAGCAAGAACATTTTTTTTATAGGTTGTCGCAACAATATGTCTACATCTCGCTACTATACCCCCCCCCCCCGCAGGTGGAAGAGAATACAAGGGCCCAAGGATTGTGTATTTGTCGGGCGGTGATATTGTCGAGGGTATGTGGGTCATTGGAGATGTGCCAGGAAGACCAGCCTCTTTATATATCTGCGCTCGGCTCTCAGGGCTTAATCGATACACTGCCAGTGCAATGGGCAAACGGGGAGGGCAGACATACAGACCAACTGTACACAATGTTCCATTTAAGACTGGAAAATATTCAATATGAAATTTCAAATTGACAATTTATTTACAGAAAGATAGAAAACTCTTATTTCTGGGGATAAAATTCCTATGGATTAACGATGAAGTGCCTGGCTCACCGAACAATAAATAGGAAACCATAAGAAAACAGCGAGGAAAATGCATTATTAAATTAAAAGGAAACCTTGAAATGAATACATACTAAACAATATACCAGATAAATAAACAAATAAATAGATAAAGATATAATAAACAATAGTAACTTTAAATGATAAATATTTCACTCTAATTTATTCTTTAGTCGCTCTTCCAAGTTCATTATAAAAATAATTTTCTATTTTCGATCTCATGATCAATGATAGTCATCCATTCTTACCTAGCTTCTTTTTTTGCTATTCCGTAGACAATTTTCATAACTTTAACATATTGAAGAGGAATGAATAATATATCAACTGATGTTAACTTTATTGAAATCTCGTAAACCGTAATCGCTGGTTCGTCAGCGTAAGCAGATCAAATATGTGGTTCAATCCCGTATAGAACAATATGCAACCGAAAATTGTGACACCTTCTGTAGGGAAGCCTGGAGGCAAAGTACTGAAATCAGTGAAGTCCTCATGTCACTCACTTTCCTCACTAATATTAGTATTAATTAAAAAATCTTTATTGCGATAAAATAACAATCTGCCTTATTGGGCAATAAACAATTGCGACCATTTACATAGCGGAGTCTTGGCTCCATCAGCCGCGTCTCTGGATATGAGCCCGTGGAGGATGACGTAGAGGGCGAAAGCCACAGACGCTCAGGGCATTAGGCCGCTGCCGCTTTAGTCTCCAAGGAGGATTATAGGGCTTAATGGCGACGTGTAATGACTGTGCTAGGGGATTAGGGTGGTTGGAAAGGCTACTGTGGAATTTCATAAACTTGGAAGGGACGAGTTCACGAATGTAAGGTATATTAAGATCGTTATGAAGGGTTTTGTTGCTGACATAATAAGGGGCATTTACTATTGTTCTCTGGACTTTTGCTGTACCCCATAGCTCTATTCCGTATGGCCAGGTTGGTTTTAGTATAACTTTGTAGATTAGCAATTTGTTTTCTATTGAGAGATGGGATGTCTTTCGCCACACTAAACATTGAGGTAACGAAATAATTCTACTAACCACTTCACTATTATATACTAGGGCTTATTATACTTAGCTAGGTAGTGTTGGAACGAAAAGTCATCTTCCAAGTTTTATATTTCACCGGTTGGCATTTCGAGTTAAGTGTAAAGGGCAAAATGAATGAAACATCGTCTTCGTTGTGAAGATACAACACAAAAAAATTCCAAAGAGTTCCAGTAATAAGACAAGATTCCGTTACAAATGATCGTTATAATCAATGTATATTAATTGTTATATATTAACCTTTACTATCAGAGATAAGTATTGAAGTGGGCTATTCAACGAATTCTTCCAGAGAGTTTAATCTTAAAATTATTCCATTCTAATTGAGTAATAACCTCAGCCATGAGTGATCTTTGCCAAATATTTCACCAAAGGCTGATTTTAATAAATAGGTCTATAATGCAGAGCATAATAAATAATTGTAAATGTAGATGGTTTTGAAATCGGGAGCATGGTTGTCTGTTTTTTTAAAACTTGATTAGACTAGTTTCGCAAACCTACCTTTAGAGAAGAAGTCATATTTAATATAAAAAAAAAAGTGTATATTTAACAAATGTAGCGAGCCGTGAGAAGTTTAACATATTAATGGCCATTGGTCAAGTATGGTAATTGGGGGTTGCTCTTGCGCAAAATTTTCTTGAATTTTATGAAATTAATGTTCTGCATTAGAGTCAGCTTATTTTTCAAATGTACTCGTTAAAAAAATACCTCTTCCATAAATATAATAAGCTTATAAAGGTGAGTTTCTTAATAGGATTCCCAGTAATACATCAATATCAATTAATAAAATGTTTTTTCCGTGAATGGATACCGGACATTGAGCCTCTGGGCTCTTCAATGGTAGGTGACTTTGATTTTGAACAGCAATTTAAAATTATGTCACACCTGCTCTCCACCTCAATACAGGCAGTGCTCCTTATTAGATTATGACCCCTTTATACCCCATTTTCAGAGGAGTTAGTCTAACGAAAAATAAACTATAATTAATTATTTCTACCCAATGTTGTCAAGAATTTATGTTATGAATTTCTATCTTTAAACATATAATAATTTTTGAATGATCTTTCCTCGGTTCCTCCGACATATTGTAGGGTAATAACCAAGCAGATAAAACACTTACTTGACATTGAGACAGAATGCTCGTACCACCTTATACCAACTGAAACCGGAGATCTCTCTCTCTGAACTAGCGAGTCGCTATCTTCAACTCGAAGATAATGGGTCGTTATCAGTAGATAGCGGCAGACAATCGCTTTAGTTTACAACAACAATCTCTTACCTTCGATAATTCAAATCTGAGCAGGTAATACCTTCCTAGGTACAGGTATCCGACCTCTAACTCTATCTGTCCCCGGATTACCGGCCTTTAGAAAGCCCCAAGTCCAACAGTACGCCTTCGGCAGAGACAATGTTCCCGAAGGTATAAGCCTGCGGAAGTACCCCCTTCTTCCACCACGTCTACTCCATCAAGGCAAAGAAAACTAACCAACTTTAACGAACCACAACTTCCTCGTGTAATTTAAGTTAGTTAATCAGTTCATAAGTTTATAACTGATAATCTTAAGTTTGCCTTGTTCAGTACTAAGGTTATCTTTAGCTAGGATGAAGAAAATTGATTCAATCGTTTCACATTTTGGTTCGTACCGTTTGATATTACTCAACTTATTATTTCATCCTGAAAATGATGAACTGATCTATGGATTAATTAATGCATAGTAACCTTTTTTCCACCCCTTTCCCTTAAGGCTAACTTAACGCTATTTACAAAGGGACTCCAGTACATCTTGTACCACCGGTATAACGGCTGCTCAACCTGCATCACTCTCCTGGAGATGGTGAAGTGCGCTGGTCCCTGCAGCTCCTTCCACTTCTGGACAAAGATGAGGAAGGCCCGGTAATTCTCCTCGTGGTCTATCTGCAACGGCAAGTGTGTCTCATCCAAGCTATACTGGACAATTGAGCGAACCATCCGTGCTCTTGTTTCTTCCAAGGCTTGACAGATGAGCACGACATGCTCTGCGGTATCTCCATTCCCGCAATGTAGAGGTCCGAAGCTCTTTTAAAGCTTGGAACTAAATCCGCCATGTCCCTATATCACCTGGGAACTCCAGTAATCAGCGGAGACCCACTTTGCCCTCGGCCTATTAGTGCATAGAAACCACATATTTTTATCTGTGAAATGAATTTCGTCTATAAAGCACATTTGTAGACATAGTGTACTGCTTTTGAACAAATTCGCTCAGTCCCTCAGTTAAATATGTTTGTATCCTTATTGTTTTTGTATCTATTGCAGCACAAATAACTCTACAACAATCCATGCTATAGTTGTTATGCTGGGGACTGAGCCTATTACAGATGGCTTTGGTGATGTTAATATTGATGAGAGAGCGACAGAGACAATTATACAGATTAAATATGCCAGCACAAACAATAACACTTTGTCTTTAATGAGGCCCAGTGACGTAGGCATCTCTCCTTAGCATATATTTGTCGTCTTTTCCCCCTGTAGTAACTTCTCACTTTTAGTAGTCACGAATACTTAACTACTTTTAAGCTCTACTTGCAACACTTACTAAGGCCAGGCAATGAAATTGCACATCATGATGCACATCGGGCAATATTTTCCTGAATTAGAG
The DNA here is from genome assembly GCA_930367205.1 of Acanthosoma haemorrhoidale. Classification (NCBI taxonomy): domain Eukaryota; kingdom Metazoa; phylum Arthropoda; class Insecta; order Hemiptera; family Acanthosomatidae; genus Acanthosoma; species Acanthosoma haemorrhoidale. The sequence goes on along the minus strand of OV884015.1, from coordinate 103,526,583 downwards.
ACGAAAATGTTTTTACTGCTAAGGTTAGGTCTAAGAGTCTCTTTGACAATGGGAGGAAGCGAGCTGGTCGATGTGGGCGCGTTCATTCTTCATTGTTTTCCACCGAAAACAAACGACAAAAAGTGACCCCCTCAAGGTCGGTTTAAACACTAAAATGCATTGAACGGAGTTTTGGCAAAATTGGAATAAAAATGAGTTTTTAGGGTCTGGTTATTATACGTTCAGGGTTTCTTCTGCGAAATTTCATCGATTTCTGTTCAAGAATTTGATTGTCACCGTTACTTTCGGGTTGAGGCATCTGTTTGTATTACACCATCGAAAATGTTATCACAGTTTGCGCCCGTTTGCTATTCAAGAGGCGTTTGTTATTTTTGAGTCAGGGCTAGAGTTAGTGACTCAAGTGTTTCATCGCAATGTGAGTACTGAGCAAACTCCATCTCAGTGGTTATTAATGTTTTTAATTTTGAAGTCATATATTAAAACTGTTTTATATTTTATTTGCACCTTTTAGCGCTTTTTGGCTAACTTTGAATATGGTACCAAAGAGCCCGGTCTTTGTATGAATAAAATAATTTAATCACTTATTTTTATAGCAGGTCCCGAGGCCACTGCCGTTTTAGTCTTCGAGTAGGATTATAGGGATAAGTAGTGAGAGTGCAATGACTGTGCTAGGGAATTAGGGTGGTTGGATAGGTTACTGTGGAGTTTCATGAACTTGGAAGGGATGAGTTCGACAATATAAGGACATTGAGATCGTTATGGAAGGTTTTGTTGCTGACGTAATAAGGGGCATTTGCTATTGTTCTCAGGACTTTTGATTGAAAGGATTGGATGCGCTTGATGTTCGACTTTTTTGCTGTCTACCATAGCTCAATTCCGTATGTCCAGATTGGCTTAAGTATAACTTTGTAAATAAGTAGTTTATTTTCTATTGAGAGAAGGGATGTCCTTCGAAGTAGTTTGTACAGTTTTCCAAAGCGTCTGTTTAGTTCTTGTCTTTTTAGTCTCGTTCGATGTCAGTCTTTTGTCGAGATGGAAGCCTAAATACCGTACTGTCTCAGACACAGAGAGAGGAATCGAATTTAAAATGACTAGCGGACAGGACTTGCGGCAAATCATTTAATAAGTGTATTCAATGCCAAAACAACAGTACGAATTCTCTCTCTCTTGTAATATAAACTTGTCTTATTTTTTGTGAAAAATGATATTCTATAATAATATATCTGCGCAGTAGAGTGTGTACGGTGTACTGATGTAAGCTTAAGACAGTTGAGTTACATAGACACCGTTGGTCTGTCTCGGTCGACGAGCGCCGTTGAGACCTGCAAACCCTTACCATAGATAAAACGGATTAGCTAGACGTCATTATAAGCCGGGTATAACAGCGGGGCAGAGAGATTGGGTAAGATAGAACTCCGTCGTTATGCTGGCACTTTTGTAGGCAATACATAACTTGCTTATAGATCATGCCTGCTTAAACAAGGATAATGTACACTTGGTCTAGTACAGACAGACAGACATACAGGCTGACAAGGACCACCTCGATTATTTCATAACTGGCAACATTTTACGTAATGCTGTCGGAATGGTAGCTTTTGTTGTATGTGATGTGGCAGCATAACCACTACACCGCAGGAACAAACACGACTCTTAAGACAGCTGACGTTCAAGGGCATATCAAGGTGTGTGCTAGAACCAGCGACTTTACGCCAATCCCCCCTCCCCCCAAATATGAGGTACATTCCGCAAAGCATAGACATTTGCTGATTAGGATACGGATAAATTTAATATCAAGTACCTCAGAAGATATTTAAAGTACTAACTCGTCGTCATAGTTAAAGTCACTAATTTAAACAAAATTTCAAATATTTTCCAAAAAAAAAATAAGGTTTTGAAAATCATATATGTATACATACATTTTTTTTTTTTCGAATTATTTTAAAACACGGAATTTATTTTATAATTGATGAAAAATGACATACAAGCTAAGGTGAAATAAATAATTTTGTATTTAGGCTTGAAGGCAGCCAGGCTAAATTACCTAAACCACCCGCACACACATACCTGTTGCTTGCTGCAAAAGGTGCCCCAATATCGATCGATTTTCCTAATTTTGGCAGTGAGTGATTTGAGGACTAGCCAGGGAACTGTTCATTGGCAATACTGCTTCGGTCGTTATTGAAAATAGAAAAATACTATTGCTTATCGCCCATCTTTTCTGTACGAGGTAACTTGAGGAATGATTTAAAAATATAAAATTTACAAGGTAAATAGGCAAGGCCGCCTAGGTAAGGACGACGGTCGCTCAGTCTATTTTTACTGCTTTAGTTTTTTTAAAATAAAAGTAAAGAAACAACAATAAAATAATAAATATTGACCAGGTGTAAATGGATAATGTAAGAATACTAAATGGCAATATTTAAATGTACAGGAAAAAAGAATAGACCACCTGGACTTGCACATAACGAGTGTACTAAAGAGGTAAATGATACGTGGTGAGTTATCACTCAGCTGTAACATGATAGCTACGAGCTCTAAATAGAATGTATTAGGGATCGATACACGTCAACAGACAGCCAGATCGCGACAGTCGACATTTTATTAAAGGAAAAACTAAAACAATGAGGTTCTCACAGTTCTTCTTAAGGAAAAGTACACCATTAAACAAAAAAAAAGAAAAAAAGGTTGACGTCATACATGCCGTGACTAGGCCATAGTTGGATCAACAAGGCTCCAATTGATTTTTATCCGATAATGAACATATAATGTACGAGGGTGGGGAGATTGTTACAGACAAGGCGTATTCGAGTCACGTTGTGGACAGTTAGTTATGCTACGATATAGATTCGGTCTGTCTACTATGGTTACCCCCTGATCCTGTGGGTGCAGTAGGAACACCTAAGTCGGGAATGAGGGAACCGGGGATGAGTGGACATTCGGTCAAACAGAAATAAAACTGGTTATAATTAGACTGCCGATTGTGCGAGCCAGCCTGCCAAAACTGCTAACACACTATATACGACGGGCGGTCGTACAGGCAGTGCACAAGGAGAGCAATTCTCATCTGGATGACTAAGTCTATTAACTTAAAGAGGAAAATCTGTGTAAATAGTTCGTGTTTACAGTTGGTTAGGTCCGTTAAATGTCGGAATATATTTAGTAATGTACATGATAGCCGTCAAGGGAGAACTACACTAATCATAGACATTAGACGTTCAAGACTTACCAGATGTACTCGCGGACTGAGGTGAGGAGGCAGAGGTGGAAGTCTCCCGCGACCGAACACAGGACTGACTCGGACCGACTGGTCTCGAAGACTGGGGACTGGGGGCGGTGGTGGGGGCATCTGCCCCCTCTACGACCCCCCCTACACTCACCTCTCCTGCTCCTCGGTCAGGGTGTGTTCGCACATCGCCTGGCGAGCGTGTCTGCCTCAGGGTCTTCCTAATCAATCTCACACAGTTAGATAATACGTGGTTTACTCGACGATCATATGCGTTCGATAATTGAATACAAACCATTGGCGGACGTCAATACAGTCACTGGACCGCGAAGTGGTGGACAATTTGTCATCTTAATAGAAACAGATAAGTGTGTCAACCTACAAGCAATGCCCTCTTAATTCTACAAGCAAATAGACAGGCAGAATGTATGGAAAAAATGTTTTCGTCAATTAATAGTTTCGATCATCTTACTAATTACTCCCCTGTCATTTGCACAGAGGTGTAAATCAAGTCCACTAACCGCTTAGATATTCCTACTTAGCCTGTTGAGATCTTTGCAATATTTTCTTCCTTTAGTCCTGCTATAAAATGTCATGTTTACAGGGAAATTACAATCACTAGGACAGCCTCAGGTGAAAAAACATAAAGCCCCTCGCACACAGGGAAAGTAGTGGCAGCCAGTTCCTGGTTTCATGTGGACGTGGTGAGTGCAACATTGTCAGAGGATTTGAACATGGAGGAAGCTGTCGATGATGCTGTAAGTGATATTGTAATCTTGGCCGCCTTGTAATCCTCGTTGGAATTAAGGGTTTTTAATTAAGTCGACTTACATTAGGGGTACAATTTACATGGACCTGTTCACCAAATCGAGATGTTTGTGACCGACAACTTAGAGGGGTTAAAAGTACCAGGAGCACCACAGAGAGGTTCCTGGTTCTTCATCAGACTTGAGGTAGTGTTGTCCTCAACCATGGCGGATCGCACAAAAGTAAACAAAAGACCCTAATTTTTTTTTTTTCGTGGAGGGGAGTGGTGAAAGAGTACACACTTCCTTTGGGGGAGAGAACTCCAAGGGTGGGCCTTCGTTAGTGTATTTTTCTTTTATTTAGGTCCTCTATTAGCCGTCCCTATCACCGTAATCCAGCAATTTTTTATATTATAATTATTTCGACATGGTTACATGATGGCTGTCCAACCGCTCAATTCACAGACCGTTAGCCACAAACATTTGCTTGAAACGTATTTGCCCTAGTATGCCGAGAGGTGAGAAGGCCAGTTATTGATGTCACCTTGAGCATTGCCAAACAGACTGTACACAATACAATAGGCGACACATCAATATGGCCAGCCACTTGTCACCAGTTGTGGTGTAGAGCTTCTGGACAGTAATTCAGAGGTCTGGATATAACATCATTTCCTTTATTTCCCAACTCAATGTAAAACTGTCATTAACTTTGCATAGGTTTATATTAACTCAATCATAAATTATATATTATTAATCTTTAATTTGGCAGAAAAATAGTTATCTTGATTATTACTGATATTAAATGATGTATTATAGTGCTTTCAGCTTTATGCCTTCAGATCATCAAATCTCCATGAAACATCTTATAACTCCACGGACATCCAATGGCCAAACCAGACAAAGTAGAAATCATAAGGGTTTCTATTTTTGAAAAATTTTGACCCTGAGAACTTGAAAGGGACAAATACTAAATATTAAAATTACTTATTTTCCAAGCACGCATTTCAACATCGTATAAGCAATATAAAAGAGATTAAGCGTGTAGAATAGAGTTCTGTAGAATAGAGTTCTGTAGTGTAGAGTTCTGTAGAATGGCATCTAAAAGTTTTCACAAATATTTATTAGGTATTATTTTCTCTCAGGGATTCAATGCTGGAAAAAGTTCTGATTAAACCCTTTTTTAAATGTTAACTATTAATAAATGATTTGACAAAAAAACAAAAAAAGAATAAGGTTAGCTTTCGATCTGAGATGTCCACAACTTAAAGCACATAAATAAACTGGAACGTCAGAAAAGTTGGTACGTAGTTTTGTTGTTAATTTAAGAACATTAACTTATTGAATTTGTTATATTTCACTACTTGTCCTTAGGTTAATTCACTTTCTTGGCATTGATCGACTGAAAACCTTTCTAAACAGATATAAAAATATAGTACGATGGCAGAATATATGTTCCTATTGTAGCTGATAAAATGCCTACCCTAATATTCTACTTGGCTGGAATCGGCAGGTTTAAACGATTCCTTAAATAACTGGCAAACAGCCTGAAATACTTCGTGAGCAGTAGATACAAAATTGCAAGGCCGACCAACGGATCAGAGCTGTTTCACTCAGCGAATAAATTCATCCGTAGTTATACAGTACAAGTCAATTAACACTGCACTGTCAAAAACCGGACCAAGACGAACAGGGTACCCGGATCCGAGCCGCTCCCGTGGGACGTAGAATATTCTAGACGTTATCAGTTACAGTTACCCCTTAAGTAGATAACTGACTTATCTATCTGTAACGTTCTTACAGCGGAATACAATTAACGAATTACTCGAGGCTGGAATAGGAAACCTCTCTGCAACCATGACAACGGTAGATATTGTTATCCGATGAAGCGTGAGATTGTCCCTTCGTTTTATTGCCGACGTGAGATTGCTCTCGTTGAAACAAGGAAGTCTGTCATGAGATAACGAACATTATCCAAATGCCTGCTCAATCTGTGTCCGTGGACGATAGCCGCTGGAGCTGGCAGAAATCTCAACGGTTACATGATCTAACTAGCAAATCTGCCAAAGTTACGAGAAGCAGGAAGTACAACGAGTCGAAGAGCTTGATGGCATAGAGCTTTCAGGTCTTGATAGCAACAGAACTTAGGTTCAAAACTACAGAAGCAATGTGCAATGTGATTACCTCATGTGATTCATCAATCCAAGCCAATTCCAACCCCCCCCCCCCCAAAAAAAAAAAACACTAAATATTTACTCAACAACAATGAACAAACTGCTACAACTTGTACTTCAGTCCTCTTATAAGCGGACATCGACGTCATACTCGACGACTGCTACAAATGACAACCGCGCTCCCCCCTCTTCTTCTACCACTTCTCAAGGGCGAGGATGATCTCACTTCTCGGAAGATGAAACGGCACAAATTGGACAAAATATTCTTTTCCATTATGAAATGATCTGAGAGTAAAATATTATTTTTCGTGGCAACAATAGGGCAACAATAGCAGTTAAGCGTCCCAGAACAATCGGGCTGACTCAGTCCTTATTCAAGCGAATCTTCAAGCAATATAATGTACAGTCTGCATCAATTATAGTAAATCTACATCAGTCACTCATCTGATGGGACTATACATATTGCCTACTGTCTTAATAGCATACATTCCCCCGATATAGGAGAAAATAATAAAACAGCAGTACGATATTTAGGCTTCCATCTCGACAAACGGCTGACCTGGAACCCACACACGAGGCTAAAAAGACAAGAACTAAACAGACGTTTCGGACAAATGTACAGACTACTTCAAAGGACATTCCATATCTCAATAGAAAATAAATTACTAATCTACAAAGTTATACTTAAGCCAATTCTAGACATACGGAATAGAGCTATGGGGGACAGCAAAAAAGTCAAACATCAAGCGTATACAATCCTTTTAATCAAAAGTCCTGAGAACAATAGTAAATGCCCCTTATTACGTCAGCAACAAAACCCTTTATAACGACCTTAATACACCCTACACCTACAGTCTTGATCCCTTCCAAGCTCATGAAATTCCATAGTAACCTATGCAACCACCCTTATCTCCTAGCACAGTGCATTTGTGCCACTCATTCCTATAATCCTCCTCGGAGACTAAAGCTTCAGTGACCGAGAATTATTAAATTAACAAAATATGTCAATCTTCAATAAAAAGTAAAACAAATAATTCACAATAATAGAGTTGTGTAGTTTTAGCTGACTCTACTCTAGAATGTTAGAAAGTGAATGAAATTACTGTCATAGCATTAAAGACAGGCTTAAAAACACTGTCACATTGTGCCAAAATACTAAAGATTCTTTGCGACTTATATAAATACAATGAAGAAATATCTTTAACTCTGTTCTATCTTATCTGTTAAAAATAAAACACTTATCAGAGATTTTTTTTTTCCTGTTATGTCGACAGATAAGAAAATCAGTGGAGCATAGAAATTTCCATTGTTTTCTCTAATAGGAGTGTTTACCTTAGGCGAGGTCTGTATTGCACCAGCCACGAGGCAGCAGAGAGGATTTGCAAGACCCCGAGAGAGTCAACACAGTGCTTGCAAGCTAATGAGTGTGCAACTGCGGGTGATAGCAATAGGGTCAGTCATCTTGCCTCTCTAGCTCACTGGCGAAACAGCTCACGAGTTACGACAGGCGTCCAGGAGGAACAGAGGATCGAGGCTCATCCAAGTATTCTGAAAGGTGCCAGAGGAACGCACAGCGATCTCCGGTTTAGCATATATTGCATATACCTAATAAGAGGATTGTTTATGTAGGCAGATGCTTCACTTCCGAACAGGTTCAGGATCGTCTATCTGTATCTTATACTCTTGCGTAAAAACCATTAATGATATCTGAAGTTAAAAATCTACTCTCAAGAAATATGGACTGCAAGAGGCAGTGGTGTTTTACACCACTTACCGAAGGGAGCAATGGTTTAAAGGACTTATTGCTTGCTGTTTTTCTAGAAACTACTCACCTTTGTATAGTGCATAAGGTGTATTTACCTAGTTTCATTTCTTCTTTAATTTATAATGAAATCGCTATATTTAGAATGACATTCGACTGCTTAGACAGTTTCCAGAAATTTTTCAGATAAAGTTGTTATCACGTGGGCATGATTTAAAGTAATGACAACCCCCCATAGTTAAGTTCATGAAATTACATAGTAACCTATCCAACCACCCTAATCACGTAGCACATTCATTACATTGCGCCACTCATCCCAACAATCCTCCTCGGAGACTAAGACGGCAGTGGCCTCGCGAACTGCTATAAATACGTGACTGTGAGAGTCCTGGCAATGGGAAGTTCCCCCAATCATGTCCTGAGCGTCTGTGGCTCTCGCGCTCCTGATCAGCCACCACTGGCTCGTATCCGGAGACTCCGCTTCCTCTTTCGCATGCGAAGAGCCATTCTCTGGGCTGTTTGTAATTACTCTATGAACGAATCTATTGCCCAATGAGGCAGATTGTAATTTTGTCTCAATAAATATTTGATTGTTATTGAAATTAATCTAGTTAAAATATGGAAAGAATTTACGAGACAGCTAAGATTTCAATAGATATTTTTCAATTGCACGTCCTTTCTTCACGAACCAGCAACATTTTTAGAGCCCGCCTGGTCGCAGAATCTCTCACCTTGGCGTTAGCATAATCTGGAATAGTTCTCAATATCACATTCTCTAATCGCGGCTATATAACAATATAAATTCCATAGGATTATAGTCGTTATCTGAAGACTGATACGGCTTGGGTGTAACTGTCCTTACGGTAAACACCATTTAACACGAAGGCAGGTAGTTTCTATTTACTAGAAGAACATATTTGACCTGGCCCAACTACGATCGCCGACCAACGCCAACACAATATCTCTCTTTTATCAACCTAAGCCAATCTATTCTAATATTCATGGTTAAGAATTAACGTACAGTAGAGATTTAATGAACTATGACCCCACCCCATTCCCGCATCGATGGCAACAGACTGTCGGGGAAAATTAAGTTAAGATTTTGTTTGTTAGATGTAAGTTAGTTTTAAGTCAATTATTCATAAGGTGAGTAAACTTTTAAACATGTTTACAAAATGAATGTATAATGTGCATTATACTTTTGTAAAAATCACAAATCGCAATGTAAAATTATTAAAAATTGTATACAATGTAGCCAAGCAACAGGACATGTAATAGTAAACCTATTGTAAATAGATTCACTCATGTAGTCTATACTGATTTCCATAATTTATAATAACTTGAAGGGAGGGGATTAATAAACCTTGACTTGTATTTACAATAAATAGAATTCACTGCTCCTCTATGGTTTTAAATCTTCATATGACGAAGGTACGCCAACCACTCCACCATATCAGCTCCAATCTCTTTTTCCGGACATGAATATATGTAATTAACGTCTGAACGGTTGAGCACCCGTTTTCTGAATGGTCTGTATCGGATATGCCTCTCAATGTCCCATATTTGCATAGCTGAAGCGGCAGACTATGTCAAGCGGGCTGGATTAAATTGAAACTGTACTCCACTCCGGCCTACCTATCAGAAAGGGGGGGGGTTGTAATGAATGGGGCGAAGGGTGAGAGGCCAGCACAATCGATTACGGTAATCGAGGAGGGCGGCTATGGATATCTCGATGGATCGATATCCTGTCACCCGCTAATCGCACCCTTTCAACCCTCCGTAGTTCTCTACCCCCCCCCCTCAAACATTTCATCAATATTGGTGTCAAATTTATCACTGGCGTTATAACCTACCTGTGAATAAGCAAGTGCTTCAATCTAATAACTGAATCCTATAAATGTATCTTCATTCAATCTTAAAACATCGTGATTGGTTGGTCTTTCATTAATATAGCCATTGTTAGGGAAAAGAGATATGCGCATTATAGCCATCTCACTATAAACTATACCATAAATCTACCATAAGAAAATCATCTACAAATAATAACAGATACATATCTCTTGTCGCTTGTGTCTTGAAAGTGCTCGAATATAAACGTTTATAATTTTATGTGGGAAGAGAAAAAGTATTTCAGCCCTTGAAATATTCTGACAATTAGGATCAAACCTGTAGAATAAGAATATAGCGTCAATGCCTGGCTCGGACCCGACGGCTGAGCTATTCCTATTGAGCTAAAGAGTCACACACTTGTAAATCCTTTAGAAAAGACTACGATTTAGTCTTCTGAAAATAACGTCATTATGTCTATAAAATATCTAAATATACTTTAAGTTTACTAACTTAAGTGTACTACGACAGACAATACCCTGAGGAACTATTAAATGGTCCTAGCTAACTGATTTAGCCTGTGCGCATTAGACATCGGGGTCCTTAACAAGGACACAGCTGTGACCCACTTGCTATCTATCGCCTTCTGCTAGATCTCAGATCATGTAGATCTTGGCACAGACTGAAGCGGATGCCGGCTAAGAACAGTGATGGCAACTGGAGTCCTTCTCAGGTGACCGTTCTAGGCGATAGTATGAGCGACTTATTTTTTATATGGGTTTGTGGGTAATTAACAAAACACTTATTAAGGTTATTATGGTTTATTACAGTCTTATCACAATCTCTCTACTCTGCTACAAAGTTCAATTACAAAGAGGTCCTAGTACAAAGAGGTTCTAGTACAAAGAGGTTGACTAGATTTAAACAATACTTGATACCTCCAGTCCCTACAGGTTCATCCTAAGCCTGTATTCTTATTATGACAAGGACCTACAAGCGATCCCTACCCGCAATATGATAATTCCTGACTACTACAAGCAACAACTGAGACGCGATAAAAATAATCGGAGACAAACGATAAAATTCCCCAGAGCGGAATATTCTAGCCTTGTCGGCTATGCGCTCTATTACGTCATTGTGTAAGGAAGAATTTGATCTCTGAATAAATAGACTTTATGAGCGTTCTGTCTCCGGTGACGTGAAACCTAATACGTGGCAATCGCGTGACAGCCAGGCAGTGCCACGTGGTCACATGCCGTGCTACTCTAGCGTGGACATTGTACCTGGATCTATTCGAAAACTACAAACACGTATAATAGCACACTTCAAATACCTTGTCTTGGCCGATAATAATCAATCAAATATAAATGAAGTAACGTGATTCCACATTAATTGTCAAAACAACTACCTTTTTTTTGTTTTGTGAATAATAAAAAATTATTTTAGTTAAGTAAATTATTTTAATTCCTAGTTCCTATATATTTAAGCCAACGAAAGACAATTTTTTCTCATTATATTAAATAGTAAGGTATTTTTCCCCTCAATATTTGTTGCATACAGAATCGATAAATTGTTTAAAGAACCATCTGTCATTGCGCAAATCTATTTTTTTAAATTTATTCCATTCTTTTAGGAAGGTATTTTGAATATCACTGGCAATTAATTTTGCTTTAATGAAAAATTAATTGTGTACTAATCAATCGATTTCCAGCGTCATTATTGAAAGGTGAGTTTGTGCTAGAGGGCAAATTTGATACCCTAAGAACCTCCAACTCAAATTGTGTATAAATATTCCATAGTCCGAAAAGACCGCTGCCCGAAATACATAGAACGGAAGAGTAACGATACAAAAACTTCAACCTCATTTACTCAAGCAATGATTATAGATTATAAACAGAAAAAGTCGTCGGTCGGCACAATTTTAAATGCTAAAAACAAAAATAAGAAAAAATCCTGTTTACAGTAAAAAAAATACTGATATATATAACAGCTCTGTGACTTCATGGACTAACGGACTAAATCTTTGGTAGACAGCAACGCAATTAAGTACTTCAACTCCTTAGAACGATAATTATCTAGTACCTCTCAATCAGACAATCCTCCTTGGAGGTTGAAGCGGAAATGGCCTAGAGATCTCTTAAGGTGTTCTGGCCAGAACATCCGTAGCCTTTGCGATTTATTATAGCCTCCATTATTACTATTTCTCGGATATCTCAGTAAATATTAATTCATACATACATACATTTTATGTATGAATATTGTTAATTTTTTTTTTTACTTTTTAAACAACTTTATTGTGATAAAATTGAAATTTTAATTCACTCCCTCATTCATACAGTATTTACAAACAGCACAGAGACCCTCCCAAGTCCACGTGGTTGTCACCTCCCTCACGTGCGAAAGAGGAAGCGTAGTCTTAAGAAGTCCCACACGCTCCTCCGTCAGCCGCGTCACTGGATAAGAGTCAGCGGAGGCTGACCAAGAGCGCGAGAGCCACTGACACTCAGGACACGATTGGAGAAACTGACCATTGCCTGGACTCCCACTGTCACGTATTTATAGCAGATCACGATGCCACTGCCGTTTTAGTCTCCGAGGAGGTTACAGGGATGAGTGGTGCGAATATTGTTAATAGTGTAGGAATAGGAGAGAAGATGCAGTATTTTAAATATGTACGAATTCGACCGTTTAACACTGTAAGTCTATTTTTAAAACAAATAGTAATATAAGCAGAAGAGGTTGTGTGGAAGATCGGCTTAGGGGCAACCTTTCGTGATGCTGTTTATGTCTGCGTCAGGTATCCCTATGTTGACTATATCATCACTCAAGGAGCTGATGCAGACTTATATATGTACTATCAATAAAACTCACCATAGAAACGGAATAAACTTTAAAGGGATTCATGACTCAAGGAGTTGAGTTAAGATCCAATTACATATTGAATAGCCCACACATGGTGGGGGGGGGCTCCCTCCGGAAATAAGCAGGCTTGCCAACTAGCTTGCATAAAACATACCCTCTCATATCTACCGACATTGCTCTAAGCATGGATAATATCCGAAGCAGGAGATAAAGATCTAGGGTGATATCTTCATGCAGCCTTCGGAGGATCTCGGAGGCCGTGACATCCTTCCACTGGTACTTGTCACAGTTAGGCGGTCATCCCCTTTCACAGCCTCGTCTTTTTATTTCTTAGTAATAGATAGAACAATAAAATATCAACTTCCAGGGAACTGTAAACATATCCAGCTATAGAACTTTCGTTTGTCTTCCTATTCTAGGCATGTCCTCCCTAGACAACGCATTCTGGGCACGCACTAGAGCAATGGACGCGATGAGTACAATAAGGCGATACCCACGGCAGAATCAGCAAGGTTGGCAGACCTGGGAGGAGTGAGCGAGTCAGGTCCTACATCGATAAGGCCAAGGTCGATTATTTATAGCAGTCACTGACCCACTAACTGCTCCCATGTATCCAAAGGCCGTCCTTACACTGACGCATGAGCGATACATGCATACGTGCGCACGTTAGCAAACAACTGACAAGATTCGTCTTAGTAAAAGTTTTCGGATATCTGATATGAGTATATACATACATATGTCAATAGTTGGTCCAAAGAACAGTTAGTTGCCTCGCCATTTTATGAAATATATTATGTATAAACGAAAAGTTCAAAGTGAAGAAAAAACATAGAGCGATGCGCGAGGGAGTATGACTATAAATTCAATTAGAAAAAAACATGTGACTAGCTAAAATATAAACTGTGTATACGATGTTTTGGATATGACCACAGGCCCTGATCTGTTCCTAACAATCCTCACATCAGCAAATCTATTACATGAGTTTGATTGTGTCTGGTACAGTTACAGATTGAAACTAAAAATACATCTGAGACTAAAAGTGATGGATAATGAGTGTTTAGGGCTAGTAATGACGGATACATGTCCAGAGTATCCCTTGACCGTTCAAGGGTTCGAGTCTGATGTGACTTTAAAGTTAAAAGGACAGAGACCATCTCACTATGTAGTAAATCTGTACGTAAAAATTGAAGAAACATTATCGAGAAGTTATATAATGCTAATAATATTATAATATATATATAATGGTAAAAGTAGAAGTAAGCCCCTTCTAGTGAATACCTGCCTCATGATTTCAAGGAAATCACTGGTGGTTCCCTGTTAATTTTAAGTAAGCAACCGCATCCCTCCTAGACCTCCATCCCAATTCCCAGAACTACCCTCAGCTTTAGCCACAGACCCCATTTGTTCCCTGACACTCATCATGTACTTCCCACCCAGTATGTAGTAACATAACTCTTAATATTTGTATAAACCAGTGTTTTGATAGTACTTCATAATAAAGCTTTTCTTTCTTTTCTTTTAAAAGACCGCCTTCTACAAAGATTATTTAACTGAGAGATATTTTAAATGTCTTAAGTGTTTACCAAACGATTGTGAATGATCCACTTTGCATTGTCGATCAAAAATGCTTCATTTTTTTCCCCTAAAGAATCTTTGTCGTTGAGATTTATGTTATTTTTTTAAATATTTAATTAATCTAAGTATAAACATAAAAAATCACAGCAAAATTTTATTTGCTGTGACATGAGGACTATAAAATTTACACCGGTATGTAGAGGACATATTTTTCAAATTTACAATACTTGTCATCCATTATGACAGTAGAACCTCTCCCTTCCGCCTTCGATAGACAACAACATTACGATTGGAAATATACCCGGTACTTAGTACAGAAGCTGAGATATCCTTTGAATTGAAGTCCTGTAGCATTTGCTCTTTTTGCCTGCTCAAGGTCTCAGATCCTGGAAGGTTTTGCGGTTACTCAATATTTCCAGAAGAGAGGCAAGAGGAGGAAAACCCAACGGCTCCTGGTACTAAGAATCAGCATGGTATTCCCAGAACTCAATACCTGGTATCATAACAACAACAGATCATTCTTTAAAGTACTTTCTGATGTGGTAAATGTGGCTTTTGTCTCTGCCTGATTGCCATTTGTTCATTTGATTTTTTTCTGATGAACTATAATTCAGCCCACTTGAAATTTTAACGAAATACTCAACACCTAAGAATAACTTGATTAGTTTAAAAAAAAAAAGGAAAAGTATGAAAAGAAAAACGACTGAAAAAAGTCGGGCTTGATTTTATATAATATTTATATAAAATATAGTTTAGTCAATTTAGTAAAAAAAAATTTACGCGTTAAAGATCTGGGGGTCTACTGATTCAGTGTGGCTAACTACTACATAAGACAATGGCTAGATATAGATCGAGGAAACAGTGGAAACGTTGCTACGTGCTCACAACCATCAAGCTGTTGCTCACTCATCGTATCATCACAATTAGTACACATTAATCATCACACTATTAATCATCACAGTATTATTAATAATATAATAAGCAGTCACCCCAAATAGCTGTTATATGTTATTTAAAATATCTTACGTACGATATTCTCTTAGTAGACCTTGCAAGATATTTCGTAAGCGATTTACGTTGTCCTGACAATGATAAAGATAACAAAGTATCAGATAGTAAATATTGATAAAAAAAAATTTTAATTAAAATTATAATATCCTTATCGAAATTAATTTCAGAGTACTTTTGTAATGTTTTGATTAATTGATAAAGAATAGGCATATGTACCTTGACAGTAATAACTCTATTTCTAATTTAAATAGATTGTTTACTTACTTTGTACTCGAACTTAATTGGGCTTTAGGATGAAATATTCATAACTCGTGGACATACATGTGAGGCGCCTTTAAGCGTGAATTTTTCAGTATTTTGCTAGTTAATTAGAATCTAAGGAAATAGAATTTATTACATTTAGCTATCTTAACTATGCTTAGGGTATCAGTGTATAACTTCGGTTTTCATTAAATTAATAAAAGAGACGTTTTTTTCTTAATTAACCACTACTGAAACATAGCTAGAAAGAAAACAAATTATGATTTTAAGAAGTCTGTTCGTTAGTCTTTCAAGTCATCATCTTGTTACAAAATTCACATTATGGACTTCATTATCCTCACCATAACCCGAGTAATGGGCACATCTTGACTGATCACGGCCGAGACCCATCTTTCCGTTAACTGAGCATAAAAATACCCACAATATATGCAGGCTAAAACCTTTTTCGTCTTTCTCAGAGAATTTGTCTGCTTTTTTTGATTTATGGTTTTGGGATTGGTTTTCGAAATATTTTCCTTATATTTCCTTATTAGTAACATCCAATTTTTTTTAATTTGCTTTACGTTTATTCTTCAATGTCACTTGTAAATCCACTTTGTATTCGTAGTTAATCCCATTTTTTTTTTCTTCCTAGCCCCTTTAAATTTACAGATAATTAAATACAATTATACATCCTCAGGTGAATCTATTTACAATTTATTTTGGTATTTCCTGTAGCGTCATACATTATATAATGAATAGACAAGTATATACACGTTATACGAGATTGGACTGAAGTGACTAATAAATGTGATGGGGCTCACCTTTTTGATCAAACTTAAAACTAACTTACATACTAATTCTTAACCTTATTTTCTTCGACAGTCTGTTGCCATCGATGCGGGATGGTTGATAGGGTCATAGTGTTAAACACTGGGTTGGTTAGGTGCTGCAACGAGTCAAAAAACTTGATGTGATAAAAAACTCCGGCGGATGAACTCGCCCACCAACGGCACACCAAGCAACGGGTGCAGGTCAGCGTTCTTTAACCTTTCTCGAGAGGTATGTCGGACCACTTTTCGCATAATCCTATTCTGGAAATGCTGGAGACATTTGGCTGTATTGTTAGTTCCAAAAAAAGTATTACAAAGTAAAGCAAAATCACTATATATAACATCTATGTTTCTTCAACAAATAAACCCACTCAAAAATATAAATAACTTGTTAAAATCATATCCAAGTGTAGTTTGATAATATATAATTGAATGAAGGGAATTTGCCCACTTTTAATGGCAAACGTGACAAAAATACCATACGAAATAAATGGTGAAAACTTGAAGACGACACTAATTGAGAAGCGAAGTAAACAAGTGGCCATTTAACCGTGATGAAGACATCCTTGGCAGTTATCACACCTCTCCGACAACGACAGGTGATGTAAGATCTGCTAAATATTCTAGACTTTGTGGTCTCCATAAGGAAGTCATTTGTGTAAGCTACTTTGAAAAACATAGTTTTCGTGAGATTAAAAAATAATAAAAATGTATGTGTTAATTTTAGCTTGGTAGGCACGCCAACAGCTGAGGCATTCTCCGGGTAAGATGGTGCATTAAGCCTCAATAGTGATTCAAACAACGGTTGCCTTGACCACTACAGCAGTTTTTCTTATACGGCCATTTAAAAACGTTGCGTGCAAATGGGCCATAGATAACGTATCTTTTTTTTTTAGACTATTTGGATCGCGATAACGAATGATAAAACCCATAGTAATGAGATATCATTTGAAAAAATGCGTAATTTGGGATCAAAAGTTCAGCATTTGTATTTTAAAAACAGGTTCTCACGCAAGAGAAAAAAAAATCCAGCAAAAAGATAAAATGAACATTAATATAATATATTATACATTAATATAACCCTTTGTTGTATTTATTGTTTGTATTATAAACAGCCCTCGAACGTATCGACATTTGTTATGCTTTACAGGAAAATACCAATGTACAATGACTGTGGGAAAATTGCGAGAGACAAAAGAGCAGCCTCTACTTTGCACTCATCTTAAAATGTTTTCTTTCAGAATCGTTAATTTATTCAAAGCGCAAAAAGAAGACAGAATAACTAAGATCAACAATTTCCCGGTAAATCATTTATTTTTGTTCCTCGAACAAACACAGGTCCATCCACATACGAATTCATATTGCACCGATATCATATATACATATAATTGAAATTTTACAGGTTTAACCTATTAAAGCTGGGAGTTAGTCTACATGCTGTTTTGATATAGCTGAAGGAAGGGTAATGTACAAGATTACCCAAGAGATATGAGGGGCTCAGCTCACCCCTCTCCCACTGCGGAGCCACAGACGCTCAGTGGGCTGTTAGACGGGATTAGTTACCATAAAGCGCATACATGATGCATAGAGGCAAGGGCGCCTAACTACCTGTGGGTGGGCCCCTAGCCTCATCAATGTCTGAACTCTTGGCATCTTCTTCATCACTCTACCCCTTTACTTCATCCAACATGCATGGGAGACTACTATGCAACATGCATGTGTGGTAACGTGTTGAAGGCAACCCTCCTCCCGGAAGTAACTCAGAGAACGAAACGAAACATGAGTAATGTCTGCATACTGGAATAGTTCATGTGATGATATGTAGTCACAATTAAAAATTTGTTAACATCAATTATGGATTTATTTTGAACATTTATAACTAGTAGGAGAAGCTCGTAAGGACGCAGAACGAGATAAAAAAAATCCAGAAATACAGGGCTGCACATTACTTTCTTACCTACTTAAGAAAACTCCAGAAATACAGGGCTACACATTACTTTCTTAACTACTTAAGAAAACTCCAGAAATACAGGGCTACACATTACTTTCTTAACTACTTAAGAAAACTCCAGAAATACAGGGCTACACATTACTTTCTTAACTACTTAAGAAAAATCCAGAAATACAGGGCTACACATTACTTTCTTAACTACTTAAGAAAACCATTGAGAAAAACCCACTTGATATACTTTATTTTTTTGATTAAAAATAATTCATTTTATTTGATGTGCTAAACGATTTCAATCAACAAATAAAAAAAAAATCTGTATACAGCCATCTTGTAGAAAAACCACAACGTATGTTTACAATATTTTAATTGCCTGCTCTCAAAGCGTTTTTTTTTGTAATGGATATCTTCTTTAACGTGTACTCAACCAGGGTAAAAAAAAATCAGAACGTTAAATCTTATTTAGTTTCGGAACAGTGACTGGCGAAAGCATAAAAGACAGAGAAAAAATATTTTTTCATATCCTTCAATTGATTATTGATTACTACAAATAAATCATTAAAAAAAATGAATGAATTGAATGCTATGAGATATTTGAGAGTAGCACTCATTTGAAAATGTATTTAGGAGTCGGGGTGCTCCCAACGCAATGCGAATTTGTTGTTATTTAACGTGATATAAATATGTTTTAGTAACGTGTCCTTGTTCCTTGAACGAGTACAGTAGTTATACTATTCCTATTGTTATATTTAAACAAAAAGACTGGGTTGCCATTTAATAATCTTTGTAGAGGAGAGTCTTTTAAAAGAAAAGCTTTATTATGAAGTACATGCAAAACACTGGTGTGTACAAATATTAAGAGCTACGTTACTACATACTGGGTGGAATGTCTAGGGACGAGTGTCGGGGAACAAGTGGGGTCTGGGCCTAAAGCTGAAGGTATGGGAATTCTGGGAATTGGGATGAAGGTCTTGAAGGGATGCGGTTGCTTACTTAAAAATAACAGGAACCATCAGTGACTTCCATGAGGTCACGAGGCAGGTATACAGTAGAAGGTGCTTGCATCTACTCTTAGCATTATATATAATATTAGAATTAGAATATTCTTAGCATTATATAACTGTCGATAAATTCATTCCTTTAAAACTTGATACAGATCGGAGCATTTCTAGGGGTTGTGTCATACCCTGTGATAGACAGAACCGTTAGCAGACCCGCTAATAGCGAACTGCCTGTATGCTTTACGTCGGGGCGAAAATAGATCGTAGTTAATGGAAGGAACGTGCCCAGCTGAGAGCAATGAAAGCCTGCTGTCGCTCGCTAGCCAGCGTAACATCTGCTGCTGCCATAAAGGAAAATACCTACTTACTTTGTCCCCCCAATCTCTACTTTTATAATTATTAACCGAATAAAAAATATATTGATACAGTCGGAGATCGTTCTCGGTATCTGTTGGTCTCAGGTCAGGTGCTCTTCCAACTGAGCTAACCTTTTCGAGTACGGGTCCGGGGGCTGTCGTGAACCTCAGAAAATATAACAGTTATGTATAATGCTAAGAGTAGAAGCAAGCCCCTACTAGTGTCTCGTGACTTCATGGAAGTCACTGATGGTTCCTGTTATTTTTTTAAGTAAGCGACCGTATCTCTCCAAGACCTCCATCCCTACTTCCCAGAACTACCCTTTTCTTACACATATATGTCTCAGCTTTAGTCCCAGACCCCACTTGTTCCCACACAACCCAACTAGAATTCAGTAACGTAATTCTTGATATTTGTATATACCAGTGTTGTGCTTGTACTTCATAATAAAGCTTTTCTTTATTTTCTTTTAAAACATTCTCCTCTACAAAGATTATTTAACTATCGACAAAGCGAAATCATTCAAAAGAAACTACGAGTTCGCTAGTTACAATTAATTTTGATAGTGCATAATGCCTTAATTGTTCATTTGTTACTCGGATCTGCAGACATAAACATGTTATAAAGGTTACTCCCACATAGAATATGGAAATCATGTGAATGTTTATGCACTGGCCACGAGGAAAACGTTTGACAAAAATAAACGTAATAATTATTCAAATGAATTATTTTAAAACTTCTTTAATATTAATCATGAGTTTAAGCTGTATATATTTAATATTAAGTTGCATGTTATTTTATCATGAGATAAATGCAATTGTGTTATAGACTGTTGTTTTGTCTGTGGCTGTGGGATGTAGGAATGAAAACAAAAAAAACATTTATCAATCTAACTGAGAATAAGAGGTTATTAATCAGTAGATAACCCGCCATTGCGACCCCAATATGTGTAAAAAACTGCACTAAATTAATAATAATCTTATGATCAGTACAATTTTCTGCAATAAATCTTACTTGAATTGTAAAATAACTTACTTCCTGTTAGACACTAATATACAGGTTTACTCCTCTGTACGATAAGTTGACACGGAATTTGTAAAGTTTCTGTCATTTAAATCAATTAAAATTTAAATACTCAATTTATCGAAATATTATTTAAAAGGTGTTTTTAAAAACTATTTCGAAAAAGACAAGTCGGCCCTGAGAGACTGGTCATTACAGAACACACACCTAATCGGTAATAAAAACAAATTGTTACATCAGACGATCCATGCGATTCTGATTCGACGCCGAACCTACAAGTTTTAAATATGACAATTTGTGCGTTTCGTTTGTAACCGCCTCTCGAGGGTTATCAATTTATCACAACATGTTTTCCCGCTGAATATGTTGCAGATACCACTCATCTCTTATCGATTTTTCTGCCCTCGTCGGCAGATATTGAGAAATCTTCTTAACCTTTATATGGTGTGTTGTAATTGATTTAATTTTCATCGAGATTGCAATCTATTTCATATACATTGTCTAATAAAAGAGTGGTATTTATTATTAATTTCCTTAGCTATCAGTTGAAGAGAACAATATTCAGTTTAATTGACACAACAGGGATTCGAACCGTTCACCTTCTTTGTTACCCATTCACACGTTACTACAAGGACTTAGCGAGAAGGACTTCCATGGTATGCATTTATAATAACAGCCATGACGCTATCCATTCTCTTAGTTGAGCTCATCAACTCTTCGAGAGCTTTTATTTGTAATTTATTTCAAATATTAGAGAAAAACATAATATATAACATAGTATTAATACTGTTGATCAAAAAATAATAAGTATTATAGTTGACGAGAGGTCATGAGATATTGCAACAGATGGTTGGTATGGGCGATTAGCGTTTAAATCGAATGGTTCCAAGACCGGTAGTAATACGAAAAAAATTATTAGAAATTTTACAGTAAATATTTTTGATTCATACATAAAATGCATACTGTTAACATAAAAAGTTGCCAGTACAATCCACATGATTTGGTACGGGTACGATGCAGGTGCAATGCTGAAGGAACACGTACGTTGCAGTGAACTAAACCAATCCTTTTCTTCATTTCCGCATTACCTGTACACAATATTTAATGATAAAATTCTTCTTCGACATCTTTTTCAAACTCTAATAAACTCCTTGTTATATCAGCCGGAACATGAACGCAGGCTGAATAGCATTTGTTCATAAAAACGAATATAAGGTGTGATGTGACTACGTCAGTAGATTTGTAACAGCTTAATGAGAGAAATGACAACGTTCTAGAACGACTCTGTCAATGATTGCCTTTGGTTAACTAGTACTAAGTGCGTGGATCTCAATATGAAATGGATCGCTGTTGAATGAGGCATATCAAACGGCTGCTAGGTAACTGACCAGTTGCTACTACCGCGCACGTGCCATACTTTTTTCTTCGTCTATGATTCACTTTTTGGTTTATTATAGTGTGTTATTTATAATTATTATAAATTGTTTATTAAATAACGTTCTACTGAAGATCGATCGGGTGTAATTTCTACCAAAGCGTTTGGGCGAAGTCCTGGGATGACCTCCCTGCTGTCTTGAAAGACCCGTTTCGGCGATGGTAGAGGAGAAACAAATGTAGTTGTATCACAGCCCTTGATTGTTTGATACGACCTACTAGAACGAGATGCAAACAAATAATATAAAAAATATAAAATGACAGCTACCTCCAGTGTAGGAACTGTTCGCTCTCTTGGTTTATTGAGCTCTATATAATAAGTGTGACGCCTGAGGACGAGAACCGCACACCGTCCTTTGTGAATATGGCAGATAAGGGGATTTACAACCGGTGCCACTATCTCGATGTGTGACAGTTTGAGCAAGTGACTGCTCCAATTGTGCTGATAAGGCAATCTATGTCGACTAGCAGGTGCTGTATCAGCGGGCGCTATTGTCAATTGGGTCGCCAGCAAAGTATTTCGGAAATTTTATCGATATTGCGCAATTTAGAATCTATAATTTTGTCTCATGTTGTAGCACCGGACCCTATTTTTTATTCTCGAAGTATTTTGTCCATATCCATATTCTAAATGAAATAGAAGTATTGTCGTTCATTTTTCTGTTACTGAAGTAACCTTTCAGGTTCGTGAAATATTCACAACCAGGAAATATGGGCTGTATCAATTTCTCAAGAAGATGGAGCCCATTTGATGAAAATATCAATATTAAATGCCCCATGATTCATAAAATTCAATCCTGAAAAGTATTAATTTTGTAACATTTTGGTTTTCTTTCAGATTTAATATTTGGTTTTATCTTATCATTTTTTTTATCTACAGATCTACTATAAATGTATACAATAATCGTTGTTATAATTTTTTTACAACCAAGTGATAGATGCACATTATCAATATAAATGAACAATAGCCAGTATAAAATATACGGTTGGTTACCTTTGGTTCCGACAGCGTTCCTGTGCAGTTTGCCTGTAACAGAGGAAGCACTTTGTTAGAGATACAGTCAGTTATACAGAGATTTGGGAGTCGTAGAATATTGTTTTAAATTAAACATATTATATACAACAAAATAATAAATATAATAAACATATAAATTAAACAGTTAAATTTCCAACAACAGTGAATATGCTAGAGATGACAGCGTTATATATATATATATTATTGCAATTGTCGGCCGGTTGTTGTTTCATCAAGTGACAGATATAAAAAAGTGACGAACGAGCCACGTAGGTTCAGGCCGGAAAATTTACTCAGCGCGTTGCTCCGCACAATTTTAGAATTTTATAACTCTATTTTCAATGTAAGTGAAAATATGACAAATAAATAAACCAAGGTTAAGATATCACCTGATTTCGTAAATTACTGTTCATATATTTAAACGTTTAGAAGGCGCTGACGTCAGGGGCGAACAACAAGTTAGGCGTTGACAAAGCTCGTTACATCTGGTATTGATGACACGGTTGCGTAAACCACTTGTCAAACATGCGCCTCAGAGATACGGAAAACAAGCATAACGCCCATACATTAACGTTAAGGCCAATTCACACTAGTGGTCAAGTCAGGGCGAAGATCAAAATCGCTGCACACATAATCTAATGAGATCTCACTCAAGTCGGGGCGAGGAAGACCGACCCGAAGATCGAGCTGATCACAAACGGCCAAAGAACGGAGCGCTACAGACTTGATTTGACTTTCAATTGTAATATTTTACTGATAAATAATATAGGGATTCATATCACAATACTGCGCAAAAAAAACCCTCAATCAACGTAAGCAAATAATTTATTATCTTATACACACACAGAACCGTCGTATTTTTGATCTTGACCTAACTTTTTAACGGTTTTAATTTAAAATAGCGCATAAAGCGGCATTGTTCATTAACGAGTGAGTAACTTAAGTGAAATTATCGACTATGATCTGACTGTCTGTGCATGTGAAGGCTACTGGCTAAATCTACGATCTTTAGTTGATCTGACCAGTCGGCAGGCCAAATGTCTAGTATTCAATATTGCTCTGTCAGGAACGTCAAGATATTGATATGATTTCATCAACAGGAGTAAATCTTCCATATGTTAAATGCATGGAAAAATTTCCGAAATATAATTTGCTATATCTCTGTAACAACTATGTAGGGAAAACCCACTTACACAAGCCGATTCATTTAGCGGTTACTCCGTCGAGTACTGTCTGCTATCTCAACATTGGACCTGTAGTGACCAGTTTTTCGAGGAACTGGCTATACAATGACCAGACTTTAGTCAGGAATACTTGCAAGTCTTTGTACGTCCCGTTACGGAAATGGAGTGCTGCAATCATGGTACCGAGTACTGTTAATAGTTACAAAAGAATATGACGAGAGAAATAGAGAGAGAGAAAGAGACAGAGATTACAAATTTCAAACATTTCATTCACGTTCATTCTTTTTATAAGAGATTGAACATTACAATAATATTTTTCCAGTTTTTTTTTTTTTTTTTAAATATAATGCCTTTTATATTTCTATACTAAGGTATTCAAAGTGGAGTTATCTACCACGGTGTGACAGAGTTAGCCCCAGCAATAACGGTTTATAAATGACAGGTTGGTTTGAGTAAATCCTCCTTCGCTGTAATTTTGACTAAAAACGATTTGAGTCGCCATTTCCTGGTTCGACAAATAAAAAACAAGTCGTAAATGCCTGAGTCATAAAACATAAAAAAAAAGTATTAAAATCAGCTTGAAGCGTAATATTTCGCAGTTTCTTTTACTTGCTCTCAAACTTTTTTTTTTTTATTTGATTTCCGTCTTTACTGTTTTCTAAAACCACGGGGAGGAGGAATGCTAACGTTAAAACCACCATAGCACAGCTAACTTGGGGCTTGGCAATATGCTGTACATTTAGATGTAGGTTATGAAGCAAAGAGCCGACATGGCAAAGCGCCAGAGCAGGGTGCATGGACCCTGAGCTATGTGGAGCAGGGAGCAGTGCAGATATAGGGGCTGGGGGCATGTGGCAACGGTTGCATCACCTCTGCCCCACATCCGGGCCTTCCACTTCTTCGGGGTGGGTGTGTCCGCGGGGGTCGCTCTTCAAATGTCACCGCTCATCGCCGCAAAGGCCAAAGGGACAACGCTCACGGGCTACTGGCCGGCCCTCTTCACGCTTTCATACCCGTGTACCTATATCTAGGGTATAAGGACGATCATTCACACATATTTAAAATTATTGTAAAACATTTATATAGAAGAAAGTATTAAAATTTATTTCCCTGTTGTCTATCATGTAAAGAAATACCTCTAACTTTTTAAGGTAATCATTAATTAAATTCTGCTTCCGAATGTGCCATCTTTGAATATTACCGTCTTTACTAAGTTATGTCTTGGTATACCCATTAGTCTACCATGAAATAGTACGGGGTTCTATGTCTGTTCAGTACTGTTGTTACCAGTCAATTTATAACTCTAAAAATAGTTTACTTCCTCCGTCTCCGGCAAAAGTAATTGGTTTAATCTGTAATTTGTTTTCTGTCTTTCTTATACTAACTACCTGTACTCGTACTAATGCCCACTGTCGCTTCCATTTTCGGCAGTATTTTCCCACAACCTTGTGAGAAATGAAAAAACAGTGAATTTATAGAATACTGGGAAAATTTTAAAAACTTTCTAGTAATGCATTACCGTTTAATGATATATTAAAAACTAATCAGCCTTAATGAGTACTATAAACTTTGGATAGTGTACGCGTTAGGACTTTTTATACTTGTGGAATACATCTTCAATATTTTGGATGGATTGATTTAACTTTTATAAAACATACAGGCAGGCTCGACAGATGAGTGACGATCGCATCCCGTAACTCCTGTGGCCGGGAGAGTATTTGCAATATTAATAATCTACTATTTCTAGGGGTGGGGGGATATGTAGCAATATCTAAAATTCAATGAAGATTTGACATTTTGTTCAAATCTCCTCCTGCCCTAAAAGGATTTGAAGCTTATCGGCACACTTGGAGAAGAGCTGGAGCATAACAGTAGCCATCGCTACAGGCTCGCAATGCCACGGTACAGTTAGTTGCTTAATCCGGACAATGGTGCACTTTCTTCGCAATGGCATAAATCAGGCTGCCCTGGATACGTCATCCCGGCCACCTACTTCGATCCTATCGAGTAAATAAATCGATTCATTCGGCGGCCGTATCGATGGCTAATCACTTTGTCGGGGTGGGGCCCCTCCATACTTTCACCCCCCCCCCTTCCTAGTTAGGACGTTCAACCTCTCAAAAGTCAAACATTGGCCGGAGAGATATGACTTATAGATACTAATCCGTTTTTGAGAAGAGGTTACATAAAAGACAAGACAGAAGGTGAAGTGCAAACAACCATCAGTGATAAGGACTTATTGAGTAAGAGCATACATGGGTGTGGTTAGTTTTAGAGACAGATAACAGATTCTTAGATTTGTTACTGAATCAATTAGTCCTAGGTGTGGAGGAGTCTTCTTGTAGGCTGGCTAACAGGTATTTTCGTTGCTAACAGCACGGACCGACAACCAGTAACCCGTCAAGTAAATTGTTGGTGCACACTCAGTTATATGATTGATGACACAAGGCAATAAAATAAACATTACCCGCATCCATGTTATCAAACACCAAATACAGGATTGCCAACCATTAGGTTGTTATTAAACTAGCCAACAGAAACCATTACAGAAGTAAAACAGTGTTTTTTACATATCTGTTTGGTTATTCGTTTACATTTTTATTTTTTACTTTATTAACCCTTTGTATTACAATTTTCAACCACTATCTTCGAGTTAAGTTCGATTTATCATCACCATTAAGTAGTGCGACCTCTACAGCGAAAAAGTAGCGAACACAATTTTGATGACTTTTTGTTAATAAATAATTGCCCGATTAAATCGCAACAAACATTATATATTACTGAACAGTACGTCGACATTCTAATTGGATTCCCTACTCAATACTATTTGCGTCCATGTAAAATATTTTTTCTTTAGGTGAAAATTAATCGGTTTCTCAATGCACTATCTGGCTAAACAAATGGATAGGCATCTACATTTCTCTACTCATCTTAGTAATAAAATAGAAAAAGTAAGAAAAAGGTCTTAATGGCTTCACCACTTGCTAACTTCACCCAACCTGCCGCTTCGTCTCCGCTATTTACCCACTTGACTGACAATCCAGCCAAACGTCTCCAATATTTCCACAATTCGATCATGCGAAAAGTGGTCCTACATACCTCTCTCGAGAGGTTAAAGAACGCTGACCTACACCCGTTGCTTCATCCGCACGGAAACACATCAAGTTTTTTGACTCGTTGCAGCACCTAACCAATCCAGTATTTAACACAATGACTGCACCATCCATTCCCGCATCGATGGCAACAGACTGTCGGGGAGAAATTAGGTTAAGAATCAGTATGTAAGTTACTTTTAAGTTTGATGAAAAGGTGTGCCCCATCACCTTTATTAGAGTCAGTTCAGTCCAGTCACGTATAATATGTATTATTATACTTGTTTATTCCATTATATAATTTTTATAAAATAACAAAACCTGTATATATTGTAGCGACGCTAAAGGAAATACAAAAATAATTTGTAAATAGTTTCTACAAAGGATCTATAATTGTATATAATTATCTGTTAATTTAAAGGGGCTATGAAGAAAAAAAATATATAAACACGATTTTCGCAATGATAACTCCGCTACAACCCTAACTCATAACACATTCATCTCTCAGCAATCAGTTCATATCACTCTAGCACATGCGTACAGAGTCATGTATGTTGAAACGATCTAAACCGATATTACAACAAACTCGTGAACTCATTTATCAATTATTATGAAGTATATACTTCATATATATGTGTTGCACTTTTGATATGAGTAACTAATGGAAAATGAGTGGCTATGAGTCCTAGTTGGCTGCTATCCCATATTGCGTGGACCCCACGCATCGGGTAACATGAGAGCCTAATAATTGAAATAATTCCATCGTTAGGTAATCAATATTGAGGATTTCTAAGCTCTGCCAAGGTTAATGCAACATCGGAGACATTGTCGCCAGGCACAAACAGAATTAGCAAAGACAATTAAAGTTAATGCTCGCTTCATTTCACGGACATTGTAGAAGCGATAAAATATAAATAACGAGACAGAACGGGCCAGCAATAACCTTTCAGGTGTACTCACTCTCTCTCTCTCTCTCTCTCTCTCTCTCTCTCTCTCTCTCTCTCTCTCTCTCTCTCTCTCTCTCTCTCTCTCTCTCTCTCTCTCTCTCTCTCTCTCTCTCACTCTCTCTCACTCTCCCTCCCTCTTGGCATCTTCGTGTAAATGATTTTTTTTTTGTTTTAATTGTCTCCTCTCAAACCCAAGGTCGGCAAGGCTGTTATTTCTTCAGAACATTTCACACGATGGGTATTCTAACCTAAAAAATAATTAAGTGACCAAGGAAAACTTTTGCATTAATATTTTTATATTAGTAGGAATATTTTTGTATTTATGTCGTTTTACAGACGAGGTTTGACATTACTGTACCTTGAACCTAGGTTTCAACGTCATAGGGTGGAAAGTACTGGCAACGTTCACGGCAGATGAAAAAATAAATAAAGAGATTTTACAAAAAGTGGAGATCGCCTTCTTGCTGATGGATGACGCTATCTAGCTGAATATCAAATAAATTTTATATTTTAATTAAGGGATGTTACTCCACTCTCAATAGCATTTTGCCAAAACAAATACCTCTAAAATTTACTACGTACCACGAAACAGGCAAAAAAAAACTGAATTTCATTAAAAACATTTCCAAGAATTGTAGTCTAACAAGATATCTGTAGTTTCAAATAGAGCTATGAAGTACTTCTTCAGTATTTTATTATTAATATTCAGCTACTCATTTTCCTTTTCAAGGCTGTGTGGACACCGACCAAATAAATAGCAAACAGTCAGATGCCGATTGATGCATGTGTATATCTAATGTTTTATAATTTATATTATTAATATCGAACTTTGTTCGTTTGTGTTGAGGCATGTCGACCCTAAAACAAGGAAACAGAAAAACAAAATTCAAGATAAACAATAGCAATGGTAAAAACTTATTTAATATCTTTAAATTTTAATTGCAAATATTTTACTTTCACAAGGTGCTTCGTGTTTTTTTTATTTAATTCAGAATTATAAAGTTGGTTTCATTCGTTTAATAAATATTAATTGTTTCTGTAGAGCTTAAGAAAAAATTATCTCCTTTTCCTCTCTAATGGTTTAATTATTGCAAATAATTTAAAAGAGGCGAAGTAAAAATTCCTCTTTTTAGTTTGTAATTGCGGATCAGCGCCACTCGTTTGCTAATTAAATGTTCTCTTTATAGTGAGGCTCCCATCTATTATTTATGAAAACCTTCTTGGAACTTAGGGAGGGGAATTACCCAACCCAATCTTCAAGGGAAAACACCAACTCAAACCTAAACTTAAAATTCTCTTTGATCTTTAAACACAAGCCGTTGACATTACCGGTTTTAGAAATAATGCAGATAACAGACATAACATACACTGTAGGCGTTGGTACTTAACTTTCACAAGTTAAATTTAAAAGAGGGGGAGGGGGGAATTCGATAAAATCTTCGTTCGAAGATAATGACAAAAAATAAAAAGAACTAATTGCTTTTACTTCATAACTCGAAAGCAGTTCATTTCCTTTAATAAAAAAAAAAAGAAAAAAAAAACCTCTTCAAAAAGAAAATTACATTTTACCCCGGACCATCCTACGCAGGTAATTTCTTCTGTTCTGGCTCTGTCATTCCGAGGAATTAATCATTCGAAAATGTAAAAGAAATGAATAAAATAGTCTTTGTTTGGAATCTTTGAATCTGTGAGTGAATCTTTATTTTAAATGGGTAATATTAGTTTTCTTTTTCTTATTGCTTAAATATGCAGATGTCTGTTTAATAAAGATAAGACAAGACATTATTAATAGATTGGGAGCACTAGGTGCAGGGACAAACCTTATCGCTATTAATACATGCACTGATTACTATGCAGCTTGCATTAATGTTATTCGTCCTAACTAACGCATATTGCCAGGATCCCACGGTTCAGGGAGTGCACGCGTGTACCCAATGTTCCTACGATTGTTAACTGTCGGGTAGCCACAAGGGGGTGCCTAGTTACCCTAGCCCTAGTGACGAAGTGAGGGCTGAATAAGCTATGACCTGGACAATTGCTTCATGACGGGTCTTACTCCCGTACTATCTGACTCCATATTTGATAGGTATGTGCCCCAACAATGAATGTTCAGGAAAAGAGGTATAGGGTATGTAGTTTATGTGGTCTTGGAATGACCACGAATTTACACTTGGTATCTGAGGGTAGGCGAAAACCGTCCGGATCCCAAAGGCGAGTGTGAACCAAAGAGAGGCAGACTGGATTGCCGTGGGAGACACTACTAGGTAAAGTTTGTAGGGCCACAGCAACCGTTGTCCGCGAGGGAGAGGTCTCTCCCAAGGAGCTGCTAGTGTTAGCGAGACGATGGCAGAGAATCCCACTAGGAGAGTGTGGGGTCTGAGGCCGGACTAAAACATAGCGAGGTTAGGAAGAGAGATGTAGAGGTTTTCATAAATGAGAAGGCCAAACCTTGAAACATCAGTGCAGCTGCAGGTACCAGTCACAGAGCCGTAGTTAGAATAATTTATCGGCTATAACTAGGGGGTATATATAGCCCCCAGTAACCAATGGCCTGGGGTTTTATTCTGACCAACCAAACCGCAGGGTTACGGTGAAGCTTGCTTGTTCTAGGCTGGGACCTACCCAGCCCCCTAGCCGCTACCCGACTCTCCCTTCAAGGGCCTCTGACTAGTTTTTTGCAGGTGCGTCTTTTATTGTTTAAAATATTTACACTGGTATGACTTATGGTTTGGTAATGTTATTTATATTTATTTAAATTAATTTACAACATATTATAACCAATTCACAATATATATATACAATAGAGTATAGGGTGATTTATCTTATGTAGTTAGCCGGTCACTACATTAACATTAATAATTATCAGCTTGGTGCGTAATTCTTTTATCAATTATTGGCCTAATGGGTTTGGGCAACCACAAATGCCAAATACAGCCAGCAAGGTTGTTATTTCTTCACGAACATTTCACACGATGGGTATCCTAACCTAAAAAATAATTCAGTGACCAAGGAATTTTTATAATATTAGAAATATTTGTCTGTTTACAGACGAGGTTTGACATTAATTAATAAGATTTCATATTTTAATTAAGGGATGTTACTCCACTCTTAATAGGATTTTGTCGAAACAGTATGCTGTACTTCGTGCATTTGCTTCTACCTAAAATGTACTACGTACCACAGACAAAAAAAAACTGAATTTCATTAAAAAAATTTCCAACAATTGTGGTCTAACAAGATACCTCTGGTTTCATATAGTCATAGCAATGAAGTCCTTTTAAATCCTTCTAGTTTCGAGTCCTACTTCAGTATTCGATCGAAAATGAGCCTAAGCTTTTTTATTTCCTTTCCGGAATTGTATGTGTAAATATTTAAATAACGTTACGGGACCTTTATCATTTTTTTGACAACTGATATATGACTATGTGAAGCCATTTGTGTTTTCTCCAGCTTCTTTTTTATGTTGCAACACACAATATCTGCTGACACATTGCCAAAAGTGTAACGATGAACAAGTATCGATGTGGGTAAGGAAATATGTGGCAGGTCCTATATCACAGATGACGCATGTCTACATTTCCAAAGGCCACTACCACCTTCGTTGTGTGGTGGTGTCGGTTAAGATCTCTTCTTGAGGATGTCGCTCTGATGATATTTGTGTAAGGGTTAGGATCAGATAAAGGCCTCACCGGAGATTATTATTTAGCTAATAATTGTTCAAAAAACCGGAATTATTTACCAAGCTAATAATTAATATTTGTTTTAACAGAGCCATTTAATGATAATTCCTATCGTACAACATGTATTTCAATACGAATTGTAATGAAAATCTTTCTATCTTACCTATCTACAGATTTACTCCCCCGATGGGTACAGGGATACGTCCCTTATTCTGGATCTATCTAAGGTAATAGGAACTATTAAAGGGGCAAACGATCGCAAAAGGTTTTCCAGAATATATTAAAATAAACTTAATGGAAAATAACAATAATAACTATGGATTTTTGGATTAAAAGAATATAATTTTTTTTTTTTTTTTTTTTTTTTTTTTTTTTTAAGCTCTCTAGTTTGAATTTTCGGATGAGGGATAAATATAAAATATTTAGGGTGATCGGATCCTTGTACTAGGAGGACCTGCCAAAGGATATAAAGAAGTGGTTAAATCTATATATACAAATTAAGAGAGGTGCATATTTCCGGGAGTGTACATGTAAGGTGCATAGTAAGTAGTATCACTGCATATGGGACAAGGCTAGCCATTGTACCTTGAGTTCCCGATCTTCTTATTATTATTCCTCAAGGAGGCAGTGAAGGTAGAAGGGAATGGCCGTTGAAAATTGAGACATGCGCATTAGCCACCTCTCTGGATTATAGTCTTTGAGGTATCCTGCTCGTGGCCCTGTAGTCATTCATTGTTGGGAAATAGGTTGAGGAAGGCAGTGAATTCTAGCAATAAATTTGTTCTAAAGAAAAGAGGGAATTAAAAACACCAGTTAGATAGTGGAAAAAAAAAAAGATCTATCACAAGTCCCCTCTGATCTCTGGACTCCTGTGGAATGATTCAAGGACTAAGGAAGCTGCAGTTGTTGTGGTGACATTGCTATCATATTAATTAGTCTTTCTTAGCTGGAAATGTTATCTCTGTATTAAAGTTATCAACAAAATAATCAATATTCACAATATAGATATCCTAAATGCAACTATAGAGGAAGCAGAAAGCAAAATTTTAAATTCATTATTGCTTGAAAGGAAACGTTCTACTATCTAAAGTACTGGGCAACCATAATAATAATGGTCAATTGATCTAAAAATTATAATAAAAGACTGCAGATTGTGATAAAATTACTTATTGGGAAATAAGTAATAGTGATAAATGTTCTCTTTCATACTATATTTACAATTCTTCATTCATTCGCTCATTCATACAGTATTTACAAACAGCCTAGAGACCTACCAAATCGACTTATCTTGCATGCGAAAGAGGAAGCATGAGTGTGAGAGCCACAGACGCTCAGGTCATGATTGGAGAAACTGGCCATTACCAGGATTCCTACTGTCACGAGGCCACTGCCGCTTTAGTCTCCGAGGAGGATTATAGGGATGAGTGGTGAAGTGCAATGACTGTGCTATGGGATTAGGGCGGTTGGATAGTTTACTGTGGAATTTCATGAACTTGGATAATGAGTTTTTAAGAAACTCATGTGGCTCCGACAACAGAATAACCTATTCATCGTTTCCTTCACATCCAATGCTGTATATTTCGTCATAACATTTTTCTCTGCGTCTGTATGTCAAAGGCCTGACGAACATGGTTGATCTCCATAAATTTCCATCATTTGTGTTGACAGATAATAGGTAACTGCCGTAGGCTATAAGATGGTAACAAGTGACTGACTTGACTCCATGCTGCTGCAACAATCGCCAGCCGATGTTGTTGTTCATCCTCCGCGCAGTAGAGATACGATAGGGCAGGCTATATCCGGCGGATGTCTAGTTTTGGCGGCGAGGGCCTCGCGGATATAATTAGGTGTTGGCCGCTCCCATTCATTCTCACCTCGTACACACTGCCTTCTTAATCGGAGAGTACTCAAGAACCATTGATTAAGATGTATCATGGAGGCACAGCAAGACAAGTCTTAGAAGCAATAAATAGTGGCAGACAACGAGGCATTCGGGCGATAACCGTGCGGGATGTTACAGCGAGTGACTGGAGCTGGGTGAGTCACAACGCGTCACCTTCCTGGAGTCCACCATTTCCTCCAGGATAACTGCGAAGATATCTATCAGGAGATAGTAAGTTAAAATAAATTACAACTATTTCAGTTGTGTTAGTTGTGTCAAACATTCTGCTCCTCTGTTCTAAATTTAGCCTGTTAGACTGTTAAATAAAGTTCACTGCCGCATAAATTACAACGTGGAAAGATACTTCGTTTCTCAGAATATTTTCTAGTTCAAGCTGTTTTTAGATCGCCCTGTGTACGTCGCGCCATTCTTTTAAAATAAATTTACTATCGGCGTAATAATATCGGTGCCAGGACTGGCCGTCGGAGA
This sequence comes from Acanthosoma haemorrhoidale, assembly GCA_930367205.1. Taxonomy (NCBI): domain Eukaryota; kingdom Metazoa; phylum Arthropoda; class Insecta; order Hemiptera; family Acanthosomatidae; genus Acanthosoma; species Acanthosoma haemorrhoidale. Next base: position 103,492,281 of record OV884015.1, on the reverse strand, counting down.
GTCTCTATGAGTCTGGGATGTCAGAAAAGACTGCTAACCGTAGATAACCCATTTCGTTACGTCTTCAACAAAGATTTTAATGTTCGTATTTATTTGCAATATTTCATAATAAAAATAGTCTGCATATAGCATTAAGACATAAAACTAACAACCTCGCTCTTGTTTGTGAAGTCTTCATTAATGTTTTTATATTCAAATACTTTATTATGATAAAATTACAATCTGCCTTATTAAGGGAAATAAGTAATTGTGATAAATGTTCTCATTCATACCATATTTACAATTTTTATTCTCTCGCTAATTCATACAATAGTTAAAAACAGCCCAGAGACCTCACAATTCCCTCCGTCATCCACGTCACCCGGATAGGAGCCAGTGGAGGCTGGCCAAAAGCGCGAAAGCCACAGGCGCTCAGGACATTAGGCCACTGCCGCTTTAGTCTCCAAGGAGGATTATAGGGATGAGCGGCAAAGTGTAACGACTGTTCTAGGGCATTAAGGTGGTTGGATAGGTTACTATGGAATTTCATCAACTTGGGTAGTGAGATTTTAAGAAACTCATATGGCTCCGACAACTATTCATCGTTTCCTTCACATCCAATGCTGTATATTTCGTCATTACATTTTTATCTGCGTCTGTATGTCAAAGGACTGACGAACATCGTTGATCTCCATAAATTTCCATCATTGGAATTTCATAAACTTGGAAGGGATGAGTTGAAGAATGTAGGGTATATTAAGATCGTTATGAAGGGTTTTGTTGCTGACGTAATAGGGGGCATTTACTATTGTTCTCAGGACTTCTCAGGCTTGATGTACTACTTTTTTGCTGTCCCACATAGCTCTATTCCGTATGTCCAGATTGGCTTAGGTATAACTTTGTAAATTAGTAATTTATTTTTTATTGGGAGATGAAATGTCTTTCGAAGTAGTCTGTTCAGTTGTCCAACGATTTTCATAAACTGATATATAAAAACTAGACGCTAATAGAAAAACATTTGTTCGTAACACATTACGCCTTAAGCTCTTTGTGTAATTTATTTATTTTAGCAATGTTTTGAATGAATGGAATTTAGCTAGTTTAAAATTTTGCAACAAGTTTTGAGTTATCGTTTTTAAAATATCTAGAATATGATGTTTAAACAGGTCGTGCAACTTAACTTTTGTAGGGTACTTTGGTTTATCATATATTATATTTTGGATTATTTTAAGTTTGCAGATATTGGTATTTCTGTTTCCGCTCCAAATAGTTAATGCGTAAATTAAACGTCTGAATGTCGGGACTAGAGGTTATTTCCTTTGTTATCCGAAGGCTGTTAGTTAGCAAAGGGTCAATGTTTAACTAATATGTGTACACAGCTGTTTAAAAAAAGAACGGATGTGACGAAACAAGAATAATATAACCATTATAAAGTAAGAGAAATGATAAATAAGAGTTAATTTAAACTAGTATAATTACAATGAGTTGGGGGAAAAAAAAAAAAAAAAAGAAGTGACTATAGCCCACGTGTAGGGAATGTTCCTTTGATGAAACAGATTTTATTTTTTGCAATATAAACTGCTTCATTAATTATTATGTGCCATTGTATTCTAATACATTAAATTTCAGCTGAATTTTCACATTGGCTTTTGAATTAGGTAATTATCAAGTTTAAATACCCTTAATATTTAATAATTTATACTACACTTTAGATTGGCAATTGTTTGAGTTTTATTTCCGTTTTTTTTTTCTTCCCTCTTTCCTTAATATTGGACGTCCATTCTTGAGGACTTCCGCTGGTTTTTGTTCAGAGTTACATTTCAATTTCAATAGGCTCACAGTAGGTACTCAATCTGTAGGTACTTCGACCGGAACAATCTAGATTTCTATATCTAGGTTTTCTAGATTATTATAGAGTATTGATAAAACAAGTTTATCGCAATCTACCTCATTGGGCAATAAGTAATTGTGATAAATGTTTTCATTCATACCATGTTTTTGCAATTTTCATTTACTCGCTTATTCATACAGTATTTACAAACAGCCCAGAGAGCTCCCAAATCCAAATGGTTGTCACCTCCCTTGCATTCGAAAGAGGAAGCGTAGTCTTGGGAAGTCCCACACGCTCCTCCGTCAGCCGCGTCACTGGATAAGAGCCAACGGAGGCTGACCAAGAGCACAAGAGCCAAGGAGGCTCAGGACTGTCACCACCGTGCAGAAAATGGTTTTACGGCTTTTATTTCGTAAATAATGAGTTAACCAGTGTTTTTGTTCTTACTATAAATCAATTTCACAACATCTTGTAGATTTCATGTACTCTTTACAGGTTTTTACAGCACTTAAGAAACAAGCTCAATTTCCACTTTGGTTTCCAGTTTTAATTACGACGAGGATAAGTAGCTAGTTGATTCATATACTAGCTGCATGTTGCATAGACATGTTTTGGGAAATATTCTTAAATTAATCTAAAATGTGATAAACATCATACAATACGGAAGACTCATGGTGCATGTAACAATAAAAAGCGCTGCCTCCCAGACAAGGCTAGACTTAAACGATTATGCAGAGGAGATGATTACCAAAGGAAAAAGTTCCGAGGGCACTTGTAGATGAACCAAGGTTACTTAAGACCTACGGGGCCAAGTGCAGAACAAGAAATGTCTAGGTTGTAGGATGTTCTACCACATTGGGTAATAAGTAATTGTGATAAATTTTTTCATTCATACCATGTTTTTGTAATTTTCATTCACTCGCTCATTCATGCAGTATTTACAAACAGCCCAGAGAGCTCCCAAATCCAAATGGTTGTCACCTCCCTCGCATGCGAACGAGGAAGCGGAGTCTTGGGCACACGTCAGTGAAAATAGATAACTCTAGATAATAGATAGTTCTTAATACATTTTTTTTTTTTATTGAAGATATTTGTATTGATTTTTGGCGCGTTGTCGTCATATTGCGTCATTTTAGCTTAGTGGACTATCACAACTTTAAATCTACAGCACTTTATCAGATATAAATCAGGAAAGTTTAGAAGTTTGAAAGGAGGAGGTTAGCTAGCAGGGTTTTCCTGAATTATTTTTTTCACATACTGTCTTACAGAACTATGTTTACTATAGTAGATCACACGGACATGCGGACAGACGGAAAACCACCGATCATGTTTAAAGAGTAACATAGCAAGTATTATATTACTAAGGTTAAATAAAAAAATGTACAGTATATCCAAGAGATACATTGATACAAAGGCATTCAACTGCACAGAATCAAGTCAATCAAATATGTTTATTAACTGTTTTTTATTTATTTTCTATTAATGATGATAGAAATTTTTTTTTTTTTGAATTGCCGGCTAACAGACCATTCCAAAGTAATTTTTCATCTTTGGGCCGAGCACCCGTCATTATGTATCGAAGGATAAAATACGAATAAAAAGGAAAAGAAACCGTTAATGATAAATCCGTGGATTTGAATTTACACTAGGGACTTCTTGGAATGAGATATTTAAATTGTACAGGGAACTGCCAAGAGCTTTAAAGGTCACGAGTATTTATCTGTGAAAGTTGGCTTGTAGTTTCATTTAGGCAATTAATTAAAAGGAGCTGTTAGCGATAGACTGAATGCCCGTGGTCCTATATATATATATATATATGTACGGTTAGGATAAATACATAAGACCTTAGATACAGATACAAATACAAACCGGACTATAGACTACACGGCCTTCGCCGTGGCGCACCCACTGACATTTGGAGCAGCTCTTCGCTAAAGAGCACTGGCTGTAGGTCACTCGCTGGCTGTCGAAACAGCCGCTCCACTTAACACAACTGTAGTCTACTCCATGTGTGTTTAGTCTAGGCTACTTACTTTAGCAGGGAGGATCCAATTGCTCATGTCGACATTTTCAAGGGCCACAACTTAGTTCTCATACGGCTCCAAGGCTCTGGACGTAGAGCGCTGGGTTCATGGGGGTTCAGGTATTAATATTCTTTACACGGAGCACCGCAATTCAGTCGCCTAAATAAACTCCACTTGAAACGAAATGAAAAATAAATTTTATTCCCGGGACATTGTTCCCTTGAGAATAATAAAAATGATATATCTGTGATAAAACTATAAATATTTTTTGTATGACAGGCAATAATGAACAAATTTACAAATACGATAATTGAGTTCAAAATCGAAGGATCTGAGAGCAGGCGGGAGGGTAAAACTCGGATAAGCCAGAGGGAGCAAAAATTTTGATACAAACAATAATTTAAAAATAGAAATAAAATTGTATATTATTTTGTTTACATACAACAGCAATGGTCTAATTGTCGGAGAGTCCTTTTTTCTCCAGGAATTTATTATTTTGAGCAGAATCAGGCTTTTTCTAAGCAGTAAAACATTAGTTTAACCTATTCAGTGCATAAGAACTCTCAACTTTTCTTCTTTATTTTCCATTACATACAGCTGCTATGTCAGTGGAGATTTGAACGATTTGAAATTCAGATATAACCCGTCACAAAGCCAAGTAAGGGCTTCAAAAGTTTTGTACTTCTTGTGTGTACTCTTGTACGAACCGTGTAAGGCACAGTCGTAAAATAATCCCCCCCCCCCAAGCATATGTAAAGTCTCGAGAGTTTCAAGCATAAATAAGTCGTGTTTATGCCTGGGTAAGACCTTTACTCCCCTCAAGCCTCCGTCCATGCTTAGACAGAACCCTTGGGAGCTAACACTACGACATACAGACATACCGAATGGAATTCTACCAGTGTCCACTACCTAAGAGGAAAAATTAAACTCGGGACCTTATATCTTAGCTGGGTCTATGTTAATAGTTAAGAAACGGGCCCATATTTTCTCATGATGTTTTTCCATAATATTGCACAAGCTCAAATTTCTCATTTTCCTCATTTGAATCATTGACTACGCTTGTGTCGAGTATCAACGGATCTCTCGTGATCTCGATGCTCGATTAAATGAATCGATTTCCTAAACTTATACTCAAAGTGCCTAGTCACATTGCGCACACACTACTCCGAATTGGGATGGCTGCACACTTCCTTGGATCCCTCATCTTTGGTATTATCATAACTAAAAAGCCCGTTGCCTTGACGACTTCCTCCAATTCAAATCCCGCAATACTAGATCACGCCAATCAAACCTGTATCTCTCTCCTCACAAGTCTGCTTTCTTTGGCCCGTTCTTTTCTTATGCGTGCCACAAAACCTTTGGAGCTTTATTCCCATTGATATTCCTCGTCCATCAGCACTCAGCCATATCATCTACATTTTCTTAGTCGCCATTATTAATAATAAAAAAACAACTTTATTATGATAAAATTACAATGTGCCTTATTGGGCAATAAGTAATTGTGATAAATTTTTTCATTCATACCAAATCTACAATTCTCTCGCTCATTCATACAGTATTTACAAACAGCCCAGAGGCCTCCCAAATCCAGATGGTTGTCACCTCGCTCGCGTGCGAAAGAGAAAGCGGAGTCTTGGGAAGTTCCCCACGCTCCTCGGTCAGCCGCGTCACCGGATACGAGCCAGTAGAGGCTGACAAAGACCGCGAGAGCCACAGACGATCAGGCCATGATTGGAGAAACTGGCTATGCCAGGACTTGCACTGTCACGAATTTATAGCAGATCACGAGGCCTCTGCCGCTTTAGTCTTAGAGGAGCATTATAGGGATGTGTGGCAAAGTGTAACGACTGTTCTAGGGCATTAATGTGGTTGGATAGGTTACTATGGAATTTCATGAATTTGGAAGGGATGAGTTCAAGAATATAAGGTATATTAAGATCGTTATGAAGGGTTTTGTTGCTGACGTAATAAGGGGCATTTACTATTGTTCTCAGGACTTTTGATTGAAAGGATTGGATGCGCTTGATGTTTCCCATAGCTCTATTCCGTATGTCTAGAATTGGCTTAAGTATATCTTTGTAAATTAGTAATTTATATTCTATTGAGAGATGGGATGTCCTTCGAAGTAGTCTGTACAGTTGTCGAAAGCGTCTGTTTAGTTCTTGTCTTTTTAGCCTCGTATGTGGAGGCTCCAGATCAGCCGTTTGTCGAGATGGAAGCCTAAGTACCGTACTGTGTCGGACACAGGGAGAGTCACCATTATTATCTTTATTATTTATAAGCTATGACATCAATCTAATGTTTGACATATTTTAGTCAACTAGACATAGTTATTATTGTTCCTTTGTTGTTGTATGTTGTTTTAGACAATATCTTTGGATAATATTTTTTTTCTTCATTTAACTCCATATTTCGAACGTGATCTATCTCTTTAAAATTTTTGATGCATTGAATCGTCTTTACGAGTGCTATTGTCATCAGACATACAGGCGATAATCCCTTTTTGAAAGTAGAGCCTCTCCCCCTTCGGATTCGGGAACAACAACGCTAAGACTAATACAAAAAGAGCCACCGAACTACAAGATATTTTTGAAACTGGGCCAAAGCTGTTGTTTGGAAGATCGGATTCCCTGAGCTCCGAGCCGGTCTCTAGTGAGGGGAGAGTACACTTGAGTGTTTTCTGTTGGTACACTTGTGTAAGTCGTATTATGTCTTATCAGACACAAGTGCAAATAACAGATTTGATTGAATAGGAGCGTTTAAACTGTGTGAGGTAAATTGCAGTTTGTTCAATGCTAAGTGACCCAACGGTGGGATTATTGGAATTACAATGACTCCAGTGCAGCGCTTAAGAGCCCATATTGTCAACAGTAATGAACAATAAATTCACTTAACAAAACGGTTACTGTCGTAAATAAACAAACTGTTCGCTTGATGAAAATGACCTCTAAGGAGGCGCACACAAATACTAGAGAGATAATAGATGGAATAAGTTCACAAACACCATAGTTCTCACCTACTCTGCCCTCGTGACCCTGCGAACATAACAATGACACAATCGCACAAGACAACCTCTGGCCAAGAACACGTGAGAACTACGTGCCTTACTGGTCAGGCACGCACGTCGATACAATATACAACAATGCCTGACTGTCAAGATAAGGTTTCTAAAGATACCAGCTTAGAATAGATTACAGATCGAGGATATGGGAATGTTCAAACAGAAAAAAAAAATGATTGATTTCTCTTACGTACTAACATTTATTCGCATAGTCAAAACAATTCTTCTACGGTCCATATTTACGAATCATTTTTCGTCTCAGTTGGCCTTTGAGGAGGGCCTACTAAACATATGTATAGTTTTTTCCAGTCTCATAAACGATTGATTTTTTTTTTTTTTTGGCCCGAAAACAAACAATCTACATAGTTACCTAAAATCCCATTGCAAAATATTTTGCAAAAGAAAAAAAAATCGAGAATACTTAACTCCTTTCAATCAAAAGTCCTGAGAACAATAGTAAATCCCCTTATTACGTGAGCAACAAAACCCTTTATAATGATCCTAATATACCCTACATTCTTGAACTCATGCCTTCCAAGTTCATGAAATTCACACTGCACCATTCTTCCTATAATCCTCCTCGGAGACTAAAACGGCAGTTGCCTCGTAACTGTAAATAGTGTGACAGTGGGATTTATAGTGGGAAATGATAGTTTCTCCAATCATGTCCTGAGTGTCTGTGGCTCTCGCGCCCTTTGTCAGCCTCCACTGGCTCGTGACGTGGCTGACGGAAGAGCGTGGGGGACTTCTCAAGACTCCGTTTCCTCTTTCGCATGCGAGGGAGGTGACAACCATGTGGATTTGGGAGGTCTCTGGGCTCTGTGTAAATACTGTATGAATGAGCCAGTGAATGAAAATTGTAAATATGGTATGAATGAGATCATTTATTACAATTACTTATTTCCCAATGAGGCATATTGTAATTTTATCATAATAAAGCTGTTTAATAAAAAAAAAAGTGGATACTTAACTAAGAACTATTTTTTTTTTTTCCATAACGCAAGTACTACTATAAATAAATTCGCTTAGGAGCCTGAAATAACATGATCAATAAAAAAAAAAAAAAGATAGCTGTATTCTTCGAAGACAAACAAAAAAATCCAAGATATGGCAACAGATTAATTATAGATATTTTATTCATGTTCTAGTGAAAACGACAGAGTAGATTTCGCAAGAAGTGTGCTGTAGGTTGTACAAAGTACACCGTTTATCTTGTAAGAAATGCAGAGATACCGTGTTGAGAAATGAGCGGTTAATGTACAGTCTATTATTAACAAGGATCGACCCGGGTATATATCGATATATATATCGAAGCGATACCCACATTCAGAAGATATCCCAGGCACATCCGCCCAGTTAATAAGAACACAAGGCCCTTAATGTATGCCAAGGAACTTAGGCCTCCTTACCAATTACCATGCTTCACTTTCTGTTGTGTTCTTCAAAGCGATGTCACCTTCAGCTCCTCACTCAACTCATTGTCTGCCCAATATTCTACTTTAATAGATACATACGAAAGAAAATACATTTTTCCACAATAGAAATTCGTTATTATGCACAAGCGCTCTCAGCAGGTCAGGCTGCCGTTAGCTAGCGCTAAAAACACGATAATACGCCCTTTTAGAACTTAGAGACTACAAGTGTATATCTCGAGCATTTAAGACAAAGAAGATAGATGATTTCTCATTGGAATTTTAAATTATGTTTCAGGGATTTGACAATGGCAAGGCGGTGCTCCTGCGCAACAAAGGATTTTTATTACGGCTATAAAACCAGAACAATTGAATTTATAATTATATATTTGAAGAAAAACCTGCAACTACCAAAATATTCTTGAATGCTCGCTTTTAACTAAGACGTACATAAAAATACGGCCAATTGTACAGTAGTAACTGAAATAGTTTAAGTTTAAATGTTAGCATTGTGTAGTCGAGTATGTTTGGGTTGGATTCTCATCTCGTTGAGCCCGATTTACTTACACTCCTAATCTTACTATAAATACCCTGTAAATAGACCACTCACTACCTTCCTGACTCCATCCGCCTTTCTAGGCATTCCACACCCCATATCCTTCTCATACATCCTTCAAATAGGGGTCTCCCCTTAGTGAAAGGCACTTTCCAGCCAAAAATAATTTTCCTTATTTTCCCCACATTCCTATTTTTATAAGTTTGAGAGCTTAGAAAAAAAAAAAAAAAAAAGTAAATAGACCATCAATGAACAAACCCAGTATTTGACGCTATGACCCCGCCACCCTTCCCACGTCGATGGCAACAGACGGGGAAAATTAGGTTAAGATTTCATTTTTTAGATGAAGGTTAGTTTCAAGCATTATGATTCATAAGGTGGGCCCCATCATTTTTAAACGTGTTGAGACAACGAGTGTATAATGCACATTACACTTTTGCAACAATCACAAATCGCAATGTAAAATTATTAAAAACTGTATAAAATGTAGCCAAGCTACAGGACATATAATGTTGACCTATTGTAAATAGATTCATTGCATACCGTAATTTTTAATAACAAGGGGATAAGAACGAGAAAAAAATATTCGAAGCTAATTTTGAAATCGAAAAAAAACAAAAAAAACTATTAACAGGCCGTAAATTATTAGTGGTAGACGATACAGACTACAAAACATTGTACAGAAAGAGTCGGGCGGTGGATCTGAAATGCCGATTCAGCTTGGAAGTGGACAAAAGGCAGTGGAGGTTCAATGTGCCGGTATAATATACAGCGCTGCCTAGTCATGGCCTATATACAGTGAAGGGTCAGGTACCATCATGTTATTCATCTTCACAAATATTACAAACATTCAGTAGTACTTTAAATTGTTTAGTTGTTAGAGGCCATTTCAGGTTTTATAAGGGCCAAGCTACTGTTTAGATTATTAAGTTTAAATGTTAGCAACATTAAAGGAAAGCGCATCGATTTTTTTTTTCTATTAGCTACTTTCATCAAAACTAAATCAGACATTTAGTTATAAAAGTTGACCCACATTCAGATCCATTGTTCAAAAAACGACAGCTCAACTGATAAATTAATTTAACGTAGTTTACGTTTTATGTATTCAGTCTTGTCATCCCATTCAGACCCTGATATAGCATCCAATAACCTTCAAAAACACCTTGATGAGATCGAGTATTGGTGCAACCAATGGCGGATCAAAGTGAATGAAGCAAAATGTTCCCACATTACCTTCACCCTTTGTCGCAAGACTTGTCCACTAGTTTATTTTAATTCCATTCCTCTCCCTGTATCCGAGACAGTACGGTATTTAGGCTTCAATCTCGACAAACGACTGACTTGGAAACCACATACGAGGCTAAAAAGACAAGAACCAAACAGACGCTTTGGACAATTGTACAGACTACTTCAAAGGACATCCCATCTCTCAATAGAAAATAAATTACTAATCTACGAAGTTATATTAAAGCCAATCTGGACATACGGAATACGTTTTATGTGAGGAACATAATCCTGAAAATAATGTACTAATACCTGACAGAGGACTTTGCTAGTGGGCATTCATTTTAGGTGGAAGCGTTTGTACAGTAAAATTTCACTGTAAGTTGATTTGTATCCGACATGTCATAAAATATTTCCAGTTACAGGTTCGAAAGTACAGCCAGCTTCTGCCGAAATTACTTCGGCCTGTGCTGTCATGTCAGAGCGGTGATCGTTGGTTGCGACACTTCAGCACTATTTAGCCTTGTTTTTTTTAATTTTTTTTTGCAGGAACGAGGACACTATTTGCGCATCACTATTATCAGCTCCCTTATCAGCGATGATAACATTACCACAACGGCGCTAATTAAATCCCGCCAATGCAGAATGCTCCGTGCCAATGTTCAACCGCCACATTTCGACACACTCCCCCCCCCCCCTCCGGCACTCTCTCTCTCTCTCCGATATCTCTCTCCCTCCCTCTCTCCCTCGCTGTGGAAAATTACTAAATGGTTGCAAAGGCTGGTGCAGACCGCCAGCTTCTTCCTTTTGTTCCACCAGTTGCAGACTCATCTTATCTCAATTAGTCGAGTGAATTGAACTGTTGTTTGTTCTTCCTTCATAGAATTGCCTGCACCATTAAGACTATCTGAGGCTCATGAGGATAGCACGTTGGTTTTGCTTGAGCGATATGGCAATAAGCTAATACAAGCCGTTCCAAAAGTCAGTTGTAGATTTTTGAACCTTTTTAAAAGTTTTGATAGCCTTTTTGTTTTTTATTTCCATTTAGGACATATAGGGTGTCCCAGAATTAACGCAAATCTTAATTTAAATAGAAAACACAGTTTTGAGTATTTTTGTTGTTATTTTTTTTATTGAATTATAAAGTAAATAGGATCGATTTATTTATGGAATAACACATCGGGCAAATGGCCACCAATAATTTGCTGGCACATACACAATCTTTTATCGAAATTTTCCATGACCATTTGGCATAAGTGTGGCTGAATTTCGTTGATCCGATCAGCGTTTAATTTCCTCTTTTAATGCATGGGTGGATGTGGGCTTGTTGACATACACCTTTGACTTCAAATAACCCCATAAAAAGAAATCTAAAGGTGTTAAATCACACGATCTAGGGTGCCAATTCTGATCACTGAAACGAGAGAGTACACGACCTGGAAATGTCTCATGCAGTATTTGAATTGTTTCATGGGCTGTATGGCATGCGGCACCATCTTGTTGAAACCACATATTGGCCACATCAATACTATCCAATTTCGGCACAAATAACTGTGTTTACGACGCCGAATTGATGTTCCTGGATTTTCAACAACACTCTCACACACTGCTTCGATATTGACATTTGAACGGCTTGTTTTTGGACGACCAGTGTTTCTAGTGTCTCCAACTTATCCAGTCTCCCTA